>NC_069469.1:5977639-5992993 GCF_026875155.1 Cherax quadricarinatus | reverse complement strand
TTTTTTGAGGATTTGGTACCCCGGATGGAAAGATTGAATCTGTTATATTCTGGGAGTTTGTTTCGTGAGGCATTATGTCTGGGGATGCTCTTTGATTTTTTGTGCACTCCTATTTGTTTGTTTTTCCCATCTGCATTTGTTCCCACCCCTTAAACTTCTTTTCTAAGACTGGGGTCTGGGGAGGTAATTGGGGGTTTGGGGGAAGTGGGGAGCCCGGGAAAGGGAACTAGGGGTTGTTGCTTTGGGGGGTGGGTTTGAAAATGTGGGGGTGGGGGGCTTTGGTGTGGCATGGATGTTTTGATTTCAAAGTTTTGGGTTGCACTGGGACTGACTTTTTTGGGGGGGGTTCATAGGAAGGGGGGGTTGTTTGGGGGGCTGTATTTGTTTCTTCCTGGGTTGGGATCTCCTTCTTCTTCTCCACCCCCTTCTTTTCCCCCTTTCGCCTTTGTCCAATCTTTCAGTTTCGGCCTTTCTTTTGTGTTCTGTCACGTCGAGATACCCCTTCCCCTGTATGCCGGATGTCCCTTAATCTGCTTTCTCCCGGCCCGGGCCCGGTGCTTTGCCTTGGGGGTCACTTTCAGGGCCAGGTTTTTTTTTTCTTAAAAACCCCCCCTTTCTCCGAAAATTTTCCGCTGGGTCATTTTGTTTCCAAATTGCTTTCTGATGCTTTATGGGGTGTGTGGGTGTGTGTGTGTGTGTGTGGGGGTGTGTGTGTGTGTTGTGTGTGTGTGTTTTCACCTTTTTGGGTGGTTGCAGGGGGTCGAGGCACGCTATAGCCCCCGCCTCTCATGGCTGCTTGGTCGGTGTGGGGGGAGGGTATCATAATTCCCCATGCTCTCATACATGGAATGAAGAAGAAGGGGTTTAACAAGCAAACAGACCCTTGCACCTGAGACACACAACACTAACCAATACCTTATATGTTTAAAAATTTGTAAAACCCCATTATTAAATTTTTTGCTTAACGTTACTTTGAAAATTTCTGGCCCCAAATTTTCCCCCCACTTGTTGACCTCTTTCCTTTTGCCCCTGTTGACGTAACATGGGAAAGGAACTTAACTATACCTACTAAGGGTGGGGTTAGAACCCGCGGGGGCCTACCCACTGGGCCAGTATACAATAAAATTCACTAACTGGGTATTTTTAAAACCCATAGGAAATTAGTGCCACCACGTGACCAAAAATGCAAATTTTTACACTCGTTTTACAGTGGCTAACGCTTTCGGTCTGGACTTTTATGCTGAAGGGGGTTTTCTAACCCTCTTGGGGTTGGTTTGTTGCAATGGTCATTACGGAACTAATTAATTTTCCACACTGTTCGTTTTAAATAATTTAAATTTTGTTGATAGGTGTGAATAAAATAATTTTGTTTTTTGAAAAATTTTTTAATAAATTTGAAAATGAACTGGAAAAATCGTAGGGATCATACCCATAAACATTATTATTTAAAGCAATATTGTAACAGATCCCGAGTGCCAGCTGAAAGGTGGTGGCAGACTGGTGTGTGCCCTGCAGTGGCGATCCAGTGTTGACCAAAGTTCACGGTAACTTATCTTCCTGCGGGTTGTGGGGTCATCCTAAAACCTTTCCAGACTTTTTCGTGATTTTCCCTCGACCCCACCCCCACCGGGTTGGGAGGGGTCTCCTCGCCTCCACTCCAACAGGGTTGGGAGTGGCCCCTCGCCTCCAACTCCACCTTTGGGTTATGGGAAGGTCTCACGCCTCCCACTCCACCCCCATGGTCGGGAGTGGTTTTTCTCGTTTCCCAAAAACCCACCCCCATGATTCGGGAATGGTTCCCGCCCCCCACCCAGCACCGGGTCTCGGGGGGCCCCTCACCTCCCACTCCATACCAGGTTTGGGGAGGATTTTCGCCCCCTCCCACTCAAACACCATGGTCGGGGAGTGGTCTCTTCCCTCCCACTCCCCCCCGGGTTTGGGAGTGGCTCCCCGACCCCCACTCCACACCTTTTGGTTGGGAGGGGTTTTTCCTCGCCCCCCACTAACCACCATGCTTCTGGGGGGGTCTACTCGCCCCCCCCACCACCCCTGGTTCTGTGATGGCTTTTGCCTCCCCTAAACCACCAGGGTTAGGAGGGGGTTTATTTGCCCCCCATCCACTACCTGGTCTGGGAGTGGTCTCCTCGCCTCCCACTCCACTACTAGGGTCTGGGAGTGGTCCCCTCGCCTCCAATCCAATCGGGGGTTCTGGGAGTGGTTCCCCCCTCCTAATCCACACCATGGTCTGGGGGTGGTGTCCTCGCCCCCCCACTCCAAACCACCATGATTTGGTAGTGGTCTCCCCGTCTTAAAACTCCCAAAAAATTAGTTGGGGAGTGGCCCTCGCCCCCACTCCCACCTTTGGTCTGGGAGGGTCCCCTCGCCCCCAACCAACCCCTTGTTTCTGTGAGGGGCCCTCTTCGCCTCCCCCCACCATCTGGTTTGGGGGGGGGCCCCGCCCCACACCCCACCATGGTTCTGGGAGGGGTTCCTGCCTCCCCCCCAAACCCCCCGTGGTTTTGGGATGGTTTTCTCGCCCCCTATTTGAGCACCATGGTCGGGGGTGGTTCCTCCCCCCCCTCAATCCTGGTCTGGGATTTGGCTTTCTCGCCCCCAACCCCACCACCGGGTTTTCTGGGGTGGTTCCTCCCCTCCCATCCATTCCCTTTTTTCTGAGAGTGGTCCCTCGCCTCCTACTCCCCCGGGGTTTGGGGGAGTGGTTCTTCCCCCCCCCACCCATATCAGGGTTGGGAGTGGTCTCCTCCCCTCCCACTCCACATCAGGTTGGGATGGTCTCCTCGCCTCCCCTACCCCATCGGGGTTTTCTGGGAGTGGTCCCCTCGCCTCCCACTTCCAACCATGGTCGGGGAGTGGTTCCTCCCCTCCCTTCCACTACCATGATCGGGATGGTGTCCTCGCCCTCCCTCTCCACCAGCTGGTTTTTCTGGGAGTGGTCTTCCGTTCCAACACCAGCCCATGGTCTGGGGTGGCCCCTCCTCGCCCCCCCCCCCACCCCAGGGTTGGGGTGGTTCCCGCCCCCCACTCCACCACCATTTGGCCCTGGGAGTGGTCTCCTCCCTCCCACTCAGCCATCAGTTTCGGGAAGTTGCCCCTCCGAATCCCCTCCATCACCTGGTTCTGGGGGGGGGGTCTCCTCGTTCCCACTCCCCCCACGGGTTCTGGGGGGGTTTCCCCTTACCTCCTACCCCCAACACCAAAGGTCTGGGAGTGGTCTTCCCGCCCCCCACTCCAGCTTATGTTGGTAGGGCCCCCTCGCGTCCCCACCCCACTCCAGGTTGGGTTTTTGTCTCCTCCCTCCACCCCACCCGATGGTTCTGGGAGTGGTCTCTCGCCCCCCACTCCATTCCATGGCTGCGAGTGTCTCCTCGCCCCCTCCACTTTCAGGGGTCTCGAGTGTCTCCTCCCCCCCTCAATACCATATTTCGCAATGGTCTCCCCCCCCACTAAACCACTGGCTTGGGATGGTTCCTCGCCTCATACTTCACCACCATGGTCTGGGAGGGTTTCCCCTCGTTTCCCTGCTGCACAATGGTCTAGGAGGGTCCTTCGCCTACCATCCACCCCATGTTCTGGGGGGTTTCTCCCCGCCTCCCTCCAGCATCTGGTCGGGGGAGCGGTCTCCTCGCCCCCCATTCCACTACCAGGGGTCTGGCAGGGGTCTCCTCCCCCCCCCACCCCAAACACGGGGTTTCCCGGGACTTGTCCCGCCTCCCCTCCCTACCATGGTCTGGGGGGTCTCCTCCCCTCCCCTCCAAACCCCCAGGGGGACTGAGGTGGTCCCCCCGCCTCCCACTCCATACATGGCCGGGGAGTGACTCCTCCCCTCCCCCCCTCTCCCAGGTCTGGGATGGTCTCCCCTCCCCCCAACCCATTTTGGTTCGGTATGGTTCCCTGCCCCACCCATCCCATGGTCTGGGAGTGGTCTCTTTGCCCCCACTCCACTTCCTTGGTCTGGGAAGGGGTCTCCTCGCCTCCCACTACACCATCGGGGTTTGGGGGAGTGGTCTCCTCGCCTCCCACTCCATCCCCATGGTTGGGGTGGTCTACTCGCCTCCCCTCCCCTTAAACCAGGCTCGGAGTGGGTGGCCTCCCCTCCCCTCTTCCCAGGTTTCTGGGAGGGTCTCTCCGTCCCCAAAACACCAGCCCCCTTGGTCGGGGAGTGGCCTCCTCGCCTCCCACTTCCTACCAATGTCTGGGAGTGGTCTCCTCGCATTCCACTCCGCACCAAGTTTTGGGAGTGTTCACCCTCCCACTCAAACCATGGTTCGGGATGGTCTTCTCGCCTCCCACCCCCCCCAGGTTCGGGAGTGGTCTCCTGCCTCCCCTCCACAGCAGGCTGGGAGGGGTTTCCCCCTCGCCCCCCATTACACTACCTGGTCTAGGGGGTCTCCTCCCCTCCCCTCCCCAAAACCGTCGTTCGGGAGTGGTTGCTTCTCGCCCCCTACTCCACACTGGTCTGGGAGGGCTCCTCGTTCCCACTCCACTAACCATATTTGGGAGTGATCTTCTCGCCTCCCATCCCTAACAGGTTGGGAGTGGTCTTCCGCCCCAACTCCCCCTCCATCGTTCTGGGAGTGGTCCCCTGCCCCCCACCCCTTTCCACCATGGTTCTGAGGTGGTTCCTCGCCTCCTACTCCCCACCATGGTTCTGGGAGGGGTCCCCTCCCCTCCCACCCCATCCCCAGGATCTGGGAGGGTCTCCTCCCCTCCCACCCCCCACCATGGTTCGGGGATGGCCCCTCCCTTACACTCCATCACCATGGTCTGGGAGTGGTCCCCTCACCTCCCATCCCACCCAGGTCTGGGATGGTCTCCTCTCCTCCACTACCCCTCGTGGTTTGGGAGTGGTCTCCCCCCCCACTCCATCACCATGGTAGGGGAGTTTTCTCCTCCCCTCCTCTCCCTACCATGGTCTGGGAGTGGTGTCCTCGCCTCATCTTCCCCCCCCATGGTTCGGGGAGGGGCCCTTCCTCCCAACACCAGCACCATGGTCTGTTTTGGGCCTCCCCCCTCCCACTCCCCCCCCCGGTCGGGGAGTGGTCTCCTCGCCTCCCTCTCAGCCAAATTTTGGGGAGTGGCCCCCTCGCCTCCCACTAAAACCCTCATGGTTTGGAATGGTTCCTCGCCTCCCACCCCACCAACATGGTTCGGGGAGGATGTCTCCCTCCCACTCCACCACATGGTCTTCGATTGGTTCCTCCCTTTCCACTCCCCTACCATGGTCTTGGAGTTCTCTTCGCCCCCCCCTCCACCCCGTTGTTCTGGGGGGGGTCTCCTCACTTCCTACCCCAAACACTATGGTCGGGGGAGGGATCCCCCCTCACACCCACCCCCATGGTCTGGGAGTGGTTCTTTCCTCCCCTCCACCACGTTTTTTTTTCCGGGAGTGGTCTCTCGAACCCCACCCCACTCCATGGTCTGGGAGAGGTCTCCTCGCTTCCCACCCACCACCATAGTATGGAGTGGTTCCTCCCCTCCCACTCCATCCAGGGTCTGGGAGAAATCTCCTCGCCCCCGCTCATTACCTTGGTCTGGGGTGGTTCCCCTCCCACTCAACCATCGTGGTTTTGGGGTGGCCTCCTCTCTCCATTAACCCCCATGGTCGGGAGGGTTCCCTCGCCCCCAACCCCCCATCGTGGTTTGTGAGTGGTCTCTCGCCTCCTTCTCCAGCACAAGGTTGGGGTGGTGCCCCTCGCCTCCCACCCCACCAAAAAAGGGTTCTGGTGGGGTCCCCCGCCCCAACTCCACCCCCCTAGTCTGGGGGGGGTCTCCTTGCCTTCCACCCCACTCCGGGTTTGGGAAGGTCCCCACTTTTCCCAGTCCGTACTAATTCTGGAAGTGGTCCCCTGCCCCCACACAAAAAACCATGGTTTGGGAGTGGTCTTCTCGCCTCCCCACCCCCACAAGGCTGTAAAGTGGTTTTCCCTAGCCTCCCATTACATACCAGGTTATGAGTGGTCCCCCGTCTTCCATCCCCACCGTGGTCTGGGATGGTCTTCTCGCCTCCTACTCCGCCCAGGGTCGGGAGTGGTCTCCTCGCCTAAAACTGCACTACCATTTCTGGGAGTGGTCTTCCACCTCCCACTCCACAAACATGGTCGGGAGGGGTTCTTCTCCCCCTTCCCTCCCCCCCAAAGGTTCTGGGAGGGGGCCCCCGCCTCCCCCTCCTCCACCATGGTTTCTGAGAGTGGTCTCCTCGACCCCTACTCCACCACCAGGGGTTCTGGGGTGGCCCCTTCCCCCCCACTCCCCCATGGTTCGGGGAGTGGTTCCTCGTTCCCACTCCACCACCGGGTTTTGGGGAGGGGTTTTCCCTTACCTCTACTCCAACCCAGGGTCTGGGAGTGGTCTTCCCCCCTCCCACTCCGCATTTCGTCTGGTAGTGCCTCCTCGCGCCCCACCCACTACCATGGTCTGGGAGTTGTCTCCTCGCCCCCCCACTCCACCACATGGTTCTGGGAGGGGTTTCCCTCGCCCCCCACTCCACTCCAAGGTTGCGAGTGGTCTCCTCGCCTCCCACCCCTTTTTTCATGGTCGCGAGTGATCTCCTCCCCCCCCTAAAATCCCCATGATCTCGCAAGGGTCTCGCCTCCCATAAACCTCGGGGCTCGGGGAGTGGTCCCCTCGCCTCATTTTTCACCACCTGGTCTGGGAGTGGTTCCTCGCTTCCTGCTCCGCACAATGGTCTAGGAGTGGCTCTTCCCCACCACTCCACCCCATGTTCGGGGAGGGGGTCTCCCGCCTCCCACTCCAGCTCAGGTCTGGACGTTCCCCCTCGCCCCCATTCCACCCCATGGTCTGGATGGTCTCCCCCCCCTCCCACTCCAACCGGGGTTTCCGGGGGACTTTCTCCTCGCCCCCTCCACTACCATGGTCTGCAGGGGTTCCTCGCCCCCCACTCCAACCCAGGGTTTCTGAAGTGGTCCCCTCCCCCCCATCCATACCAGGGCCGGGAGTTTCCCCCCTCGCCTCCCACTCCTTTCCCATGGTTGGGAGGGGTCTCCCCCCCACTCAACCATTGGGGTTCGGTAGGGGTTCTCCCTGCCTCCCACTCCATCACATGGTCTGGGAGTGGCTCTTTGCCTCCCATCCATTTCCTTTGGGTTTGGAAGTGGTCCCCTCGCCCCCCACTACCCACGGGGTTCTGGGAGTGGTTCCTCGCCTCCCACTCCATCCCTTGGTTTGGGGAGTGGTTACTCGCCTCCCACCCATTACCATGGCTCGGATTGGTGGCCTCGCCCCCCCCCCGGATCCCAGGTTCTGGGTGGTCTCTCCGTCTCCAACCCGCCCAAAGGTCTGGGAGTGCCCCCCTCCCCTCCCATTTTACTCCAATGTCGGGATGTCTCCTCGCTTCCCCCACCCAAATTCTGGGAGTGATCTCAGCCCCCACTAAACCACCATGGTTCGGGAGGGGTTTTCTCGCCTCCCCTCCACCCCAGGGTTTCTGGGATGTCTCCCGCCTCCCACCCACCACATGGTCGGGGGTTGTTCTCCTCCCCTCCCATTAAAACCATGGTCAGGAGTGGTCTCCTCGCCTCCCACCCACCACCGTGTTCTGGGAGTGGTTGCTTCCGCCTCCTACCCCACACCAGGGTCTGGGAGTGGTCTCTCGTTCCCACTCCATCCCAATTTGGGGGTGATCTTCTCGCCTCCCCTCCACTAACATGGTCGGGGTGGTCTTCCGCTCCAACTCCCCCCTCCATCGTTCTGGAGTGGCCCTCCTCGCCTCCCAGGGCCCCCACCAGGGTTCTGAGGTGGTCTCCTCCCCCCTACCCACCACCATGGTTCTGGGGAGTTCCCCTCCCCCCCCACTCCATCACCATGGATTGGGAGTGGTCTCTCGCCCCCACCCCCACCATGGTTCTGTAGTGGTCTCTCGCCTACACTCCATCACCATGGTTTGGGGGGGGTTTCCCCTCACCCCCCACCCACACCAGGTCTGGGAGTGGTCTCCTCCCCCCCATCACCCGTGGTTTGGGGGGGTCTCCCCTCTCCCATCCTCCCAGGGTTTGGGGAGTTTTCCCCTCCCCTCCTATTTCCACTACCATGGCGGGGGGGGTTTTCCTCGCCTCACTCTCTCCACCATGGTTTCTGGGAGTGGTTCTCCGTCTCCAACCCCACACCATGGTTGTGTTCCTCTGCCTCCACTCCACCACCAGGGTCTGGGAGTGGTCCCCGCCTCCCTCTAAAGGCCCCAAGTTTTGGGGGGTGGTCCTGCCTCCCACTAAACCATATGGTTGGGGAAGTGGTTCCTCGCCTCCCCTCCCCCAACATGGTTCGGGGAGTGACGTCTCGCCTCCCACTTCACCCCATGGTCTTCGAGTGGTCCTCCTCCCTTCCACCCCACTACCTGGTCTTGGATGGTCTCTTCGTCCCACTCCACCCCGTTGTTCGGAGGGGTCCCTATTCCTACCCCAAAACACTATGGTTGGGGTGGACCCCCCTTCCCCCACCCCCCACCATGGTTCTGGGGTGGTCTTTTTGGCCTCCCATCCACCACGAGGGGTTCCGGGAGGGTTCCTCGATCCCACTCCACTACCATGGTCTGGGAGGGGTCCCTCCTTCCCACTCCACCATAGTACTGAGAGTGGTCTCCTCCCTCCCACCCCAACCCCCGGGTTGGGGAATATTCTCCTCGCCTCCCGTCCATTCCCTTTGGTCTGGGAGTGGTCCGCCCCCCATCAACCATCGTTTTTTGGGGGAGTGGCCTCCTCGCTCCCATTTAAACCACCATGGTCTGGGAGGGGTCTCCTCGCCTCCAACTCCACCTGGGTTCTGTGAGTGGTCTCCTCGCCTCCTTCTCCAGCACCATGGTCTGGGAGTGGTGTCCTCGCCTCCCACTCCACCACCAAGGTTCTGGTAGTGGTCTCCCGGCCTCCAACTTCAGCACCATAGTCTGAGAGTGGTCTCCTTGCCTCCCACTCCACTACCAGGGTCTGGAAGTGGTCTCCACGCCTCCCACTCCAGCACTATGATTCTGGAAGTGGTCTCCTCGCTTCCCACTCCACCACCATGGTTCTGGGAGTGGTCTCCTCGCCTCCCACACAACAACCATGGTTCTTGGAGTGGTCTCCTCGCCTCCCACTCCACCACGATGGTTCCGGGAGTGGTCTCCCCTCCCACTCCATTACCATGGTCTGGGAGTGTTCTCCTCGCCTCCTACTCCAGCACCATGGTCTGGGAGTGGTCTCTTCGCCTCCTACTCCAGCATGATGGTCTGGGAGTGGTCTCCTCGCCTCCTACTCCAGCACTATGGTCTGGGAGTGGTCTCCTCGCCTCCTACTCCAACACCATGGTCTGGGAGTGGTCTCCTCGCCTCCCGCTCCACTACCATGGTCTGGGAGAGGTCTCCTCGCCTCCCATTCCACTTTACAGGGTTGGGGGAGTGGTCTCCCTCCCCCTCCCACCCAAACCCTTGGTTCCGGGATTTTGTCTCCTCCCCTTTCCACCCCACTCCCATGGTCTGCGGGGGTCTCTCGCCTCCCACTCCCCAGGGGTACTGAGAGTGATCCCCTCCCCTTTCCCACCCCACTCCCCTGGTCGGGTAGTGGTTTCCCGGCCCCCACCCCATACCTTTGGTCTGGTAGTGGTTTTTTCCCTCCCACTCCCCAACCCATGGTTGGAAGTGGTTTCCTGGGCCCCCCCATTTACACCATCGGGGTTTTGGGGAGTGGTCTCCTCCCCTCCCACCCCACCCTGGTCGGGGAGGGGGTCTCTCGCCCCCCACCCCAATTTTCCCAGGGTTTGGGAGTGGGGGCCCTCGCCTCCCCTCGTTACCATGGTTCTGGGGTGGCCCTTTTCCGTCTCCAACCCCCGCAAAATGGTCTGGGAGGGGCCCTTTCCTCTCCTCCCCTCCTTTCCCAAATGTCGGGGAGTGGTCTCCTCTTTTTTCACCCCAAGCCCAAGTTTTTTGGGATTGGTTCCTGGCCTCCCACTCAATCACCATGGTTCTGGGAGTGGTCTTCTCGCCTCCCACTCCACCACCATGGTTCTGTTAGTGGTCTCCTCGCCTCCCACTCCACCACCATGGTATGGGAGTGGTCTCCTCGCCTCCCATTACACTACCATGGTCTAGGAGTGGTCTCCTCGCCTCCCACTCCACCACCGTGGTTCTGGGAGTGGTCTTCTCGCCTCATACTCCAGCACCATGGTCTGGGAGTGGTCTCCTCGCCTCCCACTCCTCTACCATATTCTGGGAGTGATCTTCTCGCCTCCCACTCCACTAACATGGTCTGGGAGTGGTCTTCTCGCCTCCAACTCCATCACCATGGTTCTGGGAGTGGTCTCCTCGCCTCCCACACCACCACCATGGTTCTGTGAGTGGTCTCCTCGCCTTACACTCCATCACCATGGTCTGGGAGTGGTCTCCTCACCTCCCACTCCACTACCATGGTCTGGGAGTGGTCTCCTCCCCTCCCACTACACCATCGTGGTTCTGGGAGTGGTCTCCTCCTCTCCCACTCCATCACCATGGTCTGGGAGTGGTCTCCTCGCCTCCTACTCCACTACCATGGTCTGGGAGTGGTGTCCTCGCCTCACACTCCACCACCATGGTTCTGGGAGTGGTCTCTCCGTCTCCAACACCAGCACCATGGTCTCTGAGTGGCCTCCTCGCCTCCCACTCCACCACCTCGGTCTGGGAGTGGTCTCCTCGCCTCCCTCTCCATCACCAAGATTCTGGGAGTGGTCTCCTCGCGTCCCACTCAACCATCATGGTTCTGGAAGTGGTCTCCTCGCCTCCCACTCCACCACCATGGTTCTGGGAGTGGTCTTCTCGCCTCCCACTCCACCACCATGGTCTACGAGTGGTCTCCTCACCTTCCACTCCACTACCATGGTCTTGGAGTGATCTCTTCGCCTCCCACTCCACCACCGTGGTTCTGAGAGTGGTCTCCTCACTTCCTACTCCATCACCATGGTCTGTGAGTGGACTCCTCGCCTCCCACTCCACCATCATGGTTCTGGGAGTGGTCTCTTCGCCTCTCACTCCACCACGTTGGTTCCGGGAGTGATCTCCTCGAATGCCACTCCACTACCATGGTCTGGGAGAGGTCTCCTCGCCTCTCACTCCACCACCATGGTACTGAGAGTGGTCTCCTCGCCTCCCACTCCACTACCATGGTCTGGGAGTGATCTCCTCGCCTCCCGCTCCATTACCTTGGTCTGGGAGTGGTCTCGCCTCCCACTCAACCATCGTGGTTCTGGGAGTGGCCTCCTCGTCTCCCACTCCACCACCATGGTCTGGGAGTGGTCTCCTCGCCTCCAACTCTACCATCGTGGTTCTGTGAGTGGTCTCCTCGCCTCCTTCTCCAGCACCATGGTCTGGGAGTGGTGTCCTCGCCTCCCACTCCACCACCAAGGTTCTGGTAGTGGTCTCCCCGCCTCCAACTCCAGCACCATAGTCTGGGAGTGGTCTCCTTGCCTCCCACTCCACTACCAGGGTCTGGAAGTGGTCTCCACGCCTCCCACTCCAGCACTATGATTCTGGAAGTGGTCTCCTCGCCTCCCACTCCACCACCATGGTTCTGGGAGTGGTCTCCTCGCCTCCCTCACAACAATATTGTCTGGGAGGGGTGTCATCCACTCCCACTCCACCACCAAGGTCTCGGTAGTAGGTCTCCCGCTTCAACTCCAGCCCATAGTTCTGGGGACGTGGTCCGCCTTGCCTAACACTCCACTACTGGGGCTAGTAGGGTCTCCACGCCTCCCACTCAAGCACTTTGATTCTGGGATGTGGTCTCCTGCCTCCACACTCCTCCACCCTGGGTCTGGGAGTGAGTCTCCTCGCCTCCCATTACACTATCATGGTCTATGAGTGGTCTCCTCGCCTTCCACTCCACCACCGTGGTTCTGGAGTGGTCTTCTCGCTCTCCTACGCCAGCTAAATGCTCTGGGAGGTGGTTCTCCTCGCCTCCAACTGCACTACCATATTCTGCGAGTGGTCTTCTCGCCTCCCACTCCACTAACTGGTCTGGAGTGGTCTTTCTCGCCTCGACAACTCCACCACCATGGTTTCTGGGTGGGGGTCTACTCGCCTCCACTCCTCCACGATGGATCTGAGAGGTGGTTGCCTCGCCCCTCCTACTCCCCACCATGGTTCTTGGAGTGGTCTCCTCACCTCCCACTCCATCACCATGGTTCTGGGAGTGGTCTCCTCGCCTCCCACACCACCACCATGGTTCTATGATTGGTCTCCTCGCCTTACACTCCATCACCATGGTCTGGGAGTGGTCTTCCCGACTTCAACTCCAGCTTTATGGTCTGGGAGTGGTCTTCGTCGCTCACAACTCCCATAACATCTTTCTGGGGGAGTAGTCTCCTCGCCTCTCACTCCACCACCATGGTACTGAGAGTGGTCTCCTCGCCTCCCACTCCACTACCATGGTCTGGGAGTGATCTCGCCTCCCACTCCATTACCTTGGTCTGGAAGGGGGACAGTCGCGCGCGTTTGTGCTCCTTCAAAAACTGCGTGTCTTGATAGCAGTAGAAGGAACAGAATGCGGGAAATAAGCGTGGCAAACCATATAAAGTGCATATATCCTTTGAACTAACAAAAAAAGGAATTTCAGTGAACGCTAAATAGGTACTAATATGGATTATAGTGTCACATGGAGAGTGCCGGTGGAGAAACGGTTACCGTGGGAAATAGACCTGACCAGCACTAGTGAATTATTGCCGGGTGTCGACACAAGTGGAAATAAACGAATATCGTTCTATCTATCTATTAAGTAAATATAGTGAGTGCAAGTTATATATGGTGCAGTGGCATAGTGAACTAAATTGTAGATTAAGAGTAATCTAAATTATCCCCAAGTTAGCGTACAATATTATAGTTGTAGAAAGGGGATATATCTTACAAGCGACTGGCCATAGCGAACTATTGCCAGAGGTCCAGTGAAGTGTTAAAACGGATAGTAAACTTACTTTAGTCATAAGATATGGAACGGAGTGATGGTAGCATTGAGGTGCAGGGAATCTCAGCATACATAAAATTGAGCATTACAACCGTTACCTCTACTAAAAAAAGGAAATAACTTTTCCTAAAGAAGTGTAGGGGGATGTTAGCGTAGGCCTGGTAAACAATTAAAACAAGATCCCAGTATTACGCAGTGAAAAAGTGTAATTTGAAGAATAAGTGTTATCCTTGAAGATAACAGTGTTACAGCACTACATAAAAGGGAAATTTAAATAGTAATAATAATTATAATAGTAATAAAAAAAAAAAATTTATAGTGAAGTGTGGCAGTGTGGGCAAAGGTCGTGCCGGCTCACACCCACCCTGCACCACCACCCACCCTACACCACCACCCAACCGCACACCACCCAACCCTACACCCACCACACACCCTGCACCACACCCACCCTGCATCCACCACCCACCTACACCCACCCTACACCACCAACCCACATACTGCACACTTGGTTCGTATAATTACATTCTTGCATTTACTGGCACCAGCCTGAGTAGGTAAATTGGAAAAATCAGGTTTCTTCCGTGGCATTACGTGTAGTAGGATACAGCAGGATGTCAGCACGCATAATCTGTGGGACATGTAAAATAATCCTTGGAAGGAAATCAGTATCACATGCAACCTGTGCTCTTCCAAACACATATTCTTTGTACGGACTAAATACAGCCTCAAAAAATGACCTCGAACTAGCAAGGTGCTTTTGGTTGTGCAATAAAGATGTAGAACTTTGGGCAGGTATCTGAGAGGTACTAAGGAGAGTAATAATTGATAAAAAAATAATCAAGAAAACAAGGATGACTCTTGGATGTCTACCAAAAATATATAAAACATGGGGAGCAAGAGTTAGTGTTCAAAAAACTGCCAGAATGTCCATTACCAAACAGATGACTCGAAACTATCTAGTCACCACATGGTGCTAAGCCAGACCCATCCCAGTCATAGAAAACTAATACCCACAGTGCTGGTGCTGGCCCAGGCTCCCCCCAGGCATAGCACCAATTACCCCAGTGCTGGTGCTGTGGGCCCAGGCTCCCCCAGTCATAGCACTAATACCCACAGTGCTGGTGCTGGCCCAGGCCCAGCCGCTGACCAGCCCAAGCCCCCAGCCCCAGGCCGTGCTGACCAGAACCCAGCCCCCAGCCTTACTGCCAGCCCAGACTCTCCTAGGGACACTACCCAAACCACCACAAAAACAGTAAATATACAACCATCATTGCACAAGACCGTGGCCCACAGTACAGATGTTGGAGAGGAGTCTCCTCCTTCTTCCTCTACTGGGGAAAGTAGATGGAATCCAGGACGGGTGGCCCTGGCTTGGATACTGAGGATTATAGTGCAGTCCCAGAACCTGCAGAAATTGACAACACACCTCCCAACAATTCTCAACCAAAGGTGAATTTGTGCAAATATTATGCTTGGGGCATCTGTAAGCATGGAATAACAGGGGAAAAAATGGGACATGCAACTTTGACCATCCCAAAAAATGTAGCGACCTCCTGTCTAAAGGAGTGTGTCGTTCTTCTTCCTGTACTTTCTTTCACCCAAAAATGTGCCACTCCTCGGTCCTCCAGAAGCAGTGTTTACAACATCGAGTGCCCTGCATACCATCTAAAAGGGACCAGGAGGCACAGACCCCACAAGACAAACAATAGTAGCTACGACAACCCAACTCCAGGTGATTTTTTAGTGGCAGGAAACGAAAAAGAAAATGGAAGGAAATAACAAAAATAGTCCACCACCTTGGAGCCTTGTTGGACTGGAGGCGCAGCCAGTGGCCACCCATGGCCCTCCAGAATTACAACTACTGATGCCAATAACAAAATCCCCCCAACAAACACAGAATACAACCTCGTTCATATTTGCTAATATACAGGGCCTTAAGCCATCCACCAACAACAAAATACCTTTTATCAGTGGACTTCTAGTGGAGTCTAATGCAATGTTTGCAGCCTTCACAGAGACTCACACAAAAGATCACTTTGACAGTGAAATATGGATAAGTGGTTACAACCTTTTTAGATGCGACAGAAAAAACAGGCAACAAGGGGGGTTGGCCTGTATGTCAAAGAGTCCCTTATCTGCACGGAGTTGCTGAACACCACAAATGAGGTAGTTGAAGTTCTATCAATAAAGATCGAGAACCAAAACCTAGTCATTGTGGTTGTATACAAGCCACCAGATGCAACCTCACAACAGTTCAAGGAACAGCTACTGAAAATCGATTACTGTTTGGAAAACCTTCCAGCTCCATCCCCAAACATCTTACTGCTTGGTGATTTCAACCTAAGGCATACAAAATGGAAGAATGTAGCAAATAATGTTATAGCTGAACAATCCCCGGAGGTAGCGCAGATGAAAGTCA
>NC_069469.1:5843373-5977139 GCF_026875155.1 Cherax quadricarinatus | reverse complement strand
CAGTCGGTAAAACATCCGGTAGCAACATTTGAGTAAAAGTCTGGTAGTAACAGTCTGATAGTAACAGTCTGCTGAAGTCTAGTAGTAACGTCTGGTAATAACAGTCTGGTAATAACAGTCTAGTCAGCAACAGTCTGGTAGTAACAGTCTGGTAGTAACAGTCTGTTAGTAACAATCTGGTAATAACAGTCTGGTAGTAACAGTCTGGAAGTAACAGTCTGGTAGCAACAGTCCGGTAGTAACAGTCTGGTAGTAACAGTCTGGTAATAACAGTCTGCCAATAACAGTCTGGTAATAACAGTCTGGTAGTAACAGTCTAGTAGTAACAGTCTTTTAGTAACAGTCTGCCAATAACAGTCTCGTAATAACAGACTGGTAGTAACAGTCTAGTAGCAACAGTCTGGTAGCAACAGTCTGGTAGTAACAGTCTGGTAGTAACAGTTTGGTAGTAAAAGTCTGGAAGTAACAGTCTGGAAGTAACAGTCTGGTAGTAACAGAGTGGTAGTAACAGTGTGGAAGTAACAGTCTGGTGATACCAGTCTGATGGAAGCTGGTGGTAACAGTTTGGAAGTAATAGTTTGGCAGCAACAGTCTAGTAGTAACAGACTGGTAGTAACAGTCTGGTAGTAACAGTCTGGTAGTAACAGTCTGGTAATAACAGTCTGGTAGTAACAGTCTGGTAATAGCAGTCTGGTAGTAACAGTCTAGTAGTAACAGTCTGGTAGTAACAGGCTGGTAGCAACAATCTGGCAATAACAGTCTGGAAGTAACAGTCTAATAGTAACAGTCCGGTAGCAACAGTTTGGTAGTAAAAGTCTGGTAGTAACAGTCCGATAGTAACAGTCTGGCAGAAAGTCAAGTAGTAACATTCTGGCAATAACAGTCTAGTAGCAACAGTCTGGTAGTAACAGTCTGGTAGTAACAGTCTGGTAGTAACAGTCTAGTAGTAACAGTCTGGTAGTAACAATCTGGTAATAAATGTCCGGTAGTAACAGTCTGGAAGTAACAGTCTGGAAGTAACAGTCCGGTAGAAACAGTCTGGTAGTAACAGTCTGGAAGTAACAGCCTGGTAATAGGTCTGGTAGTAACAGTCTGGTAGTAACAGACTAGAAGTAACAGCCTGGTAGTAACAGTCTGCCAGTAACAGTCTGGTAATAACAGACTGGTAGTAACAGTCTAGTAGCAACAGTCTGGTAGTAACAGTCTGGTAGTAACAGCCTGGTAGTAACAGTTTGGTAGTAAAAGTCTGGTAGTAACAGTCTGGTAGTAACAGTCTGGTAATAACAATCTGGTAATAACAGTCTGGTAGTAACAGTCTGGTAGTAACAGTCTGGTAATAACAGTCTGGTAGTAATAGTTTGGTGGTAACAGTCTGGTAGTAACAGTCCGGTAGTAACAGTCTGGTAGAACAGTCTGGTAGTAACAGTCTGGTAGTAACAGTCTGGTAGTAGCAGTCTGGTAGTAACAGTCTGGTAGTAACAGTCTGGTAGTAAAGGTCCGGTAGTAACAGTCTGGTAGTAACAGTCTGGTAGAACAGTCTGGTAGTAACAGTCTGGTAGATACAGTCTCTTTGGATACGCAAAAATGTCTGTCTGGCAGTAGCTTTTAGTCCAGTTGTAACAGTGAGAATATTCCTAAGGCAGTGAAGATGCAGCTCCCCCAAGCTGCACCTCCACTGCGCACAACCCTTCAAAACAGCTGCACCTCCACTGCACACAACCCTTCACCACAGCTGCACCTCCACTGCACACAACCCTTCACCACAGCTGCACCTCCACTGCACACAACCCTTCACCACAGCTGCACCTCCACTGAACACAACCCTTCACCACAGCTGTACCTCCACTGCACTCAACCCTTCACTACAGCTGCACCTCCACTGCACACAACCCTTCACAGCTGCACCTCCACTGCACACAACGGTCCCCCACAGCTGCACTTCCACTGCACACAACCCTTCACCACAGCTGCACCTCCACTGCACACAACTCTTCTCCACAGCTGCACCTCCACTGCACACCTTTCACCACAGCTGCACCTCCACTGCACACAACCCTTCACCACATCTCACCTCCACACCCCTTCACACAGCTGCACCTCCATGCAAAAACCCCCAGTGCATTCCCTGCCCCACAACCCCCCCACAGTGCCCTTCCACTGCACAAAACCCCTTCACACGCTGCACCCCCACTGCAAAAACCCTTTTCCCCCACACTGCCCCCCACGCACACCTTTCCCACAGCTGCCCCTCCATGACAAAACCTTCCCACATTGCACCCACTGAACAAACCCTTCACACAGCTGCCCTCCATGCCACACACTTCACCACAGCTGCACCTCCACTGCACCAATTTTACAGCTGCACTTCATAAAACCAACCCCCCACAGCTTACACCCCTCCCCCTGCCCCCACACAAACCTTTTCCCCGCTGCACCCCCATGCCAAAACACTCCCCAACGCTTGAAAACCTTTTTCCCCACTGCACCCCCCAAAAAACCCCCCACAGCTGCCCTCCACTGCCCCAAAAACCCTTCACCAACTGCACCTCCATGCACACAACCTTCACCCAGCGCCCCTCCACTGACAAAACCTTCAAAAACCCCACCCCCACTGCACAAAACCTTCCCCACAGCGCACTCCATGCACAAACCCTTCACCTGCACCCCCTGCAAAACCCCCCACCCCCTTCATTTTACAAGCTGCACTCCATGCCAAAAACCCAAAACGCTGAAACCTCCCTGCACAACCCCCCCAGCGCACCCCCATGAAAAACCTTTTCCCCACAGCTGCCCCCATCACAAAAACCTTCCCCACTGCACCTCCACGCCACACCTTTCCCACGCTGCACCCCCACTGACAAAACCCTCACCCCCAGGGGCCCCCTTCCCCACTGCACCCCATACACCCCCAAAGCTGCACCTCCACTGCACAAAAATCCCCACACGCAATTACTAAACCCCCTTTCACCACCTGCCCTCCACTGCCCAACCTCCCCCACACTGCACCTCCATGCACAAACCTCCCCCACAGCTGAAACCTTCCACTGCACACAACCCTTCACACACAGCTGCACCTCCACTGCACACAACCCTTCACCACAGCTGCACCTCCACTGCCACAAACCCCCCACAGCTGCACCTCCACTGCACACAACACTCCCAAAAGCTGCATTTCCCAACCACAACCTTCACCGCTGCACCTCCACTGCACACAACCTTCACCCAGCTGCACCTCCAGACACAACACTCCCCCACAGCTGCACCTCCACTGCACACAACCTAACCACAGTGCACTCCAAAGCACACAACCCTTCACCACAGCTGCACCTCCACTGCACACAACCCTTCACCACACCCGCACCCCCAAATGAAACAAAACCTTCCCACAGCTGCACCTCCACTGCACACAACCTTCACCACAGTGCCCCTCCACTGCACACAACCTTCACCACAGCTGCCCCTCCACGCACACAACCCCTTCACCACAGCCGCACCCCATTGCACAAAACCCCTTTCCCACAGTTGCCCCTTTCCACTGCACACAACCTTCCCACAGCTGCACCTCCACTGCACAAAACCCCTTCACCACACTGCACCTCCACTGCACACAACCTTCACCACAGCTGCACCTCCACTGCACACAACCTTCCCACAGTTGCACCTCCACTGCACACAAACTTCACCACAGCTGCACCTCCACTGCACACAACCTTCACCACAGCTGCACCTCCACTGCACACAACCTCCCCACAGCTGCACCTCCATGCACACAATCCTTCACCACAGTGCACCTCCACTGCACACAACCTTCACACAGCTGCACCTCCACTTGCACACAACTTTACCACAGCTGCACCTCCACTGCACACAACCTTTACCACAGCTGCACCTCCACTGCACACAACCTTCCCCAACAGCTGCACCTCCACTGCCCACAAACCCTTCACCACAGCTGCCCCTTTCCATGCACACAACCCTTACCACAGCTGCACCTCCATGCACACAACCCTTCCCACAGCTGCACCTCCACTGACACACAACCCTCCTCCCCAAAACAGCTGCACCTCCACTGCACAAACACTCACCCACAGCTGCACCTTTCCATGCACACAACCTTCCCCCACAGTTTGCACTTCCATTGCACACAACCCTTCACCACAGCTGCACCTCCATGCACACAACCTTCACCACAGCTGCCCCTTTCCACTGCACAAAAACTCCCCACAGCTGCACCTCCACTGCACACAACCTCCCCACAGCTGCACTCCACTGCACACAACCCTTAAACCACAGCTGCACCTCCACTGCACACAACCCTTCACCACAGCTGCACCTCCACTGCACAAAACCTTCACCACAGCTGCACCTCCACTGCACACAACCTTCACCACAGCTGCACCTCCACTGCACACAACCCTTCCCCACAGCTGCACCTCCACTGCACACAACACTCCCCCACAGCTGCACTTCCACTGCACACAACCCTTCACCACAGCTGCACCTCCACTGCACACAACACTTCACCACAGCTGCACCTCCATTGCACAAAACCTTACCAAAAGCTGCCCCTCCACTGCACACAACCCTTCACCACAGCTGCACTTCCACTCCCACAAAAACCCCTTTCACCACAGTTTGCACCTCACTCACAACTTCACCCAGCTGCCTCATGCAAAACAACCTTCACCACAGCTGCACCTCCACTGCACACAAACCTTCACCACAGCTGCACCTCCACTGCACACAACCCTTCACCACAGCTGCACCTCCACTGCACACAACCCTTCACCACAGCTGCACCTCCACTGCACACAACCCTTCACCACAGTTGCACCTCCACTGCACACAATACTTCACCACAGCTGCACCTCCAATGCACACAACCCTTCACCACAGCTGCACTCCACTGCACAAACCTTCACCACTGCACTCCATGACAAACCCCTCCCCACAGGCACTCCACGCACACAACCCTTCACCACAGCTGCACCTCCACTGCACACAACCCTTCACCACAGCTGCACCTCCACTGCACACAAACCTTCACCACAGTTGCACCTCCACTGCACACAACCTTCACCACAGCTGCACCTCCACTGCACACAACCCTTCACCACAGCTGCCCCTTCCACTGCACACAACCCTTCACCACAGTGCACTCCACTGCCACAACCTTCACCACAGCTGAAACCTCCACTGCACACAACCCTTTCACCACAGCTGCACTCCCACTGCACACAACCCTTCACACGCTGCACCTCCACTGCACAAAACCCCTTCCCACAGTTTGCACCTCCACTGCACACAACCCTTCACCACAGCTGCCCCTCCACTGCACACAACCTTCACCACAGCTAACCCACTCCCCCCCCCCCCCCCCTGCAACACAACCTTCACCCGCTGCACCTCACTGCACACAACCTTCACCACAGCTGCACTTCCACTGCCCACAAACCCTTCACCACAGCTGAAACCTCCACTGCACACAACCTTCACCACAGCTGCACTCCCTGCACACAAACCCTCACCCAGCTGCACCTCCACTGCACACAACCTTCACCACAGCTGCACCTCCACTGCACACAACCCTTCACCACAGCTGCACCTCCACTGCACACAACCCTTCACCACAGCTGCACCTCCACTGCACACAACCCTTCACCACAGCTGCACCTCCACTGCACACAACCTTCACCACAGCTGCACCTCCACTGCCAAAACCCCTTCACCACAGCTGCACCTCCACTGCACACAACCCTTCACCACAGCTGCACCTCCACTGCACACAACCTTCACCACAGCTGCACCTCCACTGCACACAACCCTCACCACAGCTGCACCTCCACTGCACACAACCTTCACCACAGCTGCACCTCCACTGCACACAACCTTCACCACAGCTGCACCTCCACTGCACACAACCCTTCACCACAGCTGCACCTCCACTGCACAAAAACCCTTCCCCCACAGCTGCCCCTCCACTGCCACAATCCTTCACCACAGCTCCCCTCCACTGCACACAACCCTTCCCCTTTCAGCTGCCCCTCCACTGCACACAATCCTCCCACAGCTGCCCCTCCACTGCAAAACAACCCTTCACCTCAGCTGCACCTCCACTGAAACACAACCTTCCCACAGCTGCACCCCCACTGCCACAACCTTCACCACAGCTGCACCTCCACTCCCACAACCTTCACCAGCTGCACCTCCACTGCACACAATCTTCACCAAGCTGCACCTTCCACTGCACACAACCTTCACCACAGCTGCACCTCCACTGCACACAATCCTTCACCACAGCTGCACCTCCACTGCACACAACCCTTCACCTCAGCTGCACCTCCACTGCACACAACCTTCAACACAGCTGCACCTCCACTGAAACACAACCCTTCACCACAGCTGCACCCCCCACTGCACAAAAACCCTTCACCACAGCTGCACCTCCACTGCAACAAATCCTCACCAAGCTGCACCTCCACTGCACACAACTTCACTCAGCTGCACCTCCACTGCACAAAACCCCTTTACCACAGCTGCACCTCCACTGCACACAACCTTCACCACAGCTGCACCTTCCACTGCACACAACCCTTTCCCCACAGCTGCACCTCCACTGCACACAACCTTCCTACAGCTGCACCTCCACTGACCACAACACTTCACACAGCTGCACCTCCACGCACACAACCCTTCCCACAGCTGCACCTCCACTGCACACAACCTTCACATACAGCTGCACCCTCCACTGCACAAAAATCCTTCACCACAGCTGCACCTCCACTGCACACAATCCTTCACCACAGCTGCACCTCCACTGCACACAACCTTCACCACAGCTGCACCTCCACTGCACACAACCTTCACTACAGCTGCACCTCCACTGCACACAACCCTTCACCACAGCTGCACCTCCACTGCACACAATTTTCCCCAACAGCGCCCCTCACTGCCACAACCCACCAAGCTGCACCTCCACTGCACACAACCTTCACTACACGGGCACCTCACTGCACACAACCTTCACTACAGCTGCACCTCCACTGCACCAAACCCTTCACCACAGCTGCACCCCTCCACTGCACACCAATCCTTTTCACTACAGCTGCACCTCCACTGCACACAACCCTTCACCAACCAGCTACACCCTTAATCTCCCTGCACACAACCCTTCACACACAGCTGCACCCCCACTCACACAACCCTCCCCACGCTGCCCCTCCACTGCACCAACCCTTCACCACAGCTGCCCCTCCACTGCAACAACTTCCACAGCTGCACTCATGCACACAATCCCTTCCCACAGCTGAAACTCCACTGCACACAACCCTTCACCACAGCTGCACCTCCACTGCACACAATCCTTCACCACAGCTGCACCTCCACTGCACACAACCCTTCACCACAGCTGCACCTCCACTGCACACAACCCTTCACTACAGCTGCACCTCCACTGCACCCCTCCTTCACCACAGCTGCACCTCACGCACACCAACCTTCACTACAGCTGCACCTCCACTGCACACAACCCTTCACCACAGCTGCACCTCCACTGCACACAATCCTTCACCACAGCTGCACCTCCACTGCACACAACTTTAAATACAGCCTGAAACCTCCACTGCACACACCTTCACACAGCTGCACCTCCACTGCACACAACCCTTCACTACAGCTGCACCTCACTGCACACAATCCTTCACTAGCTGACCTCCACTGCAACAACACTTCCCCACAGCTGCACCTCCACTGCACACAACCCTTCACCCAGCGCACCTCCACTGCACACAACCTTTAAATACAGCGCACCTCCACTGCAAAACAATCCTTCACCACAGCTGCACCTCCACTGCACACAACCTTCACACAGCTGCACTCCACTGCACACAATCCTTCACCACAGCTGCACCTTTCCACGCACACAACCTTCACCACAGCTGCCCCTCCACTGCACAAAAACCTTTCACCCAGCTGCACCTCCACTGCACCCCAACGCTCAACAGCTGCACCCCCACTGCACACAACCCTTCACCCAGCTGCACCTCCACTGCACACAACCTTCACCACAAGTTTGCACCCCCACTGCACACAACCCTTCACCACAGCTGCCTCCACTGCACCACAACCCTTCACCACAGCTGCCCTCCACTGCACACAACCCTTTCACCCAGCTGCACCTCCACTGCACACAACCTTCACACAGCTGCACCTCCACTGCACACAACCTTCCCCTACAGCTGCACCTCCACTGCACAACCTACCCTTCCCCCACGAAAAAAGCTGCACCTCACTGCACACAACCTTAAACCGCTGCACCTCCACTGCACACAACTCCACCACAGCTGCACCTCCACTCACCAATCCTTCACCCAGCTGCACCTCCACTGCACACAACTTCACCACAGCTGCCTCCACTGCACACAACTCCCCACAGCTGCACCCTCCACTGCAACAATCCTTCCCCTCATTTGCCACCTCCACTGCACACAATCCTCCCACCAGCTGCACCTCCCTCACACAATCCTTCAACCCAGCTGCACTCCACTGCACACAACCTTCACCACAGCTGCCCCTCCACTGCACACAACCCTTCACCCAGCTGCACCCTCCACTGCACACAACCTTCACCACAGCGGGCACCTCCACTGCACACAATCCTTCCCCACAGCTGCACCTCCACTGCACACAACCTTTAACCACAGCTGCACCTCCACTGCACACAACCCCACCACAGCTGCACCTCCACTGCACACAACCCCTTCACCACAGCTGCACCCTCCATTTGCACACAATCTCACCACAGCTGCACCTCCACTGCACACAACCTTACCACAGCTGCACCTCCACGCCACACAACCCTTCCCACAGCTGCACCTCCACTGCACACAATCCTCTCCCACAGCTGCACCCCCAAATGCACACAACCTTCACCACAGCTGCACCTCCACTGCACACAACCCTTCACCACAGCTGCACCTCCACTGCACACAACCTTCACCACAGCTGCACCTCCACTGCACACAATCCTTCACCACAGCTGCACCTCCACTGCACACAACCCTTCACCACAGCTGCACCTCCACTGCACACAACCCTTCACCACAGCTGCACCTCCACTGCACACAACCTTCACCACAGCTGCACCTCCACTGCACACAACCTTCCCAAAACAGCTGCACCTCCACTGCAACCCCCCTTTCACCACAGCGCACTCCACTGCACACAACTTTACCAAGCTGCACCTCCACTGCACACAACCTTCACTCGCTGCCCTCACTCACACAATTCACACAGCTGCATTTTCCACTGCACACAACCTTCACCACAGCTGCACCTCCACTGCCACAACCTTCACTACGCACCTCCACTGCACACAACCTTAAACAGCTGCACCTCCACTGCACACAATCCTTCACCACAGCTGCCCCTCCACTGCACACAATTTTTCACCAAAAGCGGCACTCCACTGCACACAACCTTCAACTAGTCTGCACCTGCACTGCACACAACCTTTTACTCAGCTGCACCTCCACTGCACACAACACTTCACCACAGTGCACCTCACTGCACACAACATTTCACTACAGCTGAAACCTCCATGCAACAAACACTTCCACAGCTGCACTCCATGCAACACAAACTTATACGCTGCACCTCCACTGACACAACATTCACCACATTTGCCTCCACTGCACAATACTTCACCAAAAGCTGCACCTCATGCACACAACACTTACTCAGCTGCACCTCCAATGACACAACATTCTACAGCTGCACTCCACTGCAACAAAACCTTCACTACAGCGCACTCACTGCAACAACACTTCACTACATGGCACCTCCAATGACACAAACCCTTCACACAGCTGCACTCCACTGCAACAACACTTCACTACAGTGCACCTCATGCACACAACCTCAACGCTGCACCTCCACTGAAACACAACTTCCTACAGCTGCACTCACTGCACACAACACTTCACTACAGCTGCACCTCCACTGCACACAACACTTCACTACAGCTGCCCCCTCCACTGCACACAACCTTCACTAAGCTGCACCTCCACTGCACACAACACTTCACCACAGCTGCACCTCCACTGCACACAACACTTCCAACAGCTGCACCTCCAACTGCAACAACCCTTTCACTACAGCTGCACCCCCACTGCAAAAAACACTTCACCACAGCTGCACCTCCACTGCACACAACACTTCACTACAGCTGCCCCTCCACTGCACACAACACTTCACTACGCTGCACTCCCCACTGCACACAATCCCTTCACTCAGCGCACCTCCACTGCACACAACACTTCACCACAGCTGCACCTCCACTGCACACAACTCTTCACTACAGCTGCACCTCCACTGCACACAACACTTCCCCACAGCTGCACCTCCACGCACCAACATTCACCACAGCTGCACCTCCACGCACACAACACTTCACTACAGCTGCACCTCCACTGCACACAACACTTCCCCTACAGCTGCACCTCCACTGCACACAACCTCACTACAGCTCACCTCCACTGCACACAACACTTCACTACAGCTGCACCTCCACTGCACCCCAATC
Source organism: Cherax quadricarinatus (assembly GCF_026875155.1). Classification (NCBI taxonomy): domain Eukaryota; kingdom Metazoa; phylum Arthropoda; class Malacostraca; order Decapoda; family Parastacidae; genus Cherax; species Cherax quadricarinatus. The sequence goes on along the minus strand of NC_069469.1, from coordinate 5,966,557 downwards.
CTCCACAGCTGCACTTCCACTGCACACAACCCTTCATCACAGCTGCACCTCCACTGCACACAACACTTCACTACAGCTGCACCTCCACTGCACACAACACTTCACCACAGCTGCACCTCCACTGCACACAACCCCTTCCCACTACAGCTGCACCTCCACTGCACACAACACTTCACTACAGCTGCACCTCCACTGCACACAACCCTTCACTACAGCTGCACCTGCACTGCACACAACACTTCACTACAGCTGCACCTCCACTGCACACAACACTTCACTACAGCTGCACCTCCACTGCACACAACACTTCACTACAGCTGCACCTCCACTGCACACAACACTTCACCACAGCTGCACCTCCACTGCACACAACACTTCACTACAGCTGCACCTCCACTGCACACAACACTTCACTACAGCTGCACCTCCACTGCACATATAGCACTAATATAAATGTTATATTTCATTACTATTATAACATGTAATGGGCTGAAGATCTTACTGAATATAATTAATGGCTACAAGTGTTGAAATTGACATTATATTCACCAGTTGTTTGTTGGTGTTTACTTCGTTATTTTCACACACACAGTTGTTTGAGTAACATTCTCTATATATTTATAAATTATCTTTCTAATGATATATACTCTCTTCATGTACTTACCGTCGTAAGATCTGTGTACTGTATCTCTGTGTGTGGACGATAATTCGATTATAATTTGAACTGCCTAATGACACTGTTATTAACTGTTGGTCGTAACATTACAATGCCTACACTAACTCCAGTATATTCTGTACATACAAAGACTGCATCTCTATTTGTAATGTGATTCAGATGGAAAGATAAATCGTTATCTCAGTAAACAGCAGTAGTCAGGGAGGCTCTTACAGGAGAGAAGGGATCGTGTAGTAGCCCGGAGACCTTCTCCCACCAACCATCTCTCCAGCCAGCCACACATAATATTACCAGATTAGATTAGTATAAGGCTAAAATTTATTGTCCTTTAATTTAAAGTGTAAATCTCATTTTAAAGCATGGATGTTTTTACATTTGTATGTATAACTTGGACCTGCCTCGCATGGGCCATTAGGCCTTCTGCAGTGTTCCTTCGTTCTTATGTTCTTAAGTGAATGTGACCTGACCTGACTAGGTTGGGCGCATTGGCTTAAGCCGGTAGGAGACTTGGACCTGCCTCGCATGGGCCAGTAGGCCTTCTGCAGTGTTCCTTCGTTCTTATGTTCTTATGTTCTTATATAAAGAGAATAAATATGAGGAATCATTAGGTTTCACTTCAGCTTAGTATATCACTGGTTAAGTATTACTTAGATTATGCTACACAGTTCTGGTCACTTATTACAGAATGGACATAAATGTGCTGGAAAACGTACAGAGAATGATGGCGAAGTTGATCTCATGTGTCCAAAATGTTTCCTTTGAGGATAGACTAAGATAGACTAACATAGACTAAGATAGACTAAGATAGACTAAGATATACTAAGATAGACTAAGATAGACTAACATAGACTAAGATAGACTAAGATATACTAAGATAGACTAAGATAGACTAAGATAGACTAAGATACACTAAGATAGACTAAGATATACTAAGATAGACTAAGATAGACTAAGATAGACTAAGATAGACTAAGATAGACTAAGATACACTAAGATAGACTAAGATAGACTAAGGGCGCTGAATCTGGATTCTTTAGAAAGACGTAGATTTAAGGGAGATATAATTGTATAAATAGAAAACATGTATAAATGAATGTAATACAAACAAGGTGGTAAAAGTATCTCGCCAAGACAGGACTCGCAACAATGGGATGAAGGTTAGAAAAAATTAGATTTAGAAAGGATATAAAAAAATAAACAGAAGAATATATCTTTAATTAGTTTAGTAACCTCAGAGGGGTAGTGACCCAACAGAACACAAAGACGTCAGTGTGACTTATTTCCACCGAGCTCCTTTTTTTATGTAAGTTTCTTCCCAGGAGGCGACCCACAACACATATTAACTCCTAGAACTAATTGCTAGTTAACCGGGAAGGGAAGGGAAAGGTGAGACAGAAGGTGTTAGAAGACTTACTTAAATGTCCCGTCTCGTCAAAGGTTTGATCCTGAACACTTTCAGATGTGAGGTGACTGAGACACCGCCGCGTTATGAAAAGGGAAATATCTACCTATTGAATCCATTACAGGATAAGTAGAATCCGCAACAGATCGCTACTTCTGGTCTATATATCACGTAAAGTCCGCCAGGAAGCGTTCTAAGTTCATCAATGGAAACGCCTTCATAAGTTAGAAAATCTGAGTAAGCGCTGCTTGCTACGCAATGTACGCAACATAAAGTATTTTTACCTATAATTATCTTTAAGTATATAACATTTTGACCAGAATGGCGCCCAATTAAAAATAAAATATCTTGGAAAGATAAGAAGTAAGGTCTTAGGAGAAAATAACATGAACAGAAGATAAGACCAAGAAAAAACTAACACTGAAATAAGTGACGAAGGCTGTGTTGTACTTCCAGACCAAGGTGGCGGAGTGGGAGGTGAGGAGACCACTCCCAGAACCATGGTGGCGGAGTGGGAGACGAGGGGACCACTCCCAGAACCATGGTGGCGGAGTGTGAGGCGAGGAGACCACTCCCAGAGCCATGGTGGCGGAGTGGGAGGCGAGGGGACCACTCCCAGAACCATGATGGCGGAGTGGGAGGCGAGGGGACCACTTCCAGAACCATGGTGGCGGAGTGGGAGGCGACGAGACCACTCCAAGAGCCAAGGTGGCGGAGTGGGAGGCGAGGGGACCACTCCCAGAACAATGGTGGCGGAGTGGGAGGCGAGGAGACCACTCCCAGACCATGGTGGTGGAGTGGGAGGCGAGGAGACCACTCCCAGACCATGGTGGCGGAGTGGGAGGCGAGGAGACCACTCCCAGACCATGGTAGTGGAGTGGGAGGCGAGGAGACCACTCTCAGTACCATGGTGGTGGAGTGGAAGGCGAGGAGACCGCTCCCAAACCATGGTAGTTGAGTGGGAGGCGAGGAGACCACTCCCGGAACAATCGTGGTGGAGTGGGAGGCAAAGAGACCACTCCCAGACCATGGTGGCAGAGTGGGAGGCGAGGAGACCACTACCAGACCATGGTGGAGGAGTGGGAGGCGAGGAGACCACTCCCAGACCATGGTGGCGGAGCGGGAGGCAAGGAGACCACTCACAGACCATGGTGGTGGAGTGGGAGGCGAGGAGACCACTCCCAGAACCATGCTGATGGAGTGGGAAGCGAGAAGACCACTTCCAGAACCATGGTGGTGAAGTGAGAGGCGAAGAAACCACTCCCAGACCATGGTGCTGGAATAGGAGGCGAGCAGACCACTCCTAGACCATAGTGCTGGAGTAGGAGGCGAGGAGACCACTCCCACACCATGGTGGTGGAGTAGGAGGCGAAGAGACCGCTCCTAGACCATGGTGCTGGAGTAGGAGGCGAAGAGACCACTCCCAGACCATGGTGCTGGAGTAGGAGGCAATTAGAACACTTCCAGACCATCATGGTGGAGTGGGAGGCGAGGAAACCACGATGGTTGAGTGGGAGGCGAGGAAACCACTCTTAGAACCACGATGGTTGAGTGGGAGGCGAGACCACTCCCAGACCATGGTAGTGGAGCGGGAGGCGAAGAGACAACTCCCAGACCATGGTGTTGGAGTAGGAGGCGAGGAGACCACTCCCAGACCATGGTGCTGGAGTAGGAGGCGAAGAGACCACTCCCAGACCATGGTGCTGGAGTAGGAGGCGAGGACACCACTCCCAGACCATCATGCTGGAGTAGGAGGCGAAGAGACCACTCCCAGATCATGGTGCTGGAGTAAGAGGCGAGGAGAACACTCCCAGACCATGCTAATGGAGTGGAAGAGGAGACCACTCCAGGAACCATCGTGGTGGAGTGGGAGGCGAGGAGACCACTCTCAGAACCATCGTGGTGGAGTGGGAGGCAAGGAAACCACTCCCAGACCATGGAGTAAAGGGGGGAGGGCGATGAGACCACCCCAGCCAAGATGTGGGGGGGAGGCGGGGAGCCACTCCCAAAAACCAGGTGGTGGGTGGGGGGCGGGAGACCATCCCAGACCATGGTTTTGGAGTAGGAGGCGGTAGACCCACCCCAAAGAACCACGGGGGTTTTGTGGGAGGCGAGGAGACCATCCCAGACCATGGTGTGGAGTGGGAGGCGGAAAGACCACTCCGAGCCCTGGGGGTGGAGTGGGAGGGAGGAGACCCACCCCCAAAAACAGGGTGGTGGAGTGGGAGGCGAGAAAACCACTCCTAGAACCAGGGTGGTTGGTGCGAGGCGAGGAGACCACTCCCAAAATCTTGGTGTGGAGTGGGGGCGAGACCCATCCCAGACCATGGTAGTGGGGGGAGCCGAGGAGGCCACTCCCAGCCAGGGGTGCTGGAATTGGAGCGGAGGACCACTCCAGAACTATGGTGTGGAGTGGGGAGGCGAGGAACCACTCACGGGACCATGGTAGGGGTGGGAGGCGATAAAACCCACTCAAAGACCATGGTGATGGAGTGGGAGGCAAGGAGACCACTCCCAGAACCAGAGGGTGTAGTGGGAGGCGGGAGACACTTCCAGACCTGGTAGTGGGGGGGAGGCGAGGAAACCACCCCAAAACCCAGGGTGATAGACTGGGAGCCGAGGGACCACCACAGAACCTGCTGGGGGTGTGGGAGGCGAGGGACCACTCCAGAACCATGGGGGTTTGATGGGAGGCTAGAAGCCCAATTCCAAAGAACCATGTGTGGGTGGGAGGCGAGGAGACCACTCCCAGACCATGGTGGTGGAGTGGGAGACGAGGAGGCCACTCCCAAACCAGGGATGGTTGAGTGGGAGGCGAGACCACTCCCAGACCAAGGTAATGGAGCGGGAGGCGAGGAAGATCACTCCCCGGGACCATGGTAGTGGAGTGGGAGGCGAGGAGACCACTCTCAGTACCTTGGGGTGGAGTGAGAGGCGAGGAGACCTCTCCCAGACCATGGTAGTGGAGTGGATTCGAGGAGAACACTCCCGGAACCAACGTGTGGAGTGAGGCGAAGAGACCACCCCAGAACCATGGGTTGATGGAGCGAGAGCCACTCATCCAGAACCATGGTGATGGAGTAGGAAGTGGGAGCGACCACTCCCAAACCCCGGTGGTGGATGGGAGGCGAGGATATCAAACCTCCAAGGACCATGGTAGTGAGTAGAAGGTAGAGACCACTCGGAGACCATAGGTGGGTGGAGTGGGAACGAGAAACACTCCAGAAAACCAAGTGGTGAGTGGGAGTCGAGGAGACCACTTCCCAGAACCATATGGTTGAGTGAGACCGAGGAGACCACTCCCAAATCTTGGTGATGAGAGGAGGCAAGGAACCACGCCCAGACCGAGTGGTGGAGTGGGAGCGAGGACCCACTCAGAGACCATGGCAGGTGTTGGAGACGAGAGAACCACATCCCAGAACCATGTGGTGAGTGTGAGGTGAGGACACACTCCCCAGACCATTGTTAGTGGAGTGGAGGCGAGGAGACCACTCCCAGACCAGTGAGGATGAAAGGAGGAGACACCCCAGAACCACGATGGTGTATGGAGGGAGGAGACCCACTCCCAGAACCATGGAAGTTGGAGTGGAGGTGAGAGACCACTCCCAACCTGTTGGATGGAGTGTAAGGTCGAGGAGACCACTTCACAAAACCATGGTGTGGTGTGGAGAGGCGATGAGACCACTCCCAGAACCATGGTATGAAGAGGAGGGGAAAGGAGACACTCCCAGACGCATGGAGAGGAGTTGGAGGCGGAGAAGACCACTTCCCCCAGAAACACGGTGGTGGATGGAGGCGAAGACCACTCCTAGACCATGGTATGTAATGGGAGGCGAGGAGACCATCCCACACCATGGTGGTGAGTGGAGGCGCGAACCACTAACAGAACCCATGTGTGGAGTGGGAGCGAGAAGACCACTCCCAGAACCATGTGTTGAGTGGGAGGCTAGGAGACAAACCCAAAATCTTTGTGCTGGAGTGGAAACAGAGACCCTCCCAGACTTTGTAGTGGATGGGAGAAGAGGAGGAGACCTCCCAGAACCATTGTGCTGGTGTTGGAGGCGGAGAGAACCACTCCCAGAACCATGGTGATCGAGTGGGAGACGAGCTCCACTCCCATACCATGGATGGAGTGAGCGAGGAAACCACTCCCTGACATGGGATGTGTGGAGGCGAGGAACCACTACCAGAACTCGATGGTGGATTGGAAGGCGAGAGACCACTCCAACCATGGTCATGGATGGGATGCAGGAGACCACTACCAAACCCACATGGTTAGTGGGAAGGCGACCACTCCCAGAACATGGTTAGTGAGTGGGAGGCGAGGAGATCACTCCAGCCATGTAATGATGTAGCAGAACCACTCACATACCATGGTGGTGGAGTGGGGGCGAGAGACCCCTCCCAGACCATGGCATGAGTGGGAGGCGAGGAACAACTCCCCCGGAACCAGCGTGCTGGAGTGGGAGCGAGAACCACTCCCAACCATGGTAGTGGAATGGGTACAGGAACTCTCCCAACCATGGTATGAGCGGAGCAGGAATCCACTTCCCAACCATTTTGGAGTGAGGCGAAACCACTGCCCGAACCATAGAGCTGGAGTAGAGCGAGGAAACCACCTTCCCAACCAACATGCGGAGTAGGAGGCGAAGAGACCACTTCCAGACCATGTGCCCTGAAAGAGCGAGGAGAAACACCCCAGACCATGTAATGGTGTGGGAGGGAGACCACTCCCGAACCAATCATCGTGGGATGGGAAGCAGAACCACTCCAAGAACCCATGGTTGTTGTGTGGAGTGAGGAACAACTCCCAAACCAGTGGGAGTAAAGCGAGAGACTCACTTCCAAATCATAGTGCTGGAGTGGAGGCGTGAGACCACTTCCAACCCTGGTAGGTCTGGAGTGGAGCCTGGAAACCACTCTCAGACTATGGTGCTGAAGTTGGAGGCGGGAGACCACACCAGAAAACTAGTGTGGTGGATGGGAGCGAGACACCACTCCCCCTCCCACCCCCCCCACCACGGGGCTGGAGAAGGAGGCGAGAGACCACCACAAGAACCACATGGTAAGATATGGAGCGAGACACCACCCCCAGACCATGGTGTGGTGTGGAGGCCGAGAGGCCACTCCCAAACCACCGATGTTATGGACGAGACCACTCCCAAAACCCATAATTGGCGGACAATATCTCCTCCAGACCATGTAATGATGAGCAAGAACACTAGCATTACAGTGTGAGTGAAGGCCGAGAACCTCTCCAGACCATGGTAGGAGTGGATTCTGGAGACCACTCCCAGAACCATCGTGTGAGTGAGGCAAAGGACCACACCAAACCATGTGGTGGAAAGTGAGGCGAGAGTCCACTCACCAACCATGGTGGTGATAGAAGTAATACCTACTCCCAAAACACGGTGGTGAGTGGGAGGCGAGGAGAACCACTCCTAACCATGGTAGTGGAGTGAAGGAGGAATCACTCGTAGTCCATTTTTGGAGTGGAGGGCGAGAAGACCACTCCCCAGAACCATGGTGTGGAGTGGAGGGCGGAGGAGACCACTCCAGATACCATATGGTTGAGTGGGAGGCGAGGAGCACATCACGAATCTTGGTGATGAGAGGAGCGAGAACCACTCAGACCGAGTGGTGGAGTGAGGCGAGGAGGCCACTCAGAGACCTGTGCTGGTGTTGAGACGGAAGACCACTCCCAGAACCATGGTGGAGTAGTGTGAGGCGAGGACACCACTCCCGAACATGGTAATGGAGTAGGAGCGAGGAGACCACTCCCCAACCATGGTGATAGTGGGAGAGGAGAGACCACTCCCAAAACCACCATATGTATGGAGGGGAGGAGACCATCCCAACCATGTGTTGAGTGTAAGGCGTGGAGACCACTTCAAGAACCATGTGGTGGTGTGTGAGCGAGAGACACTCCCAGAAACCATGGTGATGGAGAGGGAGGGAGGAGACACACTCCCAGAACCATTAAGGTGAGTTGGAGGCGAGAAGATCACTCCCTGAATATGGCAGAGGAGCGGGAGGCGGTGACCACTCCATACCATGGTGCTGAGTAGGAGGCGAGAAACCCACTCCCAGAACCACTTGTGGTGAGTGGGAGCGAGAACCACTCCTAAACCATGGTAGTGTACTGGAGCGAGGAGACCACTGCCAGACCTGGTGGGGAGAGTGGTGAGGCAAGGAAGACCACTAACAGAACCATGGTGGTGGAGTGGAGGCAAAAACCACGCCCCAAAACCATGTGGTTATGGGACTAGGACCACTCCCAAAATCTTGGTGCTGGATGGAAAGCGAGGAGACCACTCTCCAACTTTGTAGTGAGTGGGAGCAGACCACTCCGATCCATTGTGCTGGTGTTGAACGAGAGACACTCAAACCATTGATCATGGAGGCGAGGCCACCACTCCCAGACCAATGGTATGGTGACCGAAGACCACTCCCTACCTTAGATGATTGCGAGAACACCCCTAACCTCGATGGGTAGTGGGAGGCGAGAGACCACTTCCAGACCATGGTAGTGGAGTGGCAGCAAAGAGACCCTCCCAAACCATGGTGATGGAGTGGACCAAGACCACTACCAGAACCATGGGGAAGAGAGTGAGTGCAAGCAGAACACTCCCAACCATGTATGGAGTGGAGCAGAGATCACTCCTCCAGGCCGGGTATGATGAGGCGAGTAACCACATCCATTACCATGTGGTGATGGAGCGAGGAGTCCCCTCGCAAACCAATGCATTGAGTGGGAGGCGAGGAACAACTCCAGAACCATCGCTGTTGATGGGAGCAAGACACTATTCCCAGACCATGTTAGTGTATAGCAGGAACCTCTCCAACCCTATATGGTAGCGGGAGGCGAGGAGAACACTCCCAACCATTGATGGAGTGAGAGCGACGAGACACCACTCCCCCACCAAAGTCAATTAAGCAAAACCACTCCCCAACCAGTGCTGAGTAGACGAGAGACCACTCCCTTACCATCATGCTGGAGTAGAGGCGAACAACAACAATCCAGACCTGTGCGGATAGGTGGAGAAGAAACACTCCCAATCATGGTAATGATTGGTGGACACCACTCCCGGAACCAATCGTGGTGAGTGGAGGGGCGAGGAGACCAACTGCCAAACCATCTGTGGAGTGGGAGCAAGGAAACCACTCCCAGACCATGGTATGGAGTGAGAGCGATGAACCACTCCCAGACATGATGCTGGATTGGAGGCGGGCGACCACTCCCCGAACCTGGTTGATGAGCAGAGACCACTCCCAGACCAATGGTTTGGAGTATGAGGCGAGATACCACTCCCAGAAAACCACTTGGAGTGGGAGGCGAGAGATCACTCCCAGACAAGGGTAGTGGAGTGGGACAGAAACCACTCCGAGACCATCAGTGGTGGAGTGTGAGGCGAGAGAACCCACGCCCAGAAACCCATGTTGAGTGGAGGGCGAGAAAACCAATCCCAGAACCATGGTGGTTGAGTGTAGGCGAGGAGACCACCTCCCATACCATTAGTGGAGTGGGAGCGAGGAGGCCACTCCCAGACAAAGCTGGATTGGAGACAGAAGACCACTCACAACTATGGTGATAGTGGGAGGCGAGGACACAACTCCCATAAAAATGGAGGGAGTGGAGCGATGAAACCACTTCCCAGACCATGTGAGGAGTGGGACAAGGAGACCAACTCCCAAAACACTATGGTTTGATGGGTGCGAGAGACCACTTCCATTCCAGACCATGGTAGTGGTGGGAGGCGAGAGAACACTCTCGACCATGGATGGTGAGTGGGAGGCGGAGACCACTCCCAGAAACCAACTTGTGGAGTGGTAGGCTGGAACCACGCCAGACAGGTGGGGTAGTGGGAAAGGCAAGGAACCACTCCCAGATCAGGGTGAGGAATGGGAGGCAGAGACCACTCCCTGAACCACTGGTGAGTGAAGCGAGAAGACTCACTCCAGAACCTGTGTGAAATAAGGCAGGAGTCCACTCCTAGAGCCATGAGCTGGATGGGAGGCGGAGACCACTCATAAAGAACCATGGTGGGGAGATGAGCGAAGAACCACTCCCAGACCATGAGCCGGAGTAGGAGCAGGAACCACTCCCAGACCATGGTGCTGGAGTAGAGGCGAGAGCCACTCCCAACCATGGCTCGAGAGAAGGAGGCGAGAGACCCCTCCAGACCATGGTGCTGATAGAAGCGAGAGACCACCGCAGACCACGATTATGAGAGGAGGCGATGGAGACCCACTCCCAGACCATGTATGATGACGAAGACCACTCCCAGACCATGGTAGTGAGGGATCGAGAACCACTCCCTACCATAAATTTGAAAGCGAGACCACACCCAAACACGGTGAGTATGGAGCAGAGACCACTCCCAGACCTAATTAGGAGTGGAACAAACTCACTTCCAACCATGTTTGTCGGATTGTGGAAACCACTCCAAACCCACGTGGTGAGTGGAGGCGAGAGACCACGACCAACCATGGCAGTGGAGTAAAGGTGAGAGATTTTTGCAACCCCTTATCGTTACAAATTGCATAATTTATTATATATTATTGTTTATACCGTTTCATTAATTTTATATTGCTTATATTTGCGATAATAGCTAAATCGTAATATTTGCTTTATATTCGTATTTGACTTTTTTGTTAGATGTATATATATTGCTCATTAGCTTGATTGTCAAACAACTAATTATCGCTTCGCTCGTTAGACTGCCGCCTTCTGAACTCAAAGTCCATGAGCTTGCACTGCTCGAGGGGGGGTGTCCGCACCTCTCGTAAAGTAATCAGTCTGCTGAACTCGCTTGCGTTGGACAGATTGTCGTCCACATTATTCTTGTTAGTTTTCTTAAACTTTTTCTCAGAACATTGTATAGCTTAGTGATTTTCGACGTTACGAGTTGTGGGCACTACACACTCTGAACATCACAGGTCCTTTACAATATCTTCTGACCTAAATTTGTACTGGTTCCGGTTATTTCACACCTCACAGTTTAACCTATCTGAACAAAGATTCATATAGGATTTTTAACTTTGGAGATCTCAGTTGTCCCTACTTATGTCGTTATATTATCTCCTTTTCCGATTCGTCGCATCGCTTGAATGCATTGCAGGGCTTAGCATTTTGTTTTCACAACTTTTCGGTTGCCATCGTCCAAAATTAGTTATTTTGAAACCCCCCTTTTTTTGTGTCATCACTTTTTTAAGTCTTATTCGAGCTTGAGACATAGCTAACTACTTATGACACTTACACGCAGACTCACACTTGTACATATTTGTAATATCTTATTTAATTTAAGACCTGACGGAACTTAAATTATAAATTGTGGATAGTGCTTACACACAATAATATGAACTCGAAGATTAGTTTATTTTGATTGTTGTGATTTAATCTACTTTGATAATACCCTACATCGTATCGACTTAAATAAATTATTAAATATTAATTTCTCTAGTAGTAGCCCTACCATTATAATCCTAAAGCACGATGACCCATACTAATTTAAGATAATTGGAAAAGGATAACTGACACTTGTTACGAAAACCATAAACACTTGATGGATGCTAATGCCATCTGCGATATTCTCTGGATCTCTAAGCTTTTAGAAACCGTTTTTTGTAACAAAATGCCTTCCACTCTGATACAAGTGTAAAATGGGCCAGTTTGACATACGAGGAACTCGATGATCAAACACTTTGAGTACTTTTCCTAATCTGAAGACGTTGAGTTTTTCTTGACTACATACCACCAGTGATGTATGTACATACGATCTCTTATCCAAGAAGGAAATACTTTGGAGTTCTCGCTAAACAACCATCACGAAAATGCCTATTTATTATATTTCCCCCTAATCACTCTCTCGGAGTACAATTATTTTCGTGATGTTCCAAAGCGAACATTAACTGATACTCTACTTGTCAAGTTAAGTACATTAAAACTCAACTTTGCAATACCAAAATCTCTACGTATATCAGAATTACACCGCAGACACTGTCAAACATTAAGTAAAATAATTTTTTCCTCTCATACAATTCCATTATATTCAATTCAATCGCCTATGTCACAATTAAAAGACTCGTGGATAAAAAAAACAACTATCAAAGTACCTATGTCTGCCTATGTACCAGTTCTCGCTCGCTCCTTCCTCACTGACAAATAGAAAACAATATACTTGAGTAGACACAGCCAATTACTATACATGTACTACACCGTTTTACTTATCTAACCAGATCTAGACACTCTTAGACCTGGACTAAGTTCCGACTAAGACCGTCAACCAGTTAATTTCCCTACCCTTCCTCCATACCCACTGTCTTATTCTCTCAGAACATTTAGATTTGTAAACGCCTCCTTATGTGCAGACTGCACAAATAGAGCACAGAGAATTGGAACGAAAAGATTTCCAAAGAGAAATGCGTCTGAAACAACTACTGATAGATCACAGACACATTTAAGTGCAAAACCATCCATGGCCTAAGTTTTTGAAAGTGACTTAACCACAATATTTTGAGGTGTTTGAAACCAGGCTCGTGCTATAACTGGCCAATAAGCATTGCCAACACGGCGGCATACACATTACAGAAGACTCAACACGTTTCGACCGACCATTTGCCCAATACATATTATACGTTGCTTCAAACCAACTATTCTAGAACATTAACTTGTTACCTTGTTTTTTATCAAAACATTTCTACTTACAAACGACACAAGAGCAAACTTGTGTAATTTCTCGGAGAAAAATTGGCATTTCAGAGTGTCTAACTCTAATTACCAACAACGTCAGACCTTTTCATGTTCTACACAATATTGTTATCATCGTAATTCCTGCTGACATACAAGAAATATCGGATCGATCAACGACCTCAATATTCCTGAAATGCAGCATTACAGACATGTAGAAATTACTCACAAACTTGTACGTATTAAATCACAAGAAACAAGGTAACCAAAAATGGTCCCTAGAAGTTGGCAACTAAATCACTCTCATTCCGCCTATTACTCTACTGTAACTTCTCGTAACCTTTACCAAATACGCACAATCCCGAACTGTTCTCTGGCTAGACAGAAATCTGTATCAGAAAAGATATTAAATGTTCCTATTGTATCAATAAGACATACTAATATGCTATAAGTTAGAAGAGATACAGAAACAGCAGTCGTGCGCTGCCCCCCACTCAATCCTATCCTCTTCGTCAACAAAACACCAAAACCACTATTCCTCCTTATCCTACTGTTTTAATAATTACCCAGAATCTGCCGCAAAAATGAAGTGTATCCGACGAAAAATTTCTTTTCAGCTATTATCCTTACTTTTCGAAGATAAAGTAAATTTGACGAATCACATATAACTAATAATTTCTTTCAGAACATGGCAGTTATACACGTTGTTAAGAAAGATACGCCCATAAAACGACATACCTATGCAAATAGATGTATTGTTAGAACTATGGAGTTCTGTTATAAAAGTGCCTCTGCACAAAGTTTAATGAAACAAGCTATTATACTGTTATATTACAGTGGTATATCCATGTGTTTTCCCATAAGGTCAGTACTGTTTGATAGATCAATAGCCTTCAGCGTATATAAAGAACCACTTGTGATTGAAAATACCACTGAGATAATTAATGCCATTGAAGCTGTAAGAGAAATCCTATGTTATTTCCTCTCACGCAATACTAGAGACTATGTCACGAATCAACAACCATCCTTGTCTCCTGTTATAGTGGAGGCAATTTTGGGGTTGATTATTTGTTTATAGTGACCTCTCGCCCAGAACATTAACACTACGCCCCCCGTCATCAACCTAGTCAGGCCACAACGACTTAAATTTTCTAAATCAGATGATTTAAAATCAATGATCAGTTTGTTATCATCACTGGAAAGGACGAAGATATAGCATTACTGAGATGAAGCAAAAGGATCTCGATAATTGTTACGATTATAGTATACGTGTAACTGATTGGAGAAACATACATGTAATTGTCACTGATAGTGTTTTCTCTACCACATCAAGCATCTCGTTGTGTTCCATTACATTTCGTGAACAACCATTATTTTGCTCACAATAGTCCCATAGAGGAAAACATTTGGTGTCAAAAGACACTCGTAAACGGCAAAACATTTTACTTGGCCAAAGATGAAGGAAACAGTACTATCATGTCGACGTTGCCACGTGTGTGTCAAGTGACCACAGCAAGCCACCACACACTCCACCTGCGCCTCCTCATTCCTATCACCGTCATGGTGTAACCATTCTTCACGTCTATATTGATTTGTTGGTCCTTTGCCTAGAACCAAACAGGAAACCAAAACCTATTTACTATTATGGACGCTGCAACACGCTATCCCGAAGCTATCCTACGAGAAAAAATTATTGCTCTCTATTTCGAGCGCTGATGAAATTTTTCTCCCAGTTGGATTTCCACGAGAGATACAATCAGATCAGGGATCTATCTTCACTTCCTAAGATCTTTCGAGAACATTATCCCACCTAGAATAAAGTCTGTACTTTCAACCAGTTATCATCCACAGTCACAAGGGGCTCTAGAGAGATTTTCAATCAGACACTGAAGACTATGAGAGACTTATTGTGAACATTTTCTAGAGACTGGGATGAAGGTATACCTTTTCTTCTGTTCGCTAGAGAGAAAGTGAGCAAGAAAGTCTCGATTAGTCCGTTTTGAATTAATATTCGACACCAAGTCGTGGTCCTCTTGCAGGATGAAAGACGGTGGACAGAATCCAAATCCCTCATTGATACTTCCCTTCATTAATGCAGCAACATTTGACAGCCGCTAGAGAGCTACTTCAAAAACCAAGTTTCAAACCCAACTAGAATGAAGCACATTAAGACTAGCGTTGCTGTCTCTCGTTCTTTTAAAGCAGAGATAAGTGAGAGCTCGAAATTATACCAGTCATGCCTCTACAAAGCAGTATGATGGTCCCCGGAAGTAGTGAAAAAGCCTTAGCGACTAAAATTATTTGGTACGTACCCGGGAAAAAAAATCGAATCATTGTACCATTTAACCAGCTTTAGGCTACTAATGCTATCCTCTACTACTACTTCGATTCTTCCTAGGACAAGAAAGAAACGTCAGTCTTCAGACATCTCTAATATAGAGTCGTTTAGAAAATTCTGTGACTCTACATCACGAGACGATTTTTCGTAGTAACCCTGGGATGATAAAGCTGGTGATGATTAAAAACATGATTTTGCTGTTCCCCTGAATTGTTCGGTATGGTCCCCGAAACGTTCGTCGGGTTACCATGACGTTATGGACAGGACATCACCCATTAACAATCACCATATAGAATGAGTCCAACGAACATAAAGCATTATTAATATTTTCTTTATCTCACGGACTTATTGAGCGCAGTAAAAGTCCATGTCAAATCTCCCGTATTTTAGTGCCTAAACCCTGACGGTAGTTTCAGGATTGCACTGTTACAGGAAAGTAACTCTGTCACCTTGCCTATGGATATCCTCTACCTCGCATTGACGACCTGTATGACCGTGTACAGGACCCAGTTTGTCAGCGGTTTAGATCTCTACCGAGGCTATTATCAGTCCCGCTTACTGAACGATGATCAAAAATAATCTGCTTTTACTGTTCAAAGATGATTGTTTAACTACCTCTCTCCCCCTTCGGCCTATTAAACCGCTTCTCATTCCATCGATAATGAACGAGTTGACCCTCAACTTAAAATAAACCTCCTTACACTATGGGACATGACGAGTGAACCACTGACCTCGCAACATTTTTTGAGAACTGCGCACTACAACCTGCACTGTCACTACCAAATTATTTGTCAAGAGCCAAGATTACCTATCTAAGGCTTTGTTTATCCGCCAAGTAGTTGCTCCCTAGTGAGCTAGTTCTCAATTTCTATTTCCGTGCAACAAACGGAAAGGAGTTACAAATTCCGGATGGCAATATATCGTAGTTTTCTGGCCAAACGTTTCTCAATTGCAGCTCCTCTCACTGACTGACTAGTACAAAGTTCACTCACCCTGACCAAGATTGTTCAAACTCGGTCAAAAGTTGAACGCTTGCTATCCTCTCTCCTTTTGAAAACCTAAGTTCAATCTTCCTGCTTTTTACATATAATGCAGGCTATCTTCTGCCTCCAACATCAATACCACTATATTCTCCATCCGATATTTTACATTCATCTAAGCTTAAACGACACCAAAAAATTATGCCACTATTGAAAAGGCTCTAGCTCATGTGGTGTCCCCATTGAACATTTGACGTATTGCACTCCCCATTTAAAATTAACGTTTTTCGACACAAAATCCCTCACTTAATATAAAACCATAAAATAAATAAATCTAATCATAAATGCTCTCAGAATCCAACCTTATTCTATTATTAGTATAAAACACATAAGTGGCATTGTAATTGTATTGCTGACGCTCTGTCTCGTCCTTAATAAATTATCAAGTACATTAAATAACGTATTTTATCCCAAAATAACCTTTTTACTTCTATTCCAAATTCAGTAAAGTACTTAATCCCCAGCCCATATTAACATTAGATAATCATGTCATGTCTAATTATTATATTTATATATTCACAGTAATGTTATTAGAGAACAACTATGTTGAGAGTATTGGTCTATTAACTGCGTGACGCAACACTGTCCGCGCAACCCCCCCCTCACTACACACCTTAAAAGAAACTGTTTCATACTCTGATGTTCATGACTCTACAGTGCCACAACCACTACTTAAATGAATGCAGTCTCCTCTACTATGATCACCTCATCTCCCTCCCTTTCTCGCTACCTGTCTCTACACAGATGTATATAACCACGAGTATGAAGATATACGATACTGTATACGGGCCCTATACCTAGCATATTCCTATGACGGACCTGTTAATTGTAGAGGCGTGGACATGTACTTTCATCAATATTTATTTTGATAATAATATTGATAGATATCCAAAATAAATGTGAAAACATTCACAACTCCCTAGTCGACCCCTTCGTGTTGGGGGGGGGGGTGTTGCAACCCCTGAATGGGTTTCAATGATTATTATGTATATATTAATGTATAATACCTATTCATTTTAATTTTAGATGCTTATATTTTGCAGTTATACTAAAGCTAATATATTCTTTTATATTCTATTTGACGTATTTGTTAGATGTTTATAAATGTGCTCAGTTAGCTTATTGTCCATAACACTGTAATTATCGCTTGTCCTCGTTATAACTGCCGGCTTCGAGCTCATTTTTCCAAGTAGCCTATCACTGATCGAGGGTGTCCTCACCTCCTAAAGTATTCGTCTGCTAGACCGCTTGCTTTGACAGATTTCATCTCATTATTCTGTTTATTTCGGAGAAACTTGTTCCAGAACATTGTAAGACTTATGATTTTCGAACGTTGACTAGGATGTGTTCACTTAACATCGAACATCTCAGTCCTTAGCTATACTTCTGACCTATTTTGTACTGTTCCTTTATTGTCACAGTCACAGTTTTACCTATCTATCAAAATGCAGTAGTAGAGTTGTTATACTTTGGAGATCTGCAGATGTCCCCTACTTATGTCCTTATATTATCTCCTTTTCCTGATTCGGTTCGCCGTCCTTGATATTGCATTCTATTGGCTTAGCATTCTTTGTTTTCAAGAAGACGGTTTCGGTTCAGTCGGTCAAGAATTTTAGTTTATTTGAGACTTGTCAGTCCTTTTTAATCGTATTCGATCTATCATACTAACTACTTAAGAGCACTTACACGCTTACCTCACTCTTGTCATATTTGTAATATCTATTAAAGTAATGTACCTGACGTACTTAAGAATTAAAAATTATATGTGCTTGCAGCACAATAATATTAACTCGAGAGATTATTTTATTTTGATTGTTGTAATTTAATCTACTTGATAATATACCTCTAACAACTTACACTTAATAAATTTATTAAATTTTTAATTCTCTAGTAGTAGCCTACCATTTTATAATCCTAAAGCACTATTGTACCAATACGAATGTTAATGATAATGAAAAGAGACTGACTACGTATACAAAACCCAGTAACAGCTTGATGCTGAAAGGGCCAGCCTTTCTAGATTCACTGAGATCTCTAAGCTTAAATCGCGTTTTTTGTAACCAGGAACCACCTTCGCAGTCCATGGTGGTGGAGTGGGAAGGCGAAAGACCACTCCGAACCATGTGTGAGTAGAGCATTACCACCTTCCAAACCTATTATACAGAGACCACCCAAGAATCTTGGTGATGGAGAGTGACAGAACCACTCCCAACGACCGTTTGGAGTGAGCTAGAACCACTCCCAACCTGTAGTGAGTCGAGCGAGAGACCACATCCCCAACCACAATGTTGGAGTGGAAGGCGGAGACACTCCCAGACCATGTAGAGGATGGAGGCGAAGGAGACCACTCCCAGACCATATTGTTGGTTGGTAGGCGAGAACACTCCCAACCATTTTGGAGTAGGAGTGAAAACCAATCCAAACCACGGTGGTGATGACGAGGAACCCACCCTACCAACCATGGTAAAGTGAGTGGAAGGTGAGGAACCACTCGCAACCATGTGTGATGGAAGAGAAACCACTCCCAAACCATGGTGTGATGGAGCAGGAACCACTTCCAGAACCAAGATGGTTGAGTGGGAAGTCGAGGAGACCCCTCCAAAATCTTGGTGGGGAGTGGAGGCAAGGCCCACCACAGACCATGTGCGTGTTTTCCCGAAAACCACTCGCAGAACCATGGTGGCGTGGAGGCGAAGACACCACTCCCAAAGAGACCTGGAACAGGCTACAAGCCTGTCCAGCAACTGCTCCTTGAATTTAACCCTGCCAAAATGCAAAGCCATGAATATTGGGGCAGGGCAAGAAGACCGCAGACACAATATATTTAAATTGGCCAAAGACTGCAAACCTCACTCATGGAAAAAGATCTGGTGGTGAGTATAAACCGAGCGAAAAAATATCTCCCGATGCGCACATCAATCAGATAACTGCTGCAGCAACGGGCGCCTGTGCAAACCTAACGGATATGGGTTCCGATACCTCATAAGGATTCGTTTAAGACTCCTGTATACATTTTACGTCAGGCCCATACTGGAGTATGCAGCACCATTTGTGGAATCCACACCTAATCAGAGCACGTCAAGAAATTAGAGAAAGTGCAAGGTTGCAACAAGACTAGCCCAGAACTACGGGATTGACCTAACGAAGAAAGGTTGAGGGAAATCGGGCCTGACGACACTACTGGAGGACAGGGGGTCAGGGGAGACATGATAACGACATATAAAATACTGCGGCGGAATAGACCAAGGTGGCAAAGACGGATGTTCTCCAGAGAAGGACACAGACACAAGAGGCACAATTGAAGTTGAAGGACTCAGTATGAATCAAAGGAGTTATGGAAGTATTTCTTTCAGTCATAGAGTAGTCCAGGAGCCGTGGAATGCCTAGAAGAGACGTAGTGGAGGCGGGATCATACATAGTTTTAAGGCGAGTATGAAAGAGCCTCATGAGCAGGGAGAAGAGGACCTTAGTAGGCAATCAGCGAAGGGAGGGGCCAGGAGCTGTGACTCGACCCCCTGTCAACCACAAATAGGTGAGTACAAAAAGGTGAGTACCACACTACACAATACACACAAGTTGAAGGTTTGATATACGAACACGGATGGAATAACGAATAAATGTGAGGTTGTGGCATGAAGAATTAAGATGTCCCCAGATATCAATAGGAGACACAAAACAAAAAACACAGGGACAAAAACAGACGCAATCTTCTCAACACGGAAATATCAGATTCTGAGGTAGGATCGAAGGGTCAGAGGGGAAGTGGGGGTTTCACTCCTATCCTCATTAAAAACGGATTGAGTTATCAGGAAATGAAGGAATGACGAGACTGGAGAAAGTGGATTACATAGTAGGTCAGTTTCAGATAGGGGAGCTTTAAGGTAGTCATTCAGTGATGTATAACCACCACAGAACTGCAGGAGGCCGAGAGAGGAATATGATGAGTGCAACAAAGCAAAGGTGGACACTCTAGCTGAGGTGGGTGGTGGAGTGGGAGACGATGGAGGCCACTCTCAGAAACCACGATTGGTTGAGTGGTGAGGCGAGACCACTCGTTGTATTCCCAGACCAAGGTTAGATGGAGCGGGAGGCAGAGAGATCACTCCCAGACCATGGCAGTGGAGGGGAGGCGAGGAGACCACTCTCAGTACCATGTGATGGAGTGAGAGGCGAGGAGACCTTCCCAAACCATGCTAGTGGAGTGGGATTCGAGGAGACCACTCCCGGAACCATCGTGGTGGAGTGTCAGGCGAAGAGACTCACGGTCCCAGAACCATGTGGTGGAGTGGGAGGCGGGAGTCCCACTCCCAGACCATGGTGATGGAGTAGAAGTGAGGAGACCCACTCCGCAGAACCACGAGTGGAGGGTGGGAGGGGCGAGGAGACCACTCCTAGACCATGGTAGTGGAGTGGAAGGTGATGAGTCCACTCGTAGACCATGGTGGTGATGGGAAGGCGAGAAGACCACTCCAGAACAATGGTGGTGGCGTGGGAGGCGAGAGACCACTCCAGACCATGATGGTTGAGTGGGACGCGAGGAACCAACTCCCAGAATCTTGGTGATGAGAGGGAGAGCGAGAGACCACTCCCCGGACCGAGTGGTGGAGTGGAGGCGAGGAGCCACTCAGAGACCATGGTGCTGGTGTGTGAGACGGAGAACACTGCACTCCCAGAACCATGGGTGGTGGAGTGTGAGCGAGGACAAACCACTCCCAGACGAATGGTAGTGGAGTAAAGCGAGAAGACCACTCTAGACCATGGTGATGAGGAGAGGAGGAGACCATCTCCCAGAACAACGATGTGTAGTGGGAGAAGAGGAGACCACTCCCAGAAAGCCCCATGTGATGGAGTGTTCAAATAGGCGAGAAGACCACTCAGAGAACCATGTGGTGGTGTGGGGCGAGGAGACCACTCCCAGAACATGGAGGTGGAGTGGAGGCGAGAAGACACTCCAGACATGTTAGTGGAGTGGTGGCGAGAAGATCACTCCAGAATATGGTAGAGGAGTGGGAGGCCGAGGAGACCCTCCCAGAACCACTGTGGAGGAGTGGGAGGCGAGGAGACCACTCCTAGACCATGGTAGTGTAATGGGAGGCGAGGAGACCACTAACAGAACAATGGTGGTGGAGTGGGAGGCGAGAAGACCACTCCCAAAACCATGGTGGTTGAGTGGGAGGCTAGGAGACCACTCCCAAAATCTTGGTGCTGGAGTGGAAAGCGAGGAGACCACGCCCCAGAACGTTGTAGTGGAGTGGGAGGCGAGGAGGCCACTCCCAGAACCATGGTGATCGAGTGGGAGGCGAGGCCACCACTCCCAGACCATGGTAGTGGAGTGGGAGGCGAGGAGACCACTCCCAGACCATAGTGATGGAGTGTGAGGCGAGGAGACCACTCCCAGAACCTCGATGGTGTAGTGGGAGGCGAGGAGACCACTTCCAGACCAAAGCAATGGAGTGAGAGGCAAAGAGACCACTCCCAGACCATGGTGATGGAGTGGGAGGCAGGGAGACCACTACCAGAACCACGATGGTTGAGTGGTAGGCGAGAACACTCCCAGACCATGGTAGTGGAGTAAGAGGCGAGGAGATCACTCCCAGGCCATGGTAGTGGAGTGGGAGGCGAGTAGACCACTCTCAGTACCATGGTGGTGGAGTGGGAGGCGAGGAGACCCCTCGCAGAGCATGGCAGTGGAGTGGGAGGCGAGGAGACAACTCCCGGAACCATCGTGTTGGAGTGGGAAGCGAGGAGATCACTCCCAGACCATGGTGGTGGAATGGGAGGCGAGGAGACCTCTCCCAGACCATGGTAGTGGGAGGGGCGGGAGGCGAGGGAGACCACTCCCAGACGCATGGTTTTTGGAGTAGGAGGCGAAAGAGACCACTCCCAGACCAGAGTAGCTGTATTAAGGAGGGCGAAGGGGATCACTCCCAGACCATGGTGCTGGAGTAGGAGGCGAGGAGACCACTCCCAGACCATCATGCTGGAGTAGGAGGCGAACAGACCACTCCCAGACCATGGTGCTGGAGTAGGAGGCGAGGAGAACACTCCCAGACCATGGTAATGGAGTGGGAGGGGAGACCACTCCCGGAACCATCGTGGTGGAGTGGGAGGCGAGGAGACCACTGCCAGAACCATCGTGGTAGAGTGGGAGGCAAGGAGACCACTCCCAGACCAAGGTAGTGGAGTGAGAGGCGATGAGACCACTCCCAGACCATGATGCTGGAGTGGGAGGCGGGGAGACCACTCCCAGAACCATGGTGGTGGAGTGGGAGGCGAGGAGACCACTCCCAGATCCAGGTGTTGGAGTAGGAGGCGAGGAGACCACTCCCAGAACCACGGTGGTGGAGTGGGAGGCGAGGAGATCACTCCCAGACCAGGGTAGTGGAGTGGGAGGCGAGAAGACCACTCCGAGACCATGGTGGTGGAGTGGGAGGCGAGGAAACCACTCCCAGAACCATGGTGGTGGAGTGGGAGGCGAGAAAACCACTCCTAGAACCATGGTGGTTGAGTGGGAGGCGAGGAGACCACTCCCACAATTTTGGTGCTGGAGTGGGATGCGAGGAGACCACTCCCTGACCATGGCTGTGGAGTGGGAGGCGAGGAGGCCACGCCCAGACAATGGTGCTGGTATTGGAGACGGAGAGACCACTCCCAGAGCTATGGTGATGGAGTGGGAGGCGAGCACACAACCCCCAGAAAAAGGTAGTGGAGTGGGAGGCGATGAAACCACTCCCAGACCATGGTGATGGAGTGGGAGGCAAGGAGACCACTCCCAGAACCACGATGGTGTAGTGGGAGGCGAGGAGACCACTTCCAGACCATGGTTGTGGGGTGGGAGGCGAGGAGACCACTCTCAGAACCATGGAGGGTGAGTGAGAGGCGAGGAGACCACTCCCAGAACCATCGTGGTGGAGTGGGAGGCGAGGAGACCACTCCCAGACCATGGTGGTGGAGTGGGAGGCAAGGAGACCACTCCCAGATCATGGTGGAGGAATCGGAGGCGAGGAGACCACTTCCAGAACCATGCTGGTGGAGTGGGAAGCGAGAAGACCACTCCCAGAACCATGGTGGTTAAATGAGAGGCGAGGAGGTCCCATATCCTAGAACCATGGATGCCTGGATGGGAGGCGGGTAGACCACTCATAGAACCATGGTGGAGGAGAGGGAGGCCCCCGAAAGGAGACCACTCCCAGAACCATGGTGGAGTGGGAGGGGAGGAGACCACTCCCAGAACCATGGTGGTGGAGTAGGAGTCGAGGAGACCACTCTCAGAACCATGGTGGAGGAGTGGGAGGCGAGGAGACCACTCCCAGAACCATGGTGGTGGAGGTGAAGGCGAGAAGACCACTCCCAGACCATGTTAGTGGAGTGGGAGGTGAGAAGACCACTCCCAGAATATGGTAGTGCAGTTGGAGGCGAGGAGACCACTCCCAGACCATGGTGCTGGAGTAGGAGGCGAGAAGACCACTCCCAGAACCACGGTGGTGGAGTGGAAGACGAGGAGACCACTCATAGACCATGGTAGTGTAATGGGAGGCTAGGAGACCACTCACAGACCATTGTGGTGGAGTGGGAGGCGAGAAGACCACTCCCAGAACCATGGTTGTTGTGTGGGAGGCGAGGAGACCACTTCCAGAATCATAGTACTGGACTGGGAAGCGTGGAGACCACTTCCAGACCCTGGTAGTGGAGTGGAAGGCAAGGAGACCCACTCCCAACTATGGTGCTGGAGTTGGAGGCGGGGAGACCACTACCAGAACCTTGTTGGTGGAGTGGGAGGCGAGGACACCACTCCCAGACCATTGTGCTGGAGAAGGAGGCGAGGAGACCACTCACAGAACCACGATGGTGGAGTTGGAGGCGAGGAGACCACTCCCAGACCATGGTGGTTAAGTGGGAGACGAGGAGGCCACTCCCAAAACCACGATGGTTGAGTGGGAGCAGACCCACCTCCCAGACCAAGGTAATGGAGCGGGGAGGCGAGGAATTATTCCCAACCGTGGTAGTGGAGTGGGAGGCGAGAGACCACCTCAGTACAGACATGGTGGTGGAGTGGGAAGCGAGGAACCTCTCCCAGACCATGGTATGGAGTGGGATTCGAGGAAGACCACTCCCGGAACCATCGTGGTGGAGTGGAGGCAAAAGAAGACCACACCCAGAACCATGGTGTGGTGTGTGAGTCGAGGAGTCCAACTCCACAGACCATAGTGGTTGGAAGTAGGAAGTGAGGAGACCACTCCCAGAAACAACGGTGGTGGAGTGGGAGGCGAAGAGACCACTCAAGACAGGAAGTGGAGTGGAAGGTGAGTAGAACCACTCGAAGACCATGGTGGTGCAGTGGGAGGAGAGACGATCACTCCCAGAACCATGTTGGTGGAGTGGGAGGCGAGGAGACCAACTTCCATAACATGATGGTTGAGTGGGAGGCGAAAGGAGGCCACTCCCCGAATCTTGGGTCATGGAGAGGGAGGCGAGGAGAACCACTCCCAGACCGTGTGGTGGAGTGGGAGGCGAGGAGGCCACACACAGACCAATGGTGCTGGGTTTGGAGACGGAGAAGACCACTCCCTAACATGGTGGTAGAGAGTGAGGCGAGGACACCACTCCCAGACCATGGTAGTGGAGTAGGAGGCGAGGAGAACACTCCCATACCATGGTGATGGAGTGGGAGAGGAGGAGACCACTCCCAGAACCACGATGGTGTAGTGGGAGGAGAGAGAGACCACTCCTCAGACCATGTAGTGGAGGGGAGGTGAGGAGACCCACTCCCAGACCATGAGTGCTTGGAGGTAGGCGAGGAGACCACTCACAGAACCATGGTGGTGGTGTGGGGAGGCGAGGAGACCACTCCCAGATCCATGGTGATGGAGTGGGAGGGGAGGGGACCACTCCCAGAACCATGGTGGTGGAGTAGGAGGCGAGGAGACCACTCTCAGAACCATGGTGGAGGCGTGGGAGGCGAGGAGACCACTCCACAGAACGATGGAGGTGGAGTTGAGGCGGAAAGAGACCCTCCCAGACCATGTTAGTGGAGTGGGAGGACGAAGAAGAACACTCCCAGAATATGGTAGTGGAGTGGGAAGCGAGGAGTACCCACTCCCAGACCATGGTGCTGGAGTAGGAGGCGAGAAGCAGACCACTCCCAGAACGACGGTGGTGGAGTGGGAGGGAGGAGACCGACTCCTAGACCATGGTAGTGTAAGGAGGCGAGGAGACCACTCCAGACCATGCGGTGAGCGGGAGGCGAGGAACCACTCCCAGAACCATGGTGTGGAGTGGGAGGCGAGAATACCACCCCAGAACCATGGGGAGGTTGAGAGGGAGGCTCGAAGATCACTCCTAAATCTTGGTTGCCTGGAGTGGAATGCGAGGAGAACCACTCCCAGACATTGGTATGAAGTGGGAGGCCGAGGAGCACTCCCAGACCATGGTGCGGTGTGGAGACGGAGAGACCACTCCCTAGAACCATGGTGATCGAGTGGGAGGCGAGGCCACCACTCCGAGACCATGGTAATGGAGTGGGAGGCGAGTAGACCACTCCCAGACCATGGTGATGGAGTGGGAGGCGAGGAGACCACTCCCAGAACCTCGATGGTGTAGTGGGAGGCGAGGAGACCACTTCCAGACCAAGGAAGTGGAGTGGGAGGCAAAGAGACCACTCCCAGACCATGGTGATGGAGTGGGAGGCAGGGAGACCACTACCAGAACCACAATGGTTGAGTGGGAGGGGAGACCACTCCCAGACCATGGTAGAGGAGTGGGAGGCGAGGAGATCACTCCCAGGCCATGGTAGTGGAGTGGGAGGCGAGGAGACCACTCTCAGTACCATGGTGTTGGAGTGGGAGGCGAGGAGACCCCTCGCAGACCATGGTAGTGGAGTGGGAGGCGAGGAGACAAGTCCCGGAACCATCGTGTTGGAGTGGAGGGGAGAGACCACTGCAGACCATGGTATGGAAGTGGGAGGCGAGGAGACCGCTCCCAGACCATGATGCTGGAGTGGGAGGCGGGGAGACCACTCCCAGAACATGGTGGTGGAGTGGTAGGCGAAGAGACCACTCCTAGACCATTGTGCTGGAGCAGGAAGCGAGGAGACCACTCCCAGACCATGGTGGTGAAGTATGAGGCGAGGAGACCACTCCCAGAGCCACGATGGTTGAGTGGGAGGCGAGACCATTGCGAGATCATGGTATTGAGCGGGAGGGGAGGAGATCACTCGCAGACCATGAAAGTGGAGTGGGAGGCGAGGAGACCACTCGCAGACCATGGTAGTGGAGTGGGAGGCGAGGAGACCACTCCCAGAACCATCGTGGTGGAGTGGGAGGCGAGGAGACAACTCCCAGACCATGGTAGTGGTGTGGGACGCGAGGAGGCCACTACCAGACGATAATGCTGGAGTGGGAGGCGGGAAGACCACTCCCAGACCATGGTGTTGGAGTAGGAGGTAAGGAGACCACTCCCAGAACCACGGTGGTGGAGTGGGAAGCGAGGAGACCACTCCCAGAACCATGGTGGAGTGGGAGGGGAGGAGACCACTCCCAGAACCATGGTGGTGGAGTAGGAGTCGAGAGACCACGTCTCTAGAACCATGGTGGAGGTGAGTGGGAGGCGAGAGACCACTCACCAGAACCATGGTGGTGAGGTTAAGGCGAGAAGACACACTCCCAGACATGTTAGTGGAGTGGGAGTGAGAAGACCAAACTCCCAAATATGGTAGTGCAAGTTGGAGCTGGAGACCACATCCCAGAACCACGGTGCGAGTAGTAGGCGAGAAGACCACTCCCAGAACCACGGTGGTGGAGTGGAAGACGAGGAGACCACTCATAGACCATGGTAGTGTAATGGGAGGCTAGGAGACCACTCACAGACCATTGTGGTGGAGTGGGAGGCGAGAAGACCACTCCCAGAACCATGGTTGTTGTGTGGGAGGCGAGGAGACCACTTCCAGAATCATAGTACTGGACTGGGAAGCGTGGAGACCACTTCCAGACCCTGGTAGTGGAGTGGAAGGCAAGGAGACCACTCCCAGACTATGGTGCTGGAGTTGGAGGCGGGGAGACCACTACCAGAACCTTGTTGGTGGAGTGGGAGGCGAGGACACCACTCCCAGACCATTGAGCTGAGAAGGAGGCGAGGAGACCATCACAGACCACGATGTGTGGAGTTGGAGGCGAGGAGAACCAAACTCCCAGACCAGGAGGTTAAGTGGGAGACAGGAAGGCCACCCCAAAACCACGATGGATGAGTGGGAGGGCAGACCACAGTCCCACACCAAGTAATGGACGGGAGGCGCGGAGATACTCCCAGAACCGTGGTAGTGGAGTGGGAGGCGAGGAGACACTCTCAGTACTATGTGTGGTGGATGGGGAAGCGAGGAGACCTCTCCCAGACCATGGTAGTGGAGTGGGATTCGAGGAGACCACTCCCGGAACCATCGTGGTGGAGTGGGAGGCAAAGAGACCACTCCCAGAACCATGGTGTGGAGTGTGAGGCGCGGAAGTTCCACTCCCGACAATAGGTTGGAAGTAGGAAGTGAGGAGACCACTCCCAGAACAACGGAGGTGGAGTTGGGAGTCGAAGAGACCACTCCAAGACCATGGTAGTGGAGTGGAAGGTGAGGAGACCACTCGAAGACCATGGTGGTGGAGTGGGAGGCGAGACGATCACTCCCAGAACCATGTTGGTGGAGTGGGAGGCGAGGAGACCACTTCCAGAACCAGATGGTTGAGTGGGAGGCGAGGAGCCCCTCCCATGAATCTTGGTCATGGAGAGGGAGGCGAGGAGACCACTGTCCCAGACCGAGGTGTGTGGAGTGGGAGGGCGAGGAGGCCACACACAGACCATGAGCTGGTGTTGGAGACGGAGAGACCACTCCAGAACCATGGTGGTAGAGAGTGAGGCGAGGACACCAACTCCCAGTATACCATGGTTAGTGATAGGAGGCAGGAGAACACTCCCATACCATGGTGAAGAGTGGAAGGAGGAGACCCACTCCCAGAACCACGATGTGGTATGGGAGAGAGGAGACCACTCCCAACCATGGTAGAGGAGTGGGAGGGAGGAGACCATCCCAGACCGAGTGAGGAGTGTAGGCGAGAGACCACTCACAGAACATGTGGTGGAGTGGGAGGCGAGGAACACACTCCAGATCCATGGTTTGATTGGAGTGGGAGGGGAGGGGACCACTCCCAGAACCATGGTGGTGGAGTAGGAGGGCAGGAGACCACTCTCAGAACCAAGGTGGGAGGCGTGGAGGCCGAGGAGACCACTCCCAGAACGATGGAGAGTGGAGTTGAGGCGAGAAGGAAACCACTCCCAGCACCATGTATAGTGGATTGGGAGGCGAAAGATCACTCCCAGAATATGGTAGTGGAGTGGGAAAGCGATGTAACCACTCCCAGACCATGGTGCAAGGATAAGGAGCTGAGAAGCAGACCACTCCCAGAACGACGGGTGTGTGCGTGGGAGGCGAGGAGACCACTCCTAGACCATGGTAGTGTAATGGGAGGCGAGGAGACCACTCCCAGACCATGCTGGTGGAGTGGGAGGCGAGGAGACCACTCCCAGAACCATGGTGGTGGAGTGGGAGGCGATAAGACCACTCCCCCCCAGAACCATGGTGGTTGAGTGGGAGGCTAGAAGATCACTCCCAGAATCTTGGTGCTGGAGTGGAATGCGAGGAGACCACTCCCAGACATTGGTAGTGAAGTGGGAGGCGAGGAGGCCACTCCCAGACCATGGTGCTGGTGTTGGAGACGGAGAGACCACTCCCAGAACCATGGTGATCGAGTGGGAGGCGAGGCCACCACTCCGAGACCATGGTAAGTGGAGTGGGAGGCGAGTAGACCACCTCCCAGCCAAGGGATGGATGTGGGAGGCGAGGAGACCACTCCCAGAACCTCGATGGTGTAGTGGGAGGCGAGGAGACCACTTCCAGACCAAGGAAGTGGAGTGGGAGGCAAAGAGACCACTCCCAGACCATGGTGATGGAGTGGGAGGCAGGGAGACCACTACCAGAACCACAATGGTTGAGTGGGAGGGGAGACCACTCCCAGACCATGGTAGAGGAGTGGGAGGCGAGGAGATCACTCCCAGGCCATGGTAGTGGAGTGGGAGGCGAGGAGACCACTCTCAGTACCATGGTGTTGGAGTGGGAGGCGAGGAGACCCCTCGCAGACCATGGTAGTGGAGTGGGAGGCGAGGAGACAAGTCCCGGAACCATCGTGTTGGAGTGGGAGGGGAGGAGACCACTGCCAGACCATGGTAGTGGAATGGGAGGCGAGGAGACCGCTCCCAGACCATGATGCTGGAGTGGGAGGCGGGGAGACCACTCCCAGAACATGGTGGTGGAGTGGTAGGCGAAGAGACCACTCCTAGACCATTGTGCTGGAGCAGGAAGCGAGGAGACCACTCCCAGACCATGGTGGTGAAGTATGAGGCGAGGAGACCACTCCCAGAGCCACGATGGTTGAGTGGGAGGCGAGACCATTGCGAGATCATGGTATTGAGCGGGAGGGGAGGAGATCACTCGCAGACCATGAAAGTGGAGTGGGAGGCGAGGAGACCACTCGCAGACCATGGTAGTGGAGTGGGAGGCGAGGAGACCACTCCCAGAACCATCGTGTGGAGTGGGAGGCAGGAGACAACTCCCAACCAGGTAGTGGTGTGGGACGCGAGGAGGCCACTACCAGACGATAATGCTGGAGTGGGAGGCGGGAAGACCACTCCCAGACCATGGTGTTGGAGTAGGAGGTAAGGAGACCACTCCCAGAACCACGGTGGTGGAGTGGGAAGCGAGGAGACCACTCCCAGAACCATGGTGATGGAGTGGGATTCGAGGAGACAACTTCCAGAAACATGATGGCTGAGTGGGAGGCAGGAGACCACTCCCAGACCATGGTGGTGGAGTGGGAGGCGAGGAGACCACTCCCAGACCATGGTGGTGGAGTGGGAGGCGAGGAGGCCACTCCCAGACCATGGTGCTGGTGTTGGAGACGGAGAGACCACTCCCAGAACCATGCGGTGGAGAGAGCGAGGACACCACTCCCAGATCAGGTATGAATGGGAGGCAGGAACCACTCCCAGACATGGTGTTGAGTGGAGGGCGGAGGAGACCACTCCCAGAACCACGATTGTAGTGGAGGCGAGGAGACCACTCCCAGACCATGATAGTGGAGTGGGAGGTGAGGAGACCACTCCCAGACCATGATGATGGAGTGGGAGGGGAAGAGACCACTCCCAGAACCATGGTGGTGGAGTAGGAGGCGAGGAGACCACTCTCAGAACAATGTTGATGGAGTGGGAGGCGAGGAGACCACTCCCAGAACCATGGTGGTGGAGTTGGAGGCGAGAAGACCACTCCCAGACCATGGTAGTTGAGTGGGAGGCGAGGAGACCACTCCCAGACCATGGTGCTCAAGTAGGAGGCGAGAAGACCACTCCCATAACCACGGTGGTGGAGTGGGAGGCGAGGAGACCTCTCCCAGAACCATGGTTGTGGTGTGGGAGGCGAGGAGACCACTCCCAGAACCATGATGGTGGAGTGGGAGGCGAAGAGACCACTCACAGAATCATGGTGCTTGAGTTGGAGGCGAGGAGACCACACCCAGAACCATGGTATGAGTGGGACGAGGAGACCACTCCCAGACTATTGTGCTGGAGTTGAAGACGGGAAGACCACTACCAAATCTGTGGGGAGGTGGAGGCGAGGACACCCTCCCAGACCAATGGTGCAGGATTAGTAAGGCGAAGGAGACCACTCTCCAGAACCACGATGGTGGAGTTGGAGGCGAGGAGACCACTCCCAGACCTAGTAAAGTGGGTGGGAGGCAGGAACCACTGCCCAGACCATTGGTAGTGGAGTGGGAGTCAAGTAAAACCACTCCTAAGACCATGTGGGTTGAGTGGGAGCGAAGAACCACATCACAGAATCCAGATGGAGGTGTGGAGGCGATAGACAACGTCCCAGAATCAAGTGGTGTAGTGGAGCGAGAGACCACTCCCAGACCATGGTGTGGATTGGGAGCGGGAGGCCACTCCCAGAACCCTGGTGGTGAGTGGGGAGGCGAGGAGACCACTCCCAGACCATGGTGTTGAGTGGAGGCGGATGAAATCACTCCCCAGACCTTGGAGTGGAGTGGGAGGTGAGGAACCACCCCGAGACCATGGTGCTGGAGTGGGAGGCGAGGAGACCATTCCCGAATCATGGTGGTGGTTTGGGAAGCGAGAAGACCACTCCAGACCATGTGGTGGGAGTGGGAGGCGTTGGAGAACCATTTCCATAACCACGGATGGAAGGAAGTTGGAGAGACGAGGAGACCACTCCCAAGACCATAGTTAGTGGAGTGGGAGCGAGGAGACCACTCCAACCATGGTTGGTGGAGTGGGGATCGAGGAGATTCACGTAATGTCTGGAAAGGTTTTAGGATGTACCTCACAACCCGCAGGAAGATGAAGTTACCAGTGTAACTTTGTGTCAACACTGGCATCGCCAGCATGCAGGTGGCACACACCAGCTGCTGCCACCACCTTTCAGCTGGCACTCAGGTATCTGTTACAATATTGTCTTTAAATAATAATGTTTAGTGGTGTATGATCCATACAGATTTACCAGTTCATTTTCAATATTTATTATAATAATATCAGAACAACCAAAATTATTTTATTCACACCTATCATACAAATTATAATTATTTAAACGAACAGTGTGAATATTATATTTAGGTTCCGTAATGACACGATTGCAAACAAACCATACCACAAGAGGGGTTAGAACCCGCATTCAGTCATAAAAGTCCAGACCGACGCGTTAGCCACTGTAAAACGAGTGTAAAAATTTGCATTTGTGGTCACAGTGGTGGCCTATGCTAACTTTCCTATGGTGTATAAATATACCTAGTTAGATGAATTTTATTGTAGCTAGCTGGCCCAGTGGCTAACGCCTCGCGGGTTCTAACCCCACCCTTAGTATGGTATAGTTAAGTTCCGTTTCCCATGTTACGTCAACAGGACAGAAGACGGACAGAGAGAGTCAACAAGTGAGGGTAGGAATTGGCGACCAGAGTTGTTCAAAGTAACGTTAATGCAAAGATTTAATAATGGAGTTGTACAAAGTATTAAGACATATGACTTGGTATTGAGTGAGTGTTGTGGTGTCTCAGGTGCAGAGGTCTGTTTGCTTGTTAACCATTCTTCTTCATTCCATGTCATGAGATGATCATGAGAATTATGATGACCCTCCCCCCACACACGTACCTAGTAGCAGCCAGTGAAGAGGCGGAGCTAGTAGCTGTGCCTCGACCCGTGCAACCACAAATAGGGAAAACACACACACACACACACACACACACACACACACACAACACACACACACACACACACAACACACACATGAAAGCATCATGAAAGCAATAGAAGACAACATGACCCAGCTGGAAAATTTTCGGAGAATAGGGGGGTTTGTATAAAAAAGAACCCGGCCAGTGAAAGTGACCTTCAAGGCAGAAGCGACTCGGACCAGGATCCTGCAGGAGAAAGCACGATTAAGACATGCCGGCATAACAGGAAGGTGTATCTCGACCGTGACAGAACACAAGAAGAAAGGCAGAAACTGAGAGAGATGGAACAAAGGCGAAAGGAGGAAAGACAGAGGATGGAAAGACAGACAGAAATCCCAGACCCAGGAAGAAGAGCAATACAGCTCCCCCCTCACAACTTCCAATAGAAGCCCCCAACCATGTCAGGTCCCAGGCAACCAGACACTCGAAATCAAAACATCCATGCCACATCCAATGCCCCCACCCAACTACATTACAAACTCCACCCCCAAAGCAACAACCCATAGTTCCTTACCAGGTCTCCCCCACTTTCCCCAACCCCAATATACCCTCCCAGACCACAGTCTTAGAAAAAGAATTGAAGTGGTGGTATACAAATGCAGATGGAAAACAAACAAGTAATAGGATGTCACAAAGAATCAAAGAGACATCCCCAGACATAATAGCACTCACAGAAACAAAACTCACCAAGAATAATAACAGATTCAAATCTTTCCATCCGGATAACATCCTCCAGGAAAAGACAGAGGTAGGAAGGGGGAGGAGGAGTTTGCAGCTTGCTCATTAAAAACCAGTGGGAATTTGAAACAAATGGAGAATGGATGGCACCGGCAAAGGGACCTACTTAGTAGTAACAATCCAGTCTGATGGACATAAGGTATAATTGCAGTAATGAACGAACCCACCACAGAACTGCAGGAGGCCAAGAGAAGAATACATGAGAAGCTACAGAGCAATGATCGAACACACTAGCCGGGTGCCCAGAGAGCACACATGGGGGAGCAAAGCTATAGTTAGGGTGATTATCAATCACAAGGAGATTGACTGGGAAAAACCGGAGCCCCCATGGGGGTCCAAAACATGGAGAGCCAAGATGATGATGTGGTACTGAAAACCTCATGCATCAACATGTTAGAGACACTACCCAGAAAAGAGAGGAATGGATGCACCCCAAGCTGGAACCTTGTATTCACCATGAGTATTTCGGACATCGAGGTATCATGTATGAAGGCCCCTGGAGCTAGTGATCATGTGGTTCTGTGCTTCGACTACATAAATACTCCAAGTGGAGAGAGTACAGGAAGTAACTGGCTGTGAAAAACCAAACACAAAAGGGGGAACTACTCAAGCATGAGGAACTTTCTTTCGAAGACATCAGTGGGAAGGGAACTGACAGGAAAACCGGACAAGAAATGATGTACTATATAGCAACAAAATGCAAGGAGGAGAGGAAGGTTTGTTCCCAAGGGAAACAGAAATAATAGGAAGAACAGAACGAGTCCTTGGTTCACCCCAAAGATGTAGGGAGGCAAAAACTAGTGTACTAGAGACTGGAAAAGGTACAGAAGACTGAGAACTCAGAAAAATAAGAAATCAGAGCCGAAGAGCCAGAAACGAATATGCACAGATAAGAAGGGAGGCTCAGAGACAATATGAAAATGACACAGCATCAAAAAGTAAACTGACCCGAAAGCTGTTGTACAGGCCACATCAGGAAAGAAAACAACAGTCCAAGGACCCAGGTAAATCAACTGAGGAGGGTGATGGGACATTCACAAGAAACGACCAAGAGGTATGTCAGGAGCTCAACACAAGAAAAGATTAAAAGAGGTATTACAGTGGACTAACCAGTAGGACTCCAGGAAATCTGAACAGGGGGGGCACACCAGCAAGTGCTGGATGAGGTACATATAACCAAGGAGGAGGTGAAGAAGCTGCTATGGCGAACTTGACATACCTCAAAGGCGTGGTGGGATCCAGACAACATCTCTCCATGGGTCCTTAAAGAGGGAGCAGAGATATTGTGTGCGCCATTAACAAAGATCATCAACACATCTTTGAAACTGGGCACACTCCCTATGTAGGAAAATGGCAAATTGGTAGTCCCAAT
The DNA here is from genome assembly GCF_026875155.1 of Cherax quadricarinatus. NCBI lineage: Eukaryota > Metazoa > Arthropoda > Malacostraca > Decapoda > Parastacidae > Cherax > Cherax quadricarinatus. Next base: position 5,931,967 of record NC_069469.1, on the reverse strand, counting down.
TTTTAAAAAGGGAGACAGACATGAGCACTAAACAACAAGACCTGTACATCACTAACGTGTATAGTATGCAAGGTCATGGAGAAGAATCATTGACAGGAGGAGACTGGGTGGGGCACCTGGAAGGGAAGAAACAAGTGTTTAAATTGGCAACCAGCAAACGGTTTCCAGTAAGGAAAATCCTGTGTCACAAACCTACTAGAGTTTTTATGACAAGGTGACAGAAGTAAGACAAGAGAGAGAGGGGCGGATCGACTGCATATTTTTTGGACTGCAAGAATGGCCTTCGACACAGTTCCTCACAAGAGGTTAACTGCAAAAGCTAGAGGATCAGGCACACCATAACAGGAAAGGCACTGCAATGGATCAGAAGAATATCTGACAAGGGAGGGAGGGGCACAACGAGACATGTACCGACGAGTTGTCCAGAGTGGGCGCCTGTGACAACGGGGTTTCCACAGGGGTCAGTTCTATTATCCTGTGTTGCTGTTCTTGTATATGTGAACGACATAACGGAAGGGATAGACTCAGAAGTGTCCTTGTTTTGCAGATGAATGCGAAGTTAATGAGAAGAATCAAATCGATGAGGACAGGCAGGACTACCCAAAGAGACCTGGAACAGGCTACAAGCCTGTCCAGCAACTGCTCCTTGAATTTAACCCTGCCAAAATGCAAAGCCATGAATATTGGGGCAGGGCAAGAAGACCGCAGACACAATATATTTAAATTGGCCAAAGACTGCAAACCTCACTCATGGAAAAAGATCTGGTGGTGAGTATAAACCGAGCGAAAAAATATCTCCCGATGCGCACATCAATCAGATAACTGCTGCAGCAACGGGCGCCTGTGCAAACCTAACGGATATGGGTTCCGATACCTCATAAGGATTCGTTTAAGACTCCTGTATACATTTTACGTCAGGCCCATACTGGAGTATGCAGCACCATTTGTGGAATCCACACCTAATCAGAGCACGTCAAGAAATTAGAGAAAGTGCAAGGTTGCAACAAGACTAGCCCAGAACTACGGGATTGACCTAACGAAGAAAGGTTGAGGGAAATCGGGCCTGACGACACTACTGGAGGACAGGGGGTCAGGGGAGACATGATAACGACATATAAAATACTGCGGCGGAATAGACCAAGGTGGCAAAGACGGATGTTCTCCAGAGAAGGACACAGACACAAGAGGCACAATTGAAGTTGAAGGACTCAGTATGAATCAAAGGAGTTATGGAAGTATTTCTTTCAGTCATAGAGTAGTCCAGGAGCCGTGGAATGCCTAGAAGAGACGTAGTGGAGGCGGGATCATACATAGTTTTAAGGCGAGTATGAAAGAGCCTCATGAGCAGGGAGAAGAGGACCTTAGTAGGCAATCAGCGAAGGGAGGGGCCAGGAGCTGTGACTCGACCCCCTGTCAACCACAAATAGGTGAGTACAAAAAGGTGAGTACCACACTACACAACACACACAAGTTGAAGGTTTGGTATACGAACACGGATGGAATAACGAATAAATGTGAGGTGTGGCATGAAAGAATTAAGATGTCCCCAGATATCATAGGAGACACAGAAACAAAAATCACAGGGACAATAACAGACGCAATCTTCTCACCCGGATATCAGATTCTGAGGTAGGATCGAAGGGTCAGAGGGGAAGTGGGGGTTTCACTCCTCATTAAAAACCGATGGAGTTATCAGGAAATGGAAGGAATGGACGAGACTGGAGAAAGGGATTACATAGTAGGTACAGTTCAGATAGGGGAGCTTAAGGTAGTCATTGCAGTGATGTATAACCCACCACAGAACTGCAGGAGGCCGAGAGAGGAATATGATGAGTGCAACAGAGCAATGGTGGACACTCTAGCTGAGGTGGCAAGAAAACCTCACTCGAGTAGTGCAAAGTTACTGGTTATGGGCGACTTAAGCACAGGGAGATTGATTTTGAAAACCTGGAGCCACATGGGGGTCCCGAAACGTGGAAAGCCAAGATGATGGATGTGGTACTGGAAAACCTCATGCGTCAACATGTTAAAGACACTACCAGAGAGAGAGTGGAGGATGAACCAGCAAGACTGGACCTTGTGTTCACATTGAGTAGCTCAGACACCGAGGACACACATAAAAAGGCCCCCTTTGGATTAGCGACCACGTGGTTCTGAGTTTTAAATCACGTAAGCTAAAATGGAGAGGGAAACGGGAGTAAAAAAAACCCCAAAAGCTAAAGAGGGGGATACACAGGTATGAGGCCCTTTCCCTGCAGGAGGTTCAGTGGGAAAGAAATTTGGGGTAGGAAAGTCAAAAACGAAATAATGGCTAGTAACAAAATGCAAGGAGGAAAGGAAAGGTTTGTTCCCAAGGGTAACAAAAAAAATGGGAAGACAAAGAGCCCCTGGTTTACCCAAGGTGTGAGAGGCAAAAAATAATGGCTAGAGAAGGGGAAAAAGACTGAAGACAAAGGACTCAGGACGGGCCAGAAACGAGATGCATAGATAAGGAGGAGGTGCAGTGGAATACGCATCAAAAAATCAATCGCCCGAAACCGCTTACAGCCACTCAGGGGCCCAGGAAATCGGGCAAGAAAAGAAGGCGGGGACTCAAACAAGATTTAAGGAAGTATTTACAGTGGGGGGAGGGGAACGGGAAAACCAAACAAGGGGGGCACACCAAAAAGGGGATAACCAACAAGTGTTGATGAAAAAACAAAACCCGAGGAGGAGATGAAGAAGCTTTCTAAGTGACCTTGATACCCAAAGGGGGTGGGGGCCGGACATCTCCCGTGGGTCCTTAGAGAGGGGGGCAGAAACACTGTGTGTGCCACTAACCACAATTTCAAACCATTGAAACTGGGTAGTATGGGTATGGAAGACGGCAAACCCGGGGTCCCCCTTATTAAAAAAGGGGACATAAATGAAAAACTAAATATAGACCAGTGTCACTGCGTGTATAAATCAAAGTCAGGAGAAGATTACAGGAAGGGGGGTGGAGCACCTGGAAGGGAAAAAGATTATAAAAAACACCAGCAAGATTCATGAAGAAAAATCCCGGTCACAAACCTACTGGGGCTTTATGACAAGGGAACGAAGCAAAACAAGAGAGGGAGGGGTGGGGTCAAATTTCATTTTCTGAACGCAAGAAGGCTTCGACACAGTTCCTCACAAAATTAGTGCAACGCTAGAGGATCAGGCAGATAATGGAAGGGCATGCAGTGTATCAGAGAAACTGACCAGAGAGGCGAGTCATGGTATGTGATGAGTAATCCTGGTCGTGTCCCTTGCGATGAACAGGGTCCCGCACAGCGTCATTTTCTAGCTCCAGTTGCTAATCTTGGTATATATGAATGGCATGACAGAAGGGATAGACTCAGAAGTGTCCTTATTTGCAGATGATGTGAAGTTAGTGAGGAGAATTAAATCAGATGAGGATCAGACAGGTCTACAAAGAGACCTTGACAGGCTGGACATGTGGTCGAGCAACTGGCTTCTAGAATTTAACCCTGCCAAATGTAAAGTCATGAAGATCGGGGAAGGGCAAAGAAGACGGCAGACAGAGTATGGGCCTAAGGCGCCAAAGACTGCAAACCCTCACTCAAGGAGAAGGATCTGGGGGTAAGTATAACACCGAGCACGTCGCCTGAACCCCAAATTAACCAAATAACTGCTGTGGCATATGAGTGCCTGACAAACCTGAGAATAGCGTTCCGATACCTCAGTAAGGAATCGTTCAAGACTATACACTGTTACGTCAGAGCCCATACTGGAGTACGCAGCACCCCCCAGTTTGGAAAAAAAAACCCACACCTGGTCAAGCAAGTCAAGAAATTAGAGAAAGTGCTAAAAAGTGAGTTTGCAACACGGCACTTCCAGAGCTAAGGGGAAGGTCCTACTTAAAAAGTTACGGAAAACGGTCTGACGACACTGAAGGACAGAGGGTAGGAGTGACATGATAACGCCAATCAAAATACTGCATGGAAAGATAGGAGGAGGAGAACAGGAATGTTCCAGAGATGGGACCAGAAACAAGGGCTACAATGGAAGTTGAAGATTCAGATGAGCCAAAGGGATGTAGGAAGTGTTTTTTCGCTACAGAGTTGTTAGTGTAAGTGAATAGTCTGGCAATGATGTAGTGGGAGGCAGAACCATACATAATTTTAGAGACTAGGTATGATAAAGCTCATGAGCAAGGAAGTGGGAGGACCCAGTAGTGGTCAGTGAAGATGCGGAGCCAGAAGCTGAGTCCCCGACCCCATCAACCACAATTAGGTGAGTACACACACACACACACACACACACACACACACCACACACACACACACACACACACACACACACACATAAACACACACAACACATGCCTGAGGCAGGAAGACAGCAAATGAAGTCCCCCAATCATTAAAAAAGAGAGACAGACATGAAGCCTTAAAACTACATACCATGTCACTGACATGTATAGTATGCAAAATCATGGAGATGATTATCAGGAGAAGGTGGTGAACACCTAGAAAGGACCGATCTCATCAACAGCAAGCCAACATGGTTCAGGACGGGAAACCTGGTCACAAACCTACTGGAGTTCTATGACTGGGACAGCAAGTAATACAAGAGAGGATAGGGGAGGGTGGATTGTATTTTCTTGGACTGCAAGAAGGCGTTTGACACAGTTCCACACAAGAGAATTGGTGCAAAAACTGGAGGAACCAAGCAGGATAACAGGGAAGGCACTACAATGGATCAGGAATACTTGTCAGGAAGACAGCCAGCGAGTCATGGTAACGTGGCGAGGTGTCAGAGTGGCACCTTGTGACCAGCGGGTCCCACAGGGGTCAGTCCTAGGACCAGTGCTGTTTCTTGTATTTTGTGACGACATGACGGAAGAAATAGACTCTGAGTTTCCAGTTTTCAGAAGACGTGCAGTTGATGAGAAGAATTCACTCGATCGAAGTACAGCAGAACTACAAAGGGATCTGACAGGCTGCAGACCTGGTCCAGCAATTGGCTCCCTGGGAGTTTCAATCCCAACAAGTGCCAATTCATGAAGATTGGGAGAAGGGCAAAGAAGAACCGCAGACGAGTACAGTCTCTTGGGGCATAGACGTACAAACCTCACTCAAGTAAAAGATCTTGGGGTGAGTATAACACCAGGCACATCTCCAAAGCGCACTCAACCAAAATAACAGCTGCAAGCATAATGGGCGCCTAGCAAACCTCAGAACACCATTCGACACTTACTAAGAAACATTCAGGACCCTGTAACAAACCGTGTACGTTAGGCCCATATTGGAGTATCGGCACCAGTTATGGAATCCACACCTAGCCAAGCACGAAAAGAAACTATAAAAAAGGTGCAAATGAATGCAACACACTAGTCCCAGAGCTAAGAGGATGTCCTACGAGGAGAGGTTAATGGAATATCAACCTGACGTTAACTGAGGACAGGAAGATATGGGGGACATGATAACGACATACAAAATATTGAGAGGAATTGACAAGGTGGACAAAGACAGGATGTTCCAGAGATTGGACACAGTAACTAGTGACACAGTTGGAAGCTGAAGACACAGATGAATCACAGGGAAGTTAGAAGTATCTCAGCCACATAGTAGACAGAAAGTGGAAATAGTTTGGGAAGCGATGTAGTAGGAGGCAGGATCCATACAAGCTTTAAGCAGAGGTATGATAACAGCTCACGCACAGGGAGAGTGACTAGTAGCGATCAGTGAAGAGCGGGCCAGAGCTCGGACTCGACCCCCCGCAACCTCAACTAGGTGATAACAACTAGTGATACACACACACACACCACACACACACACACAGCACACACACACACACACACACACACACACACACCACACACACACAGAAAAAGAAACAAAAGGTTTGGGTACACAAAACGCGATGAATAACGGAATAAACATGAGAGTGAGAATGAATGAATCAGTGAAAAATCCCCAGACATCATAGCAGTCACAGAAACAAAACTCGCTGAGACAATAACATACACAAGCATCCAACATAATATCAGATCCTGAGGAAAGATAGAAGGAGTAGAGGGGGAGGTTGGGTTGCACTGCTCATAAAACACCGATGGGGATTTGAGGAATGAAGGCATGGACATGATTGAGAAAGGAGACAATATTTGTAAGGTACAATTCAGTCCTGAAACATAAAGTAGTCATTGGAGTGATGTATAACCCACCACAGAACTCAGAGGCAAGAGAGGAGTATGAATCAACCAACAGGGTGATGGTGGACACACTGCGAGGTGGCAAGAAGAGCTCACCTCGAGCAGAGCAAAGTTACTGGTAATGGGCGATTTCAACCACAGGGAGATCGACTGGGAAAACCAGGAGCCACGTGGGGGTCCCTAAACATGGAGAGCCAATATGATGGATGTGGTACTTGAAAACCTCATGCATCAACATGTCATGGCACAACCAGGAGAGAGGGGAGGAAGAGCCAGCAAGACTGTATCTTGTGTTCACCCAGAGCAGTTCGGACATTGAGGACATCACTTACAGAGGCCCCTTGGAGCTATAACGATCATGTGGAGGCGAGTTTTGAACTATATGTAAGTTACAAGTGGAGAAGGTAACACAGGAACAGAAGGGGACGGCCAAACAATAAAAGGGGACTACACATGTATGAGAAACTTCCTGCAGAGGTTCATGGGACAGAGTAATGGTAGGAAAATCATAAAACGAGATGATGGAATATGTGCAAACAAAGTGCAAGGAGGCAGAGGAAAGTTTTGTCCCAAGGGAAAACAGAAATAATAGGAAGACCAAACGAGTCTTGGTTTACCCGAAGTTTAGGGAAGGCAAAAACTAGTGCAACAGAGAAATGGAAAAGTACCGGAGGCATAGACCCAGGAAAACAAGGAGGATTAGTCTAAGAAGAGCCCAGAAACGAGTATGCACAGATAAGGCGGTAGGCCCATCTACATATGAAAACGACAATGAAAACAATCGAAAGAGTCAAATCTACCCGAAACTGTTTGTATAGCCACATTAGGAGGAAGACAACAAGTCAAGGACCAGGTGATACGGCTGAGGAAAGGTGAGAACTCACAAGAAACGATCAAGAGGTAGGTGAGGAGCTCACAACGAGATTAAGGAAGTATTTTACAGTAGAGACAGGAAGGACTCTGTGGGAAAGACCAGATGGGACACACAGCAAGGAATACACCACCAAGTGTTGGCCGACAAAACATACAGATGTGGAGGAGGTGAAGAAAACTGCTAAGGACATCGATTACCTCAAAGCAATGGGACCGAACAACATCTCACCCGAGGGTCCTTTAGAAGAGAGAGCAATATGTTGTGCAATGCACATGCCACAATCTTCAACCCATCCTGGAAACTGGGCAACTACCTAGGTATTGGAAGACGGCAAATTAGTTCCCATTTTACAAAAGCAGACAGAAAAGAGGCACTAAACTATAGACCTGTGTCATTGACGTGTATAGTATGCATAAATTATGGATGGAGAAGATTGTCAGGAGGAGAGTGGTGGATCACGCTGGAAACGGACAGGAGTATAAATGCAACCCGCAGCCGGATTCACGGAAGGCAAATCCTGTGTCACAAACTCTTGGAGTTCTAAACGATAAAATAACAGACATAAGACCAAGAGAGAGAGGAGGTGGGTTGAATGCTGATCTTCTTGACTGCAAGAAGGCCTTTGACACAGTTTCCTCACAAGAGATTAGTGCAGAAGCTAGAGCATCAGTCGCATATAACCAGAAGGGCACTGCAATGTATCAGAGAAAACCTGACAGGGAGGCAACAACGAGTCAATGTACTTAATGATGTATCACAGTGGGCACCTGTGACGAGCGGGTCCCCACAGGGGTCGGTCCTAGGACCAGTGCGTATTTTTGGTATAAATTGAACGACATGACTGAAGGTTTGGATTCAGAGTGTCCCTGTTTGCAGATGAGTGTGAAGTTTAATGAGGAGAATAAATCTGATGCAGACCAGGCCAGGACTTCAAAGAGACCTGGACAGACTGGACACCTGGTCCAGCACTGGCTTCACCGAATTTAATCCTGTCCAAATGCAAAGTCAGAAGATAGGGGAAGGGCACAGAAGACCCCAACCGAGTATAGCTTAGGTGGCCAAAGACTTGCAAACCTCACTCAGGAGAAAGATCTTGGGTGAGTATAACACCGAGCATGTCTCCGGAAGCACACATCAATCAGATAACAGCTGCAGCATATGGGCCCTGGCAAACCTGAGAACAGCTTTCCGAAACCTTAGTAAGGAATCATTCAAGACACTGTACACCGTGTATGTCAGGAGGGCCATACTGGAGTATGCAGGCCACCTGTTTGGAACCTGCACATATAAAGCACGTCAGAAACTCAGAGAAAGTACAAAGGTTTGCGACAAGTCAGTTCCAGAGCTAAGGGAAATGTCCTATGAAGAAAGATTTTAGGGAAATCGGCCTGACGACACTGAGGACAGATGGTCAAGGGAGACATGATAACGACATAATAAAATACTGCGTGGAATAGACAATGTGGACAAAGACAGGATGTATCTCAGGGAGGGGACACAGAAACCAAGAGGCCACAATTGGAAGTTGAAGACACAAATGAGTCAGAGAGATAGTAGGAAGTATTTCTTCAGTCATAGAGTTGTAAGGCAGTGGAATAGCCTAGAAAATGACGTAGTGGAGGCAGGAACCATACACAGTTTTAAGACGAGGTTTGATAAAGCTCATGGAGCGGGGAGAGAGAGGGCCCAGTAGAAACCGGTGAAGAGGCGGGCCAGGAGCTAGGACTCGACCCCTGCAACCACAAATAGGTGAGTACAAATAGGTGAGTACACACACACACACACACACACAATGCAAACACTTGCGTCACTGCTTTAAAGATTACTTCAGTTTTTGTTAAATCTTTCACACTGATGTTATTAACTGTAGTTGTTCTGATGATACATGATGAATATGCATTAGTTAAGTTCTTCGTGTTATGAGGTTAAGATATATGTTAGTGGGTTTGGGTTGTAGTGTGTTGATTATATATGAAGCTCCTTATCTACACACCCTGGGAAAATATGAAGAATGTGAAATATTGTGAATTGTAGACGCCGCTCTTCTTCCAGGTATTTGGGGGACAACATGATTCTTTGTACACAAATTAAACTTTTGGTAGTGCAAGCGCTGAATTTAGTCTGTGTTTTAGTCGACATAAATGAAGCAAATTCGTATGTTTTTTGGTTTACGATAAACCAGAATTCAGTGAGTGATTGTTTGGTGAGTGAAGTATAACTAGAGGATGGGTCCGCCTCTTATCTTTCATCTTCTCAAAGTAAACCAGGCTTAATGGCACTCTTGATTAAATAAATCCATAGATCTTCCTTAAATATGACCTCGACATACAACCTTACATACGACCCTCACATACGAACCACAAACATACAACCTTACATACGACCCTCCACATGCGACCTCACTATACCTACATACACCCTCACATACGACCTCACAATACAACCTACATACGACCTCACATACGAATCCTCACAAACAACCTCAAGACGAACCTTACGACCTCACAGACGAGAACCGTCACATACCTCACATACGACCTAACATACCTCACATACGACCTTCAAATACCTACATACCACCCTCAGAAGGACAATCACATACAACCTCACAGACGACATTACATACGACATCGACAACGACCCTCACATACCACACCTAACGACCTCACATAACGACCTCCACATACGACCACACATACGAACCTCACATACTTCCACACATACCTCACATACGAACCTCACATACTCACATACTACGACCACACATACGGACCTCACATACGACCTCACATACGACCTCACATACTCCTCACATACGAACTCACAGACACCCTCACATACGACCTCACATACCTCACATGGCGACCCACATACGACCTCACCATACGACCTCACATACGATCCCCTCACTAGACGACCTCACAGACGACCTCACATACCTCACATACCTCACATACGAACACACATACGAACCTTCACATACGTCTCACAATACGACTCACATACCTCACATACGACCTCACATACCTCACATACGACCTCACATACGACCTCACATACGACCTCACAGACGACCTCACATACCTCACATACGACCTCACATACCTCACATACGACCTCATATACGACCTCACATACGACCTCACATACATCCTCACATACGACCTCACATACGACCTCACATACATACCTCCACATACGACCACACATTACCTCACGACCTCACATACCTCACATACCTCACGACCTCACATACCTCACATACGACACTCACATACGACCTCACCTCACAAACGACCTTACATAGGACTCTGCTCACTGAGCGTGGAAGTGAAGTGAAGATTTAGTGAGGCCATATGAAAGTTTTTTTAGGAGTGACATTCCTGGAATAGATTAAAATCTTCACAAACTATGTTCATTATTATTAATCTAATTTATACAAGCAAGAACGTGTATTCATATTGCAATCAATTCTATTTTTGATGATGCTTGATTTAATTATATTTCGTTCAACTACAGGGGTCGTCCCACAGCTGCTAAAAACAACAGACATAGCCGCACTCCACAAAGGAAGCAGTAAAGCAACAAGGAACTACAGACCGATAGTGCTAACGTCCCATATCATAAAAATCTTTGGGAGGGTTCTAAGAAGCAAGATCGCCACCCACCTAGATACCCATCAGTTACACAACCCAGGGCAACATAGGTTTAGAGTCCAAGGTCGCTCCTGTCTGTCCCAATTACTGGACTACTATGACAAGGTCCTGGATGCTCTAGAAGACAAACAAAGCACAGACTTTGCAAAAGCCTTGGACAAGTGTGACCATTCAGCGTGATAAAGGAATAACAGGAAAAGTTAGTAAATGGGTCAGTTATTTCATATACAAAAGAGCACAAAGAGTATTAGTAAACAGAGTAAAGTCTGAGGCGGCCTACGTGAAAAAGCTCTGTTCCACAAGGCACAGTACTTCGCTCGCCCTCATTTTCAATCATCCTCGTATCTACAAACAGGGACTTTAAGCCACGCACTGTGTTCCTTCCTTGGCAATAAGACACCCGAATCTGCATGACAGTGTCTTTCCTTGCGGACACTGCAAGGCTCCAGGCGGACATCTACCAAATCTTTAAATGGGCTGCAGAAAACAATATGAAGTACAATGCTGAAAAATTTCAATTACTCAATAGGAAAACGTGAAGGAAAATTAAAAATATTCGAGATAAAACAAATTCAACAAACAATAGAGCGAAAATTACTGTCAAAGACCTGGGAGTGATCATGTCAGAATGATCTCACTTCAAAGACCACAACATTGAATACACTCTCATCCTGCTAGAGAAAAAATGAACAGAAGGATAATGAAACCCTTCAAACTATGATGCCAACCATGATGACACTCTTCAGGTCGCTTGTTCTATCTAGGCTGGAATATTTGCTGCACACTACCAGCACCTTTCCATGGCAGGTGAAAATTGCTGACCTGAAAATGTACAGAGAAACCTTCACGTCGCGCATGAAACCGAGATAAAACACCTCAATTACTGGGAGCACTTGAAGTTCCTCAACCTGTACTCCCTGGAATGCAGGCGAGAAAGATACTTGATTATACACTTGGAAAATCCAAGAAGGATTAGTACCAAACTTGCACACGAAAATCACTCCCAAAGAAAGCAAAAGACTCGGCAGACGATACAACATCCTCGCAATGAAAAGCAGGGGTGTCACTAGCACGATAAGAGATAACATTATGTTGCAACCCCTGAATGGGTTACAATGATTATTATGTATATATATATATAATGTATATTACCTTTTCATATAATTTTATATTGCTTATATTTGCGATAATAGCTAAATCGTAAATGTATTGCTTTATATTGTTATTTGACTTATGTGTTAGGGGATGTAACATATTCTGTGCTCAGGTCAATTCAGGATTGTCGGCTGAAGGGGGCGAATATCGCTTGTTGCTCGTGTATAACGCCGGCTTCTGCTTCTTGCTGGGCACTTTTCTGCCGCACGTAGCTTTCACAGTGATCGAGGGGGGGTGTCCATCACCTCTCTTGAAGTACTCCACCATCTGCTCTAACTCGCTGTGGTTGGACAGATTGTCTGTACCATTATTCTTGTTAGTTCTGTAGAACTCTGTTTCTCAGAACATTGTATAGACTTAGTGATATTTCCGGACGTTGTACTGAGGTTGTGTGTCACATAGACTCTCGAAACTCGTCAGGTCCTGAGCTGTTGCTTTTGAACTTAATTTGTACTGGTTTCTGTGTATTATCACAGTCGGGGTATTTTCTTTATGCTGAACTTAATTCAGTAGTAGTGGGATTTGGTGACTTTTTGAGGATCTGCAGATGGTCCCCCCTACTTAGTGTCGTCTTATTATCTCCTGTTCTGATTCAGTGTTGCAGTTTGCTTGTTATATTGTTGTTCGACTTATCAGTCCGTTTTTGTTGTTCAAGCTACTGTTCTGGTTGCCATTGGTCTAGAAGTTAGTTTGAGGACTTTGCCAGTCACTTGTTAAGTCTAGTCCGAGTCTTGAGACATGCGAACTACTTAGAGCACTTACAACACAACACACTTACTTTACATATTTTTAATATCTTATAAAAGAGTAATGTTACCAGACGGTACTTTAAGAAAAAAAATTATATGTGCATTCAGCAACAATAATATTGAACTCGAGAGAAGTGATATTATTTTGATTACTGTGATTAATTTAATTTAATTGATATACTCATAGACAACTTAATGATTAATAAATTTTATTAAATTTTTAATTTTCTCTAGTTAGTTAGCCTACCGTTGTAATCCTGAAGCACTAATTGTGATCTTAATGATACTACGATTTAGAGATTGACGAATGATGATGACTACTGGACATTGTTATGAAAACCCCAGTAACAGGCAGGATGCTAGAAGGGCAGGTCCGTTCTATGTATTCAACTGGAGATTTCTAAGCTTTATTAGAATCGCGTTTTTTGTAACACATAAAATAAGTGTCATGACCCAAGACTGTTCAAAACTGCCACCCATCATACATAATGGGGGATTACCAAAAGAATCCCTGGGTTGTCTCAATCAGATCAGGCACTGGACAAGCATCCAAAATTTAATCAATACCTACTAACGGGCTGATAGGTTCGAGTAGTGCATCCGAGTTTGTTGTGTGCTTCCAACAGTAACAGCCTGGTTGATCAAGCCCTGATCCACCATGCGGCCTGGTCACAGACCGAGCCGCGGGGGCGTTTACCCCCGAACTCTCTCCAGGTAAACTCCAGGTATGACCTTGCTTGGTACAAACATCTCGGTCTTTTCAGAATCAAATAAAGGGTTAAAATCTGCAAGATGGATATTTTATTTAAACTAGACCGCTCAACAGAATTCTTTCTGTCAAAGCCAAATGGTAGAGATATGTAGCCGGTGTTCTGTGCTTATTTTAAAGATCACAGATATGTGGCCGGTGTTCTGTGCTTATTTTAAAGATCACCGATATGTGGCCGGTGTTCTGTGCTTATTTTAAAGATCATAGATATGTAGCCGGTGTTCTGTGCTTATTTCCAAGATCATAGATATGTGGCCAGTGTTCTGTGCTTATTTTGAAATTCATAGATATGTAGCCGGTGTTCTGAGCTTATTTCCAAGATCATAGATATGTGGCCGGTGTTTCTGTGCATAACCCCCAGAAAGCTCTGGCAACAACTAAAACAGTTGGGGTATAGCCATAAACCAGTAGACAGGTCTAACATCCACAATGAGGTATGCCAAGGAACATCTAAGGTGGCAAATTGTTTCAATTCCTACTATACATCTGTTGCATCAACACTAGTAAGTAAACTACCAGCTGCATCAAATACCTTTAACACAGACTCTGATAAGTTTCAAACATACTATACCAATAAAGGGGTAACCCCAAACAGTTGTCAACTAGTAAGTGTATCTCATGACTTTATTCAAAAAGAACTAAGCAGGTTAAACCCAACTAAGAGCACTGGCCTGGATAACATCCCGTCTAAGTTCCTAAAAGATGGTGCTTCTGAACTGTCAATCCCTATTGCTCACATAATAAATCTATCAATCACCACTAATACCGTACCGGAGGGGTTCAAGGAGGCCAGAGTTACTCCTATCTTCAAGAAAAATAGTAGGTCTGATGTAAGCAACTATAGGCATGTTAGTATACTCAGTAAATAACAAAAAGGCACAATACCGTGACTGGAACGATACACAAATAACCCGCACATAAAAGACAGAAGCTTACGACGACGTAGTATACTCAGTATAATATCCAAAATTCTAGAGAGAGCGGTGTACTGTCAAGTAGTTAAGTACCTTAATGACAACAACATTCTCCATAGCTATCAATTGGGCTTTAAAAGATCTTACTCAACCGACACTTCCCTAATTAATCTGATGGATTACCTGAGAACTGAAATGTCAATGGGGAACCTCATAGGTATGGTAACCTTAGACCTGCAAAAGGCCTTCGATACTGTCAACCGCAATATATTATGTAAGAAACTTCAAGCTATCGGTATAGATTCTGTAGACTGGTTTAAGTCCTACCTTAGCAACAGGAGACAAATTGTCAAAATTAACAAAACGGAATCAGAACCCCTGCCGATAGCATATGGAGTTCCCCAAGGTAATATTCTGGGTCCCTGATTATTCTTATGTTATGTCAATGATATGCCTATCAGTGTCAAGTGCAAACTCCTACTGTATGCAGATGACAGTGCTCTGTTAGTGTCAGGTAAAGACCCACAAGATATAGCTAATGTATTATCACTGGAACTGGAGTCCTGCAGCAAATGGTTAGTAGACAACAAACTATCATTACGCCTCGGGAAAACTGAAGCCATTCTCTTTGGCACGAAACAAACTGAGAAGGGTAAATAATTTTAATGTCCAGTGTAATGGGGAGCCCATCACTTTGGTTTCATCAGTAAAATATCTGGGAATCCCCTTTGACCCATGCATGTCAGGAGAATTGATAGGGAACAGTGTAGTAAAGAAAGCGAATGGCCAGACTGAAGTTTCTCTATAGACAAGCACAGTGACTACCTACTGAGGCTCGCAGGACCCTATGTCTAGCCCTTATACAGTGTCATATGGATTACGCTTGCTCTTCATGGTACTCTGCCTTGACAAAAAAAACTGAAAGATAGACTGCAAATCACCCAGAACAAAATTGTAAGATTCATCCTGGACCTGGGTCCAAGAAAGCATGCAGGGCAGAATGAATTACAGCAGTTGGATATGCTGAATGTTGAAGACAGAGTAAAACATCTGAAGCTAAATCATGTTTGATGAAAGTTAAGACACTTGTGCAACATCTGGTTATCTTTATTGTAGACGTTTTGCCATCCAGTGGCTTTATCAATACAGATTCTTGGACATAATTAGAAAACAGAAGAACTATATACAAAAGATGAGGTAATCAGTCCCTCAGCCTTGGAGGTGGTGTTTACAGCACCATGGTTGTAGAGATTCTGAAGCACAGGTAAGGAGATTGGTGCTTATATAGGCGTCAGTGAATAGGAACGTGTAGCAGACGAGGGCATAGTCACTGGTAGGCGGGATTTTCCAGTGGAAGTAGGTCTTTCCCAAATTGATGGACTAGTTGTAGAAATCGTGAAGAAGGTCAAGTAGATATCCTCTGAATCAAGATACCATGATGTTGCAGTGCCTGACAAGTTGTGCAAGACAGGTATACAATACCGACAAGATGAAAGTTAAGACACTTGTGCAACATCTGGTTATCTTTATTGTAAACGTTTCGCCATCCAGTGGCTTTATCAATACAGATTCTTGGACATAATTAGAAAACAGAAGAACTATATACAAAAGATGAGGTAATCAGTCCCACAACTTGTCAGGCATTGCAACATCATGGTATCTTGATTCAGAGGACATGTACATGACCTTCTTCACGATTTCTACAACTAGCCCATCAATTTGGGAAGGACCTTCTTCCACTGGGGAATCCCGCCTACCAGTGACTTATGCCCTCGTCTGCTACACGTCCCTATTCACTGACGCCTATATAAGCGCCAGTCTCCTTACCTGTGCTTCAGAATCTCTACAACCACGGTGCTGTAAACACCACCTCCAAGGCTGAGGGAGTGATTACCTCATCTTTTGTATATAGTTCTTCTGTTTTCTAATTATGTCCAAGAATCTGTATTGATAAAGCCACTGGATGGCGAAACGTCTACAATAAAGATAACTTGTCGGTATTGTATACCTGTCTTGCACATAAATCATGTTTATAAAATTGCTCACAAACATTGTCCAGAATATCTTGCTGTCAATTTTGTCAAGGTTGGGAACCAAAACAATCATAGTACTAGGGGGAGAGAGCACAACTTTGTAGTACCCACAGTCATTGGCCAGGCATCAAACACCTTTTATTGTACAGCAATAAAGACATGGAACAGACTGCCTGGACATGTCAAAGCCAGTCATTGCATGAACCTGTTCAAGAAGAGTGCCAAAAGGTGTCTGATGAATGTAGCTACAGAAAGGGAGGGGAATGATTTTTTATTTTTTTAGCTAAAACAAGTGTAATTTTACCTTATTCCTAGTAATGACCCTCACATTGTAGATAATCTTAATGACCCTCGTGTAGTAGATAGTCTTAATGACCCCCGTGTAGTAGATAGTCTTTTAGTATATTAATAAGATTTTATCTTCATTATAGAATAATAAGAACCTATTACATATAACCTTTATATTATAATAATAAGGTAAAAGGACCCCAATGGAAATAAGTCACTGTGTCTGACTTTTTTGGGTTATCCCAGGTTCTCTACACATATGTTGCTATGTATGATAATCTATGTAACTGTATTTGTGTATACCTGAATAAACTTACTAACTTACTTACCTATTATTCTAACCTCTACTACATATTGCCGACCGCCTTGTAGTCCCCATTAGTAATTTGAAGGAGCAAATTGAGACATACTCTCATCTTACCGCTTTTTGTGGGGACCCTTCTCCATCTTCTGTTGATGAGCTGGTGTGCCAGTTTCTGACCTTAGTTTTGACTGTATCATCATGTTTTATTCTTCAAACCTCAGGCAGGTATTCTCAAACATGCATGCCTTGGTGGTTTCCCGCATGTGCCCATGCAGTGTATTTGAAACATACTGCATGGGGCCATAATCAATAAAATCGAATCACTGATCGTCTTTTGGATTTTAAGCATCATATGCAATGCCAAACGCACTTGTTAACAATGCTATGATTCTACCATTATCTCGACTCTCCCAATGTGTGCGGTTTGGAAGAAGGTACAGAAGTTGTGTGGCAAGCACGCTCCAGACCCAGCTTCCGTTTTGGGGGTTGCAGAACCTCTTGAAGTTGCCATGGAAATCAGGAATTATCTTGTCTATGTCTCCCAAGGGCTTCACCTCTGTCCATCATTTCCCACTTCTAAGTCTGCCAGGGAGCAATCCCCCTTGGATTTCTCTTCTAATGGGATGGAGCCGAATAATGCACCTTTCACTCTTTCCACTTGCCAGTCATCGGCAGCTGGGCCTGATGATATTCACATCCATATGCTACAGCATCCACATTCTACAGCCCTTAGTCCTTTTGTGTCTCTTCAATCTTATTTGGACACGAGGGGTTCTTCCTCAACAATGGAAATCTGCCATTGTACTACCATTTCACAAACCAGGCACTTCAGCATTTGATACCTTTCACTATCATCCCAATGCTCTGACCAGTAGCAGTCTTTTTTGATCTTAAGAAGACAGATGACACCACTTGGAGGTATAACATCGTAGCCCAGACCAACTCCATAGGACTCCGTGGTAATCTACCGACCTTCCTTGTTCCTTTCTTATCTGAAAGACATTTTCGTATCCGTGTTGGCGTCTCTCTTTCCTCACAAGGTTGTGTCCTTAGCACTACCCTTTTTCTCTTGGCTGTAAATAACCTACCTTCCGTTCTTCCATCACATATGTGGATGACACTGCTACAGCTTATGCACGTGATGACTGTCACCTAGTAGCAGCCTCCCTTCAAGTTGTGACTGACCATGTTTCCCATTGGGCCATTCTCATGGATTTAAATTTACTAGTGCAAAAACCCATTTCATTGCCTTCACTACATGTCCACTTGTCCCAGATCTTCCATAGTATTTACATGGCTCATGTATCTTGGAGTGTGATACGGTCAAGTTTCTTAGCCTTCTATTCAATTGTTGGTGGACATGGAAACCTCACATTTCCTCTGTGAAAGCAGCTTCCCACGGTTGGCTAATTCTTGTGCATCATTCATGGGGAGCAGATCACCGGACACTCCTCTGTTTGCACACCGCCCTAATCTTGTCAAAGCTGGATTATGGTGACCAAGTCTATTCTGTGGCTTCTCCTGCAACTCTTTCTAAGTTAGATCCCCTTCGTCATTGGTCTACGTTTATGCCTTGGTACCTTTCGTTCATCCCTTGTTGTTGAAAGCTCAGGCAAATGTTCCTTCCTTAGCCGATCATTGTGATATTCATTGCCTTTGTTACTCTGTCTGCTCTCATGACCTTTGTGTCCCTTCTATGTACCTGAAGTTTTACCTAGAGTTCCGGGGGTCAGCGCCCCCGCGGCCCGGTCTGTGACCAGGCCTCCTGGTGGATCAGAGCCTGATCAACCAGGCTGTTGCTGCTGGCTGCACGCAAACCAACGTACGAGCCACAGCCCGGCTGATCAGGAACTGACTTTAGGTGCTTGTCCAGTGCCAGCTTGAAGACTGCCAGGGGTCTGTTGGTAATCCCCCTTATGTATGCTGGGAGGCAGTTGAACAGTCTCGGGCCCCTGACACTTATTGTATGGTCTCTTAACGTGCTAGTGACACCCCTGCTTTTCATTGGGGGGATGGTTAGTCTCAGACATTAGTAGAAGTCCGTTATTTGATCGGCTTCCCTGCTTACTCCATCCATTTTCTCTTCATTTTCAATCACTCCTGTCTTCTTTCCAGTTGCCTCCCTTGTATGTTCATGTAGTGTCTGCCTTTTCCCTTCCCCCATGGGAGGTTCTGACAGTTCATATCTGTTCTCCCCTACTGATGTGCACCAAAGCACTCCTATCTACAGCTGCTTCTCACTCTCTTTTCTTTATCATGGCTGGTCGCATGCTCATGCTGTAGCTGTTCATACAGATGGTTCCAAATCTTCTGAAGGTGTTGGGTTCGCAGAGGAGTTCCCTGATGTTGTTGTCTGGGGTCATTTGTTAGACTCTGCTAGTATTTTTACAACCGAGTTCTATGCCATCCTCAGCATTTCTCTGTATTACATACATGTCTCCGGTGTTTGTGATCATTTCAGATTCCCTCAGTGCTATACAGGCCATTAAACAATTTGATTCCCCTGATCCAATGGTCCTTCATATTCAACTTTGGATGCACTGTGTAGCTAGCAAAAACAAAAACGTCATTTTCTGCTGGGTCTCTGGACATGTTGATATGCAGGGCAATGAACAGGCAGATGCTGCTATGCAGTCAGCGGTGGGTCATCTACCAGTTTCCTATAGAGGTATTCCATTCAGGGATTAATTTGCCATCATCTCTGCCCAACTTCGCGGCCACTAGCAACAAATCGCACTCTATTAAACCACTTTCAGGTTAGTGGCCATCTTCTTACCACCGTTGCCATACTCGGGAGACTGTGCTCTCCCATCTCTGCATCGGCCATACTCACTTTACCCAAGGGTATCTCATGGAACGATACCCTATTCCTCTCTGTGAGGTTTGTCGGGTCCTTATTTCAGTTCTTTACATAGTCTTGCCAACAAGTGCATTTAGTGTCGTATATGATGCTGTGAGCAACTGCCTTGCCCGCTTAAAATCCAAAAGACGATCTGAGGTCCAATTATATTGGACTTCAGATTATATCATATCACGGCATGCATATCTGAGAATGCTTGCCTGAGGTTAGAAGAGCAGAACATGATGTTGCAGTCAAAATTAAGGTCGAAAACTGGTGCACCAGCTCATGAAGAGGACAAAAAAGGGTCACCACAAAAAGCTGTCATAGCCGACTGCCTCGTAGTCAACAGGGGCTACGAGGCAGTCGGGAATACGTAGTAGAAGTAAGAAGAATAGGAAACTGACCACTGTCATGCAATTCCAGGAGAAGAGACCAAGCATAATCAAGTGCAATTGATGAGGAGCAGATAGAAAGATCAATGCATGAGAAAGACTATGTGCGAGAGTCAAGTGGGAGCACCTGTATTTAAAACATGAGGATGAGAAGCGAGAAGACTGATTACCACGAGAATCACAGTGGGACCCTACCCAAAGATGATGGTGAGCATTAAAATCACCTAACAAGATGGGCAGCAGTAGAAATCAAGAACTCAATATCCGAGAAACAGAATGCATGCGAAGGGGAGATATAGAGAGAGGCAGATGGTAATCTGGGCAAATATATACGGGCTGCAGTATAATGCAGCAGAAAACAAAGACCTTTAGAAACAGTATACTAACATGCACAAGAAGTGCACTCTTATTAAATTATTCATCAAGAAAGGGATCAAACAATGCAACAGCACATAGCCTAAACCAGGATGAATAATGGCTGAATGAATTTTGGGCTCTTGTAACCCATCACACACTGGGGAAAACTGGGAGAGCAACACTTGGAGCTCTTCCAAATTACCCCAGAGGCCATGAATATTCCATTGTAAATCAGTCATTATTCACAAAGACAGGTATGCCAACAATAAGAAGCAATAAAAACTATGGTCCATTAGGGTCAGTGAAGTCAATGTGTGGAGGCAATGGAAAGCGTGTAAGCAAGGAGGAATCAGAATGCTGTGAAGGAAAAGATTGTTACAAGGGTCTTGAAAAATAAGGAGGGGTAGAAGGAGGCACGCCGGTGTCTTTCAAGGGTTTCGTCTCTGCAATATAGTCGGAGTTAGTGTCAAGTGTCTCAGCAGACAAGGAAGATGCTGATACCATGATGTCAGAGATAGGTGCCTTAGAGCAAGTAGAGATCAGGGAGATTATGGAGAGAACCAAAGAGGTCTGAGAGGGGAGGGGAGTATGAATCTGGAGAGATTTGCTGGCAGTGGCAGAAGAGTCCGGCAGTGGAACAGGAGAGGAAGGAGGATGGAAGGTAACTGGAGAAGAAGTCTGGGGGGGTGAGCAGAAGAAGAGGGGACCACACAAGGGGGTGTGAGCCTCCACCTTTGTGCGAGAGTTAGAAAGGGGGCAAGAACTAAGCACCAGGGCCAAAAAGGAAAACTGTTGGGGAATTGTAAGCACAAGAGGAATGTGAAGAGAATTGGGCCTTCGGACACAGGTTCAACTTCGCTATATTCACCAAGAAGATGCAGGTGTGCGAGGCTTTGCAGACTGAGAAACTAGCAGGAGAGAAGATGAAGTAGAGGTAGGAAGAGGTAAAGAAGTGGGGCTTTCAGAGGGTAAAACTGCAAAAGAATTAGAGACGGGGATGACCCCTCAAGACACAGCACTAGAGGAGCTGGTAGGCGGGTAGACAGCCAAAATTTGAGGTCTCATAGCTACTTGAGAATAAGAAACACGGGGAAGATTCCCCTGAAGGTGGAGCTAAGAGACAGCCATAGCATAAGTAAGGCCTTCACTCTCCTTAAGACAATAGATTTCACGTTCATTAAGAGAGACCTGACATTGTAGGGAAAAAGAAAAGTGGGGGGGAAGACTGCAAGATGTATTGGCATGATTCGCAACACCGCAGACCGAGCACTCCGCCACAGACCTGCAATATTTAGCAGGATGTCCAAAGTGCCAACAATTTCGACACTGTTGGGGTGTAGGGACCACTTTATGAACCTCTAGGTGATGTCCCATAATATAAACAGAGGATGGGAGTTCACGACATGATGTTACTGGGAAAGCGCCTCCTCCCGCGAGTGGCCAGGACATATGTATCCACTTTCAGAATTGGAAAGACCTGAAGGGCTAATTGCTCTACACTATCATCACCACAAGACAGAAAATCTTACTGTACAATGGTACGTGGTAAGATCACCATACCATTGCAAGAATTGAGAGTAGCATGCTTGTGAACCAAGATAGGAAGGTAACAATGATAGGAAGTAACAATGCATGCACATAAAAAACCTGGAAGCTTTCTACAACAGATGGGAACATAAAAAGTCTGGGCTGAATGGTACTGCCCTTGATACTGGCCATGTAGTCAGAAACTGTAAGGCTGGAGGTGATGCCCTGGTAGTCAGTAAATGTGGGGCTGATAGTGCTGTCCTGGGAGACAGTAATGGTGAAGCTGGAGGTGCTGTCCTGGGAGACAGTAATGGAGATTTTGGAGATTTTGTCCAGGAAGTCGGGAATTATACGCAGGAAGGAATACATATAAATGACCTCATAGGGGACAGGAGCCGTAGTGGGGAAACAAGTGTAGTCAAAGATAAGATAAAACCAATATTGCAAACTAGAAATACCACAGGAAATAGCAAACAAGAGGACTCCACTAGCAATAGTGAGGATATATTACCAAAAACAACTGGTGGGAGCTCCATTGTTGGTGCTAAGGAGGATAGGAATAAGACAGGTAAACATGCACCAACAAGGAATACAATCACAGAAACCCAAGGCAAACGGAAACCAAGCCTGTGCACATACTATGCACTTGGTATCTGCAGACATGGGAAATCTGGAAGAAAAGATGGGACGTGCAACTATGACCACCCTAGAAAATGCAATGCCCATATGACAACAGGAAAATGCAAACTCCCTTCCTGTAAGCTTTTTCACCCTGAAATGTGTACCTCTTCAGTACAGGAAAGACTGTGCTATAACTTAAATTGCCAGGCACACCATCTAAAGGGGACAAAAAGATACAAAACATCCAGGCCATGGGAAAACCTGGGTAGCCACAGCCACTCAAGAGGGAGAGGTTTTTTAGTGCCAGGAAGGAAAAAAAAACTGGCAGGAAATGGCAGAAATCGTACACCAAATCCAGTCATTCCTGGAGTGGAACCACAGTCGATGGCCTCCACTCCAAACCAACAGATACAGATACTAATGCCAGAAAAAAAATCCCCCCCCCAGTACCAACAATACCACCAGTCCGATGACATTCTTCTTTGCCAACAACAAACAACAAAATACCTTTCATCCGTGGACTGCTTGCAGAGGCAAAGGCAATGTTCGCGGCTTTCACTGAGACCCGCATAAAGGATCACTTGGGCAACGAAATATGGATCCCAGGTTACAAGCACCTAAAGTCAGTTCCTGATCAGCCGGGCTGTGGCTCATACGTTGGTTTGCGTGCAGCCAGCAGCAACAGCCTGGTTGATCAGGCTCTGATCCACCAGGAGGCCTGGTCACAGACCGGGCCGTGGGGGCGTTGACCCCCGGAACTCTCTCCAGGTAAACAACCTATACAGATGTGACAGAGTGAACAGGCAAAAGGGGGGGGGGGGTTGGCCTGTACATTGCAGAGTCACTTGTTTGCACAGAACTGCTTAATGCCTCAAATGATGTAGTGGAAGTTTTAGCAGTAAAGATCGAGAACCAAAACCTAGTCATTGTGATAGTCTACAAGCCTCCGGATGCAATATCCCAGCAATTCCAGGAACAGCTGTTAAAAATTGACCACTGTCTGGAAAATCTTCCAGCTCCTGCACCCAACATCTTGCTCCTGGGGGATTTCAACTTAAGGCACCTAAAATGGAGGAATATAGCAAATAATATTGTTGCAGTAATAACACCAGGAGGCAGCTCTGATGAAAACTCACACTCACACGAGCTTTTATATCTCTGCACAAAATTAAATTTAAACCAGCAAATAATAGAGCCTACTAGACTGGAGAATACACTAGACCTCATCTTCACTAACAATGATGATCTGATAAGAAATGTCACCATATCAAAAACAATATACTCAGATCACAACATAATTGAGGTTCAGACATGTATGCGTGGAGCCCCAGACCGACATAATGAGATTAGTCACGAGGGAGCATTCACCAAATTCAACTTCAATAACAAAAACATAAAGTGAGACCAAGTAAACCAAGTCCTAACCGATATAAGCTGGGAAGATATACTAAGCAACACAGACCCCAACTTATGCCTAGAACAGATTAACTTGGTGGCACTCTGAAGAGCATGAAAAGATATATTTTGGTCAATGTGTTGTAAAAGAGCTTTACCGATACTGTGGCCTGAAAGATAATCATGTGTTTAACCATGTCCCCGGCTTCCCCAAATATGGTGCATTGGTTTCAGATTATTCACTTGCCTCAGGTTGGGCTGCCCATGGTCCTACGCAAGGAAAATAATTTGGTCCACTGTGTACTTGTAAACATGGTGCATACAGAAGCGGGTGTCGTGTAGGTCGTTTCTTGGTGGAATGAGCAGAAACTGAAAGACTCTCTCAGCAATTCATCTGGAATGTTTAGGTGTAGGGCTGTGGGGAGTCTGACCTGAGGTAGGTGGGTGATCCAAAAACTGTCGCCCCGTATTTGGGGAAGCCGGGCACATAGTTAAACACATGCAAAGGGCAGAGGCACTAGAAGAAATGGGCAAAGCTTCGGCACCTGGAGCAGGTGGTAAAGCATCACCACTAGGGTTATTATAATCATTGGGGAGTGCTAAACCCATAGGATTATACAGCACCACCAGTAGGAGGTACAGGGGAATGGGAAGTCTGGAGAATGGTCCAATAATGAAGCTGGGTCAGAACAGGTTGCAGTAACAAAAAGGGGCCTGGGAGGAGGAGGGGGGTCACAGAACAAAGACTCCATGATGGCAGTACTGCTTTCTTATTATAATTTTAAGGAAAAAAAAGGAGGACAGTGGAGGGACAATTACTAGAAGGCATAAAAGGGCCATAAGTTCCTCCTCTCATCCAAGAGGACCTCGACACCTCCAGCAATGTAGATGCAGTGTGGAACCCATGCCATACCTTACCCTTCATGGCAGTAAACCAGTGCTCCGGGATAGCAACCTCACATCCACTGAGCCACCTCAGTGAACAAAAGAGAGGGTGGTCGGATATCTGCCACAAAGCATACCTTCTTCGGTTGCCACCTCCCAGAACCAACAGGCAGCCTCTGGAAATACACACATCACCTGCAGGACACTCCACCCTACCTCCTGGAAATCCAGGGAAGGAAGCAGGGTGCCTCCAGATGATCCAGATTCCACGGCAAACTACACCCCTTCCAAGGAACCCCACAGAGTGGGAAGAACCCTGGCACACTTCCCCCTGTGTAGAAATCATAATGCCAAAGGGGAGGACCCCAGAGGCTACAAACAGAACAGGGAAAAGGGAGGGTTGGGAGGGTGGGGAGGAAAGGGAAAAGGGGAGAATGGGATAGAGAATGGGAGATTGGGTGGTAATTAGGTTCAGTCTGAGGAAGGAGACCAAAAGGTCTAATTCCTCAGACCAAAATGCTCTTCACCATGCCAAGGAGCCCCCTCCCCCACCGATCCCTTTGAAGAGGAGTACCACTGCAAGAAGTGAGAGAGAGATATTTTTCAGTTGTCATAGGAATGGCATCTATGGGTGTAAAGAGAGAAAGATCATGAGCTTGGCTAGCTTTCTGGACTGTGACAATGCATGCACTGCCCTTGGGAGCGTGAAAAGGAATATTACAACCAATATGGCATAAGAGTGCCTTGCTGATAACGTGATCAAAAAGATATTCTGAAGAATATGTCGGTTGTAGAGTGAAAAACTTCATCCATTGTGTACTATGATGTGTAGTATATAAATGAAGTGATTGACATGCTGGTCTTTCCTGAGCAGAGTGAGAGGCAGGCAAAATAGTGCCATAAGAAGGAGGTCATGGTTGTTTAGATACAGGACCGGAGGTGGTCTGTTTTGAGGTATGCACGTGATCCAAAAACCACATCACATGGGGGAGAAGCAAGAAGTATAGTCAAAGATGTGCAGAGGTCAAAGGTGTCAAAGGAGTCAGATACAGTCTCTATATCAAGAGTGTGGGACAAAATGTCACCTGCAGAAGATACAGGGGCAGTAGGAAGGTCCAAAGAATGGTCTGGTAACAAGACAGGTTCGTCAGAGGGTGCTGCTACAGGAAGGGGCCCAGGAGGAGGAGATACATGGACTTGGGACTCCATGGTTAGGTCACTCTTTTTTGTTTTTAAGAAAAAAAGAAACAAAAAAAAAATAAAGAAAAAAAAGGGGAAGAAGCATGGAGGAGCAGCTCCAAGGGGAAAAGGACTGCAAGCCTTCCCTTCCATGCCCAAGATGACAACTCAGCACAGCCAGTAGTGCAAATACAGCATGGAACCCATGCCTACTCTACCAGCAATCCGGGATATCAACCTCACATCCACCAAGCCACCTCAGTGGAGAAAAGGGAGGATGGTTGGAAACCTGCCACAAACCATACCTCCTCCTGGAATCCAACAGCCAGACTCCAGAGATACACCTGTCACCAAAAGAAACCCAGTCCTCCCCTAGTAGACTGGAGAGGGATCGGGATGCCTAGATGATCCAGATTCCATGGCAAACTACACTACCACCAAGGACCTCAATGAAAGGACATGGACCCTGGAACCCCTTATCAGGTCTAGGAACTACAAAGCCTAAGGGAACAACCTCAAAGGGAGACAAAGGGAAATGGAAAGTGGAGGGATGGGGAGAGGAGAATTAAAGTGAAGGGGGGATTGGGGAGTAATTAGGTTTGGACCAAAAGGTAATTCCTCAGACCAATAGCCTCTTCACTGCATCAAGGACCCCCCACCCCTTGAAGAGGTTCAGTTTAACAGCAGATTAGTTTATCACCTGTATTAACTTGTTACCTTAAGAGAATCTTGCCAGTCACTTCATAGGTAAAATATTTTAGTCACACTAAACACTGATAAAGTTTCTCTCTTGTGTGAAATTGTCTTGGTTCTACAAGAACACAGTTCTTCCTGCTAAAACATTTCAGTTAGAATACTAATGAGTCCTTTCCTGTACGAAATTTTAAGTGCCTTAAACTAGTATCCCTTATTTAAAACATTTCAACACTGAACACTGCTCATCAAAAATCCATTCATGGTAGAGGATCCTTATGATGACATCATAAATTTCCTTTCCTAAAAGAGTTTTTTTTGTCATGTTAATCTTCACTCTGAACAATAATGTATTTTGTCTCCAATACGAAGTCTGAAAAATATTTCAAGAAATAACAGGAAAAGCGGGTAGATAAACCTGTGACTTCCTAACAAAGAGAACACAAATAGTAACTGTGAACAGAATAAAGTCAAAGGCAGCTACAGAGAAAAGCTCTGTTCCACAAGGTTCAGGACTTACTCCCATCCTGTTCCTCATCCTCATATCTGACATAGACAGAAATGTAAGCCAGAGCACTATGTCTTCCTTTGCAGATGACACCTGAATTTGCATGACACTGTCATCCATCAAAGACACTGCAGATCTCCAAGTGGACATCAACCAAATCTTTAAATCGGCCGCAGAAAACAATATAAGTTCAATGAAGATAAATTTAAATTTCTCCATTAAGGATAATTATTATTATAATCAAAAGAAGTGCTAAACCACAAGGGTTATACAACACAGCAGGGCAAGGAAGGATGCAGGGGAAATGGGTAGCAAAAGGGAGAGGGATGATTATTAGGGTATGGAGTGCAGCTGGGCAGTGGATAGTGCAGAGGTAGAGGGTAGCAAGAGATTAAGGTAGAAAGGATGGAGGACAGTGCTAGAGGATCATCATCATCATAGTTTGTGTAGTAAATCAGTTGATGTCAGAAAGTCAATGAGTAAATTAGATGATGTCAAAAAGTCAATGAGAGAGTCTGGATTAAAGGAGGGTCCATCAGCAAGAAGGGAAGGAAAGTAAGGGCAGTAGAGTGGAGACGACGTTGGAGGTAAATTGTGTGTGCTCGTT
This sequence comes from Cherax quadricarinatus, assembly GCF_026875155.1. Classification (NCBI taxonomy): domain Eukaryota; kingdom Metazoa; phylum Arthropoda; class Malacostraca; order Decapoda; family Parastacidae; genus Cherax; species Cherax quadricarinatus. The sequence continues at coordinate 5,904,041 of NC_069469.1, read as the reverse complement.
GATAGAGTGGGAAGCCCAACAGAATGTGGCTAACAGATACTGGAACCTGACAATTTGCACAGAGAGGAACAGGGCGCCTCTCATGAGATACACGTGAGTAATACGAATGTGGCCAATGCAAAGATGGGAGAGAGTAGTCTCCCAACCCCGACAATGATGACAAGAAGACAGCCAGAAACCTATATTCGGTTTAATAGAATGAAGTTTATTATGGAGCAGATCAGACCAACATTGTTGCCAACAAGTGCAAAGGTGAGTAGCAATTTCAGCAAAATAGTCTGTGATGCCATGTACTGCTGACCGCACAGCAGCATCTGCCTGTTCATTGCCCTGTACATCAACATGACCAGGGACCCAGTAAAAAAATATCTTTGTGCTTGCTAGAGTTATGGCATAACCAAAGATGGATACGAAAAACTAGAGGGTGAGGTGTATCAAATTTTCATATAGCCTGTACCTCACTAAGGGAGTCTGAGATGACCACAAATGGTGATACAGACATAGATGCTATACGGATAAGTGCTACAAGAATGGCATACAATTCAGCCGTAAAAATGCTAGCTGAGGATACTAGATGTCCTCACACAACACTGTCCAGAAACATTGCTGTGAATCTGATGCCATCAGAAGACTTAGAACCATCGGTGTACACTGCGATGGCATAGATGGCATAAGAATGAGAGTGAAGTGGTCAAGAAAAAGGGAGGAGGGAGCCACCGTAGGGAGTTGGGCTTTCGTGCATGGCAGTGGGAAAGAACAAACATGAACAGTTGGAACTTCCCAAGGGGGCAGGGAAAAGTGAGATGCAACATGAACATAGAAAGGAGGTAACTGAAGAGAAGACAAGAGTGAATGGAGGCGGAGAAAAAATGGGCAGAGTAAGCAGAGGCGATGAATAAATAAAGAACGTCTACAAACATCAGTGACCATCCTATGTACGGAAGGATTGTGGTGATGAGATTGATCATAATAGCAAAGGCAATGAGCATCATGGCAATCAGACAAGGATGGAATGTTTGCTTCTGCATAGAGGCTCTCAACAGGGGATGAACGATAGGCACCAAGGCACAGACGGAGACCTCGGTGATGATTGGGATCTAACATAGACAGAGTTGTGGGAGAGGCCCCAAAATAGATTTGGTCATCATAATCCAGCCTGGACAAGACTAGGGTGGAATGCAAACAGAGGAGAGTGCGACAATCTGCTCACCATGAAGGATGAGCAAGAACTTCAAGGAGATTTAGCCAACTATTGCAAGTTGTCTTTAAAGAAGAAATGTGAGGTCTCCACGTCAGCTGGCGATCAAAGAGCAGGCCCAGAAACTTGTCTGTATCACATGTCAGATATGTGAACTGTGTAAGTACAAGGGAGTATCCGGAATAAGAGGACGTCTAGTGAAGGTAATGAACCTGGTTCTTGTACTAGAGAATTTAAAGCCGTGAGAAGTGATCCAATGGGAGACTGGGTCTATCACAACCTGAAAAGAGGCTGCTACTAATCAACAGTCAACACCTGAGTAAACTATAGCAAAGTCATCAACATAAAGTGATGACCAAACATGAGAAGGAAGAATGGAAGGGAGGTCATTTATAGTTAACCCTTTCAGGGTTTCGGCTGTACTAGTACGGCTTATGCACCAGGGTTTTTGACGTACTAGTATGCACTAAATTCTAGCGCCCTCAAATCTAGTGAAAGCTGGTAGGCCTACATATGAAAGAATGGGTCTATGTGGTCAGTGTGTGTAGTATAAAAAATCCTGCAGCACACAGTGCATAATGAGAAAAAAAACTTTGACCGTGTTTTTTGGATTAAAACAGCGACTTTGCACTGTATTTTCGTATAGTATTTATTACTGTATTCTAGTTTTCCTGGTCTCATTCTATAGAATGGAAGACATATTACAGAAATTGAGATGATTTTGATTGATTTTACAATGAAAAGTACCTTGAAATTGAGTTCAAAGTGTTCGATTTTTACCAAAGTTCAAAAGTAAACAAATCATGCTAAGCGTCCAATACACGTCAACTGGTGAGTCTAATATTCTTTCACAAGTGCACCAATATTATTTATACCATTTTTTACACTAATGCAGCAGTCTGCATAACAGTAAATCTTCTATTTTTTGTGAGAATAAAAATTCAAAGTGGAAAGCAAAAGAATGTAAGAAGGGCATTGGGAAGTGACTAGTGAACAGAGGAAATGTCATTTTAGTGCCAGGAATGTCTTTCTTGTTTATTCTGAACCCTATTTGGAAACTGGCATATTTTGAAATTTGTGTGAAATTGGCAAAATTGCTAAATTCTGACCACTGTATTGGATAGTTGAAATCAGTAATTTAGTGGTTTCTTGCACTCCTTCGATAGAAAAAATGGAGTTCTAGTGAAATATTCATGATTTTTGTCGACTAGTACAGTGGAATTGGCCGAAAATAGGGCTCAAAGTGGGCAAAATCACCGATGCGTAAACATCGTCGAGACCGCTAACTTCGCGAGAGCATAATTCCATAAGTTTCCCATCAAATTTCATACTTTTGGTGTCATTATGATCAGGAAAAAATTCTCTATCCTTTCATAAGAAAAAATAATTTTTTTTTTTAAATTTGGGCAACCCTGAGAACAAGTCTCTGAGAGGGCCTGTTGACCCTGAAAGGGTTAAGAGAGAAAGAGTAGTGCTGAAGACACAACCTCACGGAACTCCCTCAGCTTGTACAAAGTCCGAGGAAAGTGAGTGCCAATACGGACCTGAAAATGTCCATCGGACAATAAAGTAGCAATGAAGTTTGGTAGATTACTGCGGAGGCCTAAGGAGTGGGCTTGAGCTATTATACTTGCAAGTGGTGTAATATGCCTTCTCTAAATCAAAAAAGACCACTAGGACAGAGTGGTTGTTAGCAAAGGCATTGCAAATATACGTATCTAAGTGGAGCAAGGGATCTACAGTACAGCGGCCTTTGCGAAAGACATAGTGGTGAGAGGAAAGGCTACTGTGTGTCTCTGAGAACCACATCAGACGTCTATTCACCAATCGTTCAATCACCTTGCAGATCACACTGGTTAGGGCAATGGGACAACAGTGAGAGGTGTCAAATCCCTAGGTGCCTGGTTTGCGAAACAGTAATACAATAGCCGATTTCCAGTGTTGAGGGAGAACCCCTTGCATCCAAATTAGATTGAAAAGATGTAAAAGAATGGGAAAGACCATGGAATGGAGATGTTGAAGCATACTGATGTGGATATCAGGTCCCAGTGCCAATGGCCGACAAATGGAAAGTGTGGACTCCGGTTCTTGAAGAGTAAAAAGTACCTTATATGGCTCCAACCGATTCAAGGAGAAATCTAAGGGCAACTGCTCTTTGATAGGCTTAGACACAAGAAATGAGGGACAGAGGTAAAGCTCTTGGGCGATACGGACAAGATACAGTGGACCCTCGATAATCATAAGGCTCGAAAGTCATAATTTTCGAAAATCGTAACGTTATTTTCATCAAAACATTGACTCGCGAATCGTCATTTGACTCGAAAATAGTCGTTCATCTTGGACACACACACACAGCCCCGAGCCGCCTCACACTCCATTCCCAGCCAGTGTACCATTGTTTATCAGTGAGTGAAGATGATCCCATGAGTTCATACAATACATTTCATAATATTCCATTCGTTTTAGTGCTTGCAACTGCTAAATCAGTCACCATGGCTCCAAAGAAAGCTTCTAGTGGCAGAGGGAGGGGAGGCGAGTTTATTGCTGGAGAATATGACACTAATACCAACTCTATGGCTCATTTATCTATCACAGTTCAATTTATATGACAAAATAAACAATATTAATAACATAGAAACATGAAATATACTCAAGAATGAATAAAATAAGTCATTATATATGTCACAAGAAGTGTTGTGTTGTTGTTGTTGGGTGTATAAGGGCCACTGAGATCACAAGCTGTCCATAATGGTAGTGAAGCAGCAGCTGAGGAACCGGTGTTTTCTGTAGCCCTATATAACTCCAACAACATTGGAGGAGTTAGTAGAATCGCTGAATCACTGAACAAGGCACCGTCTACCACTATCACAACCACTACTACCCTCTACCACCATCACTACCACCCTCTACCATCACTACCATCCTCTACCACTATCACAACCACTACTACCCTCTACCACCATCACTACCACCCTCTATCACCATCACTACCATCCTCTACCACTATCACAACCATTACTACCCTCTACCACCATCACTACACCCTCTACCACCATCACTACCACCATCTACCACTATCACAACCACTACCACCATCACTACCATCCTCTACCACTATCACAACCACTACTACCCTCTACCACCATCACTACCACTATCACAACTGCTACCACTCTACCACCACCGTTTTTGTATTTTTCTACAAACTTTTTCTTAAATTATGTGTGTGAGAAACACATGTGTGAGAAAACACATAATTTAAGAAAAAGTTTGTAGAAAAATACAAAAGTGGTGGTGGTAGAGTGGTAGCAGTTGTGATAGTGGTAGAGGGTGGTAATGATGGTGGTGGAGGGTAATAGTGGTTGTGATAGTGGTTAGAGGATGGTAGTGGTGGTGGTAGAGGGTGGTAGTGGTTGTGATGGTGGTAGAGGGTGGTAGTGATGGTGGTAGAGGGTGGTAGTGATGGTGGTAGAGGGTAGCAGTAGTTGTGATAGTGGGAGAGGATGGTAGTGATGGTGGTAAAGGGTGGTAGTGATGCTGGTAGAGTAGTAGTGGATGTGATAATGGTAGAGGGTGGTAGTGGTTGTGATGGTGGTAGAGGGTGCCTTCTTCAGTGATTCAGCAATTCTACTAACTCCTCCAATATTGTTGGAGTTATAAAGGGATACAGAAAACACTGCTGCCTCAGCTGCTGCTTCACCATTATGGACGGCTTGTGCTCTCAGTGGCCCTTATACACCCAACAACAACAACACAACACTTCTTGTGAAATACATAATGACTTATTCATTCTAGTGTATATTCAATGTTTCCATGTTATTAATATTGTTTATGTCATATTAGTTGAATTGTGATAGATAAATAAGCCATATAGTTGATATTAGTGTCATATTCTCCAACAATAAACTCGCCTCTCCCCCTCTGCCATACACCAAGTGTCTTCAATAAAGGTGTGATGTTAAATGTTCATTTATACATTTTATTAGTGCTTTACATTTATTTGGCATTCTTTTCTGCATGTAAATCTATATTTAAGTTAGGGAAATGGATAGGGAAGTGGCTAGGGAAGTGACCCCCGAAATAACTTAGTCCTTATGGAGGGGGATTCCCCTTCCAAACAATAACCTCTCTTCCCTCTCTCCTCCTCTCTGTCTTCCATTCATCAACAACAGTCTTCAATAAAGATAACTGTCATGTTGAATGTTCATTCTTTTGTGCATGTAAATCTATCTTGAAGGTAAAAAAAATTGCTGTTGATACTTCTGGGTGTCTGGAATGAATTGCACCTACCATCCGACTTACGACCTGCTCAACAAACGTCCACTCGACTTACGACCGTGCATCTGGCAGCTGGGCTGGGCCGGCTGATGCACACCACTACAATATTTGACAATACTCGCGGCGGCAATGCGTTATGCAGGCAGCATCAGTTTGAGTAACCCTGTCCTATCAGCAGCATCATACTGTATTAACTGTACTAACTGGACAGTAAATTTCACCATGGCCCCTAAGATGAAGTCTGAATCTTGCACTGGAGATTGTGGCAAGAAAGGCTCTTACTCTCGAACTCTCTATTTGTTTTCACTGTTGCACATAAACCTGTCTGTATTTGCCTATATATTTGTGTATCTCTGTGTGTCTGTTTATATGTCTGTCTACCTGTGTGCCTGTCTTTCTGTCTACCTGTGCCTATGTCTACCTGTGTGTCTGTCTTTCTGTCTACCTGTGTGTCTGTCTACTTGTGTGTGTCTTTATGTCTACCTGTGTGTGTCTTTGTCTACCTGTGTGTCTGTCTACCTGTGTGTGTCTGTCTACCTGTGTGTCTGTCTACCTGTGTGTCTGTCTACCTGTATGTCTGTCTACCTGAGTGTCTGTCTACCTGTGTCTGTCTGTCTTCCTGTCTGCTTGTCCATCTCAGAGCCACTCATTAAGAGTGTAATTGATCTTGAAGATGCTATATTAATAATGATGATAACACAATAATAATCACTGAGGCGCATTAAATGTGTATAAAACGTTAATATAGACATTTTGTTTAATCAATCTATGATTTCTTTTTCAAAATTATATAATAAACATGCTACATAACATATAAAAATATAAATTAACAAATATGAGATGTTTTTCTGGTCGGCTTGACAGAGTGAACAGGAATCATTCGTGTCTGGGCTGGTAACAACAACAACAACAACAACAACAACAACGTTTGTTTACATAACTCGCCAACCTTCTACACACTCATTCGTTTATTCATTTAATCTTGTTTACTCACCTCTTACTCTACATTAAGACAACAGATATTTTAAGGTAAGCAATGAGTGGACACAATTATTATATTATAGTTTAATAATAATATTATTAATATTAGTACATATGTATTATTGTAATAATAATAATTATTATTAATATTATTAATTTAGAGCACTGGAGCACAGATCCACTGTATAGCACTTTGTCTGGATTACTTGGGTTATCCTAGGTAATTTATACTATGTATGATAACTTTACTTACGTGTACCTGTGAGAGAGAGAGAGAGAGAGATACAGAGAGAGAGATACAGAGAGAGAGATACAGAGAGAGAGATACAGAGAGAGACAGAGAGAGAGAGGACAGAGAGACAGAGACAGAGACAGAGACAGAGAGAGAGAGAGAGAGAGAGAGAGAGAGAGAGAGAGAGAGAGAGAGAGAGAGAGAGAGAGAGCGAGCCACCTTCAGTCAGCCAATCACCCACCCGGCCAGCCAGCCAGCTACGTATTATACGTGTTCCAGAGTTGTTTCTCTTTACTTAGGGTATAGGTTATACTACATTCTGGCAGGATGACACTACCAGTGGTATTCTCCCATTCCACTGTGTAGACAATATATAAAGATAACAGTAACATATGATACTGTATGCGATGTAAAATTTACAATACAGTTCACTACCATGAATACATTATATACAGTAAATGAATAATTAAAATATAACAACAGAAGCAAATTATGGTAAAAAATGAAATAATGATTGAACATTACATTACAGTACTATGTAGGTAGTTTATATAGGAAAAGTTTGACATTATGCCCTACCCAGTATGTCGGCAATTTTCAAAGGTTCGACTTACGTCCATTTTGACTTACGACCGGTTGGTCGGAACCAAGCTTGGTCGTAAGTCGGATGGTAGGTGTAATTGGATTTACATTACTTCTTGTGGGGAAAATGGATTAAAAAATCGTCAATTTCGATAATAGTCACACTTCCAGGAACAGATTAATTACAAAAAATGAGGGACCACTGTAGTTCCCAATTGCTGTGGCAACTTCTAAGGGTTCCACGACATCAACTCCAGCAACCTTCAAAATGGGAGCTGGGTCCAAAGTGAACTTACCACACAATTTCCGAACCTTTTTCTAAATCGTGCACATAGGGGAAGATGAGTCAATGGTAGATACGTAGTGCATTTAGCGTCGGGGATGATGCAGCGAGCAACTGCCCTTGCCCACTTGAAGTCCAACAGATGCTCTGCGGTACAATTATATCGATAATGGGTCCACACAGCATGTTTTAAATGCACTGCATGGGCGCATGTAGACCACCAAGGTACGCTCGCCTGAGAATGCCTACCTGAGGTTTGGGGGATAGAACGTGTCACCGCAGTTAGGACCAAGGTCAAAAAATGGTGTGCCAGTTCATCAACAGAAGACAAAAGGGGGTCCTCACAACAGGCGGTAAGATGGGAGTATAAGTCCCAATCTGCTTGGGCAAACTGGCAACGAGGGCTACGAAACGGGCAGGCACACACAGTAGAAGTAAGAAGGATGGGAAAGTGATCACTGTCATGTAAATCTGGAAGAAAAGACCACACGAAATCAAGTGCAACGAGTGATGAACAGATAGAAAGATCTGTAAAAATGGGTAGGAGCACCCGTGTTTAAAAAATGAAGAGGATGAGATGTGAGAAGAGTCTCCAACTGATCACCACGAGTCACAAATAATAATAATAATAATAATAATAATAATAATAATAATAATACAGCATTTACCTTGGAGAAGAGATGCTGGTGAAGGTTGTTGAGGTAGAAGATATGCTGGACACAGCAGCGTATGATTTCAGGAGTTCATTTCATTTCGTCCTTTTTCTATCTCTTAATCGCTTAATTGATACACTCTTAATGCTACTCTCTTAAAGGTACACTCTTAATGGTACACTCTTAATGGCACACTCTTAATGGGACAGGTCCGCCATCACAAATCCGGCAATCAGTTATTCGGTTCCTTCAGTTATTCGGCACTAATTTTAACTAGCATAATTTCAAATTTCCAGGGTCGCCACACCAACCAGCTGGTACTGTTTGGTGGTGCTACTTGCTGCATAAGTCATTCCAATTTCTTTTTCTCCATTTGTTTTAACCTGCTTACTTTAGCCCTAGCCATGGTTCCAATGAATAAAAGAAACGTTTCTCATTATGTAAAGCACCTACACAGTACATTATCCATTAAAGATAAGGTGGCTTTGAAGCCACTGTCGGTTGCCATGAGCTCAGTCTCATGAAGCAGGAGAATATGCTTTATTATTATGCTAAAATCAACGCTACAGCTTATTTGCCTATCACAATTGATCTAATATGACATAACAAACAATATAAATAACATAAAACATGTTAAATACTCCAGAATAAATAATATTTGGCATAACACCGAGCAGTTCGACAGAGTTATGAAGAGGATATGGTAAACAAATACCATTCTCCTATCCTTGTCTTGGGGACTTATATTAGAGAAAACAGAGTATAGCACAGGGCTAACTATGATATACACTCGTACTCCACCATAAACATGCATGAAACAAACAAGTTATTTTCTCTATATAGATTATCACACATAGCAGCATATGTGTAGAGAACCTAGGATAACCCCAAAAAAGTCAACGTGGCTTATTTTTAGTACCTGGCTTGGGTTAGCCATATATGATTTTTGGTAAATATTCGATTCCCAGCCAGGGTAGAAACATTAGGCGTGTTTCTTTACACCTGTTGTCTATGTTTACCCATCAGTAAATGGGCACCTGGGTGTTAGTCGACTAGTGTGGGTGTTATCCTGGGACACTGACCTAATTTTCTTGAAATATTCAGCATAACAAGTGCCTTTCTATACAGTAGTATGTCACTGATGTCAGCTAGGCCTGTATACCTTATACATGTACGTGTAGTAAATAAAGATTATTATTATTATTATTATTATTATTATTACATTTTCTCAGTTGTTTGTTGGGTTATCTTATTCAAACTTGGGCAATGTATGATGGAAAGATACATCTTCATGTACACCAAAAATGAAAGAAATCAGACCATAAATAGCGGAGTTCACTTCTCAGCCATTAGCGGCCGCTTAGCGGTATATTTTTGTATGGTTGCTATGGTTATATTCTCATTTTTTTCGGTCACATTTGATAGAATGAATGATATATTACAGAAATAGATATGATTTTGATTGTTTTCATGATGAAAAGTACCTTGAAATTGTGCTCACTGTAGCGAAAATGTTCTATTCTTTAGCGAAGCTCAAGAGTAAACAAATGACGTCACCGTCCAATACCTGTCCACCTGCCAGTCTAAATTCCAGTACGGAGTCAAGAATGGATTAACATTATTTATACAATTATTACAATAATGCAGTAGTCTGCATAACAGTAAATCTTCTATTTTTTGTGAATAAAAATTCCAAATGGTAAGCAAGAGTAATAAAAGAGGGGCCTGTAGCCATGAATAATGAACAGAGAAAATGTTATTTTAGTGCCAGGAATGTCTACATTGTTTATTCTGGATCCTATTTTGAAATTGGCATCTTTTGAAATTTGTGTGAAATCGGCCAAATTGCCAATTTCTGACCACTTTATTGGGTAGTTAAAATAAGTGAATGAGCAGTTTCTTGTACCCAGTTGACAGACTAGAAGTAAATAAGTTTATTCAGGTATACACAAATACAGTTACTGTACATAGATTATCATACATAGCAGTGTATGTATAGAGAACCTAGGATAACCCAGAAAAGTCAGACAATAAGACTGATTTCCAGTACCTGGCTTGGGCTTGCCATATACGATTTTTGGTAAATATTTTTTTTTCTCGGTTGTTTGTTGGGCTATCTCATCGAAACTTGGGCAATGTATGATGGAAAGATGCTTCTTAACGTACAACAAAAATAAAAAAGACGGACGATAAATAAGGGAGTTCAATTCTCAGCCATTAGCTGCCTCTTTGCAGTATATTTTCATATGGTTTTTATGGTTGTTTTCTCATTTTTTGGACTCATTTGATAGAATGGAAGATATATTACAGAAATAGACATGATTTTGATTGCTTTCATGACGAAAAGTACCTTGAAATTGAGCTCAAAGTAGCGGAAATGTTCGATTTTTGCCGATGTTCAATGAACTGTGTAAGTTCGTTAATTTTATAAAGTGTATTCTAACCTAACCACTCAGTAATCCGGCACACTACAGGTCCCAATGATGCCAGATTTGTGATGGAGGACCTGTACACTCTTAATGGTACAATCTTAATGGTACACTCTTAATGCTACACTCTTAATACTGCACTCTTAGTTTGTGTTCATCAATGATTTCCTGCTTTAATTCCATGGAAATCATCCTCTTTTTCTTCTCAGCAGTCCTTTGCACTTGCTTTCTTAGGACCCATGGTTAGAAACAAGAAATTCTGCAAAACAACTGCAAGAAACATAAAGAAATCATGAGAATTATCTCCACTGCCAGCTGAAGTACATGCACACTGAGTGTTGTTTTAATACACATAATGCCATCTTGTGATGGTATTCTCAAACTCACTTATAATTATTATAGCATTATTTATTATTAGTAGTACATACGTATTATAATAATTTATATTATTATATTACATATATAATTATTATAATACATATTATTATTATTATTATTATTATTATTATTATTATTATTATAATAGTAATAATAATACTCTTGTTTACCATTTGTAATTTTAATTCACACAAACAATAGAAGATTTACTGTTATGCAGACTACTGCATTATTGTAATAATTGTATAAATAATGTTAACCCATTCATGATTGCGTGTTTGGAATGGCTACTCAGACAGGTATTGTTTCCTTTTGAACATCGACAAAAATCTAACGTTTCTGCTACTTTGAGCTCAATTTCAACGTACTTATCATCATGAAATCAATCAAAATCATATCTTTCTGTAATATATCTTCCATTCTATCAAATGAGACCAAAAAAAATGAGAATACAACCATAAAAACAATACAAAAATATACCGCTAAGGGGCGGCTAATGGCTGAGAAGTGAACTTCGTTATTTATGGTCCAATTACTTTTAATTTTGTGGTGCACATTAACCCTTTAGCAAGTTTCAGTAAGATAGTCCAACAAACAAATGAGATCCAATTCCCTAGATCAAGAGCAAGAACCCCTAACCAGGGTCAAGGAACCTCCCTTGAGGCCCGCTCGCATCTGGAAATTTCGCTTGTGTCTGTAAGCAAAAAATCAACCGAGCGACTGTTCACATCTGGAAAAGCTCGCACATGGGTGCACTCATAAGTAGAGGTTTCACTGTATAGGGCAGTGTACTCATCATTTCTTATGAGCTTTATTTTCAGTCCTCATCTTATAAAAATTTACAAAATACGAAAATAAATACAGTGGTCCTTCAATAATAGTCCGGCCTGAAAGTCGTCCATTTCGGAAATACTAGTCCCATTATTTCTTCTAAACATTGGCTCGCAAATGGTCCAAAACTCGCTAATTGTCCTTCGTCCTGGACGCGTACTCACGCTCTGAGCCGCCTCAGCCTCCCTTCCCAGCCAGTGTGCCATTGTTTACCAGTGAGCGACGGTCCCCTCACCTGTTCATATGAAATATTTCATAATATTCCATTCATTTTAGTGCTTGCAAGTGCTAAATAAGCTACCATGGCTCCAAAGAAAGCTCCTAGTGCCAAGCCTTTGGTAAAGAAGGTGAGAATTTAAGAAAAACATCATTGAACAATATGAAAGTGGCGTACGTGTGGGCGAACTGGCCAGGATGTATAAACAAACCCCATGCAACCATATCTTCCATCGTGGCAAAGAAAAAGGAAATCAAGGAAGCTGTTGTTGCTTGGAGAAAATTGTGGCCAGATTGTGTCCACAAGAGGGATTTTGAAGGGTTTGAGGCGGCCCCTGATGAGCCTATGTCAGTTGTGAACTCTATTGTGGCACTGGGGAATTCCATGGGGTTGGATGTGAGTTTGGAGGATGTAGAAGAGTTAACCACTGAGGAGCTGCAAGAGCTTCAGGAGGAGGAGCAACAGATCGCAGCTCAGAATCTTGCTGCAGAGGAGGAGGAAGAGAGATGGAAGAAGGTGCCTTCTTCACAAATTAAGGAGATTTTTGAAATATGGGGTAGGATGGAAAGATTTATGGAGAAACATCACCCTGAGAAGGATGTTGCAAGCCATGTTGGCAACATGTACAGTGACAGAGTCTTCGGCCATTTTAGGGAAGTTTTAAAGAGACACCAGAAACAGAGCTCTCTGGACAGTTTTTTGCGAGACAGGACTCCAGTGACTCTCAACCTGGTCCTAGTGGCATTAAGAAACAGAGAAGAGAAGTAACCCCAGAAAAGCACTTGGTAGCTGAGGTGTTGATGGAAGGGGATTTCCCTTCCAAACAGTAATTCAATGTCTCCTCCTCCAGTCTTCCATACACTAAGAAGAATCACCAATAAAGGTAAGTGTTGTGCTGTTAATGTTTCATTCATCATGTCCCATTGTATTATGTACTATATCTATATTTCATGTAAAAAATTTTTTTTTTGTTTTAATACTTCTGGGTGTCAGGAACGGATTAATTGTATTTACATTATTTCTTACGGGGAAAATTGATTCGAAAATCGTCTATTTCGATAATAGTCCCACTTCCAGGAACGGATTAAGGACGATAATTGAGGGATCACTGTAGCAGGAAAAAATAATTTTTACAATACAGTGGACCCTCGACCAACGATATTAATCATTCCTGAGAGCTCATCGTTAGTCGAGTTAATTTTCCCCATAAGAAATAATGGAAATTAAATTAATCCGTTCCTGACACCCCAAAGTATTGAAAAAATAAAATTTTACCACATAAAATATTAATTTTAATACACACAAACTGAAGAAGACATGTACAATTACATGACACTTACCTTTACTGAAGATCTGGTGATGATTGATGGGATGGGAGGAGCAGGGCCAGATTACCGCATAGGCAAACTAGGCATTTGCCTAGGGCCCCGCGCATTTGGGGGCCCCACGGTCCAAAGGGTTCAGGGGCTCATCCAAGACAGCGCACATGGTGCAAGTGCAAAGGGGTCCCTACCTAAAAAATTCAAGTGTTTGGAGAGTAAAATTTATTTTTAAAAATTAACCAAAACAAAAATAAATAATGAAATAAAATAAAATAAAAATAAATAAACCTAACCATAGATGGCAACACTCAACACGCCTTTGTTTACATCAGAACAGCTGTGTTTTCCTGCTAATGGGTGAGTATGGGAGATTCCTCTACAATTTTCTGTAGTAATTACACGTTATCTAGTAATACTATGCTGTCTTGAGTTTATTCTCTTTAAAATGCATGTTGGTAAATGGTTTTGGTTGTCTTGATGTACTTTCCCTATTAAATTTAATCTAAATAGCCAGAATGTATTTAATTAGACCTTAAACAGGCTCACACTGAACCCCCCCCCAAGCTGGAAGGGGTCACTTCGCTTACCCGTAACTCAAAGGAACCCCACCAATCTGAATAGCCTATGGCCCGGAGACTTCTTTAATCCAGCCCTGGGGAGGAGGGGAGAGTGTGGATGGCGTTAGTGTTTAGAAGGGGAATCCCCTTCCATTAGGACTTGAGGTGTCAAGTCCTTTTCCGGGGTTACTTCCATTCTTCTTTTAATGCCACTAGGACCAACTTGAGAGTCACTGGACCTCTGTCGCACAACATATCTGTCCATAGAGGCCTGTACCTCCCATTTCTTTGACATTCCTAAAGTGTTTCACAACATTGTCAGTGTAATAGTCACCAGCACGGCTTGCAATAGCTGTGTGAGGGTGATTTTCATCAAAAAAGGATTGCACTTTAAGCCACATTGCACACATTTCCTTAATCTTTGAAGCAGATAACTTCTTCAATTTCTCTCTCCCCTCCTCCGGAGCAGTTTCCTCAGGTCTGGCCTCTTGCTGTTGAAGATGATCTTGCAGTTCATCAGTGGTTAGTTCTTCATTGTCCTTCTCCACCAACTCTTCCACATCCTCCCCACTAACCTCCAACCCCAAGGACTTCCCCAATGCCACAATTGATTCCTCAACTGGCATAGGCTTCTCAGGATTAGCCTCAAATCCTTCAAAATCCCTTTTGTCTACACATTCCGGCCACAGTTTCTTCCAAGCAGAGTTCAAGGTCCTCTTATTCACTTCCTCCCAAGCCTTACCTATAATGTTTACACAATTGAGGATGCTAAAGTGATCTCTCCAAAACTTTCTTAGAGTCAACTGAGTTTCTGAGGTCACTACAAAGCACCTTTCAAACATAGCTTTTGTGTAGAGTTTTTTGAAGTTTGCAATGACCTGCTGGTCCATGGGCTGCAGGAGAGGAGTGGTATTAGGAGGCAAAAACTTGACCTTGATGAAGCTCTTGTCCCCAGAAAGTCGCTCTGCCAAGTGTGAAGGATGACCAGCAGCATTGTCTAATACCAGGAGGCACATAAGGTCCAATTTATTTTCCAGGAGGTAATTTTTCACAGTGGGGGCAAATGCATGGTGTAACCAGTCATAGAAAAAGTCCCTAGTGACCAATGCCTTACTGTTTGCCCTCCACAGCACACACAAATTAGCCTTGAGGACATTATTTTTCCTGAACACTCTGGGAGTTTCTGAGTGATACACCAATAAAGGCTTCACTTTGCAATCACCACTAGCATTAGCACACATCAACAGAGTAAGCCTGTCTTTCATAGGCTTATGTCCTGGGAGTGCCTTTTCCTGAGTACTGTAGGTCCTGCTTGGCATTTTCTTCCAAAACAGGCCTGTTTCATCACAATTAAACACTTGTTCAGGTTTCAATTCTTCACTATGTACTCCTTGAATTCCTGCACATATTTTTCAGCTGCTTTTTGGTGTGAACTGGCAGCCTCACCATGCCTTATCACACTATGTATGCCACTACGATTCTTAAATCTCTCAAACCAACCTTTGCTGGCCTTAAATTCACTCATATCACCACTAGTTGCAGGCATTTTTCTAATTAAATCGTCATGCAACTTCCTAGCCTTTTCACATATGATCGCTTAAGAGATGCTATCTCCTGATATCTGTTTTTCGTTTATGCACACCAATAACAGTCTCTCAACATCTTCTATCACTTGCAATCTCAGTTTCAAAAACATAGTTGCACCTTTGGCAAGAACAGCTTCCTTGATTGCCGTTTTCTTGCCCACAATAGTAGCGATGGTTGATTGGGGTTTTGTGTACAACTTGGCCAGCTCGGAGACATGCACTCCACTTTCATACTTAGCAATGATCTCTTTCTTCATATCCATAGTAATTCTCACCCTTTTTGCTGTAGGTTGGCGCTAGAAGCTTTCTTGGGGCCCATGGTGACTTATTTTGCAGGTGCAATCGCTAAAAATGCTGTGATAATATGAAATGTTCCGATTGTATGTTTTGATGCAACCGCAGTGGCTGGCTGGCTTGTAAACACTGGCACCCATGGGACAAGTGAGGCTCACTCAGGCCACATGTGGACACGTCTCGAACGGAACGAATCGCGTTGATCAAGTTTTTTAACGCTAGTCGAGGCAAAATTTTTTGCGTTAAAATGTATTGCTAGTCGGATTTAACGTTATACGATGCCATCGTTGGTCAAGGGTCCACTGTATATCAAACAAGTTTTGGATTTTATATTACTCAAATTAGTTTAAATGGAGTTTTCAAACTCTTTTTCCAAAATGCCCAAAGAGTCAACTTCATTGCACGAGTGATAATTACCAATATCAATTACCACTGAATGGAAGAAAATATCATTATTTAGCTATTCAGCTATGCTTGAATACTGTATTCCATTCAGATAAAATAATGTATTGATCCCGCTCTTGTGAACCACCTTATCCTGAACGTGCTAACAACCAGTGGCAGATCATTGAAAAATAGAATGGGGGACTGCATGACTGCAAGCCTCATAATAGAACAGCATAATAAACATTATTAACGTAATAATTAAAAAAAAAAACTAAATTTAATAATGTTAAGCATTCACACATATACGTACCTGTAGAGGTCGTCACAGTCTTGCTGGTGGAGACGTGGCTAGCTGAGGTGATGTTACAACTATTTGAAAATAAAATCGGAGTGTCAATTTTCCACTGTCATCGTTTATCAAATGGTAATTAAATTTAATGCTATTGGAAAAAATTTAAACAGCCACCAACACCAATACCGGCCACACGTTTTAATGTGCATGCTCAAAACGTAAATAGACTGATTGCAACTGGGTGTGTGCTGCATCAAATGCAGCTCCTCTCTGCCAGATGTAACGCCAGTAATACCTATACTATTGTACCGCATCAAACTTCTATTTTTTAGCATTTTTTATCTCATTTCAACAAAAAATACATTGAAAACAACACGCAACAGATTTTTCCTGTAATATATTTGTCAGTTGCAAATTATTTTAGTGTAAGGTTGATGAAGTCATATGTCTGGCAGAGAGCATCTGAGGGAACTGCAGCTCTGTAGCTCCTATGGACGAGCCGCCACTAGCAACAGCTGTTATTTAACTAAGTTTTCTCCTGAAACCTGCAGTCCAACTAGAACACTCAGAAGGTCCAGATTCAGACTGCAGGCCACCAATTGAGTAGCCCTGTCCTAAGGGACTAGTCTCAAATCTGCACACGAAAATCACTCCCTATGAAAGGAAAATACTTGGCAGATGTAACATTCCCCCAATGAAAATCAAAGGTGCCACGAGTATGCTAAGAGACATCACAGTAATTGTCAGGGGCCCAAGACTGTTCAACTACCTCCCAGCATACCTAAGGGGAATTACCAATAGACCCCTGGCTGTCTTCAAAGAGCTGTACAGGCACCTAAAGTCAGTACCTGATCAGCCGGGCAGTAGTTTATACATCAGTTAACATTCGGCCAGCAGTAACAGCTTGGTTGATCAGACCCTGATTCACCACAAGACCTCGTCGTGGACTGGACCACGGGGGCGTTGACCCCTCAAACCCAGATATACTCCAGGCATACTCCAGGTAACCTTAAACTTATAGTTGAAATATTTTAGGTATTTTTAACAATGATACAGTTAACTTCTGGAATGAATTTTTCATGCATGCATGAGTACTTTTATTTGATAAAACATTTCAGACACTCTGAACCCTAATAAAATTTCACTCCTATATAAATATTTTTAAGATCTACAGGAATCCTCATTTGGCTAAAAGATATCAAACATTCTGAACATTAGTAGGGTTTAAATCCTGTATGAGCTTCTTAACTCTTTTACTGTCGAGACCCCTGATCCCAAACTCGCTCTCAGTGCTGTAGATCAGTGTTGAAAAATATTAAAAAAAAAAAATAATTTTTTCATACCAAAATCTTAAGGATGTTCATCTGATTGTTTTAAAAGAAAAAAAATTGCTATCAATACTTAACGAAATATAGAGGTGTGAAGTTGACAGAAAGTAAACCGCTTATGGCAACATCGGTGACTGCTCACTCAATAATATTATTTTCACTTTCATTCAATTTTTTCTTTTCTTTTCTAATATTTAATATTTTCATGTAACTTTTGTGGCCTGTGAGACCAATATTATGCATGATGTACAGTGGACCCCCGCATACCGCACGCATCGCATACCGTACAATCCACATACCGCTCGCTTTTTTCGCAAAAATTTTGCCTCACATACCGCCCAAAAACCCGCTCACTGCTCTTCGTCCTAGACGCGTCCAATGTGCAGCCTGAGCCACGCTCACATGTTCCGCCGGTGGCATTGTTTACCAGCCAGCCTCCGCGGTAACATCCAAGCATACAATCCGAACATTTCGTATTATTACAGTGTTTTTGGTGATTTTTTCTGGAAAATAAGTGACCATGGGCCCCAAGAAAGCTTCTAGTGCCAACCCTACAGCAATAAGGGTGAGAATTACTATAGAGATGAAGAAAAAGATCATTGATAAGTATGAAAGTGGAGTGCGTGTCTCCGAGCTGGCCAGGTTGTATAATAAACCCCAATCAACCATCGCTACTATTGGTGGCACAGCTGCTGCTGCTGCTGTACCACCGTCAGCTGCTGCTGCACTGTCAGCTGCTGCTGCACTGTCAGCTGCTGCTGCTGTTGTACCACCGTCAGCTGCTGCTGCTGCTGTAGTACCGTCTGCTGCTGCTGTAGCATCGTCTGCTGCTGCTGTAGCATCGTCTGCTGCTGCTGTAGCATCGTCTGTTGCTGCTGTAGCATCGTCTGTTGCTGCTGTAGCATCGTCTGCTGCTGCTGTAGCATCGTCTGTTGCTGCTGTAGCATCGTCTGTTGCTGCTGTAGCATCGTCTGCTGCTGTTGTACCACCGTCAGCTGCTGCTGCTGCTGTAGCACCGTTGTTGGTGTGGCTTATTGAGAATACCAAGAAACAATTAACCCCAGAGGATTTGCCACCCAGGATAACCCAAAAAGTCAGTGTCATTGAAGACTGTCTAACTTATTTCCATTGGGGTCCTTAATCTTGTCTCCCAGGATGCAACCCACACCAGTCGACTAACACCCAGGTGAACAGGGAAAAATGCCTGGAACTAGTGCTCATATTGGTGAATTTAAAGCCAGCAAAGGTTGGTTTGAGAGATTTAAGAATCGTAGTGGCATACACAGTGTGATAAGGCCTGTTCTGGAAGAAAATGCCAAACAGGACCTACAGTACTCAGGAAGAAAAGGCACTCCCAGGACACAGTGTCTCATCAGTCATTGCTGCATCTTCAATAAAGGTAAGTGTCATTTATTCTTCATTTAGTAGAGTAGTACATGCACAATATATATTGTGCATGTACTACTCTACTATTGTGCATGTATCCTTCTCTTTGTGTGTAGGAAAATGTATATTTCATGTGGTAAAAAATTTTTTTTTCATACTTTTGGGTGTCTTGCACGGATTAATTTGATTTCCAATATTTCTTATGGGGAAAATTCATTCGCATACCGAACATTTCGCATAACAATCAGCCCTCTTGCACGGATTAAAGTCGCTATGCGGGGGTCCACTGTATATACAGTGGACCCCCGAGTTTCGGCAGCCTCGACTTTCATGAAATTCGACCTTCGGTGAGTTTTTTTTGGAAAAATTTGGCCTTGAGTTTCGTGAAAAGACTCGTGTTTTGGCAACCGTCCGGTGCCCGTCACTGCGCACACCAAGCCAGTCTCCCATGCCATTCACGCTCAGTGTGCCATTGTTTACCAACACATGACCATCACCCCGCATGGTTCATACAATACATTTCATAATAATCCATTGTTTTTTTGTGCTTGCAACTGCTAAATAAGTCATCATGGACCCAAGGAAAGCTAGTGCAAGCCCTTTGGTAAATAGAGTGACAGGGATGTTGAAAAGTTGGTGGAGGACCACAGGGAAGAGCTAACCACTGACGAACAGCATCAGACCACAGCCGAAGAACTTGCTTCAGAGGAGGAGGAAGAGGGAGTGGATGAGGTGCCTTCTTCAGTGATTAAGGACATGTGTGGAATGTGCAATGAGTTGCAAAGTTTTGTTGAAAAGTATCACCCTGACCAAGCTGAAACAAGCCATATCTGCAACATGTACAATGACAGTGTTGTGTCCCACTTCAGGGAAATCTTAAAGAAACGCCAGAAAAAGACCTCTCTGGACAGATATTTTGTGCGACAGATAAGATAAGATAAGATTTCGTTCGGATTTTTAACCCCGGAGGGTTAGCCACCCAGGATAACCCAAGAAAGTCAGTGCGTCATCGAGGACTGTCTAACTTATTTCCATTGGGGTCCTTAATCTTGTCCCCCAGGATGCGACCCACACCAGTCGACTAACACCCAGGTACCTATTTGCTGCTAGGTGAACAGGACAACAGGTGTAAGGAAACGTGTCGAATGTTTCCACCCGCCGGGAATCGAACCCGGGCCCACCGTGTGTGAAGCGGGAGCTTTAGCCACCAGGCCACCGGGCCACCAAGCGACAGGGGTCCAGTGACTCTCAAGTTGTTCCCAGTGGCATAAAAAGAAGAAGGGAAGTAACCCCAGAAAAAGACTTGCTACCTAAAGTCCTAATGGAAGGAGATTCTCCTTCCAAACAATAGTGTACACCTTCCTCCTATCCCCTCCTCCCGTCTTCCATCCACCCAGAAGTCTTCAGTAAAGGTAAGTGTAATGTTATTATTTTTTTAAATGCATGTACAGGTCCTCCATCACAAATCCGGCATCATTGGGACCTGTAGTGTGCCGGATTACTGAGTTTACTGAATTACAGAGTGGTTAGGTTAGAATACACTTAATAAAATTAGCCAACTTGACATACACAGTTCATTGAACATCGGCAAAAATCAAACATTTCCGCTACTTTGAGCTCAGTTTCAAGGTACTTTTCGTCATGAAAGCAATCAAAATCATGTCTATTTCCAATCTATCAAATGAGTCCAAAAAAATGAGAATACAACCATGAAAACCATACGAAAATATACTGCAAAGAGGTGGCTAATGGCTGAGAAGTTAACTCCCTCATTTATCGTCCGTCTTTTTTATTTTTGTTGTACGTTAAGAAGCATCTTTCCATCATACATTGCCCAAGTTTCAATGAGATAGCCCAACAAACAACCGAGAAAAAAAATATTTACCAAATATCATATATGGCAAGCCCAAGCCAGGTACTGGAAATAAGTCTTATTGTCTGACTTTTCTGGGTTATCCTAGGTTCTCTATACATACACTGCTATGTATGATAATCTATGTACAGTAACTGTATTTGTGTATACCTGAATAAACTTATTTACTTCTAGTCTGTCAACTGAGTACAAGAAACTGCCTATTCACTTATTTCAACTACCCAATAAAGTGGTCGGAAATTGGCAATTTGGCCGATTTTACAAAAATTTCAACAGATGCCAATTTCAAAATAGGGTCCAGAATAAACAATGCAGACATTCTTGGCACTAAAATAACATTTTCTCTGTTCATTATTCATGGCTACAGGTCCCTCTTATATTACTCTTGCTTTTCATTTGGAATTTTTATTCACAAAAAATAGAAGATTTACTGTTATGCAGACTACTGCATTATTGTAATAATTGTATAAATAATGTCAAGCCATTCTTGACTCCGTACTGAAATTTAGACTGGCAGGTGGACAGGTATTGGACGGTGACGTCATTTGTTTACTCTTGAACATCGCTAAAGAATAGAACATTTTCGCTACTGTGAGCGCAATTTCAAGGTACTTTTCGTCATGAAAGCAATCAAAATCATATCTATTTCTGTAATATATCTTTCATTCTATCAAATGAGACCGAAAAAATGAGAATATAACCATAACAACCATACAAAAATATACCGCTAAGTGGCCGCTAATGGCTGAGAAGTGAACTCCGCTATTTATGGTCTGATTTCTTTCATTTTTGGTGTACGTGAAGAAGTATCTTTCCATCATACATTGCCCAAGTTTGAATAAGATAACCCAACAAACAACTGAGAAAATAATAATAATATACGTAATAATAATATCTTTATTTACTACACATACATGTACAAGGTATACAGGCCTAGCTGACATCAGTGACATACTACTATATAGAAAGCTGCTTGTTATGCAGAGCATTTCTAGAAAATTAGGTCAGTGTCCCAGGATAACACCCACACTAGTTGGCTAATACCCAGGTACCCATTTACTGATGGGTAAACATAGACAACAGGTGTAAAGAAACACGCCTAATGTTTCTACCCTGGCTGGGAATTGAATATTTACGAAAAATCATATATGGCTAACCCAAGCCAGGTGCTAAAAATAAGCCACGTTGACTTTTTTGGGGGTTATCCTAGGTTCTCTACACATATGCTGCTATGTGTGATAATCTATAGAGAGAAAATAACTTTTTTGTTTCAGGTTTATGGTGCAGTACGAGTGTATATCACAGTTAGCCCTGTGGTACACTCCATTTTCTCTAATATAAGCCCCAAGACAGGGATAGGAGAATGGTATTTTTATACCATATTCACTTCATACCTCCATCGAAGTGCTCGGTATTATGCCAAATATTATTCATTCTGGAGTATTTAACATGTTTTATGTTATTTATATTGTTTATTATGTCATATTAGATCAATTGTGATAGGCAAATAAGCTGTAGTGTTGATATTAGCGTAATAATAAAGCATATTCTCCTGCTTCATGAGACTGAGTTCATGGCAACCGACAGTGGCTTCAAAGCCACCTTATCTTTAATGGATAATGTACTGTGTAGGTGCTTTACATGATGAGAAGCATTTCTTTTATTCACTGGAATCATGGCTAGAGCTAAAAGTAAGCAGGTTAAAACAATAAATAGAGAAAAAGAAATTGGAATGACTTATGCAGCAAGTAGCACCACCAAACAGTACCAGCAGGTTGGTGTGGTGACCCTGGAAATTTGAAATTATGCTAGCCAATATTAATGCCGAATAACTGAAGGAACCGAATAACTGATTGCCGGATTTGTGATGGCGGACCTGTATTTGATTTCTGATTGTTTTCATTATGTAAATCTTTATTTGAAAAAAAAAAATTATTTTAATATTTTTGGGTGTCTGGAATGGATTCATTTTATTTCCATTATTTCTTATGGGGAAAATGGTTTCAAGTTTCGTGAATTTCGACCTTCGGCGGGCTCTCTGGAACGGATTAATCACGAAACTCAGGGGTCCACTGTATATCCACTCATTGTATGCAACACAATAACTGCAAAAACATTATCATCATTATATTGTTTATAAAACTTGCTTACACAAATCCATGCTGCCTTCTCCACAACCCACACTGCCTTCCACACCAACCATGCTGTCTTCCCTATCACCCATATGAAAATAAGTCACTTTGTCTGACTTTTTTGGGTTATCCTAGGTAATCTACACATATGCTGCTATGTATGATATTCTATGTAAATGTATCTGTGTATACCTGAATAAACTTACTTACTTACTTATTCTTTGAGACATGGGAAATTATGAGTTTCCTCTTTTGCTGTGGTACAAGTGAACATGAATGGATGGCCCAGCACCAGAGGTGGAAGGCTGATGATCATCTGGGTTTTCAGCTATTTCTGGTATCCTGGGCATTGTTTTCAGTCACAAACTCCTCAAAACCATGAGATTCATCTTCATTGACACTTCAATCTGTGTTAGAACTCTCACTTGGGAAGGGAAGAGTCCCAATTCACTGGGAAGTAAGGTATTCCTTACTGCTAGGCTTGGTGACCAAGGCATACTGAATTAGCACTCCCACAATGCACTGCACCCTCCCTGATTTTTTTTTATACTGCTCACACTGACCACACAGACCCATTCTCTCACATGTAGGTCTACCAGCCTTCTTCTGCTAGATTTGAAGCCGCTAGAATTTTGGTATATTAATGTCGCCAACACTGGCTCATAAGCCGTACCTATACGCCACCAACAGTGAAAGGGTTAATGTGCTCCAAGACCATTTTTTTCTACTATAACATCTTAAACACAGTGAATATGATGTGGACTCTTCATTGCATGAACTCCCTTACACTTACATGGTTCATTTTCCTGTATGAACTTGTTTATGATGTACAAGATTGCTTTTTCTGCTAAAACATTTCAGACATTCTAAACACTGATAAGGCTTCTCTCCTGTATGAACTCTCATGTGTATTACAAGATGACTTTTAGTGCTAAAACATTTCAAACATTCTGAACACTGATAAGGTTTCTCTCCAGTATGAATTTTCTCGTGATCTACAAGTTTACTTCTTTGGCTGAAACATTTCAGACACTCTGAACACTGATAAGGCTTTTTTCCAGTATGAATTTTCTTATGTCTTAAAAGATTACTTTTACTACGAAAACTTTTCAAACACTCAGAACACTGATACGGTTTTTCTCCTGTATGAATTCTTATGTGTCCTTCAAGATTTATTTTACTACCGAAACATTTCAAACATTCTGAACACTGATAAGGCTTCTCTCCTGTATGAATTTTCTCATGTTTTATAAGATCACTTTTATTACTGAAACATTTCAAACATTCAGAACACTTATAAGGCTTCTCTCCTGTATGAATTTTCTTGTGCTTAACAAGATCACTTTTATTGCCAAAATTCTTCAGACACTCTGAACACTTATAGGGTTTCTCTCCTGTATGAATTTTCTTATGCTTAACAAGTTCACTCTTAGTGCAGAAACATTTCAGACACTCTGAACACTTATAGGGTTTCTGTCCTGTATGAATTCTTGTATGTCCTTCAAGATAACTTTTAGTGATAAAACATTTTGTACACTCTGAACATTGATAAGGTTTCTCTCCTGTATGAATTTTCACATGTCTTATAAGACCACTTTTCTTGCTAAAACCTTTCAGACACTCTGAACACTGAAATGGTTTATCTCCTGTATGAATTCTCAAGTGTCCTTCAAGACAACTTTTAGAGACAAAACATTTTACACATTCTGAACACTGATAAGGTTTATTGCCTATATGAATTTTCTCATGCTTTACAAGATAACTTTTATTGCTGAAACATTTTAAACATTCTGAACATTGATAAGGCTTCTCTCCTTTATGGATTTTCTCATGTTCTACAAGATTACTTTTTTGGCTAAAGTGTTTTAGACACTCCAAACACTGATAAGGTTTCTCTCCTGTATGAATGTTCTCATGAATAACAAGATAACTTTTTTGACTAAAACATTTCAGACACTCTGAACACTGAAAAGGCTTTTCTCCTGTATGAATTTTCTTGTGCTTTACAAGATAACTTTCTTTACTGAAACATTTCAGACAATCTAAACACTGATAAGGCTTTTCTCCTGTATGAATTTTCTTGTGTTCTACAAGATTACTTTTTTGGCTAAAACATTTCAGACACTCTAAACACTGATAAGGCTTAACTCCTGTATGCACTCTCATGTGTCTTTCAAGATCACTTTTATTTGTAAAACATTTCAGACATTCTGAACACTGATATTCTTTCAAGAGAGGTTCCTGGAGGTCAATGAGGGGCACATGATCCATAGTATTAGACCTGACCTTCTCTTCCTTGGACTGAACCTGACTGCCTTCCCTTCCTCCAGGTCAGAGTTACATGTGGTGTTTTAATAAAGCCTATAAATGGTAGAAGATCAAAGCTGATTAAGAAAGTGTTCTGTCCCCTTATATGGTTAGCACTCCCCAAGAATGCAATAACAATAATAATGATAATAATAATAATAATGAATACTCATATAGTTACCTGCAAGAGCTCTCATTAACACAGATATGGTTTACTTTCTAAATGAACACTTTTTGTGTGTATTAAAAACATTTTTAACATATAAAGAGGCTAAGTTTATATATTTCTCTTTGAGATCACTCATGTTTTTAAAGATTTTCCTTAAATATCTGAGCAATAAATACACTTTTTTTTACAGTTCATTACAACACATTCAAAGTTGTTTATGTGGTACTGTAAATAGCAAGGGTAAAAAGAGTATCAGATGGTGTTAATAAACTTCCACAGATGCTTCAGGAAACACTGGAGATCTTAAGTGTCAGCAAACAAGGAGGGTTGTTGTTGTTCCTCAATATAACTGTGAATTAGAAAAGTGAGTCAGCAGTGCTGTGTTCTAGAATTAAGAGGATACATATACTGAATAAAACAAACATTTTGGTACAAATTATTAATTATTATTATTATTATAATCAAAAAGAAGCGCTAAGCCACAAGGGCTATACAGCGCTGCAGGGTAGGGAAGGAAGCAAGGGAATTGGATGGCAGAAGGGAGGGGGGATGATCAGTAGGTTACAGAAAACAGCGGGGCAGGGGATAGTACGGGGGTAGAGGGTAGCAAGAGATTGAAGTAGAAAGGGCTGAAGGTATCAGAATTTGTGAAGTAAGTCAGTTGTTGTCAAAAAGTCAATGAGAGAGTCCGGATGAAAGGTGGGTCCATCAGCGAGAAGGGAAGGTAAAGAGAGAGCAGCGGAGCGAAGACGACGACAGAGGTAAATTCTGCATGCTCGTTCATAAAGTGGGCAGTCCAACAGAATGTGGCTGACTGATAATGGAGCTTGGCAATTCTCACAGAGAGGAGCAAGACACCTCTCCATGAGATATCCATGAGAAAGACGAGTATGGCCAATGCGAAGACGGGAGAGAGTAGTCT
This sequence comes from Cherax quadricarinatus, assembly GCF_026875155.1. Lineage (NCBI taxonomy): Eukaryota > Metazoa > Arthropoda > Malacostraca > Decapoda > Parastacidae > Cherax > Cherax quadricarinatus. Next base: position 5,877,424 of record NC_069469.1, on the reverse strand, counting down.
CCCAACCTCGACGCTGGTGATAAGAAGACGGCCAGTAACCTATACTCGGTTTAATAGATTGAAGTTTGTTGCCGAGCATAGTAGACCAATGTTGTTGCCAACGGGTGTGAAGGTGGGAAGATATTGCAGTAAAATAGTCCATAAATGGAATACCTCTATAAGAAACTGGTAGGTCATGTACTGCTGACCGCTCAGCAGTGTCTGCCTGTTCATTGCCCTGTACGTCAACATGACCAGGGACCCAACAAAAAACAATATCTTTATGCTTGGTAAAGATGCGGCGTAGCCAAAGTTGGATACGGAGGACTAAGGGGTGAGGTGTACCAAATTTTTGTATAGCCTGTAAAGCACTAAGGGAGTCTGAGACAACCACAAATGATGACACAGGCATAGATGCAATACGGATAAGTGCTGTAAGGATGGCATATAATTCAGCAGTAAAAATACTAGCCGAAGATAGTAAATGCCTTGTACGACGCTGTCCGGAAACACTGCTGCGAATCCTACGCCGTCAGAAGACTTAGAGCCATCTGTGTACACAGCAATGGCATGAGAATGAGAGTGAAAGTGGTCAAGAAAAAGAGAGCGGGAAGCGACCGTAGACAGTTGGGCTTTCGAGCAAGGGAGGGAGAAAGAACAGACTCGAACAGCTGGAACTTCCCAGGGGGGTAGGGAAAAGTGAGATGCTACATGTACATAGAAAGGTGGTAGTTGAAGAGAAGACAAGAGCGAATGAAGGCGAAGAGAAAAGGGGCGGAGTAAACGGGGGCGGCGAACAAATAAAGAATGTCTCAAATTTCGTGCATTCTATAAATGGAAGGATTGGGAGATATGGACGTACTAGTGCGCAGGCAATGGGCATCACGGCAAATCGGAAAAGGTGGAACGTTCGCTTCTGCATAGAGGCTCTTGACAGGGAAAGAGCAAAAAAGCCCCAAAGGGCAAAAAAGAAATCCTTGGTGGAATGGGGTTAAGGTGAGGAGTGAGGAGATGCGCTGAATAGATCGGGTCACCATAATCAAGTTTCGATTAAATAAGGGTTTGGAATGTGGCGAAGGAGGGTTCGACGATCAGTCCCATAAAAAGATGAGAAAGGGTTTTAAGAAGGTTCAGCCGGCTGTGAAGTTGCTTCAGAGGGTAATGTGAGGTTTCCAGGATAACCTCGATCAAAGGGGGCCCCGAAATTGACGGGTATCCGTTAGGGATACGGGACCCATAGAGGTGAAAAAAGGATGATCGGGATGACAGAGATCTAGTAAAAGTTTTGGTGGGTTTTAGTGCGGGAAAAATTTTAAAACCCAGTGTGGTGGCCTTTGGAAACAGGTCGATGCATGTTGGAGAGAAATGTAATGAGGTGACAGTCACCCCTGCACAGGATGTGAAGTCTCAACATAGAGTGTGACCAATATTTGTGGAAGACTAGGGGCCCAAATCTTTAAATGCAAGGAAAAAAAGTGTTGTGTCAGAAAACATCCGGGGGGGACACTTCGTTTGGGATAAAGTCGGGGGGGAGAGCAAAATTTTAACCCGAACACGGAAATGCCTGTCAGTTAAAAAGTTTTTAAGGAAGGATGGTAGATTGCCCAAAAGGCCTAAGGAGTGGGTTGGGGCTAAAATATTATCCCTCCAGTTGTGTCATATGCCTTTAAGGTAAAAAAAATAGGGAATACGGTGGTTATTCGAAAGGCATTCAAACATACTTTACCAAGGTAGTAAGGGGGGTCTATGGTGAACGTCCCTTACAAAAAGCCATTTGAGAGTGGAGAGACTGTTGTGTCTCTTAAATACCACACAAAAGTTTTTTTACTAGGCGTTCCATTACTTTCAAACTGCATGGTAAGAGCAAGGGGAAATAGTGGGGGGTTTCATTCCCGTAGTCCCTGGTTTGCAGAAAGGGGGAAGAAAAATGGCGGTTTTTCCACAGCTGTGGAAGAATCCTTGTGCCCAAATAAGATTGTAAAGGCGTAATAGGACTGCGGGCGACTGATGTAAATGTTGTGCATACGATATGATGTCGTCGGGCCCGCGCGATGATCGACAAGTGGGGTTGCCCCAGTTCTTGAAGTGTAAAAGGCACATTATACTGTTCTTCTCTGAGGAAAAAGCCCAAAGGGGTGCTAACTCTCTGGCAGATTTGAGGAAAGAAATGAGGGGCATAGATGGAGCCCCTGAAAAATAGGACCAGATGATTGCCAATTTCTTTGGCAACATTAGTGGGTTTGCTATTCAACACGGGAACCGCAGAACAGGAGGGTGGGAAATTTTCCACTCGTTTTGTCTTTTTTCCAGACTGCACTCACAGAGGAAGCAGAGGGATAGTGGAGACATAAACTCGCAGCAAAAGCGTTTTGCATCAGGTGACAAGGCGACATCCACGCTTCTGTTTAAAAACAAGGAGTCGTCTTTGGTTCTATTGTACGGTACCCGCCCCAGTAGCGCGTTTCAAGTACTGCACGAGACAGTAGGGACACCAAGGCACGCATTTTGAGAATGTGCCCCAAGTTTTGGGGTTTTAGAATGAGAAGCTTGGTGAAAAAAAGGGACGAGAAGAGGTGTAAAAAATCATCGATGGGGGACGAGAAAAACCTCTTTAAAAACAGTTAGGTGTGGTAAAGGTTCCAATTGCCCCCATTAAATTTTTCGCGTGGGGTGCGAAGAGGTGGCGAAAATGAAGGGGGGGTAAAAATGTTTGGGGAAAAGATCATGTCATGTAAGTCTGGGAAAAAGACCCAAATGAAATCTAATGGCGGAGGAAGAGCAGACTGAAGATAGCAAGAGGGTAGAGTCCCAGGAAAAATGGGTTGAGTACCTGTATTTAAAAAATGGAGGGGGTGGGTGGGAAGAAAAGCCCCTAACTGAATTCCCCGGGAACACAGTGAACCCCCCCAGGGGGAAATGGTGGGCATTAAAATCACCAAATAACAGAATCGGTGGCGGTAATGACGAAACAAGGAAGGCAAAATCCGGAAAAGATAAAGCCCCGAGAAGGAGAGGATATAAAAACAGGCGTTACCACCCATGTAAAATGGATCGGGCGTGGTAATGCAGCCCAATATGAAAAAATAGGATGGTACGGTATCAGTGCGGGAAGAAAAGGGGGGCCCTTTTTTTAAAAGGCCCCTCAGGAAAAAATTGAGAAAACAAAAATTATAGCCCGAGATGTGAGAAATAAAGCAGAGTGTAATTTTGGTTTCTGTAAAAAACACCAACAGGGGCAAATGGGAGAGTAAAATTGAAGCTCCCCCGATTACCCCTGAGGCGCGTTATTCCACTGTAAATAGGCCATGTTGGCAAATTTAAAAATACTTGAAATCCGCAGGTAAAGGGGTTTCCCCGGACTAGAAGGGTTAGAAAAATTTCCCCAGCGGGGCAGTGGAAAACGTTCGGGAGGAAGGAACGGGGGCTGTAAAAAAGGAGTTTGCAGATGGGGAGGGGAGAGAAAGAGCGGAAGGTGGATCAGTGCCATTTTATGGTTTTGGGCTCTGCAATATATTCAGAGATTGTTCAAGTGTTTTTTGGGAATTCGGGATGTTATAGGGAGACAAAATTGGGGAAAGGTAGGGGGGGGTGAGTAAAGATTGGAACTGTATTGGGCTGTACCAAAGGTACGGGGGGGGCGAAAGGGTGGGGGGAATGGAGAAGCGTGGGGGGACAGAAGAGGCAGAACTGGGAGGTGGCAGAAAGAAAGAAACTTGGGGGGGAAACAGGGGAGGAAGGTAAGTAGAGGAGGAGGGTTAAACCTCTACATTGTAAGAGGTGAGGGGGGGAAAAACCAGGGACGGACAGGGGGTTTAAAAAGAGGAGGTGGAGGAGGGGTTTAGGAGGTGTTAAGGGCCCTTTTTTTGATTTTGGGAAAATAGGGGACGTTGGGGGAGGTGTCGTCGGGGGGCTCGTCGAACTGAGGTTGTGAGAGAGAACTGAAAAAGCGAGATTAGAGAGGCGTTGAATAGGGACGTCTGAGCCGAGGACAGAAAAAGGATTGAAAAGGGAGTTTTATGGGAGAGGTAACCACGAGGTGGGTGTAAAAGAGGGGGATCCCGAAGTGGGGGGAGTTTTGAAACCCCGGGGAATAAGAAAACACGTGGGAGTCCCCCTTGGAGGGGGAGGAGAAAACTGCCATAGAAAAGGGGAGCCCTTTCTGCCCCTTTTGAGGTAAGGTTTTCCCCGCTCGTTTAAATGATGACAAGGCGGAGTATGGGGTGACCCTCATGAATTTAAAGGGAAGAGGGAGATCGACTGAAGAGTAGTAAAATGGTATCGCACCACGCTGGCATTCGGCAATAATTGCAATATTTCGCTGGATGGCCAAATCGCGCAATTTTTCACTTTTGTGGTGTAGGGATCCCCTTTTCAAATTGAAAAGATGCCCGCTTATAACTGGGATGGGAGTTCCGGCTGCAAAATTTAAAACGGCCCATTGCTAGGGTATCGTCTCCCCCCGGGCGGAAGAACGTAAGTGTCTCCCTTGGGATTGGGAGATCTTGGAGTTCCAGTGTTCAAGAATGTCAGTGCCACATGTCGGAAAATTTTTTTGAACATGGTTTTGGGGCAAAAAGAGGTCCCATCAAGTTTGGGGAAATGTGTTTTTCAAGAGTGACAGGAAACAGTTCGAAGGGGAAAGCGGAGAGCTCTGAGCCTGGGTAGCATTCTGTCGGTAATGATGCGCGTTTCCCCTTTAAGAGCATGAAAAAAAAATATCTTTACCAACATGGGTAGGGGTGCCTTGCAATACTATGGTCAGAAAGTGGCAGAGAGGAAATTGGGGTTAAAGTGAAGTTTTTTGTCATTGTTCAGTTGAAAATGAGCGTGGAAAAGGGAGTGGAAGGATGTCGATCGTTTCTGGAAGAACGAGAAGGTGGGAAGTATCCAGAGGGGAATTTCGTTGGGGTTTTAGGGGGGGCCAGAGTTGGTCCCCGGGGGGAAGGGTCGGCGATTTGAAAAAATTTCCGCACCCTTTGAGGGAGAGGCCGGAAGCATAGTCAGAGGAGAGCGAAGGTCGATAAAACGAAGGGTCAGTCGGGCCCCGTACCTGAAGCAGGGGAGGAAACAGCACCGGCAATAGGTACAGAGGGATAGGAATGTCTGAGGTGGTCCAAAAATGAGGCGGGGTCGAAAAGGGGGGGGCGGTATCAAGAAGGGGCCCGGGGGGGGGACCAGGTTCATGGACTTTGGGCTGCCTGGGGTTGGTTCTTCTTTCTTTTTGTTTTTAAAAAAAAAAGAAAGAAGAAAAGAAAAAAAAATAAAAAAAAGAATAAAAAAAGGGGGGACTGGGGAGGGTAGTTCCTAGGGGAATGAAAGGGCCAGAAATCTCCCTCCGCCCCAAGAGGACCTCAGCACCACAAGTAGCGCGATGCGCATGGAACCCCTGCCATACCCACCCTCTGCTAGTAAAAATAACAATCCGGGATAGCAAACCCCAATCTGCCCAGCTACCCGGTGGGGCAAAGAGAGGGCGGCCGGTATCCGCCACAAAGCATCCTCTTCGGCCCAAACCCCGGAATCGAAAAATGGTTCCAGAGTACACTGCGCCCGAAAGAACCCCAAATACCCGGGATACCGGAGAGGGGTGGGAAATCCCCGGCGATCCAGATTCCCCGGCAAAATACGCCCCGCCAAGAACCCCAAAGGAATGGGTGGACCCCCGGGATCCTTTCCCTACCTGGAACTAGCGGCCCGTGGGGAAATCCCAAAGGACAAAAGGGAGGAAAAAGGGGGGGGGTGGGGGGAGGAGGGGAGGAAAGGAAAAAAAAGGGGAGGATGGGATAGGGGGGGGAGATTGGGGGGTAATTTGGTTCGGTTGAGGAAGAAGACCGATAGGTCTAAATTCCCAGACCAAGACCCCTTCACTACGCCCAAAGGGGCCCCCCTTGAAGAGGGGCAAAATTTTTAAGTTCTGTTTATGAAATTTTATTATTTTTTAAACCCTTTGAGGGTCGAAGGCCCTTCCGAAATCGTTTTCAGGGTCGGCCAAAATTTAAAAAAAAAAAAAAAATTTTTTTCTCTTATGAAAACATGAGAATCTTTTCCCGATCATAACGACACCAAAAGTTTGAAATTTGATAGAAAACTTACGGAATTATGCTCTCGCAAAGTTAGCGGTCTCGGCGATGTTTACGGATCGGCGATTTTGCCCACTTTGAGCCCCATTTTCGGCCAATTTCACTGTACTAGTCGACAAAAAAACATGAATATTTCGCTAGAACTCCATTTTTTCTATCGAATGGGTGCAAGAAACCACCCATTTATAAATTCAACTATCCAGTACAGTGGTCAGAATTTAGCAATTTTGCCAATTTCACACAAATTTCAAAAGATGCCAATTTCGGAATAGGGTCCAGAATAAACAAGAAGACATTCCTGGCACTAAAATGACATTTCCTCTAGTCATTAGTCACGTTCAAGGCCCCTCTTATATTCTTTTGCTTTCACTTTGAATTTTTATTCTCACAAAAAATATAAGATTACTGTTATGCAGACTACTGCATTAGTGTAAAAAATGGTTAAATATTATTGGTGCACTTGTGAAAGAATATTAGACTCACCAGTTGACGTGTATTGCACGCTTGGCACGATTTGTTTACTTTTGAAGTTTGGTAAAAATCGAACATTTCTGCTAATTTGAGCTCAATTTCAAGGCACCTTTCATTGTAAAACCAGTCAAAATCATCTCAATTTCAGTAATATGTCTTCCATTCTATAAAATGAGACCAAGAAAACTAGAATACAACAATAAATACTATACGAAAATACACTGCAAAGTCGCTGATTTATTAAAAAAAATGGAAAAAGTTTTTTTTTTCTCATTATGCACCGTGTGCTGCAGGATTTTTTTTAGACTGTGCACACTGACCACATAGACCCATTCTTTCATATGAAGGCCGACCAGCTTTCTCCCACTAGATTTGAGGTCGCTAGAATTTATGAGTACTAGTACGTCAAAAACCCCTACGCCTAAGACGTACTAGTACGACGAAAACCCTCAAAGGGTTAAAGACTCACAACTCCTACTGTATATTAACAGGCATATAAAACAACCCTTTTTATGCAATAATTTTAGTGTATTTGAAAAGACACTAAAGCCATATGGGTCATACAGTGCAATGTTGAAATGGACTGTTAGGGTATGGCCTAGTCATGGGCTGACCGGGATGCAGAGGCCTGGTTATGGACCGGGCTGGCTGGGTTGACCCCCAGAACAACCTCCAAGTAGGGATGAGGGGAGTTAAGAGTTAATGAGGGAGGGTAAAATTAGCTTCAATTTCGTGTAATAAGTAAAAGTTAGAGAACTGAAGATGTTAAAAGTAAATTTTGCATGAACTTTGATAGAAAGTATAGTGTAGACAGTATAGTCTTTTAACATACAGTAAACATCTTGGGCTACCTTGCAGTCATCCCAGAGATGCGAATTTCCAGCTGCCCAATCATAGCTAAAATATGTCATTACATATGTTAGGAATTGTGACTGTGGCAGAGTGTGTTTGGAGATAGGACAAGATAGTCCTTTGACACTAATATCAACTCTATGGCTTATTTATCTATCACAATTCATCTAATATGACATAATAAACAATATTAATAACATAGAAACATGACATATACTCTAGAATGAATAAAATATGTCATTAAGTATGTCACGAGTGTTGCTGTGTTGTTGTTGTTCTTGTTGGGTGTATAAGGGCTACTGAGAGCATAAGCCATACATAGTGATGGTGAAGGCAGCAGCACAAGCAGCAGAGATGGCAATGTTGTCGGCCACCCTATATAACTCCAACAACATTGGAGGAGTTGGGTTCGTACTGTCCTGTCTCTATCAATTAATCACTTAACTTACTTGCTACACTGTTAATGCTACACTTCATCGCTGGCTGGTGCTAAAGCCTTCATTGACTTGTGCTGCTTTAGTATCGTACATATTATAGAATCACTGAAGAAGGCACATTCTTCCCTCTCTCTTCCTCCTCCACTTTGGTACTCTGCTACGAGTTCTTTCTTGAATTATGTAGTCTTTCTCTTTCTTTTTCTTGAATTATATAGTCTTTCTCTCTCTTTACCAAAGGCTGTCACTAGTACAATATTTTATGATGCTTTCATGTGTCTTATGACTGTTCATGGTTCAATAAGTTAAGGAAGCAGTATTGTTAGGCTAAGTAATTGCTATTGTGGGAACTTATTTGGTCCTAAGTTCCACAGGGTAAATAAGCCGTATGAAGCCCCAAACATTCCACGAATAGACTGAGTTTAGCAGGCCTCACATCTACCTAAAACACACACACACACACCCGGGTTGGCAGAGGTAGTTGGAAGGTACTTCTTAATTGATAGATTTACCCTTCAAGGAAGATGTAGGTAGTTTATACTGTTAGTAACTAATATTAGGATTACTGAAGCAACTGCAGATATTAATAATGTAGACCTAAGACCTTAATGTAGGCAGGAATAGGCCTTTAATATAGGCAAACACTAGGTTATAATAGCTAGGGACAACTGGCAGTCCCAACCTTGAATGATGAGGCGGGGATCTTTGAGATGCTAGTGCTTCCTTCTAAGACCAGACACCATTGGAGTAACAATACTAGACCTGGGGAACACAGTGTAGGGATCCCAAAGTACTGTGGATATTCTTCTCTATACAGGTCCATTTCAGTAAGACAAGACCTCCCTTTCTTTCTCAGTATTCTGGCCAGTTTTCTGGTGGTAAATGTGAGTGAGCTGAACTGTGGGTCTTGTGCAGTCAGATGCTCGCAGACCAGTACTTACTGACATCCCCTAGTGTCACTTACTGCATAGATTATTATAGGGGATACACACCCCCTTTGTAATCAGTGATTGCTGAGGTGCAGGCAAGACACTAATACCTTCTGACTATTGCAGGAATTAAAGCTTTGACTGCACGTGGTGATTTGAAGGGAGAGTCCTAAGGGGGCTAAGGCTTAGGGAGGTTGGAAGACTGGGTGATATATTCTCCAATACCAAGTAAGTTAGTTCTTTATTCGTGTATGAAGATTGGAATTCTTGCAACATCAGTTATTTAGTGAAATGTGAGGCTGAGGCACCAACCTTGGGGTCTGTGTCAACAGAGCTTTCTAGGGTAGACAACTCACATGGAGGCAGTCCAGATAAATTTCCACATTGGTCCTTCGTAACCATGATGTGGAATAGCTAGGTTAAGTTAACATAGCTAGGCCACAGTTAGGTACCAGAGATTAACAAAAGTTAGGCCCAGAAGCTGACTACTCACAGAAGTTTACTATTTACAGTGGTTTACAGGCAGGCCAGAGTAGACTAGTTGAGCTTGTAAATCTAATTCTTTCTTTCAACAAACTGGCCATATCCCACCAAAGCAGGGTGGCCCAAAAAGAAAAACAAAAGTTTTTTTTAATTCTAGTAATATATACAGGAGAAGGGGTTACTAGCCCCTTGCTCTCAACATTTTAGTCTCCTCTTACAACACGCATGGCTCACGAAGGAAGAATTCTGCTCCACTTCCCCATGGAGTAAATCTAATTATTTACAGCAATTTACGGGCAGGCCAGGTTGGCTAGTTAAGCTTGTGAATTTAATTATTTACAGTGATTACATGTAAACCAGGGTAGGAAACTTGTATGTTGATTATTTACAGTGGATTTGCAAGGTAGCCACAGTAAGGCTAGGCCTCTGCAATATTTACAACAGTTATAGCAGGTAGGTCAGATTTAACCTAGTTATTATTTACAGTGAATTATAAAGCCAGATCTAGGCTATAGCTGCACACTAATTTCAACAGTTATAGAAGCTAGGTTAGGATTTACCTTATCCAACTAACCACACTGAAATAAATAAGCTGGGCACAGTTAGGCCAAGCTATTTACACACATTATTTACTTACTGTTTCATAAGTTGAATTATTGAATTTATTTGTATTAACCAAGTGAATTTTTAATTTTGCAGGACTGCATTTTTACTGTGTGAATTTCACTGTCATTGGCATTTTAATGTGGGATTTGTGATTTGTACCAGAGGCTAACTTAAGTCCAGTAACTATTTACTGACATTGTACAGGAAATTGCTAGGTTAAGCTTTTATAACAACCATACACATGTCAGTTGGGTTAGAGAGCTAACAGCATACCTTTTAATTCAGAGTCGAATCAATATACAGTGGAACCTTGACTTACGAGTGTCCCAACTTACAAGTTTTTTGAGATACGAGCCGTCCCTGGGTCGATATTTTGCTCTGAGTTATGAGCCAGCTCTCCCCTCCCTCTTCCCCCTCAACCCAAAACCTGGACACCTCGCTTGTTTATCTGTGATTTCATGCTTTAATTCCATGGAAATCATTCTCTTTTTCTTCTCAGCAATAATAATATAATAATAATATTATTATTATTACAGTCAAGTCACTCACTAAGTCAGTCAAGTCACTCAATACATCAATCAAGTCACTCAATAAGTCAGTCAACTCATTCATTCATTCAAGTCATTCAGTAAGTCAGTCAGTCAAGTCACTCAGTAAGTCAGTCAAGTCACTCAGTAAGTCAGTCAAGTCACTCAGTAAGTCAGTCAAGTCATTCAGTAAGTCAGGCCACTCAGTAAGTCAGTCAAGTCGCTCAGTAAGTCAGTTGTCACTCAATAAGTCAGTCAAGTCATTCAGTAAGTCAGGTCACTCAGTAAGTCAGTCGTCATTCAGTCAGCAAGTCAAGTCACTCAGTAAGTCAGTCATGTCACTCAGTAAGTCAGTCAAGTCATTCAGTAAGTCAGTCAAATCATTCAGTAAGTCAGTCTAGTCATTCAGTAAGTCAGTCAAGTCACTCAGTAAGTCAGTCAAGTCACTCAGTAAGTCAGTCAAGTCACTCAGTAAGTCAGTCAAGTCATTCAGTAAGTCAGGCCACTCAGTAAGTCAGTCAAGTCACTCAGTAAGTCAGTTGTCACTCAATAAGTCAGTCAAGTCATTCAGTAAGTCAGGTCACTCAGTAAGTCAGTCAAGTCATTCAGTCAGTCAGTCAAGTCACTCAGTAAGTCAGTCACATCACTCAGTAAGTCAGTCAAGTCATTCAGTAAGTCAGTCAAATCATTCAGTAAGTCAGTCTAGTCATTCAATAAGTCAGTCAAGTCACTCAGTAAGTCAGTCAAGTCATTCAGTAAGTCAGTCAAATCATTCAGTAAGTCAGTCAAGTCATTCAGTAAGTCAGTTGTCAGTAAGTCAGTCAAATCATTCAGTAAGTCAGTCAAGTCACTCAGTAAGTCAATCAAGTCAGTAAGTCAATCAAGTCACTCAGTAAGTCAGTCAAATCATTCAGTAAGTCAGTCAAGTCACTCAGTAAATCAGTCAAGTCACTCACTAAGTCAAGTCACTCACTAAGTCAGTCATGTCACTCAGTAAGTCAGTCATGTCACTCAGTAAGTCAGTCAAGTCATTCAGTAAGTCAGTAAAATCATTCAGTAAGTCAGTCTAGTCATTCAGTAAGTCAGTCAAGTCACTCAGTAAGTCAGTCAAGTCATTCAGTAAGTCAGTCAAATCATTCAGTAAGTCAGTCAAGTCATTTAGTAAGTCAGTTGTCAGTAAGTCAGTCAAGTCATTTAGTAAGTCAGTTGTCAGTAAGTCAGTCAAGTCATTCAGTAAGTCAGTCAAGTCACTCAGTAAGTCAGTCAAATCATTCAGTAAGTCAGTCAAGTCACTCAGTAAATCAGTCAAGTCACTCAGTAAGTCAATCAAGTCACTCAATAAATCAGTCAAGTCATTCAGTAAGTCAGTAAGATCACTCAATAAATCAGTCAAGTCATTCAGTAAGTCAGTCAGATCACTCAGTAAGTCAGTCAAGTCACTCAGTAACTCAGTCATGTCACTCAGTAAGTCTGTCAAATCATTCAGTAAGTCAGTCTAGTCATTCAGCAAGTCAATTGTCACTCAGTAAGTCATTCAAGTCACTCAGTAAGTCAGTCAAGTCATTCAGTAAGTCAGTTGTCAGTAAGTCAGTCAAGTCATTCAGTAAGTCAGTCAAGTCACTCAGTAAGTCAGTCAAGTCAGTAAGTCAGTCAAGTCACACAGAGATAAGATAAGATTTTGTTTGGATTTTTAACCCCAGAGGGTTAGCCACCCAGGATAACCCAAGAAAGTCAGTGCGTTATTGAGGACTGTCTAACTTATTTCCATTGGGGTCCTCAACCTTGTCCCCCAGGATGCGACCCACACCAGTCAACTAACACCCAGGTACCTATTTGCTGCTAGGTGAACAGGACAACAGGTGTAAGGAAACGTGTCGAAATGTTTCCACCCGCCGGGAATCGAACCCGGGCCCACCGTGTGTAAAGAGGGAGCTTTAGCCACCAGGCCACCATATCAGTCATGTCATTCAGTAAGTCAAGTCATTCAGTAAGTCAGTCAAATCATTCAGTAAGTCAGTCAAGTCATTCAGTAAGTTAGTCAAGTCACTCACTAAGTCAGTGCACTTAGGAGTCTGTGGAGACAAAGAACTTTGTCCTTGGAGGCAAAGAGGGGAATGTATGAGAATATAGTTTTACTAACGCTCTTATATGGGTGTGAAGCATGGGTGATGAATGTTGCAGCGAGGAGAAGGCTGGAGGCAGTGGAGATGTCATGTCTGAGGGCAATGTGTGGTGTGAATATAATGCAGAGAATTCGTAGTTTGGAAGTTAGGAGGAGGTGCAGGATTACCAAAACTGTTGTCCAGAGGGCTGAGGAAGGGTTGTTGAGGTGGTTCGGACATGTAGAGAGAATAGAGCGAAACAGAATGACTTCAAGAGTGTATCAGTCAATAAATAACAAAAAAAGGCACAATACCGTGACTGGAACAATACACAAATAACCCGCACATAAAAGAGAGAAGCTTACAACGACGTTTCGGTCCGACTTGGACCATTTACAAAGTCACCAAATGGTCCAAGTCGGACCGAAATGTCGTCGTAAGCTTCTCTCTTTTATGTGCGGGTTATTTGTGTAGTGTATCAGTCTGTAGTAGAAGGAAGGCAGGGTAGGGGTCGGCCTAGGAAAGGTTGGAGGGAGGGGGGTAAAGGAGGTTTTGTGTGCGAGGGGCTTGGACTTCCAGCAGGCGTGCATGAGTGTGTTTGATAGGAGTGAATGGAGACAAATGGTTTTTAATACTTGACGTGCTGTTGGAGTGTGAGCAAAGTAACATTTATGAAGGGATTCCGGGGAAACCGGCGGGCTGGACTTCAGTCCTGGAGATGGGAAGTACAGTGCCTGCACTCTAAAGGAGGGGTGTTAATTTGCAATTTAAACTGTAGTGTAAAGCACCCTTCTGGCAAGACAGTGATGGAGTGAATGATGATAAAAGTTTTTATTTTTCGGGCCACCCTGCCTTGGTGGGAATTGGCCAGTGTGTTAATACAGTGGACCCCCGGTATTCGATATTAATCCGTTCCTGAGAGCTCATCAAATACCGATAATATCGAAAACCGAATCAATTTTCCTCATAAGAAATAATGGAAATCAAATTAATCTGTGCAAGACACCCAAAAGTACGAAAAAAAAATTTTACTACATGGAATATTAAGTTTAATGCAATAGAATAATAATAAAATAATTGACACTTACCTTTAATGAAGATCTGGTGATGATTGATGGGATGGGAGGAGGGGAGAGGTGTTAGTGTTTAGAAGGGGAATCCCCTTCCATTAGGACTTGAGGTAGCAAGTCCTTTTCCGGGGTTACTTCCCTTCTTCTTTTAATGACACTAGGACCAGCTTCAGAGTCACTGGATTTCTGTCGCACAACATATCTGTCCATAGTGGCCTGTACCTCCGGTTCCTTTATGACATCCCTAAAGTGTTTCACAACATTGTTAGTGTAATAGTCACCAGCACGGCTTGCAATAGCTGTGTTAGGGTGATTGTCATCAAAAAAGGTTTGCACTTTAAGCCACATTGCACACATTTCCTTAATCTTTGAAGTAGGCAACTTCTTCAATTTCTCTATCCCCTCCTCCGAAGCCCTACCTGGAGTTCATTACCTTTGTAATTTGTGAGTTCATTACCTTTGTAAATTGTGAATTCATTACCTCTGTAACTTGCTCAGCTATCAAAACTTGGAGTCCAGTCCCTGGACCAATTATGTACCTCTGTAATCTTTTGACTACCGCCCACAGGATGGGTATGGGGTGCATAATAAACATATTAAACTAACTAAACTCCTCCGAAGCAGTTTCCTCAGGTCTGGCCTCTTGCTGTTCAAGATGATCTATCAGCTCATCAGTGGTTAGTTCTTCACTGTCCTCCTCTACCAACTCTTCCACATCCTCCCCACTAACCTCCAACCCCAAGGACTTCCCCAATGCCACAATGGATTCCTCAACTGGCATAGGATTCTCAGGGTTAGCCTCAAATCCTTCAAAATCCCTTTTGTCTACACATTCTGGCCACAGTTTTTTCCAAGCAGAGTTCAAGGTCCTCTTATTCACTTCCTCCCAAGCCGTATCTATCAGGTTTATACAATTGAGGATATTAAAGTGATCCTTCCAAACTCTTTTAGAGTCAGTTGAGTTTCTGTGGTCACTATAAAGCACTTTTGACACATAGCTTTTGTGTACAGTTTCTTGAAGTTGGAAATGACCTGCTGGTCCATGGGCTGCAGGAGAGGAGTGGTATTAGGAGGCAAAAACTTGACCTTAATGAAGCTCATGTCCCCACAAAGTCGCTCTGCCAAGTCTGTAGGATGACCAGGGGCATTGTCTAATACCAGGAGGCACTCGAGGTCTAATTTCTTTTCAGTTAGGTAATTTTTCACAGTGGGGGCAAATGCAGGGTGTAACCAATCATAGAAAAAGTCCCTAGTGACCCATGCCTTACTGTTTGCCCTCCACAGCACACACAAATTAGCCTTGAGGACATTGTTTTTCCTGAACACTCTGGGAGTTTCAGAGTGATACACCAATAAAGGCTTCACTCTGCAATCACCACTAGCATTGGCACACATCAACAGAGTAAGCCTGTCTTTCATAGGCTTATGTCCTGGGAGTGCCTTTTCCTCCTGAGTAATGTAGGTCCTGCTTGGCATTTTCTTCCAAAACAGCCCTGTTTCGTCGCAATTAAACACTTGTTCAGGTTTCAGTCCTTCACTGTCTATGTAATCCTTGAATTCCTTCACATATTTTTCAGCTGCTTTTCGGTCCGAACTGGCAGCCTCACCATGCCTAATCACACTATGTATGCCACTACGATTCTTAAATCTTTCAAACCAACCTTTGCTGGCCTTAAATTCACTCACATCACCACTATTTGCAGGCAATTTCTTTACCAAATCGTCATGCAACTGCCTAGCCTTTTCACAAATGATCGCTTAAGAGATGCTATCTCCTGCTATCTGTTTTTCATTTATCCACACCAATAACAATCTCTCAGCATTTTCTAACACTTGCGGTCGCTGTTTCGTAATCACAGTTGCACCTTTTGCAAGAACAGCTTCCTTGATTGCTGTTTTCCTGGTCACTATAGTAGAGATTGTTGATTGGGGATTATTATACAACCTAACCAGCTCCGAGACACGCACTCCACTTTCATACTTTGCAATTATCTCTTTCTTCATTTCTTAAGTCATTAGTGACTTTTTTCTTAAAGGGTTGGCACTAGAAGCTTTCTTGGAGCCCATGGTGACTTATTTTGCAGAAACAAGCACCAAACACAGTGATAATATGGATAATATGGAATGTACCGAATGTATCCTTAGATGAGCGCACACTGGCTGGCTTGTAAACACTGGCACACAAGGGGCAGTTCAGGCCACACGTGGACACGTCTCGTACGAATCGTATCAAATACAGTGGACCCCCGCATACCGCACGCATCGCATACCGTACAATCCGCATACCGCTCACTTTTTTCGCAAAAATTTTGCCTCGCATACCGCCCAAAAACCCACTCACTGCCCTTCGTCCGAGACGCGTCCAATGTGCGGCCTGAGCCACGCTCACATGTTCCGCCGGTGGCATTGTTTACCAGCCAGCCTCCGCGGCAACATCCAAGCATACAATCGGAACATTTCGTATTATTACAGTGTTTTTGGTGATTTTTTTCTGGAAAATAAGTGACCATGGGCCCCAAGAAAGCTTCTAGTGCCAACCCTACAGCAATAAGGGTGAGAATTACTATAGAGATGAAGAAAAAGATCATTGATAAGTATGAAAATGGAGTCGTGTCTCCGAGCTAGCCAGGTTGTATAATAAACCCCAATCAACCATCGTTACTATTGGTGGTACAGCTGCTGCTGCACTGTCAGCTGCTGCTGTTGTTGTACCACCGTCACTGCTGCTGCTGCTGTAGCATCGTCTGCTGCTGCTGTAGCATCGTCTGCTGCTGCTGTAGCATCGTCTGTTTTCTGCTGTAGCATCGTCAGCTGCTGCTGCTGCTGTACCACCCATCAGCTGCTGCTGCTGCTGGTAACACCGTTTTTTGGGGTGGCTTATTGAGAATACCAAGAAAAAATTAACCCCAAAGGATTTTCCACCCAGGATAACCCAAAAAAGTCAGTGTCATCGAAGACTATCTAACTTATTTCCATTGGGTCCTTAATCTTGTCTCCCAGGATGCAACCCACACCAGTCAACTAACACCCAGGTGAACAGGGAAAAATGCCTGGAACTAGTGCTCATATTGGTGAATTTAAAGCCAGCAAAGGTTGGTTTGAGAGATTAAGAATCGTAGTGGGGATACACAGTGTGATAAGGCCTTTTCTGGAAGAAAATGCCAAACAGGCCCTACATACTCAGGGGGAAAAG
This sequence comes from Cherax quadricarinatus, assembly GCF_026875155.1. NCBI lineage: Eukaryota > Metazoa > Arthropoda > Malacostraca > Decapoda > Parastacidae > Cherax > Cherax quadricarinatus. The sequence goes on along the minus strand of NC_069469.1, from coordinate 5,860,698 downwards.
GCACCCGGGACAAGGTCTCATCAGTCATTGTGCATCTTAAAAAAGGTAAGTGTCATTTATTTTCATTTGAGAGTAGTACATGCAAAATAATATTGTGCATGTATCTTCTATTGTGCATTACCTTTCTTTTGTGTGTAGGAAAAATGTATATTTCAGTGGTAAAATTTTTTTTTTCTTTCTTTTTGGGGGTTTGCACGGTTAAATTTTATTTCATTAATTCTTATGGGGGAAATTCATTGCTACCCAACATTTCGCAAACAACAGCCCTTGCAGGATTAAGGTCACTATGCGGGGGTCCCCTTACTGGGGGTTTTATAAATATGAGGAAAATTTTTTGCGATAAAATGTATCGAATACCCGGATTTATGAATACCGATCCATGAATACCGGGGGGGGCACTGTAATAAAAATAATGATTTAAAAATGATAATAATAATAATAATAATAAATAATTAATAATAAAATAATAATATAATAAAATAATAAAAATGAAGAAATCTAAGCATAAATAAGGGTTACTTCCGCAATTAGCCCCCCCCTTAGCGGTAATTTCAAATGGTTTTTATGGTTGTATTCTCGTTTTTTTTTGTCTCATTTGATAGAATGGAAGATATAGTACAGAAATAGATATACAATTTTGATTGCTTTCATGATGAAAAGTGCCTTGAAATTGAGCTCAACCTAGGAGAAATGGTCCATTGCTTGGCTGGTTTCGGGAGTAAACAAATGACGTCACTGTCCATTCCAATATGCAGCTGTGAATGGGATGACATATTTATGCAATTATTGCAATAAGGAATAACAGTAAATCTTATATTTTTTGTGTGAATAAAAATTACAAATAATTTATATAATAATAATAATAATAATAATAATAATAATAATAATAATAATAATAATACAGTGGACCCCCGCATAGTGATTTTAATCCATGCAAGAGGGCTCATTGTTATGCGAAATGATCGGTATGCGAATGAATTTTCCCCATAAGAAATAATGGAAATCAAATTATCCGTGCAAGACACCCAAAAGTATGAAAAAAAAAAATTTTACCCATGAAATGTTAATTTTAATACACACAAAACTGAAAAAGGCATGCACAATTACCCTGACACTTACTTTTATTGAAGATCTGGTGATGAATTTATGGGATGGGAGGAGGGGAGAGAGTGTGTTAGTGTTTAGAAGGGAAATCCCCTTCCATTAAGACTTGAGGTGTCGAGTCCTTTTCTGGGGTTACTTCCCTTCTTCTTTTAATGCCACTAGGACCAGCTTCAGAGGGCACTGGACTTCTTTCGCACAACATATCTGTCCATAGTGGCCTGTACCTCTCGTTCCTTTAATGACTTCCCCAAAGTGTTTCAACACATTGTCAGTGTACAGGTTGCCAACACGGCTTGCAATAGCTGTGTTTAGGGTGATTTTCATCCATGAAGGTTTGCACTTCAAGCCACTTTGCACAGATTTTCCCTTTAAACTTTGTAGTAGGCAATTCTTCAATTTCTCTCTTTCCCCCCCCTCTGAACCAGTTTCCTCAGGTCTGGCCTCTTGCTCTTGAAGTTGATCTATCAGCTATCAGTGGTTAGTTCTTCCCTTGTCCTCCTCCACCAACTCTTCCACATCCTCCCCCCTAACCCCCAACCCCAAGGACTTTCCCAATGCAACAATGGATTCCTCAACTGGCATAATCCTCTCAGGGTTAGCCCAAACCCTTCAAAATCCCTTTTGTCTACACATTCTGGCCACAGTTTCTTCAAGCAGAGTTCAAGGTTCTCTTAGTCACTCCCCCCAAGCCTTACCTAAAAGGGTTTTTACACAATTGAGGATATTAAAGTGCTCTCTCCAAACTCTCTTAGAGTCAGTTGAGTTTCTGAGGTCACTACAAAGCACCTTTCAAACAGAGTTTTTGTGTACAGTTTTTTGAAGTTTGCAATAACCTGCTGGTCCATGGGCTGCAGGAGAGGAGTGGTATTAGGGGGCAAAAAACTTCACCTTAATGAATTTCATGTCCCCATAAAGTCGCTCTGCCACGTCTGTTAGGTGACCAGGGGCATTGTCTAACACCAGGAGGCACTTAAGTTCTAATTTCTTTTCAGTTAGGTAATCTTTCAACATTGGGGGCAAATGCATGGGGTAACCGTCATAGAAAAAGTCCCTAGTGACCCATGCCTTACTGTTTGCCCTCCACAGCACACACAAATTTCTCCTTGAGGGCATCTTTTGCCTGAACGGTCTGGGAGTTAAGTTTAAGGGGATACACTAATAAAGGCTTCACTTTGCAATCACCAGTAGCATTGGAAACACATCAACAAAGTAAGCCCGCCTTTCATAGGCTTATGTCCTGGGAGTGCCTTTTCCTCCTGAGTAATGTAGGTCCTGCTTGGCATTTTCTTCCAAAACAGGCCTGTTTCATCACAATTAAACACTTGTTCAGGTTTCAGTCCTTCACTGTCTATGTACTTCTTGAATTCCTGCACATATTTTCAGCTGCTTTGTGGTCCGAAAATGGCAGCCTCACCATGCTTATCACATATGTATGCCACTATGCTTCTTAAATCTCTCAAACCAACCTTTGCTGGCCTTAAATTCACTCACATCAGCACTAGTTGCAGGCATTTTTTTAATTAAATCCTCATGCAAATTCCTAGCCTTTTCGCTTTGATCGCTTGAGAGACGCTATCTCCGCTAGCTGTTTTTCATTTATCCACACCAAAAGAGTCTCTCAAAATCTTCCATCACTTGCGATCTTTGTTTCGAAAACACAGTTAAAACCCTTTTGGGAAACAGCTTCCTTGATTGCCTTTCTGGTGCCCACAATAGTAGCGATGGTTGATTGGGTTTCTTGTACAACCTGGCCAGGTCGGCGATACGCACTCCACTTTCATATTATCAATGATCTCTTTCTTCATCTCTATTGGAATTCTCACCCTTATTGCTGTGGGGTTGGCACTAGAAGTTTTTTTGGGCCCAGGTCACTTATTTTCCGATAAAGCCCCGAAAACAATGTAAAAATCGAAATGTTTTGATTGTTGCTTGGGTGTTACCCCGGGGGCTGGTGGTAAAAAATGGCAGGGAGCAATGGAGGTGGTAGGCGCACATTGGAAAGCGCTCGGAAAAACGCGGTGAGGGGTTTTTTGGGGGTTGCGAGGGAAAATTTTTGCGATTAAAGCGAGCGGTATGCGGGTTAAAAGTTATGTGTGCCACGGGAGCAGGGGTCCCCTGTAATAAAATAATATTTTAATAACAAACAAAAAATAAAACAAAAATAATAATAAAAAATAATGTATAATACAATAACAAAATAATAATAAAAATAATATGTAAATAAAAATAAATATAATAATAATTACTCATATAAAAATTTAATAAAGTTGTTGTTTGTCCGTGATTCGACAAGGACCCTCTAGTATCCGGGGTGGGTTGGTGGGGGACGCAGATGAATGTCAGGCCATCCGCGCACGAAACATTCTTGGAATGGGCAGGGGAAGGGTGGCGGCATGGGGGTTGATGGCTTGGTCTTCCTCTCCCGCCCGCCCTGTCACTGTGAGATTTCTTGCCTCGTAGGATGTTGCCCCTTTTGGACAAATGCTCACCGTCATTTTTGTCCTGGCTATAGCTCCCCCCGGTGTGGTTTTTGTTGAAAACTTTTGAGCATCTTAAGGGTGTCCTTGTAGCACTTCTTTTGGCCTCCTTGAGAGCGCTTTCCATGCTGCAGTTCGCCAAACAAGAGTTTCTTTGGCAGCTGGTGGTCTGGCATGCGAGCAACATGACCTGCCCAGCGAAGCTCTGTCTGCATCAGGATGGTGTAGATGCTAGGCAGGCCAGCTGTAGTCAGCACTTCTGTGTCTGGGATCTTATCTTGCCATTTGATGCCGAGAATTTTTCTGAGCCGTGTGGTGTGAAAGTGGTTCAACTTTCTGGCGTGACGTTTGTAGATAGTCCAGGTTTCGCAGTCATAGAGAAGTGTGGTGAGGACTATGGCTCTGTACACCTTGATCTTGGTGCTTGTGGTGATGCCACTTCGGTTCCATACATTCTTGTGGAGCCTGCCGAAGGTGGCACTGGCTTTGGCAAGTCTGGCAATCACCTCATCATCGATGGCAACGTTTCTGGAAAGGGTACTGCCGAGGTAGGTGAATTTGTCTACGGCGTTCAGTCGCTGCCCATTGATGGTGATGTTTGGCTCAACATACGTCTTTCCCGGAGCAGGCTGGTGCATCACTTCAGTCTTTGTTGTACTGATTGTCAGCCCGAAGTTGTTGCAGGCGTCAGAGAACTTGTCAACACTGTGCTGCATGGCGGCTTCTGAAGCAGCGTTGAGGGCACAGTCATCAGCAAATAGCAGGTCATTGATGGTGTCAGTTGCAGCCTTGGTTTTTGCTTGAAGACTCCTGAGGTTGAAGACAGACCCATCTGTACAGTACCAGATGCCGATTCCTGCGTCTGTGTCCCTGAATGCGTCTGCAAGCATGGCCGAGAACATCAGGCTGAACAGGGTGGGAGCAAGCACGCAGCCTTGTTTCACTCCAGTTGAGACTGGGAATGGTTTAGACGTCTCTCCGTTGTCTTGGACTCTGGCCAGCATTCCATCTTGAAGCTGGCGTACGATGGCAATGAACGTCTTTGGGCAGCCGTACTTTGCCATGATTCTCCAAAGGCCCTCTCTACTAACAAATAGACAGCTTCAAAAGGCCATCACTAGATGGCAGTGTTTACCACAACAAAGAGGGAGCGGTTGTGGCCGCCTCCACCTGTTACATAATGACATATTTTATTCATTCTAGAGTATATATCGTGTTTCTATGTTATTTATATTGTCTGTTATGTCATATTAGATGAACTGTGATATATAAATAAGCTGTATAGATGATATTAGCGAAATTATTCATGAAGTATTTTGCCTGGTCTCCAGACAAACTCTCGTCTACCGCCGACACCGCCCATACAACTAAATGAATGACAAATTTTATTCATTTTAGAGTAAATATCAGGTTTCTATGTTATTTATATTGTTTATTATGTCATATTAGATGAAGTGAGATAGATAAATAAGCCGTAGAGTTGATATTAGCGAAATTACTGAAGTACAGAATTCCACAGGAATGGATTAATTGCATTTCAATTAATTTAAATGAGGAAAATTGACTCTGCAAACGAGTAAATCCAGTTGCGAGCAAGGTCATGGAATGGATTAAACTCGCAAGTAGAGGTTCCACTGTACATTTGCTTTGATTTACGTATTAGATTTGTGAGTATTGATGTGTATTTTTTAGTAAATTCTTTAGTAATTAAGCCTAATCTGAACTGTTTTTCAATTTGGTGTTTTTTATTATTGGTGTTTTTTATTAGCCATGGGCTGTTTAGCCTCTTTTCTGTGATCTGTTTCATTTTGATTGGGCAATGTTTGTTGTAGAGGTTTAGGGTTTTATGTAAAAAAAATTTGATATCTTTATCGATATTATTACTGTCATCTAGCTCTCTCTGCCAATCAGTAGCACCTAGTGCTAGTTTTAGGTTGTTTATCGATGTCTCATCATGCAGGCGAAATGAGATATTTCTTGTTTCTTGAGGCAGTTTAGATAAGTTGGTTATGAGAAAGGTAGGGTAGTGGTCTGTAGTGTTATCTGTGATTATACCTCAGTAAGTAAGCCAGTCAGTCAGTTCAGTCAGTCAGTCATTCAGTAAGTCAGTCATTCAGTCAGTCAATCACACAAACTCATGTTAACCTCTTTTTCTGTGTACAAAGTAACACTTCAGTTAAGGCTAGAGGTTATCTCTTGTTAATTCTAAGACTTATGTGCTTATAATTGCTTGGCAGATACAAGATATAGCAATTAAAATATCATAACACAATTGACAAACACAGCTGACTTGTAGCACAGAAAGACTGGACATGTATGAATTACGAATGCTGGGATGGTGGGGTGGTGTCGGTGAGTGGTAGGGGATGGCTCCCCGGCTGCTCCCCAACAAGGCGGCCGCTTGAGCAAAACAAAATTTTTTTTTCTTCCCACAAACTGAACCATGTTAAATTAATTATACGATGTGTTACATAAAATTGTGCAGCAATTCTTCAATGGCGGTCTACTGTATTATTATAAAAATGACAGAGCTTCAGTTCTCTAAATTATTATTAATAATAATAATAATAATAATAATAATAATAATAATAATAATAATAATAATAATAATAACAATGATAGAGCTTCAGTTCCCTAAATTAATTATAATAACAACAATAATAATATAATAATAATATTATTATTATTGTAATGATAGAGCTTCAGTTCCCTAAATTAATAATAATAATAATAATTATTTTTCACTTTCAAGTTTATTCTCTATAATGGCTACAATGTGGGGTTTACAGGTTTTGGGTATTGTGTGGTTTACATGTTATGAAATACTAATTACAGAGGGGGCCACTAGGACACCTAGCATGGCTAGGCATTTCGAGCAGACTTAGATTAAATCTTAACATTAAGTCCTTACAGATTATTAAGGCTAAGTGACTACATCATAATTTTGAGTTTAGCAATGTGAATGCTTTTGTTTTGGCACAACACAAGGTGTCTATATTTGAGTAACATAGGCAAACTTATGACTAGTTAGGATTTATTACTTTAGGATTAAGATTAGTATTTCTGGGTTTATAGTCAGTGGATGAGTGAGTGTAATTTTGAACCATCAGGTGGTTATCATGTAGTTAGTTGTCGGGGTGTATCAGGGAGATAAGATGTTTTCTAACTGTAGTTTTGAAAGAGATGAATGTGTCTGCAGTTCTAGAGTTTTCAGGTAGGGTGTTCCAGATTTTAGGTCCTTTGAAATACATTGAATTTTTGTAAAGGTTTAGTCGAACTCGGGGAATGTCATAGAGATGTTTGTGTCTGGTGTTATGCCTGTGGATCCCGTCACAACTATCAAGAAAGCGTTTTAGGTCAAGGTTAATATTGGAATTTAAGGCCCTGTAGATATAGATTGCACAGTAGTAAGTGTGGATGTTCTGAACAGGGAGTAAGTTTAGATCTATAAAGAGTGGGGGGGTGTGTTGCCAGGGATGGGATTTAGTGATTATTCTTACTGCGGCTTTTTGTTGGGTTATTATTGGCTTTAGGTGTGTTGCTGCAGTTGAACCCCAAGCAGAGATAGCATAGGTGAGGTATGGTTATATAAGTGAATGGTATAGTGTGAGAAGGGCAGTTTGCGGCACGCAGTATCGTATCTCAGACAGGATCCCCACCGTTTTGGATACTTTTTTTGTTATGTGTTGGATATGGGTGCTGAAATTTAGGTTGTTGTCGAGGTATAGGCCAAGGAATTTGCCCTCATTATGTCTGGCAATTAGAGTGTTGTCGATCTTAATGTTAAGTTGCACAACACTTGCTCTGCTACCAAACATAATATAGTAGGTTTTGCCAGTGTTAAGTGTAAGTTTATTGGCTGTCATCCAAGTCGATATTTTGATCAGCTCCTCATTAACAATGGTGTTGAGGGTGGCAAGATTAGGGCGAGAGATGACATAAGTCGTGTCGTCAGCAAAGAGAGTGGGTTTCAGGTGATGGGATATGTTTGGAAGATCATTGATGTAAATGAGGAAGAGCAGGGGTCCAAGGACACTTCCCTGCGGAACTCCAGTACCAAGTGGCCGTATTGATAAGGCTGTGTCTTTAACCCTTTGAGGGTTTTGGTCGTACTAGTACGTTTTACGCGTAGGGGTTTTTGACGTACTAGTACTCATAAATTCTAGCGGCCTCAAATCTAGTGGGAGAAAGCTGGTAGGCCTTCATATGAAAGAATTGGTCTATGTGGTCAGTGTGCACAGTCTAAAAAAAATCCTGCAGCACACAGTGCATAATGAGAAAAAAAAAAACTTTGACCATTTTTTTTTAATAAATCAGCGACTTTGCAGTGTATTTTCGTATGGTATTTATTGTTGTATTCTAGTTTCCTTGGTCTCATTTTATAGAATGGAAGACATATTACAGAAATTGAGATGATTTTGACTGGTTTTACAATGAAAGGTGCCTTGAAATTGAGCTCAAAGTAGCAGAAATGTTCGATTTTTACCAAACTTCAAAAGTAAACAAATCGTGCCAAGCGTGCAATACACATCAACTGGTGAGTCTAATATTCTTTTACAAGTGCACCAATAATATGTATACCATTTTTTACACTAATGCAGTAGTCTGCATAACAGTAAATCTTATATTTTTTGTGAGAATAAAAATCCAAAGTGGAAAGCAAAAGAATATAAGAGGGGCCTTGAGACGAGACTAATGACTAGAGGAAATGTCATTTTAGTGCCAGGAATGTCTTTCTTGTTTATTCTACACCCTATTCGGAAATTGGCATCTTTTGAAATTTGTGTGAAATTGGCAAAATTGCTAAATTCTGACCACTGTACTGGATAGTTGAATTTCTAAATGGGTGGTTTCTTGCACCCATTCGATAGAAAAAATGGAGTTCTAGCGAAATATGCATGTCTTTTGTCGACTAGTACAGTGAAATTGGCCAAAAATGGGGCTCAAAGTGGGCAAAATCGCCGATGCGTAAACATCGCCGAGACCACTAACTTTGAGAGAGCATAATTCCGTAAGTTTTCTATCAAATTTCAAGCTTTTGGTGTCTTTATGATCGGGAAAAGATTCTCTATCTTTTCATAAGAGAAAATAATTTTTTTTTTTTTTTAAATTTGGCCGACCCTGAGAACGAGTTTCGGAGAGGGCCTGTCGACCCTCAAAGGGTTAATGGTGACATATTGACACCTATTAGAAAGGTAGGATTTAAAATATGCAAGCGCATGGCCTCTTATACCATAGTGGTCAAGTTTGTGGAGTAGGATGCCGTGGTCTACTGTGTCAAACGCTTTTCTTAGGTCAATAAAAATTCCTAGTGGATATTCCTTATTTTCCAATGCTTTGTAAAGCAGGTCTAGCATTTTTATAATTGCATCATTAGTGCTTTTATTTTTCCTGAATCCAAATTGGCAGGGATTGAGTATGTTTTGTGACGTTATAAATGAATATAGTCTCCTGTGCACGAGTTTCTTGAAGATTTTGGATAGCAATGGTAAGTTTGATATTGGCCTATAGTTGTTTATGTCTGTAGGGTCACCACCTTTTATGTATTGGTGTAACCCTTGCTGATAGAGCTTCAGTTCCATAAATTAATAATAATAATAATAATAATAATAATAATAATAGTTATTTAATAATAATGCATAATACGTACGTAATAATAATTCAGATTGCTTCTGCTAGTTGGCACAACTGATAGCACAGCTGGTAAGCAGTAAACATCTTTAGATCCCTGTGGGGGCAGTTCTCTCATGCTTGTTTGCATTTTTTTACAGTCATTTGGCCAAATTTCTTTTTTCTAACCATGGGTCCTAGTGATCTACTACAGTTAGCCTCAAAAATACTCCATTTTCTCTTACAGTAAGAACAAGGTGAAGATACTAAAGTCAAATTGGGACAGAAATGGTGGACGCTTCTGCCGCTGCTGCTGCCTCTGCCTATTTTATTCATTCTAGAGTATATATCAGGTTTCTGTGTTAATTATACTGATTATTATGTCATATTAGATGATGTGGAAAATAATTTCCCAAAAATTATGTTGTATATTTTTTATAATGTAAATATACATGATTAATGCATTACTATTGCTCTAAAGTGTATTTTAAAGAAGAGAACCAAGGGAATCTCTGCGCCTGCGCTGATGGGCAGAGGAGAGAAGCCAAGGAGGTGGGAGGGTTTTGAATGGAGTTAAGAAGCTGGGAAAAAATGGGACCAGGAAATTGGCATCCATGGCAGCCTAAGGATTAATATAAGCCTCACTTCGTAATAGGAAGTGTTGTAACTGTTCCTGATAAGAGGGAACGTGATTTACAGGACTACCGTAATAAAGTGGTAAAATTAGTGAATACTGGTAGACATTGGCGTGACGCCATGGAGTGTGTTTAGGGGAAAATACACGTGATTTAATCATCACTCATCAGTCTCAGATCTTAATGGAGTGACCTCTAATGTGCATAATAGTTATGAGATATTAAACCGTATGGTGGGCTGTGAAGTAATCAGTGATAATAGCACTAAGTTACGAGAATGTGTGAAGTGAAATGAGTCGCCGTTCTCCGAGTGAGCATCTGTTAACCTTGTGGTTCCTGTCCCAAGGATAATGGAGTTTATGGAGCCACGATTTCTAAACCGGGACAAACCAACGGATACCTCGTCCTGCTGACATAAGAACAGTATTGGTGTAGCAGGACATCGAAATGAGATGGTGAATGGAGGAAATAAGGAGCATCAATCACCCACAGTTAAGTAACCCTTCTAGTTGTAGCAAACTGATACTGGCCAGTTAGGTATGTTGTAATTGGATGGGTTGTGGGTGATCCAGCTACATCAAGTGACCACCAGAAAATATCAGGTAAGTGGTGGTATTATATACAAGTGTTTTTTCCTTGATGGATGTATATGTGTGTAACCTACACCCCCTTTTCATTCAGTGAAACCAATATAATCTATATAGTCCACAATTAATTAGTAGCACCGTATCTGTGGGTGCTATCTACTTCATACTGGTCTCGGATAGATGTGGGTAAGATTGTGAGGTCGAAGGAGCCACCTGCAGTGACCAGAGGTGGCTAAGTTTTCTCACATGACTACATGGGGTAACTACTGTAAACAATATATGGTTGTCGCCTCCCAATGAGATTACGTGTATGAATGTAATGTTGAGGTACATACAGGTAACCCCATATAAAACTCTCCATAGATGAATTGTGATAGATAAATGAGCCATACAGTTGATAATAGCATCAAATTCAAGTATTTTTTCTCGTCTCTCCAGAGTGCAGGAACGAATTAATGGCTTTTCAATTAATTTATATGGGGAAAATTAATTTGATATATGAGTAAATTGAGTTACAAGCTAGCTCCTGGAATGGATTAAATTCATAAGTCAAGGTTCCACTGTATAATAAAGGGAGTCGTTAAGCTTGTTGAAGAGCTTTAAGACTCATTTATTCTTGACTAATACAGTATCGTGCTGTCGGGTGGGCTAATTAAAGTACAAATTAGTGCCGTGCTCTTAACTAAACCATGGCAATGATGGGTGAAGGTCGAGTACCAGCTGGCTCATCTCTAAGTCATCTAAAGCAGTCTATGGGAGCCTATAAGGGACGCTTAAACATAGCACGTGAGGAGTGCCGAATTACCAGACAAGATGAGAATGTAGATTGTGAGGAACTAGAGAGCTGCCTGAAACCTTCAGAGGAAAGGCTGGAGGCCTTTGAGAAAGCATTTATCCATTATGAGACAGAAGCCTATGTTGCAGGTGAGTCAGATGATACTGTCGAGGTAGCTCGGAAGGAATATGACTAACGAAGGGCTGAATTTAAAGCAGAGATAAAACTCTGCAAGCAGTTAGTGAAAACATTGAAAGCTAATATGGCAGGGAAAACAAATAACATTGCGGGTACCACGAGCAGCCACACACCTGTCAATATGTTACCCAGGCCACCCTAACTGAATTTACCAATGCTTGACGGAACCTTAACAGAGTACTGCACATTGCTTTCTGGGATCAGTTTAAAGCCCAGATAGGAACGATTTGTTGGATGCCGTCAAATTACTGTGTTTACGTTCACAGCTCAAAGGTAAAGCCTTAGACTTGGTCTGGTATTACCAAACCACGGACACTAATTATCAACATGCCAAGGATCAATTAAAGGATATGTTTGGCAACACTGAGGAGATAAAGGTGGCTATACTTTATCAGTTGGTGAATCTAGAGGCTTGCCATCACGACCATCAGAGCTTAGAGAAGTTCCGCATTGAAGTTATGAGCTTGACAATAGTCTCAAAGATTTACATGATTTGGGAAGAACAGAATGGATCATCAGCCAGTTGATTCAAAGAAAACTGGCTAACACTACAATGTATGAGCTACATTTAAAATATTGGACAAACCGGGTCATGATACAACAGATGGTTGAGAGACTGGGAGAGCTTGGGTCTCACCTAAGTATGGTTGAGGGACTGGGAGATCTTGTGTCTCACCTAAGTATAGGTCAGGGGGAGAAATTGCCCACCAAGGCGAAATCGGTCAATTTCTCCAGACACTTGAGAGGTAGAGCTAAAGCACCCCCCTACTAGGGTCGGCACATATTATGCCCAGGACAAGTTCTCAACCAATGGGACCAAGGGAGAAGCAACTAAGACGGTCAGTATGAGATGGTGTGTTCTGTGAAGGAGAGCATATTAGTTCAGGGTCCTCGAGCTTCGCCACCCATGACCAAAGGCTCCAGCGACTAAGAGAGTTGAGACTCTGCTTCAAGTGTTATGGGGAACACTTTGCCATGGACTGTAATGCCCAGCTCAATGAGTGTCGAGGCTGTCGGAAAGGTAAGCACCATAGTGCACTGTGTCCTGACACCAGATCAGCCCAAGCTAAGGAGAGAAAGCCTCAGGAAAGGGCAGAGAGCAAAGATAAGCTCAAAGTAGTGGCGAATGTGGTGAGTATAGCACAGGGGATTAGATCTGGTGAACAGCTTCAAGGTTCAGAAGCCCTGCCCATGGTAATGGCAGTGGTTGTGAATGGGAAGAAGTCCAAAACAACCCGCTTGTTTTTTGACACTGGGGCCCAAAGATCCTTCATAACATAGACTCTAGCAGCTAAGCTGAAGTTGAAGTCAGATGGTAAGGTTGACATGAAAGTGGAAGGGTTTGGTGGCCAGGTCCTACACGGGTCTTATCCAGTTGTAGATGTCGCAGTTAGATTAGGTGGGCATCACCAGAAGATTTCAGCCTTGATAGTGAAGAGGCTGCCCGATATCATTACCGCCAAGGGCCTGGCTGTGGCAGCCAAATGTTTGAGAGAGTTAGGTGTGAAGCTTGCAGAACCAGATACTGTATTGCTATAGATAACATCAGTGATGTAGGAATTATGGTAGGGGGAGATTACATACATGAATCTGTTTCTACGAGAAGGGTTATCAAGGAGGGTGCTGGCCTGTACAGGACTCCAGTGGGGTATATTGTAGGAGGCAGGATACTGGCTCATTTCCCTGCGACGCTGGAGAATTGGGGCTCTGGCACTACAGCAACTGAGGCCGTGCTAGTGATGCGAATTGGTCTGCGTGAAGATCTATAAGAAACACGTCTGCATAGCCGACAGTGAGCCAGTCCATAAACTATGGAACCTGGATGTAGTAGGGATTAAGGGTGATCAACCGCCGCCTGAACACGAAGAGACTTATCAGGATTACTTGAACCATGTACGGTTCAAGGATGGCCAGTACTGGGTGTGACTACCTTGAAAACCGGTACACCCAATGTTGCCCACTAATTTCAAGAAGGCACGGGGTCAGTTGAACTCATTGGTGAACAGCCTGACCAAGAAGCGTCTTGTGGGGAAATACGATGACATCATTAAGGGTCCATTGAGAAAGTGCCTTATGCCAGTCCTGGGGAAAATAATCATTATCTTCCACACATGGCAGTCACGAAGGAGTCGGTAACCACTCCCATCAGAGTGGTCTTCAACTGAAGCTCACAGGCTAGTAGCTCACAGGTTAGTCCCTGAGAGCCATCATTGAATGATTGTCTGTTCACAGGACTCTCTCTGACACAGAAATTAGTAGATGTGTTACTAAAGTTTAGGACAGAGCAGTATGCCTATGCAGCAGATATCAGTAAAGCCTTCCTGCATATTGGGTAGCAGTCACAGGATAGGGATTACACGAGGATATTGTGGTTGGCTAACAGTAAGGTGCCCGAGCATGGGTATGAAACCTATAGGTTCAAGGCGGTGCTATTTGGCGCTACTAGTTCACTGTTCTTGTTGCAGGCTACCATAGAGTACCACCAGGTGAATTCTAACAGTCCTCTTGAAGAATTGCTGAAGACCCTATTTTATGTAGACAACATACAGGGTACCATCTCAGATGAGGGATTGTTGATGGACATTTACCGAGAGTCTAATCAGGAGATACTCTCAGACGACATGCCATTGAGAGAATGGATAATGAACAATCCCAGGTTGGGAGACATGGCGGAGCATGATATGTGGGCTACACACTGCCTTCAGTAACCTCGGTGTTGGGACTGGAATGGGAAATCAAGGAAGACAGACTTAGGATAAAGAGGAAACCTGATGGTGAGGGGAAGCTAACCAGGAGGTCCTTGTTGAGTAAAGTGCAGACTGCCTTCAACCCCTTGGGTATGTTAACACCCATTACCATTTGAGGGAGAATGCTAGTACAACAGACCTGGGAGCTGAACCTAGGTTGGGACAACACCCTGCCAGAAACTGTCAGGAGTGGGATCTGGTTAGCAAAGATTTAGCAGAGTTGCATGAATTCACATTCCCGAGGTCCCTCAGGTGCACCGGGTGAGACTATGACTTGCACGTCTTCTGTGATGCCTCCTCCAGAGCCTATGGGGCTGTAGCATACTTGGTGACTGGGGACCAGATCAATTTGGCCACCAGCCACACATGAGTGACACCCTTAAAAGAATATTCAATCCTCAAGCTAGAGCTCACAGGGATGTTGCTGGAAGCAAGACTGGGGAAGTACGTAAAGGAAATGTTGAGTAACCTGAGGGTGATGCACACATATATATGGACAGACTCGGAGGTGGCCTTACAGTGGGTCCAGAATGACAGGTCCAAACTCCTCTATGTCAGGAATCGGGTGAAAGAGATATGGGAACTGCAGTCAGCATCTACAATCTTGAATGTGCCTACAGATCAAAACCCAGTTGACCTGACAGGCAGAGGGGGGGGTGACACACAAAAAGCTGAGTAAAAGCAAGATTTGGTTCAAAGGCCCAGACTGGTTACCAGCGAAGGAGTGCTGGCAGAACAGAAATTTGGGAAGACAACCAGCAGCATAGTGCACTTTGTGGGGAACCTGACACCGAACTATTTGACCCCCAATGCTACTCCTCATGGAGAGAAACTGATAGGAGTCACAGAAATGGTGTTTCGATTTGTGAGAAAGCTGCATGACAAGGTAAGCAGAGGCCGACAGTTGTTGCTCATGGGTCCCAGAGAGTACTGGATATGGCAGTACCAAAGGGAGAGATTTCCAGGAATTCTGGAGTTGCTGGCGACTGGGCAGCAGGATGTAACATCGGGTCTTAAGCCCAACGGCGCTCAGGGAGCAGTAAATTGGTCCACTCACTGGGATTGTTCTTAGATCATGCCGGTTGATAAGATGCAGGGGAAGACTACATGACTCGAGCTCAGTTACAGGGCCAAAACATCCCGTGTTACTAGGAAAGGAGGGGGTGGTTGTCAGAGTTAGTGATATACGATGCTCATCACAGGATCATGCATGGGGGGGTTTGGAGATAATGTACCTTTACCTGCCTTTGTCAGAATTACTGGGAGCTGAAGGGCCGAGCTGCTGTCAAAAGGGTGATAAGGATTGCACTGTCTGCCGGCAGTATGATGGCAGGCCTCTACCATACCCAGGACCACCACTGCTGCCTCAGGAGTGGGTACATAGTTACAGGCCCTTTGAGACTAAGGATAGACTATATTGGGGCTATCACAATGAAGAGCCCAGAAGAGAGGATAGGGTAGGCCCACAGAAGGTATATGTCTGCCTGTTTACTTGTGCAACTACCCGAGCTGTACATTTGGAATTGGCAAAAGACATGTCCACTGAGACTTTCATGAAGTTGTTCAGGAGGTTTACAGCTATGTTCTTCTTGCCCACGATTGATTATCTCGGACAATGGCCACAAGCTTCCGAGTGGCCGATATTAAGTCTTTAGGAATCTTTTGGACAATGGAGAAGTGCAAAAATACCTTGAGAGGATAGAGTGCAAGTGGAAGTTCATAGTTCCCAGAGCGCCTTGGCAAGGGGGTTTCTATGAACAAATGGTGGGCATGGTTAAAAGATGCAATTCACAAGGTCTTGCACAGTAGGAAGGTGAACACCGATGAGTTGCTGATGGTGTTAGCTGAGATAGAGGGGAGTCAATAACAGGCCCTGACCTATGTGCAAAATGGGATTGACGAGCAGGAAGCTTTCACCCCCAATCACATGCTATTTGAGAGGAGGGATTGAGCCCTTCCCTGCAATCTTGAGCCAGTCTTCCAAGGAGCAGGACTATTATGGGCCAGAAGGATCCCCCATAAATGAAGAATTAGAAGTGTCACAAGAGACTGGTGAACGTTCTGGACAAATGGAACCAGGTGTGGCACAAAGATTATTTGACAGCTCAGCGAGAACATTTCTATGGGGCTGGCCCCGAGGAAAACAAGGTGACGCTGAGTCAAGGGGACCTGGTGCTAGTAGAAGCTGAGGCACCCAGGGCATATTGGCCTCTAGGCCTGGTGGTGTTGACCCACCTAAATAAGGCTGGACAGCTGAGGATGGTGAAGGTGAGAATAAATGGTGCTGAGACCATAAGGCCCATCAACAAGCTTTTGCTTCTCGAGGTCCACATGGTGGGACCTGGACAAGAGAAGTTAGACCAGAGTCTGCTCAACCAGAACAGCCGGATGACCCCATTGAACGGCGCTCAAGTCCAGGGCTCATAGGGAGGGCCTGTGGAAAGGTGGACTTGATCTAGACTTAGCAGCCACCTTCACCCGGGGAGGAGGACGTGGGAACTTATTTGGTCCTAAATTCCAGAGGGTATTTACCCCTAACATTCCACAGATAGACTGTCTGAATTTTGCGGGCCTCACACCTACCAAAACAAACACGCACACCGGGTTGGCGGAGGTGGTTGGAAGGTACATCTTAATTGATAGATTTACCCTTCAAGGAAGGTGTAGGTAGTTTATACTGTTAGTAATTAATATTAGGATTACTGAAGCAAATGCAGATAATAATAATGTAGACCTAAGACCTTAACGTAGGTAGGAATAGGCCTTTAATATAGGCAAACACTAGGTTATATTAGCTAGGGAGGGAACTGGCAGCCCCAAGCTTGACGACGAGGCACAGGTCTTTGAGAAGCTAGTGCTTCCTTCTAAGACCAGATACCATTGGAGTAACAAGCGCTGTGAACAGCAGGGCAGCACCTCCACGTGTCTACACATACTAGACCCGGGGAACACGGTGGAGGGATCCCAAAGTACTGTTTATATTCGTCTCCGTACAGGTCCGATTCAGTATTCTGGCCAGTTTCTGGGGGGAAATGTGAGTGAGTTGAACTGTGAGTTTTGCGCAGTTGGATGCCCATAGACCAGTATGTACCCATTTATTTCGTAATCCCATTTATTTCTCCCCACTGAAACTCCCCTAGCCCCTTCAGCTTTGTTTCACTTAGGGCTAAGACATCCACCCTTTTATTTCGA
>NC_069469.1:5825885-5842873 GCF_026875155.1 Cherax quadricarinatus | reverse complement strand
CTCCTGGAATGGATTAAATTCATAAGTCAAGGTTCCACTGTATAATAAAGGGAGTCGTTAAGCTTGTTGAAGAGCTTTAAGACTCATTTATTCTTGACTAATACAGTATCGTGCTGTCGGGTGGGCTAATTAAAGTACAAATTAGTGCCGTGCTCTTAACTAAACCATGGCAATGATGGGTGAAGGTCGAGTACCAGCTGGCTCATCTCTAAGTCATCTAAAGCAGTCTATGGGAGCCTATAAGGGACGCTTAAACATAGCACGTGAGGAGTGCCGAATTACCAGACAAGATGAGAATGTAGATTGTGAGGAACTAGAGAGCTGCCTGAAACCTTCAGAGGAAAGGCTGGAGGCCTTTGAGAAAGCATTTATCCATTATGAGACAGAAGCCTATGTTGCAGGTGAGTCGATGATACTGTCGAGGTAGCTCGGAAGGAATATGACTAACGAAGGGCTGAATTTAAAGCAGAGATAAAACTCTGCAAGCAGTTAGTGAAAACATTGAAAGCTAATATGGCAGGGAAAACAAATAACATTGCGGGTACCACGAGCAGCCACACACCTGTTAATATGTTACCCAGGCCACCCTAACTGAATTTACCAATGCTTGACGGAACCTTAACAGAGTACTGCACATTGCTTTCTGGGATCAGTTTAAAGCCCAGATAGGAACGATTTGTTGGATGCCGTCAAATTACTGTGTTTACGTTCACAGCTCAAAGGTAAAGCCTTAGACTTGGTCTGGTATTACCAAACCACGGACACTAATTATCAACATGCCAAGGATCAATTAAACTATTAAAGGATATGTTTGGCAACACTGAGGAGATAAAGGTGGCTATACTTTATCAGTTTGTGAATCTAGAGGCTTGCCATCACGACCATCAGAGCTTAGAGAAGTTCCGCATTGAAGTTATGAGCTTGACAATAGTCTCAAAGATTTACATGATTTGGGAAGAACAGAATGGATCATCAGCCAGTTGATTCAAAGAAAACTGGCTAACACTACAATGTATGAGCTACATTTAAAATATTGGACAAACCGGGTCATGATACAACAGATGGTTGAGAGACTGGGAGAGCTTGGGTCTCACCTAAGTATGGTTGAGGGACTGGGAGATCTTGTGTCTCACCTAAGTATAGGTCAGGGGGAGAAAATTGCCCACCAAGGCGAAATCGTCAATTTCTCCAGACACTTGAGAGGTAGAGCTAAAGCACCCCCCTACTAGGGTCGCACATATTATGCCCAGGACAAGTTCTCAACCAATGGGACCAAGGGAGAAGCAACTAAGACGGTCAGTATGAGATGGTGTGTTCTGTGAAGGAGAGCATATTAGTTCAGGGTCCTCGAGCTTCGCCACCCATGACCAAAGGCTCCAGCGACTAAGAGAGTTGAGACTCTGCTTCAAGTGTTATGGGGAACACTTTGCCATGGACTGTAATGCCCAGCTCAATGAGTGTCGAGGCTGTCGGAAAGGTAAGCACCATAGTGCACTGTGTCCTGAACCAATCAGCCCAAGCTAAGGAGAGAAAGCCTCAGGAAAGGGCAGAGAGCAAAGATAAGCTCAAAGTAGTGGCGAATGTGGAGAGTATAGCACAGGGGATTAGATCTGGTGAACAGCTTTCAAGGTTCGAAGCCCTGCCCATGGTAATGGCAGTGGTTGTGAATGGGAAGAAGTCC
Organism: Cherax quadricarinatus; assembly: GCF_026875155.1. Classification (NCBI taxonomy): domain Eukaryota; kingdom Metazoa; phylum Arthropoda; class Malacostraca; order Decapoda; family Parastacidae; genus Cherax; species Cherax quadricarinatus. The sequence continues at coordinate 5,841,192 of NC_069469.1, read as the reverse complement.
AAAACAACCCGCTTGTTTTTTGACACTGGGGCCCAAAGATCCTTCATAACATAGACTCTAGCAGCTAAGCTGAAGTTGAAGTCAGATGGTAAGGTTGACATGAAAGTGGAAGGGTTTGGTGGCCAGGTCCTACACGGGTCTTATCCATTGTAGATGTCGCAGTTAGATTAGGTGGGCATCACCAGAAGATTTCAGCCTTGATAGTGAAGAGGCTGCCCGATATCATTACCGCCAAGGGCCTGGCTGTGGCAGCCAAATGTTTGAGAGAGTTAGGTGTGAAGCTTGCAGAACCAGATACTGTATTGCTATAGATAACATCAGTGATGTAGGAATTATGGTAGGGGGAGATTACATACATGAATCTGTCTACGAGAAGGGTTATCAAGGAGGGTGCTGGCCTGTACAGGACTCCAGTGGGGTATATTGTAGGAGGCAGGATACTGGCTCATTTCCCTGCGACGCTGGAGAATTGGGGCTCTGGCACTACAGCAACTGAGGCCGTGCTAGTGATGCGAATTGGTCTGCGTGAAGATCTATAAGAAACACGTCTGCATAGCCGACAGTGAGCCAGTCCATAAACTATGGAACCTGGATGTAGTAGGGATTAAGGGTGATCAACCGCCGCCTGAACACGAAGAGACTTATCAGGATTACTTGAACCATGTACGGTTCAAGGATGGCCAGTACTGGGTGTGACTACCTTGAAAACCGGTACACCCAACGTTGCCCACTAATTTCAAGAAGGCACGGGGTCAGTTGAACTCATTGGTGAACAGCCTGACCAAGAAGCGTCTTGTGGGGAAATACGATGACATCATTAAGGGTTCATTGAGAAAGTGCCTTATGCCAGTCCTGGGGAAAATAATCATTATCTTCCACACATGGCAGTCACGAAGGAGTCGGTAACCACTCCCATCAGAGTGGTCTTCAACTGAAGCTCACAGGCTAGTAGCTCACAGGTTAGTCCCTGAGAGCCATCATTGAATGATTGTCTATTCACAGGACTCTCTCTGACACAGAAATTAGTAGATGTGTTACTAAAGTTTAGGACAGAGCAGTATGCCTATGCAGCAGATATCAGTAAAGCCTTCCTGCATATTGGGTAGCAGTCACAGGATAGGGATTACACGAGGATATTGTGGTTGGCTAACAGTAAGGTGCCCGAGCATAGGTATGAAACCTATAGGTTCAAGGCGGTGCTATTTGGCGCTACTAGTTCACTGTTCTTGTTGCAGGCTACCATAGAGTACCACCAGGTGAATTCTAACAGTCCTCTTGAAGAATTGCTGAAGACCCTATTTTATGTAGACAACATACAGGGTACCATCTCAGATGAGGGATTGTTGATGGACATTTACCGAGAGTCTAATCAGGAGATACTCTCAGACGACATGCCATTGAGAGAATGGATAATGAACAATCCCAGGTTGGGAGACATGGCGGAGCATGATTATGTGGGCTACACACTGCCTTCAGTAACCTCGGTGTTGGGACTGGAATGGGAAATCAAGGAAGACAAACTTAGGATAAAGAGGAAACCTGATGGTGAGGGGAAGCTAACCAGGAGGTCCTTGTTGAGTAAAGTGCAGACTGCCTTCAACCCCTTGGGTATGTTAACACCCATTACCATTTGAGGGAGAATGCTAGTACAACAGACCTGGGAGCTGAACCTAGGTTGGGACAACACCCTGCCAGAAACTGTCAGGAGTGGGATCTGGTTAGCAAAGATTTAGCAGAGTTGCATGAATTCACATTCCCGAGGTCCCTCAGGTGCACCGGGTGAGACTATGACTTGCATGTCTTCTGTGATGCCTCCTCCAGAGCCTATGGGGCTGTAGCGTACTTGGTGACTGGGGACCAGATCAATTTGGCCACCAGCCACACATGAGTGACACCCTTAAAAGAATATTCAATCCTCAAGTTAGAGCTCACAGGGATGTTGCTGGAAGCAAGACTGGGGAAGTATGTAAAGGAAGTGTTGAGTAACCTGAGGGTGATGCACACATATATATGGACAGACTCGGAGGTGGCCTTACAGTGGGTCCAGAATGACAGGTCCAAACTCCTCTATGTCAGGAATCGGGTGAAAGAGATATGGGAACTGCAGTCAGCATCTACAATCTTGAATGTGCCTACAGATCAAAACCCAGTTGACCTGACAGGCAGAGGGGTGACACACAAAAAGCTGAGTAAAAGCAAGATTTGGTTCAAAGGCCCAGACTGGTTACCAGCGAAGGAGTGCTGGCCAGAACAGAAATTTGGGAAGACAACCAGCAGCATAGTGCACTTTGTGGGGGAACCTGACACCGAACTATTTGACCCCCAATGCTACTCCTCATGGAGAAAACTGATAGGAGTCACAGAAATGGTGTTTCGATTTGTGAGAAAGCTGCATGACAAGGTAAGCAGAGGCCGACAGTTGTTGCTCATGGGTCCCAGAGAGTACTGGATATGGCAGTACCAAAGGGAGAGATTTCCAGGAATTCTGGAGTTGCTGGCGACTGGGCAGCAGGATGTAACATCGGGTCTTAAGCCCAACGGCGGCTCAGGGAACAGTAAATTGGTCCACTCACTGGGATTGTTCTTAGATCATGCCGGTCTGATAAGATGCAGGGGAAGACTACATGACTCCGAGCTCAGTTACAGGGCCAAACATCCCGTGTTACTAGGAAAGGAGGGGTGGTTGTCAGAGTTAGTGATATACGATGCTCATCACAGGACCATGCATGGGGGGTTTGGAGATACATGTACCTTTACCTGCCTTCGTCAGAATTACTGGGAGCTGAAGGGCCGAGCTGCTGTCAAAAGGGTGATAAGGAATTGCACTGTCTGCCGGCAGTATGATGGCAGGCCTCTACCATACCCAGGACCACCACTGCTGCCTCAGGAGTGGGTACATAGTTACAGGCCCTTTGAGACTAAGGATAGACTATATTGGGGCTATCACAATGAAGAACCCAGAAGAGAGGATAGGGTAGGCCCACAGAAGGTATATGTCTGCCTGTTTACTTGTGCAACTACCCGAGCTGTACATTTGGAATTGGCAAAAGACATGTCCACTGAGACTTTCATGAAGTTGTTCAGGAGGTTTACAGCTATGTTCTCTTGCCCACGATTGATTATCTCGGACAATGGCACAAGCTTCCGAGCGGCCGATAAAGTCTTTAGGAATCTTTTGGACAATGGAGAAGTGCAAAAATACCTGAAGAGGATAGAGTGCAAGTGGAAGTTCATAGTTCCCAGAGCGCCTTGGCAAGGGGGTTTCCATGAACGAATGGTGGGCATGGTTAAAAGATGCATTCACAAGGTCTTGCACAGTAGGAAGGTGAACACCGATGAGTTGCTGATGGTGTTAGCTGAGATAGAGGGGAGTCAATAACAGGCCCCTGACCTATGTGCAAAATGGGATTGACGAGCAGGAAGCTTTCACCCCCAATCACATGCTATTTGAGAGGAGGATTGAGCCCTTCCCTGCAATCTTGAGCCAGTCTTCCAAGGAGCAGGACTATTATGGGCCAGAAGGATCCCCCATCAATGAAGAATTAGAAGTGTCACAAGAGACTGGTGAACGTTCTGGACAAATGGAACCAGGTGTGGCACAAAGATTATTTGACAGCTCAGCGAGAACATTTCTATGGGGCTGGCCCCGAGGAAAACAAGGTGACGCTGAGTCAAGGGGACCTGGTGCTAGTAGAAGCTGAGGCACCCAGGGCATATTGGCCTCTAGGCCTGGTGGTGTTGACCCACCTAAATAAGGCTGGACAGCTGAGGATGGTGAAGGTGAGAATAAATGGTGCTGAGACCATAAGGTCCATCAACAAGCTTTTGCTTCTCGAGGTCCACATGGTGGGACCTGGACAAGAGAAGTTAGACCAGAGTCTGCTCAACCAGAACAGCCGGATGACCCATTGAACGGCGCTCAAGTCCAGGGCTCATAGGGAGGGCCTGTGGGAGGTGGACTTGATCTAGACTTAGCAGCCACCTTCACCGGTGAGAGGACGTGGGAACTTATTTGGTCCTAAGTTCCAGAGGGTATTTACCCCTAACATTCCACGAGATAGACTGTCTGAATTTTGCGGGCCTCACACCTACCCAAAACAAACACGCACACCTGGGTTGGCGGAGGTGGTTGGAAGGTACTTCTTAATTGATAGATTTACCCTTCAAGGAAGGTGTAGGTAGTTTATACTGTTAGTAATTAATATTAGGATTACTGAAGCAAATGCAGATAATAATAATGTAGACCTAAGACCTTAACGTAGGTAGGAATAGGCCTTTAATATAGGCAAACACTAGGTTATATTAGCTAGGGAGAACTGGCAGCCCCAAGCTTGAACGACGAGGCACAGGTCTTTGAGAAGCTAGTGCTTCCTTCTAAGACCAGACACCATTGGAGTAACAAGCGCTGTGAACAGCAGGGCAGCACCTCCACGTGTCTACACATACTAGACCTGGGGAACACGGTGGAGGGATCCCAAAGTACTGTTTATATTCGTCTCCGTACAGGTCCGATTCAGTATTCTGGCCAGTTTTCTGGGGGGAAATGTGAGTGAGTTGAACTGTGAGTTTTGCGCAGTTGGACGCCCATAGACCAGTATGTACCCATTTATTTCATAATCCCATTTATTTCTCCCCACTGAAACTCCCCTAGCCCCTTCAGCTTTGTTTCACTTAGGGCTAAGACATCCAACTTCTTTTCATTCATAACATTAGCAATCATCTCTTTCTTACCATCTGCACCACATCCATGCACATTCAAACATCCCAATTTCATAAAGTTTTACTTTTCCTTGTTTTTAGTAGTTTATACAGAATCAATCAATCAATCAAGTTTATTCTCTATAAAGATTACAATGCAGGGTTTACATATTTTGGATATTGTGTGGTTTACTTGTTATAAAATACTAATTACAGAGGGGGGCCACTAGGACACCTAGCATGGCTAGGCATTTCGGGCAGACTTAAATTAATTCTTAACTCTAAATTAATACAGATTATGGAGTAAGCTCATATTAAGGCTAAGTGACTACATTATAATTTGTGAGTTTAACAATGTAAATGCTCTTGTTTTGGCACAATACACAGGTTCTATATTGTAGTATCACAGGCAAACTTATGACTAGTTAGGATTCATTATTTTATGATTAAGATTCGTATTTCTGTGATTATAGTCAAGTGGGTGAGTGAGTGTAAGTGTGAACGGGTGGTTTTCATGTAGTTAGTTGTCGGGGTGTATCAGGGAGATAAGATGTTGTCTAAGAAGAAAGGGTTACTAGCTCATTGCTCCCATCATTTAGTCACCTCTTTTGACACACAAAGTTTATGGAGGAAGAATTATGTTCCACTTCCCCATGGCCTCTTAAAGACTTATAAGACACTCTTAGTAATTTTAATATGTACCTGTAAGCCAGCACAGTAAGTTTATCTAGGTACAAGTACACATAAGTACATATAATTATCAGCGTACAGTAAACCCCCACAAATTCGCAGTTCCAAATTCGTGACTTCAGTAATTCGCTGATTTTTCCTTAGAACATAATAATTGTTTGCAGAAATCCCCGCAAATTCGCAGAGTTTTTTTGGCTTTTTTTGTGGCAAGATATAGTTTTTTATGCATTTTAACACTAAATTAAATTATTTCCACGTATTTACTATACGTATACCAAAGAAAATGGGGTTGCATGAATGATAGTATACCAAAGAAAACAGGCTTGCATGAATTACAGTACATATGGGGGTAACATTGGTATTTTACATTCTAGCACTTTGGAAGATATAGCAGTACAGTACACTGTATACATGGGTTAATCTTTACAATCTTTTTTATAAGGGTTTTACCTGGAGTTTACCTGGAGAGGGTTTTGGGGGTCAATGACCCCGCGACTCAGTCTGAGACCAGACCTCATAGTGGATCAGGGTCTGTAAACCAGGCAGTTACTGCTGGCCACACACAAATTGACATATGAGCCACACCACGGTTGGTCAGGTATTGACTTTAGGTGATGTATGAAATTAAATTAAATGTTTTGGGGGTATATTTAGTATTTAGATAAGGCTAAAGAGGTTTTTGTGGCATTTATGGATTTGGAAAAGGCATATGACAGGGTGGATAGGGGGGCAATGTGGCAGATGTTGCAGGTGTATGGTGTAGGAGGAAGGTTACTGAAAGCAGTGAAGAGTTTTTACGAGGATAGTGAGGCTCAAGTTAGAGTATGTAGGAAAGAGGGAGATTATTTCCCAGTAAAAGTAGGCCTTATACAAGGATGTGTGATGTCACCGTGGTTGTTTAATATATTTATAGATGGGGTTGTAAGAGAAGTAAATGCGAGGGTCTTGGCAAGAGGCATGGAGTTAAAAGATAAAGAATCACACATAAAGTGGGAGTTGTCACAGTTACTCTTTGCTGATGACACTGTGCTCTTGGGAGATTCTGAAGAGAAGTTGCAGAGGTTGGTAGATGAATTTGGTAGGGTATGCAAAAGAAGAAAATTAAAAGTGAATACAGGAAAGTGTAAGGTTATGAGGATAACAAAAAGATTAGGCGATGAAAGATTGGATATCAGATTGGAGGGAGAGAGTATGGAGGAGGTGAATGTATTCAGATATTTGGGAGTGGACGTGTCAGCGGATGGGTCTATGAAAGATGAGGTGAATCAAAGAATTGATGAGGGGAAAAGGGTGAGCGGTGCACTTAGGAGTCTGTGGAGACAAAGAACTTTGTCCTTGGAGGCAAAGAGGGAATGTATGAGAGTATAGTTTTATCAATGCTCTTATATGGGTGTGAAGCATGGGTGATGAATGTTGCAGAGAGGAGAAGGCTGGAGGCAGTGGAGATGTCATGTCTGAGGGCAATGTGTGGTGTGAATATAATGCAGAGAATTCGTAGTTTGGAAGTTAGGAGGAGGTGCGAGATTACCAAAACTGTTGTCCAGAGGGCTGAGGAAGGGTTGTTGAGGTGGTTCGGACATGTAGAGAGAATGGAGCGAAACAGAATGACTTCAAGAGTGTATCAGTCTGCAGGGCCGGATTAAGAAGTCTCCGGGCCCTAGGCTATTCAGATTGGCGGGGCCCCTTTGAGTTACGGGTAAGCAAAGCGACCCCTTCCAGCTTGGGGGTGGGGGGGTCAGTGTGAGCCTGTTTAAGGTCTAATTAAATACATTCTGGCTATTTAGATTAAATTTAATAGGGAAAGTACATCAAGACAACCAAAACCATTTACCAACAGCCATTATAACTATCTTGTTAAATCATGCATTTTAACCCTTTGAGGGTCGACAGGCCCTCTCCGAAACTCGTTCTCAGGGTCGGCCAAATTTAAAAAAAAAAAAATTATTTTCTCTTATGAAAAGATAGAGAATCTTTTCCCGATCATAAAGACACCAAAAGTTTGAAATTTGATAGAAAACTTACGGAATTATGCTCTCGCAAAGTTAGCGGTCTCGGCGATGTTTACGCATCGGCAATTTTGCCCACTTTGAGCCCCATTTTCGGCCAATTTCACTATACTAGTCGACAAAAAAACATGAATATTTTCGCTAGAACTCCATTTTTTCTATCGAATGGGTGCAAGAAACCACCCATTTATGAAATTCAACTATCCAGTACAGTGGTCAGAATTTAGCAATTTTGCCAATTTCACACAAATTTCAAAAGATGCCAATTTCCGAATAGGGTCCAGAATAAACAAGAAAGACATTCCTGGCACTAAAATGACATTTCCTCTAGTCATTAGTCACGTCTCAAGGCCCCTCTTATATTCTTTTGCTTTCCACTTTGAATTTTTATTCTCACAAAAAATATAAGATTTACTGTTTTGCAGACTACTGCATTAGTGTAAAAAATGGTATAAATATTATTGGTGCACTTGTGAAAGAATATTAGACTCACCAGTTGACGTGTATTGCACGCTTGGCACGATTTGTTTACTTTTGAAGTTTGGTAAAAAATCGAACATTTCTACTACTTTGAGCTCAATTTCAAGGCACCTTTCATTGTAAAACCAGTCAAAATCATCTCAATTTCTGTAATATGTCTTCCATTCTATAAAATGAGACCAAGAAAACTAGAATACAACAATAAATACCATACGAAAATACACTGCAAAGTCGCTGATTTATTCCAAAAAAATGGTCAAATTTTTTTTTTTCTCATTATGCACTGTGTGCTGCAGGATTTTTTTTAGACTGTGCACACTGACCACATAGACCCATTCTTTCATATGAAGGCCTACCAGCTTTCTCCCACTAGATTTGAGGCCGCTAGAATTTATGCGTACTAGTACGTCAAAAACCCCTACACGTAAGACGTACTAGTACGACCAAAACCTCAAAGGGTTAAAGAGAATAAACTCAAGACAGCATAGTATTACTAGATTAGGCTATTAAAGTAGTGACATCATGTACCTATTATATTCAGCATAACCACTACAGCACTATTATTCCCTTTATAAATCACTGACCATTATTATCATTGCATCATGCATAAGACTATCAAATCATATAAACTCAAGAAAGTAAAGAATTGTTTATATTCACAGGCACTTCTTAAATAAATTTTTTTCTGGATTTCTTATTGGCAAAATCATCAATTATATTCTGAAAATCAATATTTCTTGTTAGATCAGACTCAATGGTCAACAAGGCTAGGTTACACAATTTGTCTTGGCTCATTGTTGAACGGAACTGGTTTTTCACTCCTTTCAAAACAGAAAATGAACGTTCTCCTTCACAGTTAGTAGCTGGAAGTGTTAGGTAAAGGCGATACACTATGTCAACATTAGGGAAGGTTTCTGAGATACCTGCATTTCTTAAATGTTTCAAAGCAGCTGAGGGTGCACATTTTTCAGGTGGAGCTTTAATCTGATTCATTTACCCAGAAAAATTAACTATTTCTTCAACAAATGTGTCCTGAACATCTGCTGAAAGGTGTTGTTGCAACTTTAATGCAGCTTCTCTCAATTCTGCATCTGGCATAGTAGTAATTTTGAACAGAAATCCAAACTTGTCATTGAGATTCTGGTAGATTTCTTTTCTTTTCACCAATTCTGTAATCAGTGAATCCAGAATGACGAAGTATGTAGCTGTCTTACATTTCTGCCTTGGTAGCAACACAATTTCATTGTCTGGCTCTTCAAAATTGCGTTTCCTCTTCCTTGACCGTGATGATCAGCCCGGTAACTGTAGTCTTTCACCAGCAGTTTAGCTTTCTCTTCAACATTTCAAAAGCTTCATCATTGCGAAGTGAGCTTACAAATTCCACTAAGCCTGCATAGAGGTTAGCACAAGTAGCCATTTCAATTTCAATTTTCTGAAGTGTCTTGTTCGTGGCATTTAACCATTCAGTATACAGTCCCAAAGCACACAGAGTAAGGCCAATTCAAAATCTTCCAATTTTGATGCTAAGCAGGCTGCTTTGCTTCTTGTAGTTGCTGTCTGGTCTTCATCCTCTGCTATTTGGATCAAAGCAGAACGTATTTCAGCAAAGCTGTCTTTCAAAGCATGTGTTGCATCATGCTGCACTGACCACCTTGTTGTTGATAATGATTTGATGACATCTCCATGAATGGTTGACTTGAGTATACTCCACCGATGCATTGAAGCAGAGAAAAAATTAAAGAGTGCTTGTAAAAGTCCAAAAAATGAAACTGCAGCGACACAACACTCCGCAGCACATGACCCAACAAGATTAAGAGAATGTGCTGAGCAGGGCACATATTCAGCAAGTGGGTTGATTTGCTTGATACGGGCTTGCAATCCATTATATTTACCCGACATGTTACTTGCATTGTCGTAGCTGTGGCCACGGCAATCCATAATAGAGAGATCATGTTCAAGCAGAGTATCCAGTACTACATTCATCATTGTTTCTCCATCATGGCCTGAAAGAGGAATGAATTTTATAAAGCGCTCTACAGGCTTACCACTGGAGTCGACAAAGCGAACAATGAATGTCAATTGATCTGTATATGAAATATCTGGTGTTGAATCTACACTTATTGCAAAGTATTTTGCAGTTTTCACAGCTGCTATGATGTTTATGAGGACCTTCTTAGTCATCAGTTCAATAAATTCATTGCATATAGTAGATGACATGTAAGATACAGTGCCTCTTCCTGCATTCCCAAGGCATGACACATGATTTGCTAAGAATGGATCGAATTGTGCTAACAGTTCTATGATCCCTAGGAAATTGCCATTGTTTTCCGAACCAAAAACCTCATTTTCTCCACGGAAAGCAAGTCCTCTTAGAGCTAAGAATTTTACAACAGCAACAACTCTTTCTAGAACTTTTCTCCAATAAGTGCGCTCTTTTTCAGTTTGATTTTCCAAATGAGAATCCAATAAGCCTTTTTTCTATGCACGAAATACACTGGCTAAAATGCAGCTCCTGTGAGTGGTGCTGTTTTCATGTTCCTCGAAATGCTTGGAATTTTTCCAGTCATTGAACCCCTGTGTGAAGGTATTTTCTTTGGTAGAAAATAGCTTGCATGCTGAACAGTACACTTTTCCTGAGCTTTCAGAGTACACCATCCATGATCTTTTCACAGTTTCTGAATTTGCAAGCTTCCTATAAAACATAGATGACTTTAAACAACGACGACTTCAATCATCATAAATCCTTGCTGATTTCCTAAAGTTAATGTTCAGAGTTTGACTGAAGTTTTCTGCAATGAAAGCATTACGTAGAGAATCTGGGATTACATTTGGCCATGAGGCAGGATCTTTTAAGACAAATCCTGTGGATGAAATGTCCGTTGAGACATTGAGAGGAGACACAAAAGAAGTAGATGCTGGCTGAGAAATAATGGAGGGAGGGCTTCCTGTATGATCTAACGTATCTGCAGATTCAACTGTACTGGTAACATCAGAAACTGTTTTCGTGAGCATGTCTGTGATCTTTCTGCAGCTTCCTACATCTTCCTTCTTCTGTTCTTCTTCTTGAATTTTCTTCTTTCTTTTCTGTGACCCACTCGCATAAGAACGTCCAACATCACGTTCACGAGATGCCATAATGAGGATGTATCACTGTCTGTAATCATGCAAATACAAATTTTTCATTATCAATTATTATTAATTTTTTAATTATTATTAAATTTTTTTTTCTGTCAATTGGGGGGATATGGCCCTTGTAGCCCCCTTTCCTCTGGCTGCGCATCTAAAAATTCAAAACGTTACCAGAAAGGAGTCATATACAGAACTTTTACCATAGATTAGGTAGTGATTTGGGCTACGAATATTTTACTAATTCATCCTCCTTGATCTCCAATTTACTTAAACAGAAATCATACCGAGTCCAAGAACAATGCACAATGGTATTTATATTACCATTTTCATAACTAAACTAATCATTATGTTTTGCATGATATATGGCCTACCACCATAGATAAGGACATGAGAATTAAAGAATGCAGGGACAATTTTCAGTTTCACCCAACCAACGATTTTCTGATGTGGCTTATGTGTTTCTGGGGAAATATGTAGTAAATTAATTGATGTTCAACATCACTTCCGTCGCAACTTGAAAACTAAGCATTTGCGACGGAAGTGATGTAGAACATCAATCAATTGAGATCTGTTATTGAAATGATAAAGACTTAAAGACAGGACAAAGTGCTTTTAAAACTTACAAACGGAAGTCAGTTTGCGTTTTTAGGTTTTTCTTTATAGTATTTTTACCAAAAATGCGTCTTTACTGGTCCATGCGTCTTTACTGGTCAAGTAACCCTATCAGGTACCTCCCTTAACATTTAGAGGCGAAAACAAACATTTATCCATACACATCAATGTCTAACAACAACACTTCAGTTAATTTGTCACAGTACAAGTCTAGATAATGTGTAATTACTACAGAAAATTGAGAGGAATCTCCCATACTCACCCATTAGCGGGAAAACACAGCTGTTCTGATGTAAACAAAGGCGTGTTGAGTGTTGCCATCTATGGTTAGGCTTATTTATTTTTATTTTATTTTATTTCATTATTTATTTTTGTTTTGATTAATTTTCAAAAATCAATTTTACTCTCCAAACACTTGAACTTTTTAGGTAGGGACCCCTTTGCACTTGCACCATGTGCGCAGTCTTGGATAAGCCCCTGAACCCCTTGGACCGCGGGGCCCCCAAATGCGCAGGCCCTAGGCAAATGCCTAGTTTGCCTATGCGGTAATCCGGCCCTGTCAGTCTGTAGTGGAAGGAAGGCGAGGTAGGGGTCGGCCTAGGAAAGGTTGGAGGGAGGGGGTAAAGGAGGTTTCGTGTGCGAGGGGCTTGGACTTCCAGCGGACATGCGTGAGCGTGTTTGATAGGAGTGAATAGAGACAAATGGTTTTAATACTTGACGTGCTGTTGGAGTGTGAGCAAAGTAACATTTATGAAGGGATTCAGGGAAACCGGCAGGCCGGTTACAGTGCCTGCACTCTGAAGGAGGGGTGTTAATGTTGCAGTTTAAACTGTAGTGTAAAGCACCCTTCTGGCAAGACAGTGATGGAGTGAATGATGGTGAAAGTTTTTCTTTTTCGGGCCACCCTGCCTTGGTGGGAATCGGCCAGTGTGTTAATAATAATAATAATTTAGGGTTTAAACTCTAAAAACAGACATAGGTATTTTTTAACCCTTAAACTGTCCAAACGTAGATCTACGTTTTTTTTACATTCTTTCTCATGGAGAAAATCAAGATTGGAGCGCTACGCATGCAAACGTAGATCTACGTTTGGACAGTTTAAGGGTTAACCACGTCCAGAATTCGTGGTTTTTCCAAATTCGCAGGTGGTCTTGGAACATAACCCCCCATGAATTTGAGGGAAATAACTGTAAAATACTTGAAATTTTGGAAAGTTTCTAGACGTAATGGAGAGACGTGCTCACAGAGAATGTAAACAAACCTGGTGGCATGCATTGACCGTATTAGAGATTCAGGTGGGGGGAGCCGTATAATAAGTTTTGGTCATAATTGGAACCCCAGTTTTCATCTTTAATCCATTCCAGAAGGTCGGCAAAAAACTGATTTGAACAAAAACTGAAAATAATGAGAAAGAAATATAAAGTCCTAAATTTAATGGATAAATGACCATTTAAATCAGTTTTACCTTCATCGAAGACTGTTGTTGGTGTATGGAAGATGGCGAGGAGGGGAGAGGGAGGAGAGTGTATTGTTTGGAAGGGGAATCCCCCTCCATAAGAACTTCAGGTATCAAAGCCCAAAACAGGACTCACAGCAAAGGGTTCAAGTTTGAAAAATTTTGATTTATTTATTTATTTATTTAGTAATTTGAGCATACATACAGAGGTACAAAAAAATACGGGTAAGAGCAGCATGCCAAAGCCACTTATATGCATAGCATTACGGGCTGGCTTAAAATTAACTTAAGATTAACTAAGCAATGATGAAATCAGTAATAAAACATTATTGTAAACAGATAACTATAAAGCACAAATGAGTATTACAAAGACAGGTCATATGGTTGCATGCATTGCTGTACATTCAGTCGAATGGAGTATTCTGTTAGGTAGTGTATTTAAAAAATAATAAAGTTAGATTGGGTTTTAGGTTTAACATTTATGTGATATAATTGTGAGAAACATTTAAGATATACAGTTTATAAGGTTCAGTTATTCAGTATTTATTTGGTTTTGGGTGAGTAAGTGATCTTTGAGAAAAGACTTGAATTTATAAACAGGTAGTGTTTCTTTTATATTTACAGGTAATGAATTCCAGATTTTAGGGCCTTTTATGTGCACTGAGTTTTTGCATAGCGTAAGATGGACACGAGGAACATCAAAGAGTGATCTGTGCCTTGTGTTATGGTCATGTGTTCTGTTGAGGTTGGCAAGGAGATGTTTGAGGGGAGGGTTAATATCAGAGTTAAGTGTTCTATGTATGTAATAGGTGCAATAATAAGTATGGATGGTTTTGTATGGTGAGTAGGTTGAGTGTTTTGAATATTGGTGGAGTGTGCTGCCTGTAGTGAGAATTTGTTATCATTTAACTGCAGCCTTTTGTTGGGTAATTAGTGGTCTGAGATGGTTAATTGTTGTTGAGCCCCATGCACAAATTTCATAGGTGAGATAGGGGTAAATAAGAGAGTGATATAGGGCCAGGAGGGCTGACTGTGGAGCATAGTACCGTATCTTCGATAGTATGCCTACAGTCTTGGAAATTTTCTTAGAAATTTGTTGTATATGTGTATGAAATTTGAGTCTATTATCAAGGTGGATTCCTAAGAATTTTCCCTCTGTTAGCTTTGTGATAGGTGATCCGTTTATCATTATGTTAAGAGGGACATCTGTAGCTCTGTTACCAAACTGAATGAAGTAGGTTTTGTCAATGTTTAGTGTAAGTTTGTTAGTCCTCATCCAGGTAGATATTTTCTGTAATTCGGTATTTACAGTATTGGCTAGTGTGACTGGGCTCGGGTGAGAGAAGACATATGTAGTGTCATCTGCAAATAGTGTGGGTTTGAGTAATTGCAAGGACACTTCCCTGTGGGACTACCAACTGTAATTGGTTGTGCGGAAGAGCTTGCCCCATTTGCGTACACATATTGGCTTCTGTTGCTGAGGTATGACTTGAGGTAGTTGAGGGAGTGCCCTCTTATACCATAGTGTGACAATTTTACGTGGAGCAAGTCATGGTCAACTGTATCAAAAGCTTTACGTAAGTCAATGAAGATCCCCAGTGGGACTTCTTTTTTCTCTAATGCAGTGTATATATGTTCTAGCATGTGTATAATAGCATCATTAGTATTTTTATTAGGCCTGAATCCAAATTGGCAGGGGTTGAGTATGTTTTGGAAGATGAGGTAGGAGTAGATTCGTTTATGAATTAATTTTTCGAAGATTTTTGAGAGAGGGTGTAAACTGGATATTGCCCTATAGTTATTCAACTCTGTTTGGTCTCCTCCTTTATGGATCGGGGTGACCCTTGCTATTTTGAGAACTGTAGGGAAGGTGGAGGATTCAATGGATTTGTTAAAGAGTGTTGCAATGATTGGTGATAGCACTTGTGACACTTTTTTGTATATAAAGGGTGGTAAGGTATTTAAATCTCCTGCCTTGTTTTTTAGTGCATGGATAATAAGGGAGACTTCGTATGGGTTAGTCGGAGCTAGGAACAGTGTGTTCGGGTAGTTGCCAGTGAGGTATTCATTTAGTGGGGTATCTGAGCTTGGGATTTTATTGGCAAGGTTTTGTCCTATAGTGGAGAAGAAATCATTGAGTCTGTTTGCCGTTTCTGTTGGTGGGAGTTGGGGTTCATCTGATTTTGCTAATTTTATTTCGCTATTTCGTGATATCTTTTTTGTTCCCAGAATTTTT
>NC_069469.1:5803228-5825385 GCF_026875155.1 Cherax quadricarinatus | reverse complement strand
GCAAAGAAGTCCAGTACTCTGAAGCTGGTCCTAGGGGCTTTAAAAAAGAAGAAGGAAGTAACCCCGAAAGGACTCGACACCTCAAGTCTTAATGGAAGGGGATTCCCCTTCTAAACACTAACACTCTCTCTCCCCTCCTCCCATCCCATCAATCAATCACCAGATCTTCAATAAAAGTAAGTGTCATGTAATTGTGCATGCCTTTTCAGTTTGTGTGTATTAAAATTAACATTTCATGTGGTAAAATTTTTTTTTTTCATACTTTTGGGTGTCTTGCACGGATTAATTTGATTTCCATTATTTCTTATGGGGAAAATTCATTCGCATACCGATCATTTCGCATAACAATGAGCCTCTTGCACGGATTAAAATCGCTATGCGGGGGTCCACTGTATTATTATTATTATTATTATTATTATTATTATTATTATTATTATTATTATATAAATTATTTGTAATTTTTATTCACACAAAAAATATAAGATTTACTGTTATTCCTTATTGCAATAATTGTAAAAATATGTCATCCCATTCACAGCTGCATATTGGAATGGACAGTGACGTCATTTGTTTACTCAGAAACAGCCAAGCAGTGGACCATTTCTCCTAGGTTGAGCTCAATTTCAAGGCACTTTTCATCATTAAAGCAATCAAAATTGTATATCTATTTCTGTACTATATCTTCCATTCTATCAAATGAGACAAAAAAAAACGAGAATACAACCATAAAAACCATTTGAAATTACCGCTAAGGGGTGGCTAATTGCTGAGAAGTGAACTCCATTATTTATGCTTAGATTTCTTTCATTATTATTATTATTATTATTATTATTATTATTATTATTATCATTATTATCATTATTATTATTACAGTGGACCCCCGGTATTCGATGGCATCGGTATTCGATAAATCCGGTATTCGATACATTTTATCGCAAAAAATTTTCCTCGGTATTTGATTGAAAACCCAGTACAGTGGACCCCCGCATAGCGACCTTAATCCGTGCAAGAGGGCTGGTTGTTATGCGAAATGTTCGGTATGCGAATGAATTTTCCCCATAAGAATTAATGGAAATCAAATTAATCCGTGCAAGACACCCAAAAGTATGAAAAAAAAAATTTTACCACATGAAATATACATTTTCCTACACACAAAGAGAAGGATACATGCACAATAGTAGAGTAGTACATGCACAATATATATTGTGCATGTACTACTCTACTAAATGAAGAATAAATGACACTTACCTTTATTGAAGATGCAGCAATGACTGATGAGACACTGTGTCCTGGGAGTGCCTTTTCCCCCTGAGTACTGTAGGTCCTGTTTGGCATTTTCTTCCAGAACAGGCCTTATCACACTGTGTATGCCACTACGATTTTTAAATCTCTCAAACCAACCTTTGCTGGCTTTAAATTCACCAATATGAGCACTAGTTCCAGGCATTTTTCCCTGTTCACCTGGGTGTTAGTCGACTGGTGTGGGTTGCATCCTGGGAGACAAGATTAAGGACCCCAATGGAAATAAGTTAGACAGTCTTCGATGACACTGACTTTTTTGGGTTATCCTGGGTGGCAAATCCTTGGGGTTAAATTGTTTTTCTTGGATTCTCAATAAGCCACACCAACAAACGGTAGCTACTGCAGCAGCAGCAGCTGACGATGGTCTGGCAGCAACAGTACGATCTACAGCAGCAACAGAACGATGGCCTACAGCAGCAGCAGACGATGCTACAGCAGCATCAGAACGATTCACAGCAGCAACAGACGATGCAACAGCAGCATTCAGACGATGCTACAGCAGCAGCAACGATGCTACAACATCAGCAGCAGACGAAGCTACAGCAGCTGCAGTCAGCTGAACGGGGTCAACAGCAGCAGCAGCTGACAGAGCAAGCCGCAGCTGACCCAATAGAAACGATGGTTGATTGGGTTTATTAAACAACTGACCAGCTCGGAGACAAGCACTCCACTTTCATACTTTATCAATGATCTTTTTTCTTCATCTCTATAGTAATTCTCCACCCTTATTGCTGTAGGGTTGGCACTAGAAGCCTTCTTGGGGCCCATGGTCACTATTTTCCAGAAAAATCACCAAAAACACTGTAATAATAACGAAATTTCCGATGTATGCTGGAATGTTAACCGCGTAGCTGGCTGGTAAACAAGTGCCCACCGGCGGAACAATGTGAGCTGTGCTCAGGGCCGCACAATTGGAACCGTCTCGGACGAAGGCATTGAGCGGGTTTTTAAGGGCGGTATGCGAGGCAAAATTTTTGCGAAAAAAGCGAGCGGTATGTCGGATTGTACGTATGCATGCGTTGCGGAATGCGGGGGACCCACTGTATTTGATTACAATTCGTACGAGACGTGTCCACGTTGACCTGAACTGCCCCTTGTGTGGTGCCATTGTTTACAAGCCAGCCAGTGTGCGCGCATCTAAGGATACATTCGTACATTCCATATTATCCATTTTCACTGTGTTTGGTGCTTGTTTTTCCTGCAAAATAAGTCACCAAGGCTCCAAGAAAAGCTTCTAGTGCCAACCCTATAAAGAAAAAGTCACTAATGACATAAGAAATGAAGAAAGAGATAATTGCAAAGTATGAAAGTGATGCGTGTTCCTCGGAGCTTGTTAATTGTATAATAAACCCAATCAACATCTCTTACTATAGTGACCAGGGAAACAGCAATCAAGAAGCGTTCTTGCAAAAGGTGCAACTGGTGATTACTAAACAGCGTACCGCAAGTGTTAGAAAATGCTGAGAGATTGTATTGTGGTGGATAAATGAAAAACAGATAGCAGGAGATAGCATCTCTCAAGCGATCATTTGTGAAAAGGCTAGGGCAGTTTGCATACGATTGGCAAAGAAATTGCCTGCAAATAGTGGTGATGGTGAAGTGAATTAAGGCCACAAAGGTTGGTTTGAAAGATTTAAGAATCGTAGTGGCATACATAGTGTGATAAGGCATGGCTGGAGGCAGCCAGTTCGGCGGACCGAAAAGCAGCTGAAAAATATGTGAAGGAATTCAAGGATTTCAAAGACAGTGAAGGACTAAACCTGAACCAGTGTTAATTGCGACGAAACATGGCCTGTTTTGGAAGAAATGCCAGGGCAGGACTACAGTAACGCTCAGAGAGGAAAAGCACCCTCTCCAGACATAAGCCTATGAAAGACAAGGCATTACTCTGTTGATGTGTGCCACTGCTAGTGGTGATTGCATAGTAAAGGCCTTATTGGTGTATCACAACTCTGAAACCTCCCAGAGTGTCAGAAAAACAATGTCCTCAAGGCTTAATTTGTGTGTGCAGTGGAGGGCCAAACCTATAAGGCATGGGTCACTAGGACTTTTTCTATATTTGTTACAACCTGCATTTGCCCCCACTGGGAAAAATTACCTAACTTGAAAAGAAATTAGACCAGAACGAAGTGCCTCCTGGTATTGACAATGCCCCTGTTCATCCTAACAGACTTGGCAGAGCGACTGTTGTTGGTGAAGAAGAGCTTCATTAAGGTCAAGTTTTTGCCTCCTAATACCACTCCTCTCCTGCACCCAGGACCAGCAGTCATTTTCCAACTTCAAGCAAACTGTACACTAAAAAGCAATGTTTCAAAAGATGCTTTATAGTGACCACAGGAAACTCAACTGACTCTATAAGAGTTTGGGTAGGATCACTTTAATATCCTCAATTGTATAAACCTGATAGGTACGGCTTGGGAGGAAGTTAATAGAGGACATGAACTCGGCTGGAAAAAACTGTGGCCAGAAAGTGTTAGACAAAAAGGGATTTTGAAGGATATGAGGCTAACCTGAGAATCACCTATCCAGTGAGGAATCCATGGGCATTGGGGAAGTTCCTTGGGGTTTGAGTTAGTGGGGAGGATGTGGAATAGTTGGTGGAGGAGGACATGAAAGAATAACCACTGATGAGCTGATAGATCATCTTGAACAGCAAAGAGGCCAGACCTGAGGAATACTGCTTCTATTAGTTAGTTAGTTTAATATGTTTATTATGCACCCCATACCCATCCTTTGGGCTGGTAAGTCAAAAGATTACAGAGGTACATAAATTGGTCCAGTGACAGCTCACAAAGTTTGATAGCTGAGCAAGTTACAGAGGGTAATGAATTCACAATTACAAAGGTACTGAACTTACAAATTAACAAAGGTAATAACTCCGGGTAGGGCTTCGGAGAGGGGATAGAGAAACTTGAAGAAGTTGCCCTACTCAAAGAATTAAGGAAATGTGTGCAATGTGCTTAAAGTGCAAAACCTTTTTGTATGACATCAGCCCCTAACACAGCTATTGCAAGCTGTGCTGGTGACAATTACACTAACAATGTTGTGAAAACACTTTAGGGATGTCAATAAAGGAACCGTAGGTACCGGCCACTATGGACAGAAATGTGATGTGCGACAGAAATCCAGTGACTCTGAAGCTGGTCCTATTTACAATAAAAAAAGAAGGGCAAGTAACCCCGGAAAAGGACTGCTACCTCAAGTCCCTAAGTAAGGGGATTCCCCTTCTAAACGACTAAACACCTCTCCCATCCTCCCTTCCATCAATCATCACCAAATCTTCATTAAAGGTAAGTGTCAATATTTTATTATTATTCTATTGCATTAAACTTAATATTTCCCTGTAGTAAAAATTTTTTTTTTTTTCGTACTTTTGGGTGTCTTGCACAGATTAATTTGATTTCCATTATTTCTTATGAGAAAACTGATTCGTTTTTTCGATATTATCGTATTTGATGAGCTCTCAGGAAACGGATTAATATCGAATACCGGGGGTCTAACTGTATATAACACACTGGCCAATTTCCCCTACCAAGGCATGGTGGCCCGAAAAAGGAAAAACTTTCATCATCATGTCACTCCAACACTGGTCTTGCCAGAAGGGTGCTTTACACTACAGTAAAATTGCAAATTAACAACCCCTCCCTTTAAGTGCAGGCACTGTACTTCCCATCTCCAGGACTGAAGTCCCAGCCTGACCGGTTTCCCCCGAACCCATCATAAAGTACTTTGCTCACACTCCAACAGCAACGTCAAGTATTAAAAAAACCATTTTTAGTCCTCCATTCACTCCTATCAAACACGCTCATATGCACGCCTGCTGAAGTCCAAGCCCCGCGCAACACAAAACCTCCTTTACCCCCCTCCCTCCAACCTTCCTAGGCCTGACCCCTACCCTGCCTTCCTTCTAACTACAGACTGATACAACTACACAATAACCCGCACATAAAAGAGAGAATGCTACGACGACATTTCGGTCCGACTTGGACCATTTGGTGACTTTGTAAATGGTCCAAGTCGGACCGAAACGTCGTTGTGCGGGTTATTTGTGTATTGTTCCAGTCACGGTATTGTGCCTTTTTTTGTTAGTTATTGACTGATACACTCTTGAAGTCATTTCTGTTTCGCTCTATTCTCTCTACATGTCCGAACCACCTCAACAACCCTTCCTCAGCCCTCTGGACAACAGTTTTTTGGTAATCCTGCACCTCCTCCAAACTTCCAAACTAACAGAATTCTCTGCATTATATTCACACCACTACATTGCCCTCGAGACATGACATCTCCACTGCCTCCAGCCTTCTCCTCGCGGCAACATTCATCACCCAACGCTTCACACCCATATAAAGAGCGTTGGTAAAACTATATTCTCATACATTACCCTCTTGCCTCCAAGGACAAAGTTCTTTGTCTCCACAACTCTCCTAAGTTGCACTGACTTAGTGAGTGACTTGACTAACATACTGAATGACTGATAGACTTACTGAATGATTTGACTTGACTTTACTAATGACTCTGACTTACTGGATGAAATGACTGAAAGGTGGCCTGGTGGCTAAAGCTCCCTCTTTATCACACGGTGGCCCCGGGTTTCGAATTCCCGGCGGGTGGAAACATTTCGACCGTTTTCCTTACACCTTTGTCCCTGTTCACCTAGCAGCACAATAGGTACCTGGATGTTAGTTGACTGTGTGGGTCGCATCGGGGGACAAGGTTGAGACCCCAATTAAATAAGTTAACCCGTCCTCAATGCCGCAGCTGACTTTCTTGGGATATCCTGGGTGGTGCTAAACCCTTCTGGGGTTAAAAATCCAAACAAAATCTTATCTATCTCTGTGTACTTGACTGACCGTACTGACATGACTGACTTAACAGAGTGATTGACTACTTACTGAATGACTTGACGGACTTACTGACAACTGATCTTACTGAATGACTTGACTGACTTACTGAGTGACTTGACTGACTTACTGAGTGACAATTGACGTGCTGAATGACTAACTGACTTACTGAATGATTTGACAGACATTACTGAGTGACATGCGAGTTACTGAGTGATTTAGCTGAACTGAAAGACTTGACTAACTTACTGAGTGATCTGACTGACTTACTGATGACCTTGACTGATTTATTGAGTGATACCTCTTCTGACATACTGAATGACTTGACATGATTTATTGAGTGACTTGAATTGACTATACAGAGTGACTTGACTGAATTTACTGAGTGACTTGAGCTCGACTTACTGAATGATTTGACTGACTTACGAGTGGACTTGACTGACTTACTGAATGACTTGACTGACTTGACTGACAACTGACTACTAAATGACTTTGACTGACTAACTTGAATGATTTGACTGACTTACTGAATGACTTGACTGACTAACTGAAGTGACTTGACTGGCTTACTGAATGACAAGAACTGCTTACTGAAATGATTTTGGACTGACTTACTGAATGACTTGACTTGCTGACTGAATGACGACCTGACTTACTGAGTGACCCTGACTACGAATGACTTGACTGACTTATTGAGTGAACAACTGACTACTGAGTGACTTGACCAGACTTACTGAGTTGCCTGACTTACGGAATGACTTACTGACTTACTGATTGACTTTGAC
The DNA here is from genome assembly GCF_026875155.1 of Cherax quadricarinatus. Classification (NCBI taxonomy): domain Eukaryota; kingdom Metazoa; phylum Arthropoda; class Malacostraca; order Decapoda; family Parastacidae; genus Cherax; species Cherax quadricarinatus. Next base: position 5,818,457 of record NC_069469.1, on the reverse strand, counting down.
TGACTTACGAGTGACTTGGACTGACTTACTGATGACTTGACTTGACTGACTTACTGAATGACTTGAATGAATGAATGAGTTGACTGACTTATTGAGTGACTTGATTGATGTATTGAGTGACTGACAGGCGATAAATGACATGCCCATGCACTCTGCCCCAGGGCCAGACTCATGGAACCTGGAGTTCATCAAAGAACAGCAAGAAGCCCCTATCACGAGCCTTTTCCATCCTATGTGAGAAGGAGCATGGACACGGGGGGTCGTCCCCAGTTACTAAAAACAACAGACATAGCCCCACTCCACAAAGGGGGCAGTAAAGCAACAGCAAAGAACTACAGACCAATAGCACTAACATCCCATATCATAAAAATCCTTTGAAAGGTCCTAAAAGCAAGATCACCACCCATCTAAAACCCATCAGTTCACAACCAGGGCAACATGGGTAGAACAGGTCGCCCTGTCCCTGTCTCAACTACTGGATCACTACACAAGGTCCTAAATGCACTAGAAACAAAAAGAATGCAGATGTAATATATACAGACTTTGCAAAAGCCTTGACAGAGTGTGACCATGGCGTAATAGCGCACAAAATCGCGCTAAAAAGGAATAACAGGAAAAGTCGGTCGATGATCTATAATTTCCTCACTAACAGAACCCAAGAGTAAGTCCGTCAACTATAGTATAGTCCGAGGCAGCTAACGTGAAAAAGCTCTGTTCCACAAAGCACAGTACCGCTCCCATCTTTTCCTCATCCTCAGATCCGACATAGACAAGGATTCAGCCACAGTGCACCGTGTCTTCCTTTGGCGATGACACCCCGAATCTGCATGACAGTGTCTTCCATTGCAGACACTGGCAAGGCTCCAGGCGGACACAACCAAATCTTTCAGTGGGCTGCAGAAAACAATATAAGTACAACAACGATTAGAAAATTTCATTACTCAAAATTGGAAAACATGAGAAATTAAATCTTCATCCGAGTACAAAACAAATTCTGGCCGACAAAATAGGCGAGAAACACCAACGTCAAAGACCTGGGAGTGATTATGTCGGAGGATCTTCACACCTTCAAAGACCATAACATAGTATCAAAACGCATCCTGCTAGAAAAATGACAGGATGGATAATGAGAACCTTCAAACTAGGGAGGCCAAGCCCCCATGATACACTCTTCAGGTCACATGTTCTATCTAGGCTGGAATATAGCTGCACTCTAACAGGCACCTTTCAAGGCCAGGTGAAATTGCCGACCTAGAAAAGTACAAGAAACATTCAACGGCGCGCATAACGGAGATAAAACACCACAAATACTGTGAAGCGCTTGAGTTTTCTAAACCTTATCCCTGGAACGCAGGGAGGGAGAGATACATGATTTATATACACCCTGTAAAATCCTATAGGGGACTAGTACCGACTTGCCACACGAAAAATCCACTCACAACGAAAGCAAAAGACTTGGCAGACGATGCAACTATCCCCCCAATGAAAAGCAGGGGTGGTCACTAGCAACGTTAAGAGACCATACAATTAGTGTCAGGGCCCGAGACTGATTCAACTGCCCTCCCTGCTCACATAAGGGGTGATTACCAACATACCCCTGCAGTCTTCAAGCTGGCACTGGACAAGCACCTATAGTCAGTTTCCTGATCAGCCGGGCCTGTGCTCTTACGATGGTTTGCGTGCAGCAGCAGCAATAGCCTGGTTGATCCAGGCGCAGATCCACCAGGAGGCCTGGGTCCAGACCGCCGGTGCCGGGGGCGTTGACCCCCGAAACTCTCTCCAGGTAAACTCCAGGTAATAATAATAATATTATTATTATATTATTATTGCTGAGAAGAAAAAGAGAATGATTTCCATGGAATTAAAGCATGAAATCACAGAATAAACAAGCGAGGTGTCCAGGTTTTGGGTTGAGGGGGAAGAGGGAGGGAAGAGCTGGCTCATAACTCAGAGCAAAATATCGACCCAGGGACGGCTCGTATCTCAAAAAACTTGTAAGTTGGGACACTCGTAAGTCAAGGTTCCACTGTATATTGATTCGACTCTGAATTAAAAGGTATGCTGTTAAGCTCTCTAACCCAACAGACATGTGTTTGGTTGTTATAAAAGCTTAACACTAGCAATTTCCTGTACAATGTCAGTAAATAGTACAGGACTTTAAGTTAGCCTCTGGGACAAATCACAAATCCCCACATTAAAAGCCATGACAGTGAAAATTCACACAGTAAAAATGCAGTCCTGCAAAATTAAAAAAATTCACTTGTTAATACCAAAAAATTCAATAATTCAAACGTATGAAACAGTAAGTAAATAAGTGTGAAATAGCTTGGCCCTAACTGTGCCCAGCTTATTTATTTCATGTGGTTAGTTGGGATAAGGTAAAATCCTAACCTAGCTTCTATAACTGTTGAAATTAGTGTGTCCGCTATAGCCTAAAATCTGGCTTTATAATTCGACTGTAAATAATAACAAGGTAAAATCTGACCTACCTGCTATAAACTGTTTAAATAGTTGCAGAGTCCTAGCCTTACTGTAGCTTTACCATGCAAATCCACTGTAAATAATAACATACAATTACCCTACCCTGGTTTACATGTAATCACTGTAATTATTTAAATTCCCAAGCTTAACTAGCCAACCTGGCCTGCCCGTAAATTGCTGTAAATAATTAATTTACTCCATGGGGAAAGTGGAGCAGAATTCTTCCCTTCGTGAAGCCATGCGTGGTTTGTAAGAAGGAGACTAAAATGTTGAGAGCAAGGGCAGTAACCCCTCTCCTGGTATATATTACTAAATTAAAAAAAAACTTTTTTTGTTTTTTCTTTTTAGGCCACCCTGCTATGGTGTGATATCCAGTTTGTTGAAAGAAAGAATATAGATTTACAAGCTCAACTAGTCTTACACTGGCCTGCCTGTAAACCACTGTAAAATAGTAAACTTCTGTGAGTATCAGCTTCCTGGGCCTAACTTTTTGTTAATCTCTGGTACTAACTGTGGCCTAGCTATGTTAATCTTAAAACCTAGCTATTTTCCCACATCACGGTTACGAAGACCAATGTGAGAAATTTCTCTGGACTGCCTTCCATGTGGATTGTCTACCCTAGAAAGCTCTGTTGACACAGACCCCCAAGGTTTGGTGCCTCCAGCCCTCACATGTTCACTAATAACTGATGTTTGCAAGAATTCCAATCTCATTACACGGAATTAAAACCTAACTTACTTGGTATTGGAGGAATATATCACCCAGTCTTCCAACCTCCCTAAGCCTTTGCCCACTACCCTTAGGACTCTCCCTTCAAATCACTACGTGCAGCAAAGCTTTAAATTCCTGCTATAGCAGAAGGTATTAGTGTCCCTTTTTTGTGCCGCACCTCAGCAATCACTGATTACAAAGGGGGTGTGTATCCCCTCAATAATCAATGCATAAGTGACACTAGGGGATGTCAGTAAGTACTGGTCCTTGCGAGCATCTGACTCACAGACCCACAGTCAGCTCACTCACATTTACCACCAGAAAAACTGGCCAAATACTGAGAAAGAAAGGGAGGTCCTTGTCTTACTGACAATGGACCTGATAGAGAAGAATATCCACAGTACTTTGGGATCCCTACAACTGTGGTTCCCCAGGTCTAGTATTGTTACTCCAATGGTGTCCAGGTCTTAGAAGGAAGCACTAGCATCTCAAATATCCCCGCCTCATCATTCAAGGTTGGAGGACTGCCAGTTTGTCCCTACTATTCTAACCTATTGTTTGCCTATATAAAAGAAGCCTATTCCTGCCTACCATTAAGGTCTTAGGTCACATATTAATACTGCAGTTGCTTCAGTAATCCTAATATTAGTTACTAACAGTATAAACTACCTACATCTTCCTTGAAGGGTAAATCATCAATTAAAGAAGTACCATTCCAAATTCACATCTGCCAACCCGTTTGTGTGTGTGTGTTATAGGTTTAGATGTTGAGGCCTGCTAACTCAGTCTATTCGTAATGTTTTGGGGCGTCATGACCTTAATTTCCCTGTGGAACTTAGGACGCAAATAAGTTCCCCACAATACAATATACTTAGCCTAACAATACTGCTTTCCTTAACTATTGAACCATGAACAGTCATAAGACACATGAAAGCATCATAAAATATTTGTCTCGTGTCAGCCTTTGGTAAAGAGAGAAAAGACATAATAATTCACGAAAAAAGAAAGAGAAAGACTACAAAATTCAAGAAAAGAACTTGTAGCAGAGATACCAAAGTGGAGGAGAAGAGAGAGGGAAGACGGTGCCTTTCTTCAGTGATTCTATAATATGTAACGATACTAAAGCAGCACAAGTCCAATGAAGGCTTTAGCACCAGCCAGCGATGAAGTGTAGGCATTAAACAGTGTCAGCAGTAAGTCAAGTGATTATTGATAGAGACAGGACAGTACGAACCCAACCCCCAATGTTGATGGAGTTATATAGGGTGGCCGACAACATTGCCACTCTGCGCTTGTGCTGCTGCCATCGACCATCACTATGAAGGCTTATCCACTCAGTAAGCCCGTATATACACCCAACAAGAACACAACAAAACAAAAACAGCAAACACTCGTACATACTTTAAATGACATATTTTATTCATTCTAGAGGTATATGTCATGTTTTCAATGTTAATATATTGTTTATTTATGTCTATTAGGAATGAATTGTGATAGATAAATAAAGCCCAGAGTTGATATTAGTGTCAAATGGACTATCTTGTCCTAATCTCCAAACACACTCTGCCACAGTCACAATTCCTAACATATTTAATGACATATTTTAGCTATGATAGGGGCACTGGAAATATCGCAATCTAACTGGGATGAATGCAAGGTAGCCCAAGATGTTTACCTGTATATAAAAGACTAGTACTGTCTACACTAAACTTTCTATCAAAGTTCATGCAAAATTTACTTTTAAGATCCTTCAGTTCTCTAACTTTTACTTATTCCACGAAAATTGAAGCTAATTTTACCCTCCTCATTAACTCTTAACCCCCTCATCCCTACTTGGAGGTTGTTCAGGGGGTCAACCCCGCCAGCCCGGTCATAACCAGCCTCTGCATCCCGGTCCAGCCCCATGACTAGGCCAAGAACCCTAACAGACCAATTTCCACAATTGCACGTAAGACCCATATGGCTTTAGTGTCGTTTCAAATACACAAAAATACATTGCATAAAGGGTGTTTTATATGCCTGTTTAATATACAGTAGGAAGTTGTGAGTCTTTAACCCTTTGATGGTTTTTCGTCGTACTAGTACGTCTTAGGCGTAGGGGTTTTTGACGAACTAGTACTCAATAAATTCTAGCGACCATCAAAATCTAGTGGAGAAAGCTGTCGGCCTTCATATGAAAGAATGGGTCTATGAGGTCAGTGCGCACAGTCCCTAAAAAAATACTGCAATCACACGGTGCATAATGCGAAAAAAAAAAAAACTTTTCCATTTTTTTTAATAAATCAGCGACTTGCAGTGTATTTTCGTATAGTATTGATTGTTGTATTCTTCTAGTTTTTCTTGTCTCATTTTATAGAATGAAAAAAGACAATTAACTGAAATTGGAGAACGATTTAGACTTGTTTTACAATGAAAGGTGCCTTGAAATTTGAGCTCCAAATTAGCAGAAATGTTCGATTTTTAATACCAAACCTTCAAAGGGGGATAGTAAACAAATCGGCCAAGCGTGCAATACACGTCAACTGGTGAGTCTAATATTCTTTCACAAGGCACCCCAATAATCTTTATACCATTATTTACACAAATGCAGTAGTCAGCATACAAGGTAAATCTTAAATTTATTGTGAGAATAAAAATTCAAAGTGAAAGCAAAAGATATAAGAGGGGCCTTGGAGACGTGACAAATGACTAGAGGAAATGTCATTTTAGTGCCAGGAATGTCTTTCTTGTTTATTCTGGACCCTATTCCGAAATTGGGCATCTTTTGAAATATTGTGTGAGAAATTGGCCAAAATTGCTATATTCTGACCACTGTACTGGATGATTGAATTTATAAATGGGTGGGTTATAACCTTGCACCATTCGATAGAAAAAATGAGTTCTAGCGAAATATTCCATGTATTTTGTCGACTAGTACAGTGAAATTGGCCAAATGTGGCTCAAAGTGGGCAAAATCGCCGAAGCCGTAAACATCGCCGAGACGCTAACTTCGCGAGGAGCATAAATATCCGTAAGTTTCTATCAAATTTCAAACTTTGGTGTCGTTAAGATCGGGAAAAGAATCCTCTATGTTTTCAATAGAGAAAATAATTTTTTTTTTTTTTTTATCAATTTGGCCACCCTGAAAACGAGTTTCGGAGAGGGCCTGTCGACCCTCAAAGGGTTAAAAAATAATATGAATTTCATGAAACAGAACTTAATAATTTGTCCTCTTCAAGGGGGGCTCCTTGGCGTAGTGAAGGAGCTCCTTGGTCTGAGGAATTAGAAGACCTATCGGTCTTCTTCCTCACCGGAACCTAATTACCCCCCAAACTCCCTCCCCTATCCCATCCTCCCCCTTTGTTCCTTTCATCCTCCTCCTCCTCCCCCACCCCTCCCTTTTGCCCTTCCTCTTTTTGTCCTTTGGGATTCCACCAACAGGCGCGCTAGTTCCTAGGTAGGGGAAAGGATACCGGGGTCCATCCCATTCCGTTGAGGTTCTTAGCGGTGGCGAAGTTTGCCGTGAATCTGGATCGCCTGGGGATGTCCCCCGATCCCCTCCGGTATCCCGGAGTAGCATTGAGGTGTCTTTCGGGCGACGAGTGGTATCTCTGAAGCCACCTATCGGATTCCGTGTGTGGTGGCCGAAGAGGTATGCTTTGTGGCGGATATCCCGGCCGCCCTCTCTTGTCCACCGAGGTAGCTCGGCAGATGTGAGGTGCTATCCCGGATTGTTTAGTTAACTAGCATGATGGGAAGGGATATGGCACGGGTTCCATGCTGCATCCTGGCGCAACTTGTGGTGCGAGGTCCTCTTGGTTCGGAGGGAGATTTCTTGGCCCCCCTTTTTTTTCCATTCCTCCAGAACTATCCCTGCCCCCGGTCCCCCCTTTTTTTTATCTTTTTTATTTATTTTATTTTCTTTTCTTCTTTCTTTCTTTTTTTTCTTAAAAAACAAAAAAGAAAGAGTAACCTAACCATGGCAGCCCTAGTCCATGAACATGGTTAACCCCCGGCCCCTCAGATACCGCACCCCGTTCTGACCCCGCCTCATCCTTTGGACCACTCTTCAGACATTCCTCATGCCTCTGTACCTATTGCCAGGTGCTGTTTCCCACCTGCTTCAGGTACTGAGGCCTCGACTGACTCCATCATTTATATCGACCTTCGCTGCTCCCTCTGACTATGCTTCCGGCCTCATCCCTCTACGGAAGCGGCAATTTTCAATCGCCGACCGCGTTTTCCACGTCCGGACCCAACTCTGGTCCCACGCCTCTAAACGCCAACGAACAATTTACCTGCTGATGAATACTTACCTCCACCTTCTCGTTCTTCTCAGAAACGATCGACAAGTCCGTTCACTACCTTTCCACCTCATTTCAACTGAACCATGGACTAAATTCTTCCTTTACGACCAACTTCCCTTCAACTGCCTATCTTTCTGACCATAGAATTGGCAAGGCACTCCCTACGCCATGTTGGTAAAGATATTTCTTTTTCATGCACGTAAGAGGCTGGTAGTAACGCTCATCATTACCGTACAGAACTACCCCAGCGCTCATGAGCTCTTCTTCGTCTTTTCCCAATCTCGATACTGTTCCTGTCACTCATGGAAAAACATCATACCCTCAATTCTTGTAGTGGTACCCGTCCATTCTGCCCCATACCAAGTTCAACAAAATTTCCAGACATGTTGCACTGACATTCTTGAACAGCTGGAACTCCAAGATCCCCAAATCCTCAAGGTAATACACTTTAACGTTCTCCCTGCCCGTGGGCAGAGACCGATACCACTAAGCAATGTGGCTGTTTAACTTTTGACAGCCGAGAACTCCCATCCTCCGTTTATTCTAAGCAGGACATCTGTACAAGTACGAAAGGTGATCCCTACACCACAACAGTGTAGAAATTGCTGGCGATTTGGCATCCACGAAATATTGCAGATCTATGCGAATCCCAGTCTGTGGTGCCGATGACCATTCTACTACGTCTTGCAGTCGATCTCCCTCTTGCCTTAACTGTCATGAGGCTCACCCTTCGTACTCTCGCCGTTGTCAGTCTATTTAAACGAGCGGGAAATCCGTTACCTCAAAGAGACAGAAGGTCTCCCTTATGCCATGGCAGTTTCTCATCTCCGCCTCCAAGGGAGACTCCCACGTGTTTCTTATTCCCGTGTTTCAAAACGTCCCCCCACTTCTGTATCCCATCTTCTACACCCACCTCTGTGGTTACCTCTCCCATAATCACTCCTGTATCTAATCCTTTTGCTGTCCTCGGCTCAGACGTCCCTACTTCAACGCCTCAGTCTAATCTCGCTTCTTCGAGTTCTCTCTCACAAGCCTCAGTATCGACGAGACCTCGTACGACACCTCCTCCCAATCGTCCCTCTACTTCTCAAAAGTCAAAAAAAGGTCCGTTAACACCTCCTACCCATCTTCCACCTCCTCATTTTACCCTCCCTGTCTCTGTCCCTGGTTCTTCCCCTCTCACTGGCTCAGTTACAAGTGTAGAGGTTCACCCTCCTCCTCGTACTGTACCTTCCTCCCCTGTTCCCTCCCAAGTTTCTTCCTCTTCTGCCACCTCCCAGGTTCCTGCCTCTTCTGTCCCCTGCCACGCTTCTCCAGTTCCCTCCACCCTTTCGCCCCCCCCCTACCTTGGTACAGTCCAATACAGTTCCAATCTTTACTCATCCTCCCCCTACCATTCCCAATATTGTCTCCCATACGACATCTCTGAATTCCGAAACACTTGAAGCAATCTCTGAATATATTGCAGAGACCAAACCATCAATGGACACTGATCCACCTTCCGCTCTTTCTCTCTCCTCTGCTCCATCTGCGCAACTCCTTTCTTCACAGCGCACCGTTCCTTCGCTGCTTGAACGTTTTCCACTGCCTCCGCATGTGGACTTTTCTAACCCTTCAGTCCGTAGGAACCCTTACCTGCGGATTTCAAGTATCTTTATCATTGCCAATCATGGCCTATTTACAGTGGAATATACGCGGCCTCAGGGTAATCGGGGTGAGCTTCAGATGTTACTCTCCCAGTTTGCCCCTGTTGGTGTTTGCTTACAGGAACCAAAATTACACTCTGCTGTTATTTCTCACATCTCAGGCTATAATTTATTGTATTCTTCAGATCCTTTTCCTGATGGGACCTTTAATGAAAGTGCCCTTCTTCTACGCACTGATATTCCGTACCATCAGCTATTTGTTCATACTTCGCTGCATTACACAGCAGCCCGTATCCACTTACATAGGTGGTATACGCTCTGTTCTTTATATCTCTCTCCTTCTCGGGCATTATCTATTCCGGATTTTGCCTTCCTTGTTTCGTCATTACCGCCACCGATTCTGTTACTTGGTGATTTTAATGCCCACCATTTCCTCTGGGGGGGGTCTCACTGTGATTCCCGTGGAATTCAGTTAGAGGCTTTTCTTGCCACCCACCCCCTCCATGTTTTAAATACAGGTACTCACACCCATTTTGATCCTCGGACTCATACTCTCTCTTGCATCGAATCTCATCATCTGCTCTTCCTCCGCCGCATTAGACTTCACTTGTCTGTTCTCCCAGACTTACAGACAGTGATCATTTCCCATCATCTTACTTTTTCCCCTTCATATTCGCCACCCCCTCTCGCACCCCCACGCTGACAATTAATTAATCGGGCAAATTGGAACCTTACTCACACCTAACTGGTTTTTAAAGAGGTTCATCTTCGTCCTCCATCGATGACTTTTACACCACTTCGTCGTCCTTCCCGTTTTCACACCACAGCTTCTCATTCTATACCCCAAACTTCGGGCAGGCATTCCTAGAAATGCGTTCCTTGGTGGTCTCCTACTTGTGCTCGTGCAGTTTACGTTTGAAACGCGCTACAATTGGGCATGTTACCGGTACAATAGAACAAGAAGCGACTCCTTGAATTTTAAACAGAAGCGAGCGATCGCGTCCGACTTGTCACCCGTGATGCAAAAAAACGCTTTTGCTGGCGAGATATGTCTCCACTATCACCACTGCTTCCTCCTGTGAGTGCAGTCTGGAAAAAGTAAAGGAAAACTGCGTGGTAAATGATTCCTCCTGACCCGGGCTCTGTTCTGCGGGTTGCCGGTGTTGATATAGAAACCCACTAGATTGTTGCAAGGAAATTGGTCAATCAACTGTCCGTATTTCTCAGGGACTCCTCCATCTATGCGCCCTCCTTTCATTCCTCAAAGTCTGCCAGAGAGTTAGCACCCTTGACTTTTCTTCTCTCAGAGAAGAACAGTATAATGTGCCTTTACACTTCAAGAACTGGAGGCCAACACTCTCAGCTTGTCGATCATCGGCAGCTGGGCCCGACGACATTCATATACGTAGCTACAACATTTACAACAGTCAGCCCTTTGCACTCCTATAACGCCTTTACAATCTTATTTGGTCACAAGGAGTTCTCCACAGCTGTGGAAATCCGCCATTGTTTCCTCCCTTTCTGCAAACCTAGGCACACGTGACATGAACCTCACTATTGTCCCCATTGCTCTACCATGCAGTTGCAAAGTTAATGGAACGCCTATTAAAATTAGACGTTTAGTGTGGTATAAGAGAGACACAACAGTCTCTCCACTCGTCAATATGGCTTTCTGTCAGGGACGTTCTAGCCAAGACCCCTTCCTGACGCTTGGATAACGTAGTTCGTAATGCCCTTTGCGAATAACCACTCTCAGTTTTATTGCCATATTTTTTGACCTTGATAAGGCTATGACACAACTTGGGAGGTATATATTATTAGCCCCAAGCCACGTCCTTAGGCCTTCGAGGCAAACTACCATACCTTCTTAAAGAACTTTTTAACGGACTGCATTTCCTGTTCGGGTTAATATGTGCTCTCCCCAGCTTTATCCATGCTGAAGGTGTCCCCAGGGATGTGTTTCTTAGCACAACACTTTTTCTCCATGCCTAATAATGATTTGGCCTCTAGTTCTTCTCCATCATATAATTGGTCTTCACAGTCTAAATGTTGATGACTTCACAATTGCCTGTGTCAGGCGCTGACATGACAACCTCATAAACAGTTTCTCTCCAACATGCAGTCGAACCGTGTTTCCAATTGGGCCCACCACACGTGGGTTTAAATTTTCCAGCACTAAAACCCACCAAATCACTTTCACTAGATCTCTGTCATCTCCGATCCACCTTTGCACCTCTATGGCTCCCACGTAGCCCTGAACGTGAACAGTCAATTTCTGGCCACCTCTTTGATCGCGGTTATCCTGGAAACCTCACATTCTCTCTGAAGGCAACTTGTCACAGCCGGCTGAACTTCTAACCCTTGCTCATCTTTCATGGGGAGCTGTACGTCCATCCCTCCTTCGGGCCTACAATTCCACCCTTATTTAATCGAAACTTGATTATGGGTGACCAAGAACTAATCAGGCGGCATCTCTGCTACTACTCTCTCTAGCCTTAACCCCATTCGTCACCAAGGATTACGTTTATGCTTTGGTGCTTTCGCTCTTTCCCTGTCAAGAGCCTCTATGCAGAAGCGAAACGTTCCATCCTTATCCGATCGCCTGATGGCCCATTGCCTGCTGCTCACTATGTACGCCTCTCCATGATCTCCGCAATCCTTCCATTATAGAATGGTCAACTGATATTAGTAGACATTCTTTATTTGTTCGCCGCCCATTTTACATCCGTCCCCTTCTCCTCTTCGCCTTCATTCGCTCTTGATCTTCCTTCCAAAACTACCACCTTTCTATGTAAAGTTTAGCATCTCACTATTTCCCACCCCCCTGGGAGTTCAGCCTGTTCGAGTCTGTTCTTTCTCCCTCCCTTGCTCGATAAGCCAACTGTCCTATACGGTCGCTTCCCGCTCTCTTTTCCATGACCACATCACTCTCATTCTCATGCATTGCTGTGAATACACAGATGGCTCTAGTCTTCTGACGCGTAGGATTCGCAGCAGTTGTTTCCGTACAGCGTCGAACAAGGGCATTTACTATCTTTCGGCTATATTTTACTGCTGAATTAATGCCAACCTTACAGCACTTATTCCGTATTGCCATCTAAGTCCTTGTCATCATTTGTGGTTTGTCTCAGACTCTTCCCGTTATGCATTACAGGAGCTATACAAAAATTTGGTACAACCCCCACCCCTTAGTCCTCCGTAATCCAACTTTGGCTACGCCGCATCTTTTATACCCAAGCAAAAAGATAATTGTTTTTTTTTGTTGGGTCCCTGGTCAGTTGACGTACAGGGCAATGACAAGGCCAGACACTGCTGAGTGCGGTCCCAGCAGTACATGACCTACCAGTTTCTTATAGAGGTATTCCATTTATGGACTAATTTACTGCAATATCTTCCTCCCTTCACACTCCGTTGGCAAACAAACATTGGTTCTACTATGCTCGGACAACAAACCCTTCAATCTATTAAACCGAGTAAGGTTACGGCCGTCATCTTATCAACAGCGTCGAGGTTTGGGAGACTACTCTCTCCCTCTTCGCCTTGGCCATACTCGTCTTTCCTCTTGGATATCTCATGGATAGGTGTCATGCCCCTCTCTGTGAGAATTGACAAGCTCCATTATCATTCAGCCACATTCTGTGGGACTCTGCCCCTTATGAACGAGCATGCAGAATTTAACCCTCTGACCGGTCGTCTACTCGCTCCGCTGCTCTCTCTTTACTCCCATCTCGCTGATGGACACCCACCTTTCCCATCCCGACTCTCTCAAAGACATTTTGACAACACGACTACTTCACAATTCTGATACCTTCAGCCCTTTCTACTTCAATCTCTTGCTACCCTCTACCCCCCCTACTAATCCCCTGCCCGCTGTTTTCTGAACCTAACTGAATCATTCCCCCCCCTCCCTTCAGCCATCCAATTCCCTGCTTCCTTCCAACCCTTCAGCGCTGTATAGCCTTGTGGCTTAGCGCTTCTTTTGAATTTAAAAAAAAAAATAATAAAAAAAATAATAATAATAATATTATAATATGTACCAAAATGTTTGTTTTAATCAGTATAATGATCCTCTTAATTCTAGAACACAGACACTGCGACTTTCACTTTTTCTAATTCACAGTTATATTGAGGACAACAACCCAACCCTCCTTGTTTGTTGCTGACACTAAGATCTCCAGAGTTTCCTGAAGCATCTGTGGAAGTTTCATTACCAACCAACTGATACTCAATTTATACCCCTTTGCTATTTACAGTAACCACATCAACAACTTTGAAATGTGTTGTTAATGAACTGTAAAAAAAAGTGTATTTATTGCTCAGATATTTAAGGAAAATCTTTAAAAACATGAGTGATCTCAAAGAGAAATATATAAACATAGCCTCTTTATATGTTAAAAATGTTTTTAATACACACAAAAAGTGTTCATTTAGAAAGTAAACCATATCTGTGTTAATGAGAGCTCTTGCAGGTAACTATATGAGTATTCATTATATTATTATTATCATTATTATTGTATTGCATTCTTGGGGAGTGCTAACCATATAAGGGGACAGAACACTTTCTTAATCAGCTTTGATCTTCTACCATTTATAGGCTTTATTAAAACACCACATGTAACATCTGACCTGGAGGAAGGGAAGGCAGTCAGGTTCAGTCCAAGGAAGAGAAGGTCAGGTCTAATACTATGGATCATGTGCCCCTCATTGACCTCCAGGAACCTCTCTTGAAAGAATATCAGTGTTCAGAATGTCTGAAATGTTTTACAAATAAAAGTGATCTTGAAAGACACATGAGAGTGCATACAGGAGTTAAGCCTTATCAGTGTTTAGAGTGTCTGAAATGTTTAGCCAAAAAAGTAATCTTGTAGAACACAAGAAAATTCATACAGGAGAAAAGCCTTATCAGTGTTTAGATTGTCTGAAATGTTTCAGTAAAGAAAGTTATCTTGTAAAGCACAAGAAAATTCATACAGGAGAAAAGCCTTTTCAGTGTTCAGAGTGTCTGAAATGTTTTAGTCAAAAAAGTTATCTTGTTATTCATGAGAACATTCATACAGGAGAGAAACCTTATCAGTGTTTGGAGTGTCTAAAACACTTTAGCCAAAAAAGTAATCTTGTAGAACATGAGAAAATCCATAAAGGAGAGAAGCCTTATCAATGTTCAGAATGTTTAAAATGTTTCAGCAATAAAAGTTATCTTGTAAAGCATGAAGAAAATCATATAGGCAATAAACCTTATCAGTGTTCAGAATGTGTAAAATGTTTTGTCTCTAAAAGTTGTCTTGAAGGACACTTGAGAATTCATACAGGAGATAAACCATTTCAGTGTTCAGAGTGTCTGAAAGGTTTTAGCAAGAAAAGTGGTCTTATAAGACATGTGAAAATTCATACAGGAGAGAAACCTTATCAATGTTCAGAGTGTACAAAATGTTTTATCACTAAAAGTTATCTTGAAGGACATACAAGAATTCATACAGGACAGAAACCCTATAAGTGTTCAGAGTGTCTGAAATGTTTCTGCACTAAGAGTGAACTTGTTAAGCATAAGAAAATTCATACAGGAGAGAAACCCTATAGTGTTCAGAGTGTCTGAAGAATTTTGGCAATAAAAGTGATCTTGTTAAGCACAAGAAAATTCATACAGGAGAGAAGCCTTATAAGTGTTCTGAATGTTTGAAATGTTTCAGTAATAAAAGTGATCTTATATAAACATGAGAAAATTCATACAGGAGAGAAGCCTTATCAGTGTTCAGAATGTTTGAAATGTTTCGGTAGTAAAATAAATCTTGAAGGACACATAAGAATTCATACAGGAGAAAAACCGTATCAGTGTTCTGAGTGTTTGAAAAGTTTTCGTAGTAAAAGTAATCTTTTAAGACATAAGAAAAATTCATACTGGAAAAAAGCCTTATCAGTGTTCAGAGTGTCTGAAATGTTTCAAGCCAAAGAAGTAAACTTGTAGATCACGAGAAAATTCATACTGGAGAGAAACCTATCAGTGTTCAGAATGTTTGAAATGTTTAGCACTAAAAGTCATCTTGTAATACACATGAAGTTTATACAGAGAGAAGCTTATTTTAGTTTTTTTTCCCCAAAAAACAAGA
>NC_069469.1:5769215-5802728 GCF_026875155.1 Cherax quadricarinatus | reverse complement strand
AAGAAAGGTGGTATTGAAGAGAAGACAAGAGCGAATGAAGGCGAAGAGAGAAGGGACGGAGTAAGCAGGGGCGGCGAACAAATAAAGAATGTCTACTAATATCAGTGACCATTCTATAAATGGAAGATTGCGGAGATCATGAGAGCGTACATAGTAGCGCAGGCAATGGCATCATGGCGATCGATAAGGATGGAACGTTCGCTTCTGCATAGAGGCTTTCGACAGGGAAGAGCGAAAAGCACCAAGGCATAAACGTAATCCTTGGTGATGAATGGGGTTAAGGCTAGAGAGAGTAGCAGAGATGCCGCTGAATAGATCTGGTCACCATAATCAAGTTTCGATAAAATAAGGGTGGAATGTAGGTGAAGGAGGGTTCGACGATCAGCTCCCCACGAAAGATGAGCAAGGGTTTTAAGAAGGTTCAGCCGGCTGTGACAAGTTGCCTTCAGAGAGGTAATGTGAGGTTTCCAGGATAACTACGATCAAAGAGGAGGCCCAGAAACTTGACTGTATCACGTTCAGGGATACGGGAGCCATAGAGGTACAAAGGATGATCGGAGATGACAGAGCGTCTAGTGAAAGTGATTTGGTGGGTTTTAGTGCTGGAAAATTTAAACCCATGTGGTGGTGGCCCAATTGGAAACACGGTTCGACTGCATGTTGGAGAGAAACTGTAAGGAGGTGACAGTCAGCGCCTGCACAGGCAATAGCGAAGTCATCAACATAGAGTGATGACCAAATATTTGATGGAAGACTAGAGGCCAAATCATTAATAGCAAGGAGAAAAAGTGTTGTGCTCAGAACACATCCCTGGGGACACCTTCAGCTTGGATAAAGTCCGGGGAGAGCACATTATTAACCCAACACGGAAATGCCTGTCAGTTAAAAAGTTCTTAAGGAAGGATGGTAGATTGCCTCGAAGGCCTAAGGA
Source organism: Cherax quadricarinatus (assembly GCF_026875155.1). Lineage (NCBI taxonomy): Eukaryota > Metazoa > Arthropoda > Malacostraca > Decapoda > Parastacidae > Cherax > Cherax quadricarinatus. The sequence goes on along the minus strand of NC_069469.1, from coordinate 5,801,797 downwards.
GTGGGCTTGGGCTAAAATATTATACCTCCAAGTTGTGTCATATGCCTTCTCAAGGTCAAAAAATATGGCAATAACTGAGTGGTTATTCGCAAAGGCATTACGAACATACATACCAATAGCGCAGTAAGTGGTCTATGGTAGAACGTCCCTTACGAAAGCCATATGACGAGTGGAGAGACTGTTGTGTGTCTCTAAATACCACACTAAACGTCTATTTACTAGAGTTCCATTACTTGCAAACTGCACTGGTAAGAGCAAGGGACAATAGTGGGAGGTTTCATGTCCCGTAGTGCTGGTTTGCGGAAAGGGAGAACAATGTGCGGATTTCCACAGCTGTGAAGAACTCCTTTGTGACCTAATAGATTGTAAAGGGTAATAGGACTGCAAGGGTTACTGATGTAAATGTTGTAGCATACGAATATGAATGTCTGGCCCAGCTGCCGATGATCGACAAGCTGAGAGTGTTGCCTCCAGTTCTTGAAGTGTAAAAGGCACATTATACTGTTCTTCTCTGAGAGAAGAAAAGTCCAAGGGTGCTAACTCTCTGGCAGACTTTGAGGAAAGAAATGAGGGGCATAGATGGAGTCCCTGAGAATACGGACCAGATGATTGCCAATTTCATTGGCAACATCTAGTGGGTTTGCTATATCAACACCGGCAACCCACAGAACAGGAGCCGGGTCAGAGAATATTTACCACTCAGTTTTCGTACTTTTTTCCAGACTGCACTCATAGAGGAAGCAGAGGTGATGGTGGAGACATAATCTCGCCAGCAAGTGCGTTTAGCGTCACAGATGACACGCGAGCGATCGCACGCTTCTGTTTAAAATCAAGGAGTCGCTCTGTGGTTCTATTGTAACCGGTACCTGCCCATGCATGCGCGTTTCAAACGTACTGCACGAGCACAAGCAGGAGACCACCAAGGCAACGCATTTCTGAGAATGCCTGCCCGAAGTTTGGGGTATAGAATGAGAAGCTGCGGTGAAAACGGAGGACGAGAAGAGGTGTAAAAGCTCATCGATGGAGGACGAAGAAGGAACCTCTTTAAAAACAGTAGGTGTGAGTAAAGGTTCCAATTTGCCCGATTAAATTGCCAGCGTGGGGTGCGAAGAGGTGGCGAATATGAAGGGGAAGTAAGAATGATTGGGAAATGATCACTGTCATGTAAGTCCAGGAGAACAGACCAAGTGAAGTCTAATGCGGCGGAGGAAGAGCAGATTGAGAGATCGATGCAAGAGAGAGTATGAGTCCGAGGATCAAAATGGGTGTGAGTACCTGTATTTAAAACATGGAGGGGGTGGGTGCAAGAAAAGCTCTAACTGAATTCCACGGGAATCACAGTGAGACCCCCCCCCAGAGGAAATGGTGGGCATTAAAATCACCAAGTAACAGAATCGGTGGCGGTAATGACGAAACAAGGAAGGCAAAATCTGGAATAGATAATGCCCGAGAAGGAGAGAGATATAAAGAACAGAGCGTATACCACCTATGTAAGTGGATACGGGCTGCTGTGTAATGCAGCGAAGTATGAACAAATAGCTGATGGTACGGAATATCAGTGCGGAGAAGAAGGGCACTTTCATTAAAGGTCCCATCAGGAAAAGGATCAGAAGAATACAATAAATTATAGCCTGAGATGTGAGAAATAACAGCAGAGTGTAATTTTGGTTCCTGTAAGCAAACACCAACAGGGGCAAACTGGGAGAGTAACATCTGAAGCTCACCCCGATTACCCTGAGGCCGCGTATATTCCACTGTAAATAGGCCATGATTGGCAATGATAAAGATACTTGAAATCCGCAGGTAAGGGTTCCTACGGACTAGAAGGGTTAGAAAAGTCCACAGCGGAGGCAGTGGAAAATGTTCAAGCAGCGAAGGAACGGTGCGCTGTGAAGAAAGGAGTTGCGCAGATGGAGCAGAGGAGAGAGAAAGAGCGGAAGGTGGATCAGTGTCCATTGATGGTTTGGTCTCTGCAATATATTCAGAGATTGCTTCAAGTGTTTCGGAATTCAGAGATGTCGTAGGGGGAGACAATATTGGGAATGGTAGGGGGAGGATGAATAAAGATTGGAACTGTATTGGACTGTACCAAGGTAGGGGGGGGCGAAAGGGTGGAGGGAACTGGAGAAGCGTGGCAGGGGACAGAGGAGGCAGGAACCTGGGAGGTGGCAGAAGAGGAAGAAACTTGGGAGGGAACAGGGAGGAAGGTACATTACGAGGAGGAGGGTGAACCTCTGCACTTGTAACTGAGCCAGTGAGAGGGGAAGAACTAGGGACAGAGACAGGGAGGGTAAAATGAGAGGTGGAAGATGGGTAGGAGGTGTTACCGGACCTTTTTTTGATTTTGAGAAGTAGAGGGACGATTGGGAGGAGGTGTCGTACGAGGTCTCGTCGATACTGAGGCTTGTGAGAGAGAACTCGAAGAAGCGAGATTAGACTGAGGCGTTGAAGTAGGGACGTCTGAGCTGAGGACAGCAAAAGGATTAGATACAGGAGTGATTATGGGAGAGGTAACCACAGAGGTGGGTGTAGAAGATGGGATACTAGAAGTGGGGGGACGTTTTGAAACACGGGAATAAGAAACACGTGGGAGTCTCCCTTGGAGGCGGAGATGAGAAACTGCCATGGCATAAGGGAGACCTTCTGTCTCTTTGAGGTAACGGATTTCCCGCTCGTTTAAATAGACCTGACAACGGCGAGAGTACGAAGGGTGAGCCTCATGACAGTTAGGGCAAGAGGGAGATCGATTGCAAGACGTATTAGAATGGTCATCGGCACCACAGACTGGGCATTCGGCGATAGATCTGCAATATTTCGCTGGATGGCCAAATCGCCAGCAATTTCTACAGTTGTGGTGTAGGGATCACCTTTCGAACTTGTAACCGATGTCCTGCTATATAAACTGAGGATGGGAGTTCTCGGCTGTCAAAAGTTAAACGAGCCACATTGCTAGGGTATCGTCTCCGCCCACGGGCAGGAAGAACGTAAGTATCTACCTTGAGGATTGGGAGATCTTGGAGTTCCAGCTGTTCTAGAATATCGGTGCCACATGTCTGGAAATTTTGTTGAACTATGGTATGGGGCAGAATGACGGTACCACTACAAGAATTGAGGGAATGATGTTTTTCAAGAGTGACAGGAACAGTATCGATATGGGAAAGACGAGAGAGCTCATGAGCCTGGGTAGCATTCTGTACGGTAATGATGCGCGTACCGCTCTTAAGAGCATGAAAAGAAATATCTTTACCAACATGGCGTAGGAGTGCCTTGCCAATACTATGGTCAGAAAGATAGGCAGTAGAGGAAGTTGGTCGTAAAGTGAAGAATTTAGTCCATTGTTCAGTCTGAAACTGAGCGTGGAAAGGTAGTGAAGGACGTGTCGATCGTTTCTGAGAAGAACGAGAAGGTGGAGAAGTATCAGCAGGTAATTGTCGTTGGTGTTTAGGCGTGGGACCAGAGTTGGTCCGACGTGGAACGGGTCGGCGATTTGAAAATTGCCGCACCATAGAGGGAGAGGCCGGAAGCATAGTCAGAGGAGAGCAAAGGTCCGATAAATCAAAGGAGTCATCGAGGCCTCAGTACCTGAAGGGGGTGAGGAAACAGCACCGCAATAGGTCAGAGGCATGAGGATGTCTGAAGAGTGGTCCAAAGATGAGGGGGGGTCAGAATGGGGTGCGGTATCAAGAAGGGGCCTGGGGGTAGTAGGTTCATGGACTAGGCCTGCCATGGTTAGGTTACTTCTTTCTTTTTGTTTTCAAGAAAAAAAAGAAAGAAAAGAAAATAAAAATAAAAAAAGAATAAAAAAAGGGGGGACGGGGAGGGATAGTTCCTAGGAGGAATGAAAGGGCCAGAAATCTCCCTTCCACACCCAAGAGGACCTCAGCCCCCAAGTAGCGCAGATGCAGCATGGAACCCGTGCCATACCCTAACCCATCATGCTAGTAAACTAACAATCCGGGATAGCAACCTCACATCTGCCGAGCTACCTACGGTGGACAAAAGAGAGGGCGGCCGGATATCCGCCACAAAGCATACGTCCTTCGGCCACCACCCCCGGAATCCGAAAGGTGGCTTCCAGAGATACACCCTCGCCCGAAAGCACCCAAAGCTACTCCGGATACCGGGGAGGGATCGGGACATCCCCAGGCGATCCAGATTCCCGGCAAACTAAAGCCACCGCCAAGAACCTCAATGGAATGGGATAGACCCCGGTATCCATTCCCCTACCTAGGAACTAGCGCGCCTGTGGGAGAAATCCCAAAGGCCAAAAAGAGGAAGGGTAAAAGGGAGGGGTGGGGAGGAGGAGGAGGAAAGGAAAAAGGGGAGGATGGGATAGGGGAGGGGAGATTGGGGGGTAATTAGGTTCGGTCTGAGGAAGAAGACCGACAGGTCTAAGTCCTCAGACCAAGAGCCTCTTCACCACGCCAAGGAGCCCCCCTTGAAGAGGTCAAAAGTTAAACGAGCCACATTGCTAGGGTATCGTCTCCGCCCGCGGGCAGGAAGAACGTAAGTGTCAACCTTGAGGATTGGGAGATCTTGGAGTTCCAGCTGTTCAAGAATGTCAGTGCCACATGTCTGGAAATTTTGTTGAACTATGGTATGAGGCAGAATGACGGTACCACTACAAGAATTGAGGGAATAATGCTTTTCAATAGTTACAGGAACAGTATCGACATGGGAAAGATGAGAAAGCTCATGAGCCTGGGTAGCATTCTGTACAGTGATGATGCGCGTACCGCTCTTAAGAGCATGAAAAGAAATATCTTTACCAACATGGCGTAGGAGTGCCTTGCCAATACTGTGGTCAAAAAGATAGGCAGTAGAGGAAGTCGGTCGTAAAGTGAAGAATTTAGTCCATTGTGCAGTCTGAAACTGAGCATGGAAAGGTAGTGAAGGACGTGTCGATCTTTTCTGAGAACGAGAAGGTGGAGAAGTATCATCAGCAGGTAACTGTCGTTGTCGTTTAGGCGTGGGACCACAGTTGGTCCGACGTGGAACGGGCCGGCGATTCGAAAATTGCCGCACCGTAGAGGGAGAGGCCGGAAGCATAGTCAGAGGAGAGCGAAGGTCAGATAAATCGAAGGAGTCAGTCGAGGCCTCAGTACCTGAAGCGGGTGAGGAAACAGCACCGGCAAGAGGTACAGAGGCATGAGGAGTGTCCGAAGAGTGGTCCAAAGATGAGGCGGGGTCAGAACGGAGTGCGGTATCAAGAAGGGGCCCGAGGGTAGCAGGTTCATGGACTAGGGCTGCCATGGTTAGGTTACTTCTTTCTTTTTGTTTTTAAGAAAAAAAAAGAAATTAGAAAAGAAAAGAAAAATAAAAAAAAGAATAAAAAAAGGGGGGACCGGGAGGATAGTTTCCTAGGAGGAATAAAGGCCAGAAATCTCCCTCCACGCCCAAGAGGACCTCAGCACCGCAAGTAGCGCAGATGCAGCAAGGAACCCGTGCCATACCCTATCCATCATGCCAGTAAACCGGCAATCCGGGATAGCATCCTCACATCTGCCGAGCTACCTCGGTGGACAAAAGAGAGGGCGGCTGGAAATCCGCCACAAAGCATATCTCCTTCGGCCACCACCCCGGAATCCGAAAGGTGGCTTCCAGAGATACACCCGTCGCTCGAGAGACACCCAAAGCCACCCTCCGGGATACCGGAGAGGGATCAGGACATCCCCAGGCAATCCAGATTCCACGGCAAACTACACCACCGCCAAGAACCTCAACGGAATGGGATGGACCCCGGTACCCTTTCCCCTACCTAGGAACTAGCGTGCCTGTGGGGAAAAAAAAAAAAGGCCAAAAAGGAAGGGCAAAAGGGAGGGGTGGGGAGGAGGAGGAGGAAAGGAAAAAGGGGAGGATGGGATAGGGAACGGGGGATTGGGGGGTAATTAGGTTCGGTCTGAGGAAGTAGACCAACAGGTCTAATTCCTCAGACCAAGAGCCTCTTCATCACGCCAAGGAGCCCCCCTTGAAGAGGTCAGTCAGCTGTTGCTGGACCAGTCAGCTGTTGCTGGATCAGTCAGCTGTTGCTGGATCAGTCAGCTGTTGCTGGACCAGTCAGCTGTTGCTGGATCAGTCAGCTGCTGCTGCACCATGGTCAGCTGCTGTTGCACCATCAGCTGTTTCTAAACATGACTCGTCCCGAACCTGTCCGTCCAGCCTGAGCGTCTGCCTTGCCGTCATTGTTTACAAGCCAGGGTGGCCGGTTGCATGCATACATTCAATACATTTTGTATTATTCCATTATTTAGTGCTTGTAACTGCTAAATAAGCCACCATGGGCCCAAAGAAAGCTTCTAGTGCCAACCCTGTGGTAAAAAGGGTGATAAATACTATCGTACCACGGTCAGCTGATAAATTGGACCAGTCAGCTGTCGCTGCACCACAGCTGCTGCTGCTGCACCACAGCTGCACCATGGTCAGCTGTTGCTGCACCACAGCTGCTGCTGCACCATGGTCAGCTGCACCACAGCTGTTGTTGTTGCTGCACCACCATCAGCTGTATTACTCGAAGATGTGGAGAGAGTGTTGTTGGTGTGGCTTAACGTGAAACAATCACCGAGAAACAATTAACCCCGGAGGGTTAGCCACCCAGGATAACCCAAGAAAGTCAGTGCATCATCGAGGACTCTCTAACTTATTCCCATTGGGGTCCTTAATCTTGTCTCCCAGGATGCAACCCACACCAGTCGACTAACACCCAGGTGAACAGGGAAAAACGCCTGGAACTAGTGCTCATATGGGAATTTAAAGCCAGCAAAGGTTGGTTTTTAGAGATTTAAGAATCGTAGTGGCATACACAGTGTGATAAGGCCTGTTCTGGAAGAAAATGCCAAACCAGGGCCCTTACAGTACTCAGGAGGAAAAGGCACTCCCAGGACACAGTGTCTCATCAGTCATTGCGCATCTTCAATAAAGGTAAGTGTCATTTATTCTCATTTTGTAGAGATACATGCACAATATATATATTGTGCATGTACTACTCTACTATTGTGCATGTATCCTTCTCTTTGTGTGTAGGAAAATGTATATTTCATGTGGTAAAAATTTTTTTTTCATACTTTTGGGTGTCTTGCACAGATTAATTTGATTTCCATTATTTCTTATGGAGAAAATTCATTTGCATAACGATAATTTCGCATAACAATGAGCTCTCATGAACAGATTAATATCGTTATGCGGGGGTCCACTGTACTTGCCACACAGCTTTCGTACCTTCTTCCCAACCACACACATAGGGAAAGACGAGGTAATGGTAGACACGTAGTCTTGCTAACAAGTGCGTTTAGCATCGTGTATGATGCGGTGAGCAACTGCCCTTGCCTGCTTAAAATAAAAAGACGATCTGAGATCCAATTATATCGATAATGGCTCCACGCAAGATATTTCAAACTCACTGCATGGGCACATGCAGGAGATCACAAAGGCACGCATGTCTGAGAATGCTTGCCTGAGGTTTGAGGAACAGAACGTGATGCTGCAGTCAAAACTAAGGTTGAAAACTTGGAAGGGAAGACTGGAGGATACTTAGGTTTGGTTTAAGGATGAAGACCAAAGGGTTTAATTCCTTAGACTAAGAGCCTCTTTGCTGTGTCAAAGAGCCCCCCTTGAAGAAGGAAAAATGCATCAATCAGAGTCATTTAACAAAGACAATAAATTAACCTCATCAAGCATGACTGTCATTAAACAATTGAGATAGGTCTTGGTGCATTCCATGCTTACTCTTAACACTTAACGACACTAGTATGGTTTATCTTCTGGATGATTTCTCATGTTATAAGATTAAAATTATAGCTAAAATATATCACACACATTCATCTTTAATACAGTTTCTCTTCTAAATGAACTTTTTTTCATGTTTTACAAGTGTGCAACAGTCTAAAACATTTCCGTCTGAACAGCGACATGGTTCACCTCCTGTATGAATTTTGTGTTGTGGCTAAAATGCTTCAATAATTCGGAAAAACTGACATGGTTTATCTCCTATAAGAAGTCTCAAATATTTTTCTGATTTACAAAGGTCCTTTTTTTCACTAAAACATTTCACTCAACAATGATATGGTTTACATCATGTATGAACCTTTTTTCTGCTGCAAGGAAAGATTTATAAGTAAAATAATTCAACATGGAAAATAATGATATGATTTTTCCCTTGTATGAATTCCATTATGGGTTATAATATAGTTAACTTATTTCACATGTAACAATGATATGGTTAACTTCCTGTATGACCTTCATAATCTACAGTAGCAGACACTGAGCACTGATATGGTTTACATCCTGTATGAGCTTTCTCATGTGCTACAAGGCCATTTTTATTACGAAACTTTTTAAACACACTGAACACCGATAAGGTTTCTCTCCTGTATGAATCCTCACGTGTGTTTTAAGAGAACGCTTAAAGGTAAAACATTTTGAACACTCTGAACACTTGTATGGTTTCCTTCCTCTATGAATTTGTTCATGTTGTACAAGATGGCCTTTCCTGCTAAAACATTTCATACACTCTGAACATTGATATATTTTCTCTCCTTCATGAATTTTTGTGTGAACTGAAAGATAACTCTTTCTGTTAAAACATTTCATACACACTGAACACTGGTAAGGCTTTTCATCTGTATGAACTCTTGTGTGTCTTTCAAGATCCCTTTTATTGCTGAAACATTTCAAACATTCTGAACACTGATGAGGCTTCTCTCCTGTATGAATTTTCTTGTGTATAATAAGATAATTTTTTTGCCTAAACCATTTTAAACATTCTGAACACTGAAAAGGCTTCTCTTCTGTATGACTTTTCATGTGCTTTACAAGAACACTTTTACTGATAAAACATTTCAAACATTCTGAACATTGATAAGGTTTCTCTCCTGTATGAATTTTCTTGTGTATAATAAGATAATTTTTTCGGCCAAAACACTTCAGACATTCTGAACATTGATAAGGCTTCTCTCCAGTATGAGTTTTCTTGTGTTCTACAAGAATACTTTTATTGCTAAAACATTTCAAACATTCTGAACACTGAAAAGGCTTCTCTCCTGTATGAATTCTCTCATGCTTTACAAGAACACTTTTTCTGCAAAACCATTTTGAACATTCTGAACACTGATAAGGCTTCTCTCCTGTATGAATTTTCACATGTTTTACAAGATTACTTTTATTGCTGAAACATTTCAGACATTCTGAACACTCATAAGGCTTCTCTCCTGTATGAATTTTCTTGTGTGCAACAAGATAACTTTTATGGCTAAAACATTTCAGACATTCTGAACACTGATATGGTTTCTCTCCTGAATGAATTTTCTTGTGTATGACAAGATTACTTCTCTGTCTAAAACATTTTAGACATTCTGAACACTGATGATCTATCTCTCCTGTATGTACTTTCATGTGTCTTTCAAGCCAATCTTTATTGCTAAAATATTTCAAGCATTCTGAACACTGATATTCCTTCATGGCAGTGAGATCTTGATCCAAGGAATTCAACCTGACCTCACCTTCCTTGAACTGACCCTGATTACCTTCCATTTCCCCAGGTGCTGTATTAACCCCTATGGGTTTAGTGCTCATCTCATGAATGTAATAATAATAATGAACACTAATAAGTTTTATCTTCTAAATCAGAGATTGCCAAACTTGGTACCCAAAAGGGTTTGCCAAGGGCTACACAGGTATGTTTTTACTGTCACTTTATTTATTTCAATACTTATTTATTGGTCTTCAGACTTTCAAAGACAAATATAAAGTCCCAAATGCTAAAACAACACTGTTCAATAATAGAAATATTTCAGTGCTATACTTACACAGATGAGGTAGGTATAGGTATATATGACTATCTCAGACAGTCATACATACCTTTCAGAGAAAGGTATTTTTTCACACCTGTAGAAAAGAATAAGCAGTGGATAAGGCATAATATTACTCCAAAACATTTATGATGAACATAAGTTTGGGAACCTCTGATGTAAATGAGCTTAAGAGTTATATATATATTTTTGCTGTAATATTTTAAGAAACACTAATGGTATTTGTTTCATTATGACATCACATATTTTCAGAGATTTTCCTGATATGTCTAAATAATTAATGAGTTATGTATTGTCATCTGCAATATTTACAAAAAATATTCAGCAAACCACTGATATAACAGACCTCAATATAATGAACTTCTAAAATTATGAGCAAAATCCACTAGATAAATTGCACTTTTAGCTCCTTTATTTCCAAAGTTCATTGCAGTATATCTGTAAACTGTGTGCATAGTATTTTATTAAGTATATATAGGTATTTAAGTGATACTTTGTAGTATTTTTCAACATTATCCTGATATACTAGACACTTGGACAATCCCCCTATTAGTCCGTTCTATCAAGGGGTTACTGTAGTTCATTACAAAACAATCAAGGTATATAATAAAGGTAAAAGAGAATGAGGTGATGTTAAAAGACACTTGTACAGATGCTTCTTGAAAGACAGGAGATTTCAAGTGTAAACATTCTTGTTGCTCATTGCTCACTACATCTGTGGATTAGAAAAATGAGTTAGTGCATTGTTCTTTTCTCAATTTAAGAAGCAATAAATAATGAATCTGAAAAAACTTATGATACAAATAATAAAGTTGTTTCATAAAATTCACATAACTTTTTTAATTCATTCATTTATTTATTTTAAGTCTTTGCAAACAGTACATTGAGATTTTATATTTACAAAAAAAAAGTGGTTGGCAATGACGCAAAGAGAGCCTCTATTATGCCTAGGCATTATGGGCCAACTTAACATTATTGGCTTACAGTGTGAGGGAAAAGTTCAACAGATAGGAGTAGCGAGCGAGTATATGGTAACGATAGTTGTTTGCCGGCTGCTTGTTAAGGTAGGGTCAGTCTAGCTCCCGCTATCCCCTCCCCCCCTTTCTCCCCACCCCGAAAGGTGACATGTGGGGCTCCGGCCAACAACTGTGATACTCGACTCACAGCTCCCGGCGCAACTGTAAGTAAAAGCCTTCTGCTCCTATTCTAGTGGACTTATTGGTTAAAAGCTTCACTTTTGGCCAATAATAAACTTAGTCCTTTCAGTTTTAGCTCCACATGAGACTTTTTTAGATAACACCACCTTTTTTAAGTATCTCTTACACTTATCATGGAGAGTGATTTTCTTTTCAAGCAGTGGGTAACCTGACTCTCTTTCCAGCTTGGATTGACAGATCGGGGTTCACCTGCCAACCCAACGAAAAGTTGTTGAAGGAGATGGACTGAAACCGGTCCTTGGGACGTCACCATATAATCTATACTGATTTATGTTGTTGAGCCACAGGAATACTACCCTTAACTTTGTAGTGGTGAAGGAATCGGCATTCCCCTATCATCTGGACAGACTATTCAAGGCTATAGACTCTGTGAAGAACTAGTGTTGGGTTGTCATTCCAACACCTGTGACCCCCCCCAACATCATCAGTAACGGCTACAATTTCTACAAGACGGTGTCAACCTCCACCAGACACCCCAGCATGACTGTACATATTAGCGTTGAATTCAAATGTCATCTTTTCATTTCATTCTTCATTTTTCTTTCAAATAGGATACACCTTCATGTTTCAATGTTTTATCTTTGCATTACTAAATAATAAAGTGTTTATCTTTGTGAATTATTATTTCTTTTTCTATTCATTAATTTTCCTGAGGAGGAGCCAGCCTTGGTAATACTGTCTGAAGTTGTTACAGGGCTGAGTAAGCCTTCACATACATTCTACTTAACAATAAGGAGTATATCATAGTTGTACAGTAGGATAGTAATTATTTCATAGTTGTACAGTAGAATATTAATTATGAATGACCTATCCCCCCCCCCTTTGTTAATACAAAGATATTATTTATATTCGAAAAATTACTTTTTCTGTGAAAACAATGATTCAATTTATATTCTGTCAACAATGGATTTTGATAAAAGGTTCAATGTGATTGTTTCGGTTATGATGTGGGAGTACATAGGTGAGTAAATGTGTACTGAGTATTTAGCATTTAGTCTAGGGTGATTAATTGGCTTTTGAGAGAGTCTTAAACTGATTTTCAGACTGGGTTACTTTAATATCTTCTGGTAATGAATTCCATATTTTGGGGCCCTTTATGTGCATAGAGTTTTTACACAGTGTGATATGGACACGAGGTATATCAAAAAGAGATCTGTGTCTTGTGTTGTGGTCATGTGTCCTGTTAAGGTTAGTGAGGAGAAGTTTGAGTGGGGGGTTTATATTTGCATATATTGTTCTGTATATGTAGTAGGCACATGAATAAGTATGGATGTTCTTAATGGTGAGCAGATTCAGACTTTTGAAAATTGGTGGAGTATGCTGGTGAGAGTGGGAATTTATCATTCTTAATGCTGCCTTTTGCTGGGAATCATTTCAGAGTCCAGACTTCCAATTTAAAACTTGTTCTCAAGGTTTAAAAATTTTCACTGCCTCCTCAAAAAAAAAAAAAAAAAAAAAAAAATCTCACAAAATGGTAGAGAATTTTTTTCCGAAGATAATGACACAAAAGTACAAAATCTACTGGAAAACTTATGTTATTATACTGGTGCAAAGTTTACGGTCTTGGCATAACTTATGCAACGGTGATTTTGACCACTCTGAGTCCTATTTTAGGACAATTTCATTGTTCCAGTTAACAAAATTCTTAGCTATTTTGCTAGGATAATTTCCATTCTATCAAATGAGCAAAAGAAACTGCCCATTCAACTATTTTAACTACCCAATAAAGTGATCACAATTCCATATTATGGCAAAATTCACATAAAATTAAAAATATGCCGATTTAAAAACTGAGTTTAAAATAAACAATGTAGATATTCTTGGCATTTGCTTTTCATTTTGAATTCTTATTCACACAAAATATAGAAGATTTATTCCATTTCTCAGGAAATAACATACAGTGGACCCCGGACTACGTCATTGGAATACGTAATGTTCAGAATACAGTGGACCCCCAGTTTGCGGTATTAATCCGTTCCTGAGAGCTCATCATAAACCAAAATTATCAAAAAGCGAATCAATTTTCCCCATAAGAAATAATGGAAATCAAATTAATCTGTGCAAGACACCCAAAAGTATGAAAAAAAAATTTTTACCACATGAAATATTAAGTTTAATGCACACAAACTGAAGAAGACATGCACAGTTTGTACTACTCTACTAACAATAGAATACATGACACTTACCTTTAATGAAGATCTGGTGATGAATGATGGGATGGGAGGAGGGGAGAGTGTCGAACTTATTGTTCAGAAAGGGAATCCCTTCCATTAGGACTTGAGGTAGCAAGTCCTTTTCCTGGGTTACTTCCGTTCTTCTTTTAATGCCATAGGACCAGCTTGTGATCATGGACCTCTGTCGCACAACCAAATCTGTCCATAGAGCTCTGTACCTCCGTCCTTTACGAATTGTCTTAAAAATGGGCCACAACATTGTCATTGTAATAGTCACAGCATAGCTTGCAATAGCTGTGTTAGGGTGTGATTTTCATCCAATAAAGGTTTTGCAGTTCAACCCACTTTTGCACACATTTCCTTAATTTCTGAAGTAGGCACAATGGATTCCACAACTGGCATAGGCTTCTCAGGGTTAGCCCCAAACCCTTCAAAATCTTTTTTAATTTCCATACTAATTCTCACCCTTTTTACCACAGGGTTGGCACTAGAAGCTTTCTTGGGGCCCATGGTGACTTATTTTGCAGAAACAAGCACCAAAAACACTGTGATAATATGGAATGTACCGGATGTATCCTTAGATGCGAGCACACTGGCTAGCTTGTAAACACTGGGCCATACGTGGACATGTCTCGGACGAATCGCGTATACCAGTTTTTTAACGTTAACCGAGGCAAAGTTTTTGCGTTAAAATGTATCGAATACCGGATTTATCGGATACTGATGCCATCGCAAACCGGGGGTCCACTGTAATTAACGTTTTTTCGTCAAAATATTGGCTCAGTGATCATCACTGAACTCGGTATAAGTCATTTGTCTGGAACCTGTCCACGTGGCCCGAGCTACCCCAACACTCCATGTACAGCCAGTGTGCCATTGTTTACTAGCCAGTGAGGATGATCCCACACGTTCATATGATGTATTTTATATTATTCCATTCTTTTTAGTGCTTGCAACTGCTAAATAAACCACCATGGGCCCAAGGAAAGTTCCTAGTGCCAGCCAGCCCTTTGGTAAAGGGCTGAGAGGGGAGAATGTGCCTTTTTCAGTGATTCTGCAATATGTACTATACTAAAGCAGCAGGAGTCACAAATGCCATAGCACCAGCCAGCAATAAAGTGTAGCATTAACAGTGTAGTAAGTTAATCGATTAATCGAAAGAAAAAGGACAGCATGAAACTGACTCCTCCATTGTTGTAGGAGGTATATAGGGCTACTGACTAACACCGCCGCCTCTTCTGCCTCTTGCTGCTACCTTCACCACTATGTAAGGCTTATCTTTCAGTGGCCCTTATAACACCCAACAACAAACAACACACCACCACTCATGACATTCTTAATGCCATATTTTATTCATTCTAGAGTATATATCATGTTTCTCTGTTATTAATATTGTTTATGTCATATTAGATGAATTGTGCTAGATAAATAAACTGTAGAGCTGATATTAGTGTCATATTGAAGGACTATCTTGTCCTGTCTCCCAACACAATTTCTAACATACACCAGAAAAAGACCTCTCTGGAACACTTTTTTGAGCGACAGGGGTCCAGTAACTCTCAAGCTGGTCCTAGTGGCATTAAAAAACAAAGAAGGAAAGTCACCCAGGATAACTTGGTACCTGAAGTATTTATGGAAGGGCAATCCTCTTCCAAACAACTGTAAACTCCTCCATCCTCTCCCCTCCTCCCATCTTCCAAACATTACCATGTCTTCAATAAAGGTAAGTGTGATGTTATTATTTTATTTTTCATGTATCAGTGTTTTCTGTGTAGTTAAATGTATACTTCATGTAGAAATCATTTTTTTTAATACTTTTGGGTGTCTGAAAAGGATTAATTAGATTCCCATTATTTCTTATGGGGAAAATTATTTCGGAATTCGTCAGATACGGGTTTAGTCACTCTCTCTGGAATGGATTAATTACAAAAACCGGTGGTCCACTGTATAATCAGAAAAAATTGTTCATGATTTACAGCATCCCAATAATTGAATCATATTAAAAACCCATAAAACAAACTGGGGGAGGATGGTTGTAGGGGCATTTTACCCATCTCTGGAATATTGACAAAAATTTAATATTTCTACTAATCCGAGCTCAGTTTCAAGTTACTTCTAGTCCTGAATCCAATCAAACTCTTCTCTATCTATTCATTACTTTTCCCTTTGTTTATAATGGAATCTGAAGGTAGTTGTTAGAAATGATTAAACTCAGTGAACATGGTATGTCGATGGTAATAATATGGCTCTGGGCCGCAGTGTAGGTAGCCGGTAGGTGTGCCAGGCTACACCTACCAGGGCTACCTACTGACTTCCTACAATAAATACTACTCACCTCTTGCCCTACATTATGATTACAAATATTTTAAGGTAAGTAATTAATGTACTGTGCATGTATTTTACTTTTTATTGCTTTTTAATGCCTAGTTCTATTACTAAATTTATTTTTTGTTAATATTTTTGGGTGTCTGTAATGGATTAATTGGATTTACATTATTTCTTATGGGAAATATTACTTCGGTTTTCGTCCATTTTGAATTTCAGCCAACCTTCTGGAGCAGATTAAGGACGAAAACTGGGGGTCCTCTGTATTGATATGTATCATTTTGTCTGCTCTTTTGATATTGAATGCAGTCTGCACTGTTTTTCATATTTATGTTTTTAAGCCTTTCAGTGTCAGTCCCGTAGTACTACAGCTTGAGAACCAGTGTTGGTCCTGTAGTAATATGCCAAAATTCTAGCGCCTTCAAATCTGGTGGAAGAAAGCTGGTAGGCCTACACGTGAAAGAATGGGCCTGCATGGTCAGTGTGCACAGTATAAAAAAATTCCTGTAGCACACAGTGAATGAGGGGAAAAAAACTCCGACTGCTTTTGGTTTAAAACAGCAATTGTTCAGTGTATTGTCGTATGGCATTTATGAATGTATTTTCATTTTCTTGGTCTCATTTGATAGAGTGGAAGATATATTACAGAAATGGAGAAGATTTTGATTGGTTTCATGATGAAAAGTACCTTGAAACTGAGCTCAAAGTAGCAGAAATGTTCGATTTTTCCTGATGTTCAAGAGTAAACAAATGATGTCATTGTCCAATACGTGTCCAATTGGCTAGTCTAATATGCAGTCATGAATGGAATGACATTATTTATACAATTATTATAATAATGCAGTAGTTTGCATAACAGTTATCTTCTATTTTTTGTGAGAATAAAAATTAAAAATGGAAAGCAAGAGTAATATAAGAGGCACCTGGAGATGTGACAATGAACAGAGAAAATGTTATTTTAGTGCCAAGAATGTCTGCCTTGTTTATTCTCGACCCTATTTTGAAATTGCCATCTTTTGAAATTTGTGTGAAATTGGCCAAATTGCCAATTTCTGACCACTTTATTGGGTAGTTGAAATCGGTAAATGGAGTTCTAGCAAAGTAGCTCTGATTTCATCGACGGGAACAAGGGAAATTTTTCGAAAAAGGGGCTTAAAGGGGGAAAAATCACTGATGCTAAAAACTGCTGAGCTCTACTTGCAAGAATCAATTCATAATTTTTTTCCATAAAATTTCATACTTTTGGTGTCATTACCATCAAAAAGACCTGCACATTTCAAAAAAAAAAAATAATTTTTTTTTTTAATTTTTAAATTTAACCCTTAACCCTTCAGGTCCGTCCCATAAATCTACGGCTTTTTCTTCAGGGTCCAAACCGTAGATCTACGCCCTGACTCAGCTCACTCTGATAAACTGGAGTGGTACATTTGGGCCTAGATATGAAGATACATCTATGGTATGTGTGCACCCCATAAAACAGATCCGCAGCACATGTGTATTTGAGAAAAAAAAATGAAATCATGATTTTTGATTAAAACGAATTTTCGGTTTTTTTTGTATGTTTTTTTTAGTTGTATTTGCGATTTTTTTGGTCTCTTTTTTAAATGGGAAAACATATTACAAAAAGAGATGATTTTGATTGGTTTTACACTGAAATGGTTGAAACTGAGCCAAAATACGGAAATGTTAAATTTTTGCCGTATTCAAGATAACAAACGACCCACCTCTAATCACTCAGCTGGTGGGTCTAAAATACATTCCAAATTGGGTTGATATTTAACAATTATTACAGTATTGCATAACAGTAAATCTTCTATTTTTTGGTGTGAATAAAAATTCATTATGTGAATAAAAAATCAAAATGGAATTTATTTGTAAAGCCTCAAAACATAACTAATGAACAGAGGAAATGTTAGTTTAGTGCCAGGAATGCCTACATTGTTCATTCTGGACCCTATTTTGAAATTGGAATATTTTGAACTTTGTGTTAAATTGGCCAAATTAACAATTTCCAATCACTTTATTTTGTAGTTGAAACAGTTGACTTGGCGATTTCTTGTGCTCAATCGATAGAATAGAAGTAATACTAGTGAAATAGCTAAGAATTTGGTTGATTGGAATAATGTAATTGGCCTAAAATGGGAGTCAAAGTCGGCAAAATCGCCGATTCGTAAATATCGCTGACACATCAAAATTCGCGAGAGCATAATTTCGTCAATTTTCCACCAAATTTCGTACTTTTTTGTTTTATTACCTTCACAAAAAGATTCTCTACGATTTCATAAGAAAAAATAACAAATTTTTTTTTTTTAAATTCTTGGACACTGGTGCGTGACTCCAGATTTGGGCCTTGGACCCTGAAAGGGTTAACCCTTTGACTGTCGCAACCCCAAATCCTGAGGTGTCTTCTGGTGTTGAAAAAATTTTGGAAAAAAAAAAAAAAAAAAAATTTTTTTCTTATGAAATGTAGAAAATCTTTTTCTGACTGTAATGAAACCAAAAGAATGAAATCTGATGGAAAGCTTACAGAATTATGCTCTCGCGAAGTTAGCGACCTCGTTGACATTTATGAATCGGCGATTTCGCCCGCTTTGAGCCCTATTTTCGGCTAATTCCATTGTTCCAGTAGACCAAACTCATAGCTATTTCTTTAGAACTCCATTTGATCTATCAATTGAGTACAACAAACCGCCCATTTACCGATTCTAACTATCCAATAACCGTGGTCAGAAATTTGCAATTTGGCCAATTTCACACAAATTAAAAAAATGTCAATTTCAAAATAGGATCCAGAATGCACAATGCAGACATTCCTGGCTCTAAAATAACATTTTCTTTGTTCATCAGTCATGTCTCCAGGCCCCTCTAATATTACTCTTGCTTTCTATTTTGAATTTTTATTCAAATAAAAAATAGAAGATTTAAGTTATGCAGACTACTGCAATATTGTAATAATTGTATAAATAATGTCAACCCATTCATGACTGCATATTAGAATGGCTAGTTGGACATTTATTGGACAATATTTGTTTATTTTTGAACATATGCAAAAATCAAACATTTCCCCTACTTTGAGCTCCATTTCAAGGTTCTTTTCATAGTAAGACCAGTCAAAATCACCTCTATTTCTATAATATGTTTTCCATTCTCTCAAATGAGACTAAGAAAACGAGAATACAACCATAAATACTGGAGTTCACCTGGAGAGAGTTCCATGGGTCAAAGCCCCCGTGGCCCGGTCTGTGACCAGGCCTCATGGCGAATCAGGGTCTGATCAACCAGGCTGTTACTGCTGGCTGCATGCAATCCAATGTATGAGCCACAGCCCGGCTGGTCAGGTACCGACTTTAGGTGCTTGTCTGAAAATACACCACGAAGTCGACGTTTTAATGCAAAAACACAGTCTTTTTTTTTCTCATTATGCACTGCATGCTGCAGGATTTTTTTATATGGTGCACACTGACCACACAGACCCATTCTCTCACATGTGGTCCTACCAGCTTTCTCTTGCTTGATTTGAAGCCACTAGAATTTTTGAGTATACATGTATATATGTCAAACAGAGAGCCTGCTGAAAGTCGAAATTGCCGAATGGCGAAACCATTTTCCCCATAAGAAATAATGGAAATAAAATTAATCCGTTCCAAACACCCAAAAATTTTTTTTTCAAATTAAATAAAGATTTACATACTGAAAACAATGAGAAATCAAGTACATGCATATAAAAAATAATAATAACATTACACTTAACTTTACTGAAGACATCTGGGTGGATGGA
Organism: Cherax quadricarinatus; assembly: GCF_026875155.1. NCBI lineage: Eukaryota > Metazoa > Arthropoda > Malacostraca > Decapoda > Parastacidae > Cherax > Cherax quadricarinatus. Next base: position 5,782,500 of record NC_069469.1, on the reverse strand, counting down.
AGACGGGAGGAGGGGATAGGAGGAAGGTGTACACTATTGGTTGGAAGGAGAATCTCCTTCCATTAGGACTTCAGGTATGAAGTCCTTATCTGGGGTTACTTCCCTTCTTTCTTTTTTAACCCTTTCAGGGTCCAAGGCCAAAATCTGAAGTGGTGCCGCAGTGTCCAAGACATTTTGAAAAAAAAAAAAAAAATTATTTTCTTACAGAATTAAAGATATTTTTGTGAAGGTAATAAAACAAAACAAAAAATTCTGGTAAGTACTTACCGAGATACAGCGCCGAGAATTTGGCCCAAAATGACCGGGTGGCGGCAACATCAGTGACTTCTGCAAAATCCCATTTTTTTATTTTACGTTTTTTATACTTTTTTCTTTTCTTTTTTATTTCTTTTATTTTTTAATAACATTTGTGGTCTGTGAGACCAGTATAATGTATATTGTACAAGTGCACACTCATTGTATTCAACACAATAACTGCACTAATTTATCATTATATTGCTTACAAAACTTGTTTACAAGTTTATTGTAAACAAAATGATGAAAATATTAGTGCAGTTATTGTGTTGAATACAACGGTACCATATATACCATAGGTACAATGGTGCCATAGGTGCAATGTACCAAGTACAATGGCACCATATGATACAATGGTACCATATGGTACAATATGGTACAATGGCACATGATACAATAGTACCATATGATACAATGGAACCATATGGTACAATGGCACCATTTGGTACAATGGTACCATATGATACAATGGCACCACATGGTGCAATGGTACCTTATGGTATCATATGGTGCAATGGTATCTTATGGTACCATATGGTGTAATGGTACCATATGGCACAATATGATGCAATGGTACCATATGGTACATTGTACCATACAGTACAATGATACCATATCATTCATTGTACCATACGGTACTGTTGTATTCAACACAATAAACACTAATATTTTCATTATTATTTTGTTTACAACAAAAATATGCAAAAATGTTGTATATTAGTAATGTTCTATTATATATTTACAAGTGTACAGGAACTTGACGTGTTCCTTGAGGTGGATGACAAAGCACTTGTCTCTGAAATAGGGGAGTCAGTAGCTAGCTTGCGTCGCCACTCACTCAGTCTTGGCTGGTGTCTCATGCCACCAACACCTATTAACCATATGGTACACGGTATCATATGTTACAGGGTACCACATGGTACATTGTACTATATGGTATAGGGTACCATGCAGTACAGGGTTAATTATGGTGCTGGGTAACATGGTGCAGGGTACCATATGGTACAGGGTTACCATATGGCACAGGGTACCATATGGCACAGGGTACCTTGGACAGGTACCACATGGTACGGGGTACCACATGTACAGGTACCATACAGTACGGGACACCATATGGTACAGATACAGGGATAACTATTGAAATAAGTCACCCTGACTTTTTTGGATTATCCTAAGATTTTATACATATGCTGCTATGTATGATAATCTATGTAATTGTATTTCTGTACACCTGAATAAACTTACTCAAGTGCATGTGGCATCACAAGTAAGTTCATTTAGTAATACACAAATAAAGTTACATAGAATATCATACTTAGCAGCATATGTTTGGAGAACCTAGGATAACCCAAAAAAGTCAGACAGACTTATTTCCATTAGGGTCCCTGTACCCTGTACCATATGGTATAAAGTACCATATGGTACAATGTACTATATGGTACATTGTACCATATGGTACCATTGTACCATATACCATTGTACCATATGATACCATTGTATGACATGGCACCATTGTACCATATGGTACCATTGTACTATATGGCACAATGGTACCATATGGTTCAAAACCATAGAATTTGTCTTCAACTCCACTTCCATCAGTCTTAGAACTGTAAGTTGTGAAGAGGGGAGTCAGAATTCACTCCGAGAGTGAGTGGGGAGTGAGAGCTTCTTTGCCGCCAGGCACTATGAACAAAGCTACTTTTCCGGCGTTCCCACAATGCCATGCGGGCGTCCAGATTTTTTCTATGGTGTGCACACTGACCACCCAGAGCCATTCTCTCAGATGTAGGCCTACCAGCCTTCTTGTGCTAAATTTGACGCCGCTAGAAATTTGGCGTAGATCTACGGTTTGGACCCTGAACGTAAAGCCGTAGATCTACAGGATGGACCCTGAAAGGGTTAACTGTGATATACACTCGTACTGCACCATAAAACTGAAACAAAAAAGCTATTTTCTCTTCATAGATTATCATAGAACCTAGGATAACCCAAAAAAGTCAGACAAAGTGGCTTATTTCTAGTACCTGGCTTGGGTTAGCCATATATGATTTTTGGTAAATATTCATTCCAGCCAGGGTAGAAACATTGGGTGTGTTTCTTTACACCTGTTGTTTATGTTCACCCATCAGTAAATGGGTACCTGTGTGTTAGTTGACTGGTGTGGGTGTTATCCTAGGACACTGACCTAATTTGCTTGATATACTCTGCATAACAAGTGGCTTTCTATATAGTAGTATGTCACTGATGTCAGCTCGGCCTGTATACCTTGCATATGTATGTGTAGTTAAGATATTATTATTATTATTATTATTATTATTATTATTACTATTATTATTTTCTCAGTTTTTTGTTGGGTTATCTTATTGAAACTTGGACAATGTATGATGGAAAGATACTTCTTAACCCTTTCAGGGGTCAGTCCCGTAGATCTACGGCTTCACGTTCAGTGTCCAAACCATAGATCTATGCCAAAATTCTAGCACCATCAAATTTAGCGCAAAAGCGCTCATAGGCCTACATGTGAGAGAACGGGTCTGCGTGATGGGTGTGCACCATAAACAAAAAATCTAGGCGCCCGCATAGCATTGTGGGAACGCCGGCTCAGTTACCCTTGTTCACCATGCCTTGTCGCAAGGCAGCTCTCACTCCAAGGAAAATTGGAACTCTTCTCTTCCTGTCTGATAGTTCTGACATTGGTGGAAGTGAAAATGAAGATGAATTCTTTGGCTTTGATCAGTTAGTGACTGAAAGGAATGACCAGGATACCGATAATAGCGCAGGGAAAACCACCCCAAACAACGATCCTCATCCTTCTACCTCTGGTGTGGGCACTACTCAGTCACGGTCAGTTGTACCTCAACACAAGAGAAAACTATTATTTTCATGTGGCCAGGCCACATGATGATGATAGTGACGTCGATGGTGATTTTATTGCTCTTGACGATCATTCAAGTAGAGATAGTGAGGAAATGTATTCACCAGTGAAGCGTCAGTATGTACGCCGCCGCATTGCGCTCGGTAGTGTACCCTTTGCAGTGCCCAGGGGGACGGAGTACATCCGGAGTACATCCCGTGACCCTACACCAGGAATAGACAGTTGAAAGTGAGGATGATGTGGCTACATTGGCAGGATAGACCAACAGGCTTCAGTAGAAGGTGGTTAGTGGTGATGGTATTGTCACCGGCCTTGCCGTGACTCACCAGCCCAGGCTGGGACCCACGCTACTGGGCTCCGACAGTTCAAGGACAAAGTTAGAGGCGTAATAGCACTCAGCCCACCCAACCACAACTACCCGCAAACCAGCCTTGATGTCCAGTATCCACCAGCAAACCGTCTATATGGGATTGGCAGCAAAAATCCCAATTTCTTTCCAGCCCACCAACTTTGATAAAACTCCCAAAGTGGAATTCTACCTACTTGTTTCCCTTGGAACACGACCAATCTATGAACTGAGAATTTTTTGAAATATCTTTGATCAGACCTTGATAGAAATTAGTGTCAGGGAAAGTAACAAGTATTTTGAGTACACCATGGCAAATACGATCATATCGCCACAGTCAAGACTACACCGGTGGAAAGAGATGACTGTTGCAGAAATGTACAGGTCTCCCTCAACATTCACGTTTTCAACTTTCGCGGGCTTCACACATTCGCGAATTCCCAACGCCAAATTTCAGCGCCAATTCATATTTAAGTTTACCGCCAGGAGTCCTTACTACCCTCCCTCCGACCCCCACAACTGGCAGCCAGCCCTCCCACCACTGTGTGGTGAGTGTTTTGTTTGTTCATTATTTGCTATTAAACTACAGTATAAATAATGTAAACCGATCCATGACTGCATATTAGAATGGCTATTCAGACAGGTATTGGGAGGTGACATCATCGTGTTTACTCTTGACACAGCAAAGAATCAAACATTTGTGTTCTGCTATAGTAATACTAAATAATAATATTAATATAATAATAATAATAATATAATAATAATAATAATAATATAATAAAATATATAATAAAAATAATAATAATAATATTATAATATATAAATAACGTAGAATCTGAAGAAGGAAATTGTACAAAAATTACGAGGGTTGAAGCAGTGGTGGAGGAACGTGTTGACGCATCGTCAGGGTGTCGCTTTGTATTTATGCGGGAGTGCAAGTATTAGTCTCCTGCTCTTCCAGAACATTTCACAATAAATTCATTGTATTTTGGTGCTTGAGATTGAGGTGTGACTGGAGTGGTTGAGGCAGTGGTAGAGACAGTTATTGAGGCAGTGGTAGAGGGCAGTTATAGATTCTAGTTGATAGAGGCAGTTATAGAGGCGATGTAGAGGGCAGTTATAGAGGCAGTGGTTGAGGCAGTTATAGAGGGCAGTGCTAGAGGCGTTATAGAGGCAGTGGTAGAGGCATTTATAGAGCCTGTGTAGAGGCAGTTAGAGAGGCAGTGGTAGAGGCAGTTATTGAGGCCAGTGGTAGAGGCCAGTGATAGAGGCAGTGGTAGAGGAAGTTGGTTAGAGGCTGTGATAGAGGCGTGGTAGATGGCAGTTATAGAGGCAGGGCCTTCTACCAATGCCCTCAACCATCAGTCACACTCAATCTACAAGCAAGCTCAATTACAATGAATTATTGTGAAATCGTTTGGAAGAGCACGGAGACTAATACTCACTCCTGCATAAAACAAAGCCACACTGAGCTTGCGTCAACCACTTCCTCCATCCACTGCTTCAACCCTCGTTATTTTTTGTACAATTTCCTTCTTCAATTCTATAGTAGATTTATTATTATTTATTATTATATTATTATTATTATTTTATTATTATTTATTTTATTTTATTATATATTAATTATATTATTTTATTATTATTATTATATTATTATTATTATATTATATTATTTTAGTATTATTTATATTATTATTATATTAGCAGTTAGTTTAATAGTTTAATATGTTTATTATGCACCCCATACAATCCGTGGGGGTTACTCAAAAGAATACACGAGGTACATAATTGGTCCAGGGACTGGACTCATAAGTTTTGACAGCTGAGCAAGTTACAGAGGTAATGAACTCCAATTTACAAAGGTAATGAAACTCACAATTAACAAAGGTAAGAACTCAAAATTTACAAAGGTAATGCACTCCAGGTAAGTTCTGGTTCACACATGAAAAGGTTACAAAGGTAATTTACAGATTAAAGAGGTAACGTAATGGGTCAGGGTACTGGGCCCCAAAGTTTGATAGCTGAAATAGGTACAAAAGGTAATGAGCTCACAACGTTACAAGGTAATGAATTCTGTAGAATGGATTTACTTACGTTATACTTTGGCTACAATCAAATGAAACAATTATAGAGTAATGAGCAATCACATTCCACACACGGTCACAACTGTAATGAGTTATTGGTGCAAATATTGATTGTTGAGTCACACACACCACACACACACACACCACACACACACACAACACACACACACACACACACACACACACACACAAGCACACACACACACAACACACTTTAGTTTAATATCTTCTGACCCATTCCCATCCTCGTGGGCGGTAGTCAAAAAGATTAAATAGGTACATAATGGGTCAGTGACCTGGCCCCCAAAGTTATGATAGCTGAACTAAGTCACAAGGTAATGAACTCAGGTAGATCTGGTCACTAATCATGGCAAGTTAGAGTAGCACAATGTGTTTGATTCTTTGCTGTGTTCAGAGAGTAAACACATGATGTTCAACCTTCCAATACCTGTCCGAATAGACATTCAATATGCAGTCATGATCGGTTCTACATTATTTATACTGTACGTTTAATAGCAAATAATGAACAAACAAAACACTCACCACACAGTGGTGGGAGGGCTGGCTGCCAGTTGTGGGGGTGGAGGGAGGGTAGTAGGGATCGCCTTGGTTGAGGCAGTTGGTATTTAATAAAATACATGTTATTAAGGCATAACGTATGTATTTAGTACAATTTACGACGTTTTCATGTACTTTATGACTGTTCATGGTTGGACAAGTTAAGAAAGCAGCATTGTATTATATTTCCCTACAATATATTGGGGCACCAAACATTCACGGTTTTTCAAACAACCATCATGAGGACTCTTGATCCCTAACCCTCGCGAATGTTTGAGGGAGACCTGTATTTGTTTTTGCAACATAATGCTTATGTCTCATGTCTATAAGTCATTAAATAAAAAGTTACTGGTCCAAGATGGGCTAATTTCTACCCCGGTTTTCAGTGAAATCATCCCAGTGAACAGGTTTATCTTACTGTTACATATGTTGCACTTCTCTGACAAAACCAAGCCTGACAGATAGTGACAGGTTATACAAGAAATTAGAAAAATTTTTATAGATCTCAAACAAAAGTCTGCATGTACTTTTATCCATTTCAAGAATCTTTGTCAATTGATGAGTCTTGATTATGTTCAAAGGTAGGCTGTCATTCAAGCAGTATATACGAGCAAGATGGAAACACTTTGGTTATTAAACTGTTTGTACTCTGTTGGACTGTGACAGTGGCCTGGTATTGGATATGGTTGTATACACAGGAAAGTAAAACATTGAATGATACCAAGATGTTATTGGGTATCTCAGGTGACGTAGTGAGAAAAGCATGATGGCACTTATCTGGTAAGGGGCATACATTATTTTCAATAACTGGTATCAATCCCTTTCCTCTGTGATTTCTTGCGACAGATAACAGTGAACAAAGACAGATGTGTGTGGCAAGTGTGTTCTAATCGTAAAATATGCTAGGGTCACCGCAGGGTGCTCGTGGTGATGACGTGCAGTTGTTTACTGCCAATGACATCATGGCATTACGGTGGCACGACAAACGAGTATGTACATTGTTGACAACTTTCACCGTTAACGAAATGCAAGCAGGCGGCAAAGTTGATGAGTTAAGTGACTAATGATGTATTCGAAAAACCAATTGGACTGTGATTGATTATACTCAAAACTGTGCTTGGTTGACAAATGTGACATGCAGATTGTTTTGTTGATTGTGTTCGTAAAAGTTATAAGTGGTACATGAAACTTTCCTTTCTCATGGACATTTCATTGCTCAATGCATATATATGTTACCAATTGAAGACTGGAAGTCCACCGTTATGGTGAATTTAATTTGTGGTCAGGACAACTCACAATGAAGTACCCAGGTACAACACCTGGAATATACCAAGCGTTTGAGGAGGAAGGTGATCATTCATAATACAGCTTCCTTCAACTTAGAAGTAAATTTGCTCACGAAGAGATTGTGTTGTTGGCACAACAAACGTGCAACGAGCGACGCAAAGACACCGGTTTATGTGAGGAGGGAATGTAAGGTTCATCGTGCATGGTTGCCTTGTTTCAAGGGTTTCACAAGATCCAGCAGTTCTAAAACCATGTCAGTGATTGTAAATATGTAAATATTTGTTAGAACTTTAGTATTATACAAGATTTGTGCTTGTGTATTGTAATAAACAAAAAGTAGTAAACAATAATATGTAATAACTTTAGTGTGGTTCTTGTGTCAAATACAGTGAGTTTATTTATATACCTTATATGCGTATAAGTCATCAGGCCCAAAGTTAGAAGGAAAAGAAAAAAATTAGAAAAAAAAAGAAAAAATCTACAAAAAAATGTTAAATAAAGTAATGCCGTATGTGGGGAATCGTCGATGTTGCACCACCACAACATTTTGGGTCAACTTCTCCGGGCACTGTATCTTCGTAAGTACTGTTCAGAATTTTTTTTTTTGTGTCTTATTACCTTCAAAAAAATATACTCTCTAATTTCTGTAAGAAATAATAATTTTTTTTTTTTTCAAAATTTCTTGGACACTGAGAGCACCACTTCAGATTATTGGCATGGACCCTGAAGGGGTTACGTGCACCAAAAAAAAATGAAAGAAATCAGACGTTAATAACTGAGTTCACTTCTCAGCCATTAGCGGTGCCGCTTAGAGGTATTTTTTTTGTATGTTTTTTTATGGTTTTTATTCTCGTTTTTCGGTTCATTTGATAGAATGGAAGATATATTACAGAAAATAGATATGATTTTGATGCTTTTTTGATGAAAAGTTCCTTGAAACTGCACTCACAGTAGCAGAAAATGTTCTATTCTTTAGCGATGCTCAAGAGTAAACATATTGAAGTCATCGTCTAATACCCTGTCAACGCTCATGCCAGGTCAAATTTCCAATACGGACTCAAACCACCAAACATAAAGCAGTCATTTTTCTTTTTTTTTTCTTCTTTTAAAGATTTTTTTCTCATTTCTTTTTTTCTTTTCTCTATCTTTTTCATTTTCAAATTTTCTTTTTTTTCTTATTTTCTTTTTTTTTTTACTCTTTTTTTTTTTTTTTTTTTCTCAATTTTTTCATTTTTTTCATTTTTTTTTTGTTGTTTTCTTGCTTTTTTTTTTCTTCAATCAATCTTTTTTCTTTTTTTTTTTATTTTTCTTCATTTCTTTCAATCATTTCATGACTGGGTCGAATTATTTTAATTATGGGTTGACATTATTTATAATGGTTGACTATTATTTATTTCATTATTTACTGATGGTAGTGAACATAGACAACAGGTGTAGAATGAAAAACACCCAAGGTTTTACCTTGGCTGGAATCGAATATTTACCAAAATCTATATGGCTAACCCAAGCCACAGGTACTAGAAATAGCCACTTTGTCTGACTTTTTTGGGGTTAATCCTAGGTTCTCTACACATATGTGCTATGTGTGATAATCATGTATATCCCCTGTCAACTCTGTTTTCTTTAATATAAGCCCCCAAGACAGGGATAGGAGAAAGGTACTTACTTGTAACCCATGTCCTCTTCATATAAATACTGTTATGCAGTAATCTGCATAACAGTAAATCTTCTATTTTTTGTGTGTGAATAAAAATTTCAAATGGTAAGCAAGAGTAATATAAGAAGGGACTGGAGCCGTGACTAATGAACAGAGAAAATGTTATTTTAGTGCCAGGAATGTCTGCATTGTTTATTCTGGACCCTATTTTGAAATTGGCATCTGTTGAAATTTATGTGAAATTGGCCAGATTGCCAATTTCTGACCACTTTATTGGGTAGTTGAAATAGGTGAATAGGCAGTTTCTTGTACTCAGTTGACAGACTAGAAGTAAGTAAATAAGTAAGTTTATTCAGGTATACACAACTACAGTTACATAGATTATCATACATAGCAGTGTATGTATAGAGAACCTGGGATAACCCAAAAAAGTGAAAGTAACTTATTTCCAGTACCTGGCTTGCGCTTGCCATACATGATTTTTGGTAAATATTTTTTTTCTCAGTTGTTTGTTGGGCTATCTCATTGAAACTTAGGCAATGTATGATGGAAAGATGCTTCTTAACGTATACCAAAAATAAAAAAGACAGACGATAAAAAAAGGGAGTTCACTTCTCAGCCATTAGCCGCCTCTTTGCGGTATACAGCGGACCCTCAGCTAACGATATTAATCCGTTCCTGAAAGCTCATCGTTAGCTGAAATTATCATTAGCTGAATTAATTTTCCCCATAAGAAATAATGGAAATCAAATTAATCCGTTCGTGACACCCCTAAGTATGAAAAAAAATTTTTTTTACCACATGAAATATTAATTTTAAAACACACAAACTGACACTTACCTTTATTGAAGATCTGGTGATGATTGATGGGATGGGAGGAGGGGAGAGTGTGGATGTTGTTAATGTTTAGAAGGGGAATCCCCTTCCATTAGGACTTGAGGTAGCAAGTCCTTTTCCGGGGTTATTTCCCTTCTTCTTTTAATGCCACTACAACCAGCTTGAGAGTCACTGGACCTCTGTCACAACATATCTGTCCATATAGGCCTGTACCTCCGTTCCTTTATGACTTTCTAAAGTGGGTCACAACATTATCAGTGTAATAGTCCCCAACACGGCTTGCAATAGCTGTGTCAGGGTGATTTTCATCAAAAAAGGTTTGCACTTCAAGCCACTTTGCACACATTTCCTTAATCTTTGAAGTAAGCAACTTCCTCAATTTCTCTATCCCCTCCTCGAGCAGTTTCCTCAGGTCTGGCCTCTTGCTTTTGAAGATGATCTTGCAGCTCATCAGTGGTTAGTTCTTCATTGTCCTCCTCCACCAACTCTTCCACATCCTCCCCACTAACCTCCAACCCCAAGGACTTCCTCAATGCCACAATTGATTCCACAACTGGCATACACTTCTCAGGGTTAGCCTCAAATCCTTCAAAATCCCTTTTGTCTACACATTCTAGCCACAGTTTCTTCCAAGAAGAGTTCAAGGTCCTCTTAGTCACTTCCTCCCAAGCCTTACCTATAATGTTTACACAATTGAGGATGCTAAAGTGATCTCTCCAAAACTTTCTTAGAGTCAATTGAGTTTCTGTGGTCACTACAAAGCACCTTTCAAACAGTTTTTGTGTACAGTTTTTTGAAGTTGGAAATGACCTGCTGGTCCATGGGCTGCAGAAGAGGAGTGGTATTAGGAATCAAAAACTTCACCTTGATGAAGCTCATTTTCCCCAGAAAGTCGCTCTGCCACATCTGAAGGATGACCAGGAGCATTGTCTAATACCAAGAGGCACTTAAGGTCCAATTTATTTTCCAGGAGGTAATTTTTCACAGTGGGGGCATGGTGTAACCAGTCATAGAAAAGGTCTCTAGTGACCCATGCCTTACTGTTTGCCCTCCACATCACACACAAATTAGCCTTGAGGACATTGTTTCTCCTGAACACTATGGGAGTTTCAGAGTGATACACCAATAGAGGCTTCACTTTGCAATCACCACTAGCATTAGCACACATCAAGAGAGTAAGCCTGTCTTTCATAGGCTTATGTCCTGGGAGTGCCTTTTCCTCCTCAGTAATGTAGGTCCTGTTTGGCATTTTCTTCCAAAACAGGCCAGTTTCATCACAATTAACCCCTTCAGGGTCCAAGGCCAAAATCTGAAGTGGTGCTCCAGTGTCCAAGAAATTTTGAAAAAGAAAAAATTTATTTTTTCTTACAGAATTAAAGAGTATATTTTTGTGAAGGTAATAAGACAAAAAAAAAATTCTGATAGTCATTACCGAGATACAGTGCCAAGAAAGTTTACCCAAAATGACCTGGTGGTGGCAACATCGACGATTTCCACATACGCGCATTACTTTAACATTTTTTGTAGTTTTTTCTTTTCTTCTCAAATTTTTTTCTTTTCCTTCTAACATTTGGGGCCTGAGAGACTAATACTGCATATAATGTATATATATAAAAAATCACTGTATTGAACACAATAACCACACTAAAGTTATTATCATATTATTTGTTTACTACTTTTGTTTATTACAATAATTTACCTGGAGATACCTGGAGAGAGTTCCGGGGGTCAACGCCCCGTGGCCCGGTCTGTGACCAATCTTGTTTTAATACTAATGTTTTATCATATATTTACAAAATTTACAGTCATTGGACATGGTTTTAGAACTGCTGGAGCTTGTGAAATCCTTGAAACAAGGCACCATGCACAGAGGCACCTTACATTCCTCCACACTTTAAACCGATTTGTCTTTGCGTCCTCGTTGCCATCGTTTTGTTTGTGCATAGACAAAACATCTCTTCTGAGCAAATTTCTTCTTAGTTAAGGAAGCTGTATTATGAAATGTCACCCTTCCCTCCTCAAAGCATGGGTATATTCTCAGGAATTTGAGGATTTGTTGTATAGCGGGTGTTGTTTCCTGGTACTTCATTATGAGTTGTCTGACAACAGACAAACAAAATTCACCATATGGTGGTTTCTGTTGCCAGTCTTCATTTGGTAATATTATATGCATTGAGCATTGAAATGGTCCATGAGATGGAAGAAAAGTTTCATGTACCACTTATAACTTTTACAAACACAATCAACAAAGCCAATCTGCATGTCAGATTTGTCACCAAGGCACATGTTTTGTGTATAATCAATCACTGTCACTGGTTTTCGAATACGTTCATTAGTCACTCGATCAACTTTGCCACTGTCTTGCATTTCGTTACGGTGAATGGTTGTCAACAATGTGACATCTCGTTTGTCATGCCACCGTATTTCCATGATATCATTGGCAGTAAACACCTGCACGTCATCACCAAGACCTGCGTTGAGCCTGGGCATTGTTTACGATTAGAACACAACTGTGCCACACACATTGTCTTGTTCACTCGCAAGAAATCACTGGTAAAGGGCTTGTTATACCAGTTATTGGTATATAATGTATGCCCCTTACCCAAAATAAGGTGCCAAACATGCTTCTCACTATGTCACCTGAGATACCCAATAACATCTTGGTATCTTTCAATGTTTACTTCCTGTGTATACAACAATATCCAATACCAGGCCACTGTCACAGCCACAGAGTACAAACGTTTTATACCAAAGCGTTTCCTCTTGCTCGGTATATAAATGCTTGAATGACAGCCTACCTTTGAACCCAAAAACAAAGACTCCCTCAATTACAAGATTCTTTAATGGATAAAAGTACATGCTGAACTTTTGTTTGAGATCTATAAAAAATTTCTAATCTTGTATAACCTGTCACTTCTGTCAGGCTTGGTTTTGTCAGAGAAGTGCAACATACGTAACAGTAAGATAAACCTGTTCACTGGGATGATTTCACTGAAGACCGGGGTAGAAATTAGCCGATCTGTGGACCAGTACAGTGGAACCTCAAAATTTTGAACGTATTGTTCATCGAAACTCTTCGAAAATAGAACCCTTTTTTCGAAACCCAAATTTGTCCTTATTATCGAACTCGCCCCTATTTTCGAACCGCTAGTTACGGACCTGTCCGGCAGCCCACTTGTCTGTCCCCCCTTTCAGGCACCGTGAGCCAGTCTGGTTTTGTTGATGCCTGAAGGGGAACACTAACCTGCACTCTCATTCAAACATTTTACAATTATTTCATTGTTTAGTGCTTGTGGACTGTGGAAAAAAGCTACAATGGGCCCAAAGAAACTTGCTAGGGTACT
>NC_069469.1:5652539-5768715 GCF_026875155.1 Cherax quadricarinatus | reverse complement strand
GGGTTTTTTTTTTTTCCCCGGGGTTAGAAAAAATAAGAAATCAGACGATAAATAACTGAGTTCACTTCTCAGCCATTAGCGGCCGCTTAGCGGTATATTTTTGTATGTTTTTTATGGTTATATTCTCGTTTTTTCGGTCTCATTTGATAGAATGGAAGATATATTACAGAAATAGATATGATTTTGATTGCTTTTATGATGAAAAGTTCCTTGAAACTGCACTCACAGTAGCAGAAATGTTCTATTCTTTAGCGATGCTCAAGAGTAAACATATGACGTCATCGTCTAATACCTGTCCAACGCCTGCCAGTCCAAATTCCAATACGGAGTCAAGACTGGGTTGACATTATTTAATTATGGGTTGACATTATTTATATGGGTTGACATTATTTATTTATTATTTACTGATGGGTGAACATAGACAACAGGTGTAAAGAAACACACCCAATGTTTCTACCCTGGCTGGGAATCGAATATTTACCAAAAATCATATATGGCTAACCCAAGCCAGGTACTAGAAATAAGCCACTTTGTCTGACTTTTTTGGGTTATCCTAGGTTCTCTACACATATGCTGCTATGTGTGATAATCTGTATATCACAGTTAGCCCTGTGCTACACTCTGTTTTCTTTAATATAAGCCCCCAAGACAGGGATAGGAGAAAGGTACTTACTTGTAACCCATGTCCTCTTCATATAAATACTGTTATGCAGTAATCTGCATAACAGTAAATCTTCTATTTTTTGTGTGTGAATAAAAATTTCAAATGGTAAGCAAGAGTAATATAAGAAGGGACTGGAGCCGTGACTAATGAACAGAGAAAATGTTATTTTAGTGCCAGGAATGTCTGCATTGTTTATTCTGGACCCTATTTTGAAATTGGCATCTGTTGAAATTTATGTGAAATTGGCCAGATTGCCAATTTCTGACCACTTTATTGGGTAGTTGAAATAGGTGAATAGGCAGTTTCTTGTACTCAGTTGACAGACTAGAAGTAAGTAAATAAGTAAGTTTATTCAGGTATACACAACTACAGTTACATAGATTATCATACATAGCAGTGTATGTATAGAGAACCTGGGATAACCCAAAAAAGTGAAAGTAACTTATTTCCAGTACCTGGCTTGCGCTTGCCATACATGATTTTTGGTAAATATTTTTTTTCTCAGTTGTTTGTTGGGCTATCTCATTGAAACTTAGGCAATGTATGATGGAAAGATGCTTCTTAACGTATACCAAAAATAAAAAAGACAGACGATAAATAAGGGAGTTCACTTCTCAGCCATTAGCCGCCTCTTTGCGGTATACAGCGGACCCTCAGCTAACGATATTAATCCGTTCCTGAAAGCTCATCGTTAGCTGAAATTATCATTAGCTGAATTAATTTTCCCCATAAGAAATAATGGAAATCAAATTAATCCGTTCGTGACAACCCTAAGTATGAAAAAAAATTTTTTTTTACCACATGAAATATTAATTTTAAAACACACAAACTGACACTTACCTTTATTGAAGATCTGGTGATGATTGATGGGATGGGAGGAGGGGAGAGTGTGGATGTTGTTAATGTTTAGAAGGGGAATCCCCTTCCATTAGGACTTGAGGTAGCAAGTCCTTTTCCGGGGTTATTTCCCTTCTTCTTTTAATGCCACTACGACCAGCTTGAGAGTCACTGGACCTCTGTCACAACATATCTGTCCATATAGGCCTGTACCTCCCGTTCCTTTATGACTTTCCTAAAGTGGGTCACAACATTATCAGTGTAATAGTCCCCAACACGGCTTGCAATAGCTGTGTCAGGGTGATTTTCATCAAAAAAGGTTTGCACTTCAAGCCACTTTGCACACATTTCCTTAATCTTTGAAGTAAGCAACTTCCTCAATTTCTCTATCCCCTCCTCCGGAGCAGTTTCCTCAGGTCTGGCCTCTTGCTGTTGAAGATGATCTTGCAGCTCATCAGTGGTTAGTTCTTCATTGTCCTCCTCCACCAACTCTTCCACATCCTCCCCACTAACCTCCAACCCCAAGGACTTCCTCAATGCCACAATTGATTCCACAACTGGCATACACTTCTCAGGGTTAGCCTCAAATCCTTCAAAATCCCTTTTGTCTACACATTCTAGCCACAGTTTCTTCCAAGAAGAGTTCAAGGTCCTCTTAGTCACTTCCTCCCAAGCCTTACCTATAATGTTTACACAATTGAGGATGCTAAAGTGATCTCTCCAAAACTTTCTTAGAGTCAATTGAGTTTCTGTGGTCACTACAAAGCACCTTTCAAACATAGCTTTTGTGTACAGTTTTTTGAAGTTGGAAATGACCTGCAGGTCCATGGGCTGCAGAAGAGGAGTGGTATTAGGAATCAAAAACTTCACCTTAATGAAGCTCATGTCCCCAGAAAGTCGCTCTGCCACATCTGAAGGATGACCAGGAGCATTGTCTAATACCAAGAGGCACTTAAGGTCCAATTTATTTTCCAGGAGGTAATTTTTCACAGTGGGGGCATGGTGTAACCAGTCATAGAAAAGGTCTCTAGTGACCCATGCCTTACTGTTTGCCCTCCACATCACACACAAATTAGCCTTGAGGACATTGTTTCTCCTGAACACTATGGGAGTTTCAGAGTGATACACCAATAGAGGCTTCACTTTGCAATCACCACTAGCATTAGCACACATCAAGAGAGTAAGCCTGTCTTTCATAGGCTTATGTCCTGGGAGTGCCTTTCCTCCTCAGTAATGTAGGTCCTGTTTGGCATTTTTTTCCCAAAACAGGCCAGTTTTCATCACAATTAACCCCTTCAGGGTCCAAGGCCAAAATCTGAAGTGGTGCTCCAGTGTCCAAGAAATTTTGAAAAAGAAAAAATTTATTTTTTCTTACAGAATTAAAGAGTATATTTTTGTGAAGGTAATAAGACAAAAAAAAAAATTCTGATTAGTCATTACCGAGATACAGTGCCAAGAAAGTTTACCCAAAATGACCTGGTGGTGGCAACATCGACGATTTCCACATACGCGCATTACTTTAACATTTTTTGTAGTTTTTTCTTTTCTTTTCTAATTTTTTTCTTTTCCTTCTAACATTTGGGGCCTGAGAGACTAATACTGCATATAATGTATATATATAAACTCACTGTATTGAACACAATAACCACACTAAAGTTATTATCATATTATTGTTTACTACTTTTGTTTATTACAATAAATTACCTGGAGATACCTGGAGAGAGTTCCGGGGGTCAACGCCCCCGTGGCCCGGTCTATGACCAATCTTGTATAATACTAATGTTTTATCATATATTTACATATTTACAGTCATTGGACATGGTTTTAGAACTGCTGGAGCTTGTGAAACTCCTTGAAACAAGGCACCATGCACAGAGGCACCTTACATTCCTCACACATAAACCGAGTGTCTTTGCGTCCTCGTTGCCATCGTTTTGTTTGTGCATAGACAACACATCTCTTCTGAGCAAATTTCTTCTTAGTTGAAGGAAGCTGTATTATGAAATGATCACCTTCCCTCCTCAAACGCATGGGTATATTCTCAGGAATTTGAGGACTTTGTTGTATAGCAGGTGTTGTTACCTGGTACTTCATTATGAGTTGTCTGACAACAGACAAACAAAATTCACCATACGGTGGTCTGTTGCCAGTCTTCATTTGGTACATATTATATGCATTGAGCATTGAAATGTCCATGAGATGGAAGAAAAGTTTCATGTACCACTTATAACTTTTACGAACACAATCAACAAAGCCAATCTGCATGTCACATTTGTCAACCAAGCACATGTTTTGTGTATAATCAATCACTGTCACTGGTTTTCGAATACGTTCATTAGTCACTCGATCAACTTTGCCACTGTCTTGCATTTCGTTACGGTGAATGGTTGTCAACAATGTGACATCTCGTTTGTCATGCCACCGTAATGCCATGATATCATTGGCAGTAAACACCTGCACGTCATCACCACAAGACCTGCGTTGAGCCTGGGCATATGTTTACGATTAGAACACACTGTGCCACACACATCTGTCTTGTTCACTCGCAAGAAATCACTGAGTAAAGGGCTTGTATACCAGTTATTGGTATATAATGTATGCCCCTTACCAAGATAAGGTGCCATCATGCTTCTCACTATGTCACCTGAGATACCCAATAACATCTTGGTATCTTTCAATGTTTTACTTCCTGTGTATACAACAATATCCAATACCAGGCCACTGTCACAGCCACAGAGTACAAACAGTTTTATACCAAAGCGTTTCCTCTTGCTCGGTATATACTGCTTGAATGACAGCCTACCTTTGAACAAAATCAAAGACTCATCAATTACAAGATTCTTTAATGGATAAAAGTACATGCTGAACTTTTGTTTGAGATCTATAAAAAATTTCTAATCTTGTATAACCTGTCACTTCTGTCAGGCTTGGTTTTGTCAGAGAAGTGCAACATACGTAACAGTAAGATAAACCTGTTCACTGGGATGATTTCACTGAAGACCGGGGTAGAAATTAGCCGATCTGTGGACCAGTACAGTGGAACCTCAAATTTCGAACGTATTGTTCATCGAACTCTTCGAAAATAGAACCCTTTTTTCGAACCAACTTTATCCTTATTATCGAACTCGCCCCTATTTTCGAACCGCTAGTTACGGACCTGTCCGGCAGCCCACTCTGTCTGTCCCCCCATGCAGGCACCGTGAGCCAGTCTGGTTTTGTTGATGCCTGAGTGAACACTAACCTGCACTCTCATTCAAACATTTTACAATTATTTCATTGTTTAGTGCTTGTGGGACTGTGAAATAAGCTACAATGGGCCCAAAGAAACTTGCTAGTGGTACTCCTGTGGTAAAGAAAGTGAGAAACACTATAGATGTGAAGAAGGAAATAATAAAATGTATTTTTTTAATGTGAATATTTTTGGGTTTCTGGAACGGATTAATTTCATTTCCATTATTTCTTATGGGAAATATTGCTTCGCTTTTCAGACTTTTCGAATTTAGAGCTAACTCCTGGAACTGATTAAGTTTGATATTTGAGGTTCCACTGTATGCTTTTATATAATGCTTATAGACATGAGGCATAAGCATTATTGTTGCAAAAAGCAAATACATTTCTGCAACAGTCGTCTCTTTCCACCGGTGTAGTCTTGACTGTGGTGATATGATCGTATTTGCCATGGTGTACTCAAAATACTTGATACTTTCCCTGACAATAATTTCCATCAAGGGCTGGTCAAAGAATATTTCAAAAAATTCCAGTTCACTGGCCGTGTTTCCAAGGGAACAAGTAGGAAGAATTCCACTTTGAGAGTCATCAAAGTGGTGAAGCTTGGGAACAAAATTGGGATTTTGCTGCCAATCCCAGATACGGTTTGCTGGTGGATACTGGACATCATAGGCTGGTTGTGTGGGTAGTTGTGGTTGTGGTGGGCTGGTGGCTGACGCTCCGCTTTGTCCTTGAACTGCGGAGTCAGTAGCGTGGGTCCCAGCCTGGGCTGGTGAGTCATGCATGGCCGTGGCACTACCATCACCACTACCACCATCTACTGATGCCTGTGGTCTATCCATGCCAAGTGTAGCCACATCATCCTCACTTTCACTGTCTATTCCTGGTGTAGGGCCACGGGATGTACTCCGGGATGTACTCCGGGATGTACTCCGGGATGTACTCCGGGATGTACTCCGGGATGTACTCCGGGATGTACTCCGGAATGTACTCCATCCCCTGGGCACTGCATAGGGTACACTACCTGAGCGCATGCGGCGGCGTACATACTGACGCTTCACTGGCGAATATGTTTCCTCACTATCACTACTCGAATGATCGTCAAGAACAATAAAATCACGATCGACGTAACTATCATCATGATTACAGAAGTCAGAGGCCTGGCCACGCGAAAATAATAGTTTTCTCTTGCGTTGAGGTACAACTGACCGTGACTGAGGAGTGCCCACATCAGAGGTAGAAGGCTGGGAATCATCAGGGTTTTCTGCGCTATTATCGATATCCTGGTCATTCCTTTCAGTTGCTAACTGATCAAAGCCAAACAATTCGTCTTCATTTCCATCAGTGTCAGAACTATCAGATAGGAAGAGGAGAGTCCAAATTTTCCTTGGAGTGAGAGCTGCCTTGCGACGAGGCATGGTGAACAAGGGTAACTGAGACGGCGTTCCCACAATGCTATGCGGGCGCATAGATTTTTTGTTTATGGCACACACCCACCACGCAGACCCATTCTCTCACATGTAGGCCTATGAGTGTTTTCGCGCTAAATTTGATGGCGATAGAATTTTGGTGTAGATCTATGGTTTGGACACTGAACGTGAAGCCGTAGATCTACGGGACGGACCCTGAAAGGGTTAAACACTTGTTCAGGTTTCAGTCTTTCACTGTCTATGTACAGTGGACCCCCGCATAGCGACTTTAATCCGTGCAAGAGGGCTGATTGTTATGCGAAATGATCGGTATGCGAATGAATTTTCCCCATAAGAAATAATGGAAATCAAATTAATCCGTGCAAGACACCCAAAAGTATGAAAAAAAAAAAAATTTACCACATGAAATGTTAATTTTAATACACACAAACTGAAAAAGGCATGCACAATTACATGACACTTACTTTTATTGAAGATCTGGTGATGATTGATGGGATGGGAGGAGGGGAGAGAGTGTGTTAGTGTTTAGAAGGGGAATTCCCTTCCATTAAGACTTGAGGTGTCGAGTCCTTTTCTGGGGTTACTTCCCTTCTTCTTTTAATGCCACTAGGACCAGCTTCAGAGTCACTGGACTTCTTTCGCACAACATATCTGTCCATAGTGGCCTGTACCTCTCGTTCCTTTATGACTTCCCTAAAGTGTTTCACAACATTGTCAGTGTAATAATCACCAGCACGGCTTGCAATAGTTGTGTGAGGGTGATTCTCATCCATAAAGGTTTGCACTTTCAGCCACATTGCACAGATTTCCTTAATCTTTGTAGTAGGCAACTTCTTCAATTTATCTCTCCCCTCCTCTGAACCCGTTTCCTCAGGTCTGGCCTCTTGCTGTTGAAGTTGATCTATCAGCTCATCAGTGGTTAGTTCTTCATTGTCCTCCTCCACCAACTCTTCCACATCATCCCCACTAACCTCCAACCCCAACGACTTTCCCAATGCCACAATGGATTCCTCAACTGGCATAATCCTCTCAGGGTTAGCCTCAAACCCTTCAAAATCCCTTTTGTCTACACATTCTGGCCACAGTTTCTTCCAAGCAGAGTTCAAGGTCTTCTTAGTCACTCCCTCCCAAGCCTTACCTATAAGGTTTACACAATTGAGGATATTAAAGTGCTCTCTCCAAAACTCTCTTAGAGTCAGTTGAGTTTCTGAGGTCACTACAAAGCACCTTTCAAACAGAGCTTTTGTGTACAGTTTTCTGAAGTTTGCAATAACCTGCTGGTCCATGGGCTGCAGGAGAGGATAAGATAAGAGATAAGATAAGATTTCGTTCGGATTTTTAACCCCGGAGGGTTAGCCACCCAGGATAACCCAAGAAAGTCAGTGCGTCATCGAGGACTGTCTAACTTATTTCCATTGGGGTCCTTAATCTTGTCCCCCAGGATGTGACCCACACCAGTCGACTAACACCCAGGTACCTATTTGCTGCTAGGTGAACAGGACAACAGGTGTAAGGAAACGTGTCGCATGCTTCCACCCGCCAGGAATCGAACCCGGGCCCTCCGTGTGTGAAGCGGGAGCTTTAGCCACCAGACCACCGGAGTGGTATTAGGAGGCAAAAACTTCACCTTAATGAATTTCATGTCCCCATAAAGTCGCTCTGCCACGTCTGTAGGATGACCAGGGGCATTGTCTAACACCAGGAGGCACTTAAGTTCCAAATAATTTTCAGTTAGGTAATCTTTCACATTGGGGGCAAATGCATGGTGTAACCAGTCATAGAAAAAGTCCCTAGTGACCCATGCCTTACTGTTTGCCCTCCACAGCACACACAAATTCTCCTTGAGGACATTCTTTTGCCTGAACGGTCTGGGAGTTTCAGAGTGATACACTAATAAAGGCTTCACTTTGCAATCACCAGTAGCATTGGAACACATCAACAAAGTAAGCCTGTCTTTCATAGGTTTATGTCCTGGGAGTGCCTTTTCCTCCTGAGTAATGTAGGTCCTGCTTGGCATTTTCTTCCAAAACAGGCCTGTTTCATCACAATTAAACACTTGTTCAGGTTTCAGTCCTTCACTGTCTATGTACTCCTTGAATTCCTGCACATATTTTTCAGCTGCTTTGTGGTCCAAACTGGCAGCCTCACCATGCCTTATCACACTATGTATGCCACTACACTTCTTAAATCTCTCAAACCAACCTTTGCTGGCCTTAAATTCACTCACATCATCACTAGTTGCAGGCATTTTTTTAATTAAATCCTCATAAACCATACCCCCGGCCGGGATTGAACCCGCGGTCATAGTCTCAAAACTCTAGCCCGTCGCGGGCTGGAGTTTTGAGGTGTCATTACGATTTCTTAAGTCATGTTAAATCCTCATGCAACTTCCTAGCCTTTTCGCTTATGATCGCTTGAGAGACGCTATCTCCTGCTACCTGTTTTTCATTTATCCACACCTATAAGAGTCTCTCAACATCTTCCATCACTTGCGATCTCTGTTTCGAAAACACAGTTAAACCTTTGGCAAGAACAGCTTCCTTGATTGCCTTTCTGTTGCCCACAATAGTAGCGATGGTTGATTTGGGTTTCTTGTACAACCTGGCCAGGTCGGCGACACGCACTCCACTTTCATACTTATCAATGATCTCTTTCTTCATCTCTATAGTAATTCTCACCCTTATTCCTGTAGGGTTGGCACTAGAAGCTTTCTTGGGGCCCATGGTCACTTATTTTCCAGATAAATCACCAGAAACACTGTAATAATACGAAATGTTCCGATTGTATGCTTGGATGTTACCGCGGAGGCTGGCTGGTAAACAATGCCACCGGCGGCACATGTGAGGCTGGCTAAGGGCGCACATTGGACGCATCTCGGACGAAGAGCGGTGAGCGGGTTTTTGGGCGGTATGCGAGGCAAAATATTTGCGATAAAAGCGAGCAGTATGCGGATTGAATGGTATGCGATGCGTACGGTATGCGGGGGTCCACTGTACTCCTTGAATTCATGCACATATTTTTCAGCCACTTTTTGGTCCGAACTGCCAGCCTCACCATGCCTTATCACACTATGTATGCCACTACTATTCTTAAATCTCTCAAACCAACCTTTGTTGGCCTTAAATTCACTCACATCACCACTAATTACAGGCATTTTTCTAATTAAATCCTCATGCAACTTCGTAGCCTTTTCACATATGATCGCTTGAGAGATGCTCTCTCCTGATATCTGTTTTTCGTTTATCCACACCAATAACAGTCTCTCAACATCTTCTATCACTTGCGATCTCTTATTCGAAAACAAAGTTGCACCTTTGGCAAGAACAGCTTCCTTGATTGCCATTTTCTTGGCCACAATAGTAGCGATGGTTGATTGGGGTTTCGTATACAACATGGCCAGCTCGGAGACATGCACTCCACTTTCGTACTTAGCAGTTATCTCTTTCTTCGTATCCATAGTAATTCTCATCCTTTTTCCTGTAGGGTTGGCACTAGAAGCTTTCTTGGGGCCCATGGTGACTTATTTTGCAGGTAAAATCACTAAAAACGCTGTGATAATATGAAATGTTCCGATTGTATGCTTGGTTGCGACCGCGGTGGCTGGCTTGTAAACACTGGCACCCACAGCACAAGCGAGGCGCGCTCAGGCCACACGTGGACGTGTCTCGAATGAATCACATTGGGTGAGTTTCTTAGCGCTAGCTGAGGCAAAATTTTTGTGCTAAAATGTATCGCTAGCCAGATTTGTTAGGTAATGCCATCGTTAGCTGAGGGTCCACTGTATTTTCGTATGGTTTTTATGGTTGTATACCTGTTTTTTTGGTCTCATTTGATAGAATGGAAGATATATTACAGAAATAGACATGATTTTGATTGCTTTCATGATGAAAAGTACCTTGAAATTGAGCTCAAAGCAGTGGAAATGTTCGATTTTTGCTGGTTTTCAATGAACTTTGTGCAAGTCAAGCTGGTTAATTTTATTAAGTGTATTCTAACCTAACCATTCTGTAATCCGGCAAACTCAGTAATCCGGCACACTACAGGTCCCAATGATGCTGGATTTGTGATGGAGGATCTGTATTAAGTTAGCAATAGAATTCAGCATTAAAACAATAAAAAAGTAAAATACACGCACAGTCACTCATTATTTACCTCAAAATATTCGTAGTCTTAATGTATGGCAAAAGGTGAGTAGTATATACTCTAAGAAGTTAGGTGTGGTAGCCCTCCTGGCAACCTCACCCACATATAATATACTACGATGATGCTTAAAGCTCCATAGAGTGATGAAATGCATATACAGTACACTCATTACTTATCTTAAAATATTTGTAGTCTTAATGTAGGGTGAAAGGTGAAAAGTATTTATTTGTAGAAAGTGGTGTGGTAGGTAGGGTAGTGTAGGGAAGCCAGCCTGGCCACCCCACCCACTATGTAAACAAATCGACCATGCGCCTGGTTATGGTTCATAAACATTCATACAACCACCTTACATTGCGTACAAGTTGTCTCGACAGTGGTACAGTAGAATAAATAAAGACCAACACTTCCATTCTCATGTAATTTTTAGAAGGAATGATGCTCTAACAAATTATTTTTTATTATTAACACACTAGCCGATTCCCACCAAGGCAGGGTGGCCCGAAAAAGAAAAACTTTCACCATCTTTCACTCCATCACTGTCTTGCCAGAAGGGTGCTTTACACTACAGTTTTTAAACTGCAACATTAACACCTCTCCTTCAGAGTGCAGGCACTGTACTTCCCATCTCCAGGACTCAAGTCCAGCCTGCCGGTTTCCCTGAATCCCTTCATAAATGTTACTTTGCTCACACTCCAACAGCACGTCAATTATTAAAAACCATTTGTCTCCATTCACTCCTATCAAACACGCTCAGGAATGCCTGCTGGAAGTCCAAGCCCCTCGCACACAAAACCTCCTTTACCCCCTCCCTCCAACCTTTCCTAGGACGACCCCTACCCCGCCTTCTTTCCACTACAGACTGATACACTCTTGAAGTCATTCTGTTTCACTCCATTCTCTCTACATGTCCGAACCACCTCAACAACCCTTCCTCAGCCCTCTGGACAATAGTTTTGGTAATCCCGCACCTCCTCCTAACTTCCAAACTACGAATTCTCTGCATTATATTCTCACTACACATTGCCCTCAGACATTACATCTCCACTGCCTCCAGCCTTCACCTCGCTGCAACATTCATCACTCATGCTTCACACCCATATAAAAGCGTTGGTAAAACTATACTCTCATACATTCCCCTCTTTGCCTCCAAGGACAAAGTTCTTTGTCTCCACAGACTCCTAAGTGCACCGCTCACCCTTTTCCCCTCATCAATTCTATGATTCACCTCATCTTTCATAGACCCATCCACTGACACGTCCACTCCCAAATATCTGAATACATTCACCTCCTCCATACTCTCTCCCTCCAATCTGATATCCAATCTTTCATCACCTAATCTTTTTGTTATCCTCATAACCTTACTCTTTCCTGTATTCACTTTTAATTTTCTTCTTTTGCATACCCTACCAAATTCATCCACCAACCTCTGCAACTTCTCTTCAGAATCTCCCAAGAGCACAGTGTCATCAGCAAAGAGCAACTGTGACAACTCCCACTTTATGTGTGATTCTTTATCTTTTAACTCCACGCCTCTTGCCAAGACCCTCGCATTTACTTCTCTTACAACCCATCTATAAATATATTAAACAACCACGGTGACATCACACATCCTTGTCTAAGGCCTACTTTTACTGGGAAATAATTTCCTTCTTTCCTACATACTCTAACTTGAGCCTCACTATCCTCGTAAAAACTCTTCACTGCTTTCAGTAACCTACCTCCTACACCATACACCTGCAACATCTGCCACATTGCCCCCCTATCCACCCTGTCATACGCCTTTTCCAAATCCATAAATGCCACAAAGACCTCTTTAGCCTTATCTAAATACTGTTCACTTATATGTTTCACTGTAAACACCTGGTCCACACACCCCCTACCTTTCCTAAAGCCTCCTTGTTCATCCGCTATCCTATTCTCCGTCTTAATCTTAATTCTTTCAATAATAACTCTACCATACACTTTACCAGGTATACTCAACAGACTTATCCCCCTATAATTTTTGCACTCTCTTTTGTCCCCTTTGCCTTTATACAAAGGAACTATGCATGCTCTCTGCCAATTCCTAGGTACCTTACCCTCTTCCATACATTTATTAAATAATTGCACCAACCACTCCAAAACTATATCCCCACCTGCTTTTAACATTTCTATCTTTATCCCATCAATCCCGGCTGCCTTACCCCCTTTCATTTTACCTACTGCCTCACGAACTTCCCCCACACTCACAACTGGCTCTTCCTCACTCCTACAAGATGTTATTCCTCCTTGCCCTATACACAAAATCACAGCTTCTTTATCTTCATCAACATTTAACAATTCCTCAAAATATTCCCTCCATTTTCCCAATACCTCTAACTCTCCATTTAATAATTCTCCTCGCCTATTTTTAACTGACAAATCCATTTGTTCTCTAGGCTTCCTTAACTTGTTAATCTCACTCCAAAACTTTTTCTTATTTTCAACAAAATTTGTTGATAACATCTCATCCACTCTCTCATTTGCTCTCTTTTTACATTGCTTCACCACTCTCTTAACCTCTCTCTTTTTCTCCATATACTCTTCCCTCCTTGCATCACTTCTACTTTGTAAAAACTTCTCATATGCTAACTTTTTCTCCCTTACTACTCTCTTTACATCATCATTCCACCAATCGCTCCTCTTCCCTCCCGCACCCACTTTCCTGTAACCACAAACTTCTGCTGAACACTCTAACACTACATTTTTAAACCTACCCCATACCTCTTCGACCCCATTGCCTATGCTCTCATTAGCCCATCTATCCTCCAACAGCTGTTTATATCTTACCCTAACTGCCTCCTCTTTTAGTTTATAAACCTTCACCTCTCTCTTCCCTGATGCTTCTGTTTTCCTTGTATCCCATCTACCTTTTACTCTCAGTGTAGCTACAACTAAAAAGTGATCTGATATATCTGTGGCCCCTCTATAAACATGTACATCCTGAAGTCTACTCAACAGTCTTTTATCTACCAATACATAATCCAACAAACTACTGTCATTTCGCCCTACATCATATCTTGTGTACTTATTTATCCTCTTTTTCTTAAAATATGTATTACCTATAACTAAACCCCTTTCTATACAAAGTTCAATCAAAGGGCTCCCATTATCATTTACACCTGGCACCCCAAACTTACCTACCACACCCTCTCTAAAAGTTTCTCCTACTTTAGCATTCAGGTCCCCTACCACAATTACTCTCTCACTTGGTTCAAAGGTTCCTATACATTCACTTAACATCTCCCAAAATCTCTCTCTCTCCTCTACATTCCTCTCTTCTCCGGGTGCATACACGCTTATTATGACCCACTTTTCGCATCCAACCTTTACTTTAATCCACATAATACTTGAATTTACACATTCATATTCTCTTTTCTCCTTCCATAACTGATCCTTCAACAATACTTCTACCCCTTCCTTAGCTCTAACTCTCTCAGATACTCCAGATTTAATCCCATTTATTTCCCCCACCGAAACTCCCCTACCCCCTTCAGCTTTGTTTCGCTTAGGGCCAGGACATCCAACTTCTTTTCATTCCTAACATCAGCAATCATCTGTTTCTTGTCATAAAATTAGCATGTTTGTGTTTAGGGTTAATTTAAGGTTTAGAATTAAAGTAACTTAGTGTATTTTTTTCTGAGGGACAAAATTAAGTACATGTGTGCAACACCAGGACAGCTTTATTATTATTATTATTATTATTATTATTATTATTACAAATTATTACATTATTATTATAAGTTATTATTATTATGTTATTATTATAATCATAATAAAAAAGAAGCACTAAACTCATAAGGGTCGTGAATTGCTATATATAGAGTGAAGGCATACGAAATGAATATTTATCTACATTTATCCTCCAGTGTTTGACTAGAGAAAATGTAATTCTTCTGACACTCCTACAAAGTCTCTTTGTAAATAAATCTCATATTTATGTCAACTTTTATTCTGTGTGTGTACGTATAATGTTTATATGCTATGTAATGTGTTTCTTATATAATTTTGAAGAAAATATCATAGATGGATTAACGAAAATTTCTATATTAATGTAAAAATAAGAGAGATTATTATTACGTAGTATTACTATGGCATTATGAGTATAGAGACTCTTAGTGATTTTAATGTGTACCTGCACACCAGCACAGCATGTAAGTATACAGCGGACCCTCGTTCTTCATAATTAATCCATTCCAGGAAGTGAGACTATTTTTTGAAATTGACGATTTCTGAAACCATTTTCCCCATAAGAAATAATGTAAATACAATTAATCCGTTCCACACACCCAGAAGTATTAAAACAAAAATTACTTTTACATGAGATATAGATGTAGTACATACACAATACAATAGGACATGATGAATGAAACATTAACAGCATAACACTTACCTTTATTGGCGATTCTTCTTAGTGTATGGAAGACTGGAGGAGGAGGGAGATTAGATTATTTACTGTTTGGAAGGGGAATCCCCTTCCATCAACACCTCAGGTACCAAGTCCTTTTCTGGGGTTACTTCTCTTCTGTTTCTTAACCCTTTCAGGGTTTGTCCCATAGATCTATGGCTTTACGTTCAGGGTCCAAACCGTAGATCTACGCCAAAATTCTAGCAGCGCAAGAATTTTGGCTTTACGTTCAGGGTCCAAACCGTAGATCTACGCCAAAATTCTAGCGGTGCAAGAAGGCTGGTAGGCCTACATCTGAGAGAATGGGTCTGGGTGGTCAGTGTGCACACCATAGAAAAAATCTGGACGCCCGCATGGCATTGTGGGAACGCCTGCAAAGTAGCTTTGTTTATTGTGCCTGGCGGCAAGGAAGCTCTCACTCCCCACTCACTCTCCGGGCGAATTCTGACTCTCCTCTTCACAACTTACAGTTCTAAGACTGATGGAAGTGGAGATGAAGATGAATTCTATGGTTCTGAACCATATGGTACCATTGTGACATATGGTACAATGGTACCATATGGTACAATGATGCCATGTCATACAATGGTATCATATGGTACAATGGTATTGTATGGTAGTGGCACCATATGGTACAATGTACCATATAATACATTGTACCATATGATACAGGGTACAGGGACCCTAATGGAAATAAGTCTGACTTTTTTGGGTTATCCTAGGTTCTCCAAACATATGCTGCTAAGTATGATATTCTATGTAACTTTATTTGTGTATAACTAAATAAACTTACTTATGATGCCACATGCACTTGAGTAAGTTTATTCAAGTGTACAGAAATACAATTACATAGATTATCATACATAGCAGCATACATATAAAATCCTAGGATAACCCAAAAAAGTCAGGGTGACTTATTTCCATAGTTATCCCTGTATCTGTACCATATGGTTTCCTGTACTGTATGGTACTCTGTGCCATATGGTAACCTGTGCCATATGGTACCCTGCACCATATGTTATCCTGTACTGGAGTTTACCTGGAGAGAGTTCCGGGGGTCAACGCCCCCGCGGCTCGGTCTGTGACCAGGCCTCCTGGAGGATCAGAGCCTGATCAACCAGGCTGTTGCTGCTGGCTGCACGCAAACCAACGTACGAGCCACAGCCCGGCTGGTCAGGAACCGACTTTAGATGCTTGTCCAGTGCCAGCTTGAAGACTGCCAGGGGTCTCGTGTTTACCATATCTGAGTAATTGAAATTTCTCATCGTTGAACTTCATATTGTTTTCTGCAGCCCACTGAAAGATTCGGTTGATGTCCGCCTGGAGCCTTGCAGTGTCTGCAATGGAAGACACTGTCATGCAGATTCGGGTGTCATCTGCAAAGGAAGACACGGTGCTGTGGCTGACATCCTTGTCTATGTCGGATATGAGGATGAGGAACAAGATGGGAGCGAGTACTGTGCCTTGTGGAACAGAGCTTTTCACCGTAGCTGCCTCGGACTTTACTCTGTTGACGACTACTCTCTGTGTTCTGTTAGTGAGGAAATTATAGATCCATCGACCGACTTTTCCTGTTATTCCTTTAGCACGCATTTTGTGCGCTATTACGCCATGGTCACACTTGTCGAAGGCTTTTGCAAAGTCTGTATATATTACATCTGCATTCTTTTTATCTTCTAGTGCATTTAGGACCTTGTCGTAGTGATCCAATAGTTGAGACAGACAGGAGCGACCTGTTCTAAACCCATGTTGCCCTGGGTTGTGTAACTGATGGGTTTCTAGATGGGTGGTGATCTTGCTTCTTAGGACCCTTTCAAAGATTTTTATATGGGATGTTAGTGCTATCGGTCTGTAGTTCTTTGCTGTTGCTTTAGTGCCCCCTTTGTGGAGTGGGGCTATGTCTGTTGTTTTTAGTAACTGTTGGACGACTCCCGTGTCCATGCTCCCTCTCAATAGGATGGAAAAGGCTCGTGATAGGGGCTTCTTGCAGTTCTTGATGAACACGGAGTTCCATGAGTCTGGCCCTGGGGCAGAGTGCATGGGCATGTCATTTATCGCCTGTTCGAAGTCATTTGGCGTCAGGATAACATCGGATAGGCTTGTGTTAAGCAAATTTTGTGGCTCTCTCATAAAAAATTCATTTTGATCTTCGACTCTCAGTCTGGTTAGCGGCTTGCTAAAAACTTAGTCATATTGGGACTTGAGTAGCTCACTCATTTCCTTGCTGTCATCTGTGTAGGACCCATCTTGTTTAAGTAGGGGCCCAATACTGGATGTTGTTCTCGACTTTGATTTGGCATAGGAGAAGAAATACTTTGGGTTTCTTTCGATTTCATTTATGGCTTTTAGTTCTTCCCGCGATTCCTGACTCCTATAAGATTCCTTTAGCTTGAGTTCGATGCTTGCTATTTCTCTGACCAGTGTCTCCCTACGCATTTCAGATATATTGACAGATATATTGTACTGCATGGTACCCTATACCATATAGTACAATGTACCATATGGTACCCTGTAACATATGATACTGTGTACCATATGGTCAATAGGTGTTGGTGGCATGAGACACCAGCCAAGACTGAGTGAGTGGCAACACAAGCTACTGACTCTCCAGTTTCCGAGACAAAGTGCTTTGTCATCCACCTCAAGGAACACGTCAAGTTCC
Source organism: Cherax quadricarinatus (assembly GCF_026875155.1). Taxonomy (NCBI): domain Eukaryota; kingdom Metazoa; phylum Arthropoda; class Malacostraca; order Decapoda; family Parastacidae; genus Cherax; species Cherax quadricarinatus. Next base: position 5,751,325 of record NC_069469.1, on the reverse strand, counting down.
TGTACACTTGTAAATATATAATAGAACATTATTAATATATAACATTTTTGCATATTTTTGTTGTAAACAACTATTGTAAACAAAATAATGAAAATATTAGTGTGTTTATTGTGTTGAATACAACAGTACCATATGGTACAATGAACCATATGGTATCATTGTACTGCATGGTACAATGTACCATATGGTACAATGTACCATATGGTACCACTGCATCATATGATACCATATGGTACCACTGCATCATATGGTACCATATGGTACCACTGCATCATATGGTACCATATGGTACCACTGCATCATATGGTACCATATGGTACCACTGCATCATATGGTACCATATGGTACCATAAGGTACCATTGCACCATATGGCACCATTGTATATGGTACCATTGTACCAAATGGTGCCATTGTACTATATGGTACCACTGTATCATATGGTACCATAGTATGATATGGTACCATAGTATCATATGGTACCATTGTATCATATGGTGCTATTGTACCATATGGTACAATTGCACCTTATGGCACCATTGTACCATATGGTACTATATGGTACCGTTGTATTCAACACAATAACCGCACTAATATTTTCATTATTTTGTTGGAAATAAACTTGTAAACAAGTTTTGTAAGCAATATAATGATAAACAAATTAGTGCAGTTATTGTGTTGAATACAATGAATGTACACTTATACAATATACATTATATTGGTCTCACAGGCCACAAATGTTATTAGAAAAAGAAAAAATGAGAAAAGAAAAGAAAAAAGTATAAAAAAACGTAAAATAAAAAAATGGGATTTTGCGGAAGTCACTGATGTTGCCGCCACCCGGTCATTTTGGGTCAACTTCCCGCCGCTGTATCTTGGTAAGTACTGATCATGAAAATTTTCTTTTTGTTATTACCTTCACAAAAACATACTCTTTAATTCTGTAAGAAAATTTTTTTTTTTTTTTCAAAATTTCTTGGACACTGGAGCACCACTTCAGATTTTGGCCTTGGACCCTGAAGGGGTTAACACTAGGACCAGCTTCAGAGTCACTGGAGCCCTGTCTCGCAAAAAAAAGTGTCCAGAGAGCTCTGTTTCTGGCGTCTCTTTAAAACTTCCCTAAAATGGGCCAAGACTTTGTCACTGTACATGTTGCTGATATGGCTTGCAACAGCCTTGTCAGGGTGATGTTTCTCCATAAACCTTTCCATCCTACCCTACATTTCAAAAACCTCCTTAATTTCTGAAGAAGGCAACTTTTTACATCTCTCTTCCTCCTCCTCTGCAGCAAGATTCTGAGCTGCGGTCTGTTGCTGTTCCAGCTGAAGTTCTTGCAGCTCCTCAGTGGTTAGCTCTTCGTTGTGGTCCTCCAACTCTTCCACATCCTCCAAACTCACATCCAACCCTATGGAACTCCCCAATGCCACAACTGATTCCACAACTGCCATAGGCTCGTCAGGGTCAGCCCCAAACCCTTCAAAATCCCTCTTGTGGACACAATCTGGCCACAATTTTCTCCAAGCAGAGTTCGAAGTCCTGGTAGTCACTCCCTCCCAAGCCTTACCTATAAGGCTTATGCAACAGAGGATACTGAAGTGATCTTTCCAAAACTCTCTTAGGGTCAAGCGAGTGTCTGAGGTCACATTAAAGCACCTTTGAAACATTGCTTTGGTGTAGTTTTTTATAAAGTTTGATATGATCTGCTGGTCCATGGGCTGGAGGAGAGGAGTGGTATTAGGGGGCAAGAACTTTACTGTGATGAACCCATACTCCTCCAGAATTATGTCATCCAAGTTTGGAGGATGAGCAGGTGCACTGTCCATTAGCAGGAGGCACTTGAGATCCAATTTATTTTCCAGGAGGTAATTCTTCACATTGGGGCCAAACACTTCTTTGAACCACTCGACGAAAATTTCCCTCGAGACCCATGCCTTATTATTAACTTTCCAAAACACACACAATTTACTCTTCATAACATTGTTTTTCTTGAACGCTCTGGGATTTTCAGAATGGTACACTACTAACGGCTTCACTTTGAAATCCCCACTAGCATTACTACAAAACATGAGTCACCCTGTCTTTCTAAGGCTTGTGTTCTGGCAGTCCCTTTTCCTCCTGAGTAATGTAGGTCCTCTTTGGCATTTTCTTCCAAAAGAGACCTGTTTCGTCACAAATGAACACGTGTTGTGGTTTTAATTGTTCCATCTGTATGTAGTCCTTGAATTCACTTACGAATTTTGTAGCTGCAATTTTGTCCGAATTGGCAGCCTCGCCATGCCTTATCACACTGCGTATGCCACTATGGTTCTTAAATCTCTCAAACTAGCCTTTGCTGGCCTTAAATTCACAAATATCAGTACTCATTGCAGGCAATTTCTTTACGAGATCGTCATGCAACTGCCTAGCCTTTTCACAAATGAGCAACTGCATAAGACTATCTTCCGCTAACTGTTTCTCATTTATCCACACCAACAATAATTTCTCAACATCTTCGAGTACTGGCGATCTCATTTTTGTCAGCATTTTACCCCCTTTGCAACAACAGCTTCCTTGATTTACTTTTTCTTGGCCACGATGGAAGCTATGGCTGTATGGGGCTTCTTATACATCCTGGCCAGTTTGGCTACATGTACGCCACTTTCTTATTGTTCAATGATGTTTTTCTCGAATTCGATCGTATTTCTCACCTTCTTTACCAAAGGCCTGGCACTAGGAGCTTTCTTTGGAGCCATGGTAGCTTATTTAGCAGTTGCAAGCACTAAAATGAATGGAATATTATGAAATATTTTGTATGAACAAGTGAGGAGACCGTCACTCACTGGTAAACAATGCCACACTGGCTGGGAAGGGAGTGCGAGGCATCTCGGAGCCATGAGTACGCATCCAGGATGAATGACTATTTGCGAGTCAAACGATTCACGAGTCAATGTTTTGACAAAAATAACGTTACGATTTTCGAAAATTACGACTTTTGAGCCTTACGATTATCGAGGGTTCACTGTATTTAGGTACAGGTACACATAAGCATAATTATCAGAGTACATATAAAATACGCAATAACTTTAAAAGACTTAAAATTTTGGAAAGTTTCCAGACATAATAGATATGCTCACGGAGAATGTAAACAAACTGGTTTGGGCATGCCGTATTTGAAAGGCCGGTTGCTGTATAACAAATTTTTGTCAAAATTTAACATCGCTATATTAGTAGAATGCTTTAAGGCGAAATGCTGTAAGGCAAAACGCAGTAAAGCGGGGACCTACTGTACACCCAATTGTTATACTCCTTTGTACAAAGATGCATCATGTTAAAATAAAAATTATTGTTGGTATTATTATTCTTATTTAGAATGATGAAGCCACTGGCAACAGAAATGTTCCACAATAATGAAACCCAAGTTTTGCAAAAGAGTTTCATTCATGAACCTGTTGTTTTTTAAACCAATATAATAATAATAATACCTGTTTGACTCACTTCCACTGGTGGATGTTTTCACCCCTGATGCTGCCTCCAGCAGCTTCACTTCACCTGTCTGCACTACATAAATGGTGTCCCATGGCCTGGTGCACAACACACTCGCTTCACACACCCAGTGTCCATGGTTTGATCCCCAGCAAGGGTGAAAACACTGTGTATGTTTCCTTACACCTGTTGTCTCCATTCACCTAGCAAGTAGGTACCTGGTTGTTAGTCGACTGGCGTGGGTCTCATCCTGGAGCACAAAATTTAAGGACCACAATGGAAATAAGACAGACAGTCTCTCGATGATGCACAGACTTCTTAGAGGGTTAGCCACCCAGGATAATCCAAGGAAGTCTGTGCATCATCGAGAGACTGTCTGTCTTATTTCCATTGTGGTTAAAAATCTGAACTAAATCTTTTACTCTCTCAAAAACCATTTCTCTATTCATATGGTGCAATTTTATCAAGGTTGATGGACTAACACATCGTCTGCAAGCTGAAGGAACGATTACCTTAAACTCCTTCTTGTCTTCCACCATTCTCCTCTGTACTGGACTGATGAAGTCACTGATGGCAAAACATTTATACAGTAAAGATGCCCAAGTGTTGACAAGTGTCCTATTAAAACAATGTGACTGATTAACTATTAAAACTAACTTATTGAAGCTAAACTACTGAAGGTATATAACACCTGGGAGGCAGATCTAGTACCTTGAACCAAGAGACCATCAGCAGCATCAAGGCACCACCTACCTTCAAGGTAGCTCTGGTTCCATGGATCAAGAGACCTTCAGTATCATCAAGGCACTAACAACATTGAAGGTAGCTCTAGTTCCATGGATTAAGAGACCTTCAGCATCATCAAGGCATTAACAACCTTGAAGGTAGCTCGAGTTCCATGGATCAAGAGACTTTCACCATCATCAAGGTACTAACAACCTTAAATGTAGCTCTAGTTCTGTGGATCAAGAGACCTTAAGCATCAATGTACTAACAACCTTGAAGGTAGTTCTAGTTCCATGGATCAAGAGACTATCAGCATCATCAAGGCACTAACAACCTTAACCCCTTGACTGTTGCAACCCCCAATCCAGAGGTGTCTCCTGGTGTCGCAAAATTTAAAAAAAAAAAATTATTTTTTCTTATGAAATGATAGAGAATCTTTTCCCGATTGTAATAACACCAAAAAAACGAAATTTGATGGAAAACTGACGGAATTATGCTCTCGCGAAGTTAGCGACCTTGGCACTGTTTACAAATCGGCGATTTCGCCCACTTTGAGCCCTATTTTCGGCTAATTCCGTTGTTCCAGTCGCACAAACTCATAGCTATTTCTTTAGAACTCCATTTTTTCTATCGATTGAGTACAAGAAACTGCCCATTTACCGATTTCAACTACCTAATAATGTGGTCAGAAATTTGCAATTTGGCCAATTTCACGAAAATTAAAAAATATGACAATTTCAAAATAAGGTCCTGAATGAACAATGCAGACATTCCTGGCTCTAAAATAACATTTTCTTTGCTCATCAGTCATGTCTCCAGGCCCCTCTGATATTACTCTTGCTTTCTATTTTGAATTTTTATTCAAACAAAAAAAAGAAGACTTACTATTATGCAGACTACTGCAATACTGTAATAATTGTATAAATAACATCAACCCATTCATGACTGCATATTAGAATGGCTAGTTGGACATTTATTGGACAATGGTACCATTTGTTTACTTTTGAACATTGGCAAAAATCAAACATTTCCCCTACTTTGAGCTCCATTTCTAGGTTCTTTTTATAGTAAAATCAATCAAAATCACCTCTATTTCTATAATATGTTTTCCATTCTATCAAATGAGACCAAGAAAACGAGAATGCAACCATAAATACTATACGAAAATAGACCACAAAGTCGGCATTTTAATTAAAAAAAATGGTCGGAGTTTTTTTTTTCTCATTATGCACTGCGTGCTCCAGGATTTTTTTTATATGGTGCACACTGACCACACAGACCCATTCTCTCACATGTGGGCCTACCAGCTTTCTCCTGCTTGATTTGAAGCCGCTAGAATTTACGAGTATATATACGTCAAACACGGTACCTCGTAAAACGTATATATACGGCCGCGACAGTCAAAGGGTTAAAGGTAGCTTTAGTTCCATGGATCAAGAGATCTTCAGCATCAAGGCACTAACAACCTTGAAGGTAGTTCTAGTTCCATGGATCAAGAGACCATCAGCAGAAATATAAACACATATGCAGTATAATGAGATCCTTTATTGACAACGTTTTGCCCACACAATGGGCTTTTTCAAGTCACAAAGAGATCTGCATGGGTGGAAGGTACGCGAGTATTGCCAACATCAAATTGCCAACATCAAACCACCTTTCTCCGCTAGAGCTCAGACCTACGTTGAAGAGTGTGCAGATGACTTAAACAATGCTACAAAGGAAGCCTTTCTCCAAGCCAGAGCACTAGGCACAGCACTTCGGGGCAACATGAACAGAAGCACCGCCGAAATCATTCGCAGCAGAGTTACCACATCAAATGTTCAACAGAAGATCAGACTTACTAGGAAACTACAAACTCTCTGTGATAATAGTCACTGGAAAAGTTTAGGAAGGCCTGAAATTATTCAAAATCTTTCATCTTGTCCACTCTTAACCACAGAAACTGAAGTCCTCAGTTTAGGCCTCAAATTCACAACAGGAATTACGAAACTAGAACAAGACCTCAATTTCATCGCCAAAAACTACAGACACAATGACTCCGACTTCCAAAAGGGTTATCTTCAAGGCATCATCTCAGTGGCCATCTCAACACGCAGCTCCCCAGTCATACCTCGATGTTACATCATTGCACTTAAAGCTTTAGCAGAAGACACGACCATCAGGGTCACCACCTGTGGCATGCAAAGAAAACGTAACCTTTATTCGGCGCATGTACACACCCTCATTTACAGGCTATCTCCCCCAACCAGCGAACCAGGTGACTGAGGGTTGACGATGGGGCCCCGTCGTTCAACCAGTACCCAGGTTCCAGCCAATGAGAAGATGGTTTTGACAATCGCAGAGGTTATATGGGTACCACTCTCCTGTCTGCCCTTGTCATTCCCATTCTAGAGCTGGTTGAAGCACGGTCTGCTCTCTAGTGGCTTCTATTCTGCCTTGCGTACCGTGGAGTGCACTAATACCTATTGCTGTACATAGTGTACATAGTGTACATACTTCTGTTCTAAATTGGTGAAGAACAATATAAGTCAAAAGTTTTCTGCTGTGATTATTTTGCTCCCTTTACACCCAGGATAACAGGTCATTTGGACTCCTGGGTTGTAATATGGGTAGCCTGTCCGAGAGCTGGAGCTGGACTTAGAGAAAGGGTTGAGCCTAGGGTGAAGTTGGAAGCAGGAACATTGTGTAGCTTGCTGTCTAGCATTGAATTTAGCTTCGCCAACGCTTTACAAATTTTGCATGTCAGTTGCTTTGCTATGGTCAGCCTTGCTATTGTGTGATCGTTCAACAGCTCGCTACTAGCTTGTTCGGTGTGCTCGCTTCGCTACGGTCAATCTTGTGGAACAGAGTGTAGCTTGCTGTCTGGCAATGCATTCAGCTTTGCCAAAGCTTTACAAATTTTGCGTGTCAGTTGCTTTGCTTTCACTGATCACTAACAAACTTCGAGAAGAAGAGATGGCACATCAGACTCCTCCCTCTACGGGAGCTAGGGAAAAATCTCCTATGTTCTCGCAGGAGGAAGATGATATATCAACAGAGCAAAATTGTCAGTCTAGTGCAGCAGGGTTGTCTCAAGGTGAATCAGCGGCGTTGGCAATTGAGCTGGCAAAAATCAATCTTGAGCAGACTAGGGAACAAAGGACATTTGCAAAAGAAGAATTTAATAGGGAAAAAGAAAGGATGCAGTTTTCGCATTCTGTAAATGACTTTAGTTTACAGAAGGCAGTACAGCTTGTTCCTCGCTTCAATGTGGCCGAACCAGAAAATTTTTTCGAAGCTTTCGAAAATCAGGCTCGAGCCTTGAGGTGGCCGGAACAGCATTGAGCATCGTTGGTTCACACAGCATTGTTTGGTAAGGCACAGGAATTTACGTCAGTGTTAAATGACACTGATTTTTCCGATTATAAAGTAGTGAAGACCACAGTGTTGGGAGCATATACTTGTATCCCAGCTAAGCATCGGAAGTTTCTTAAATTAGGCAGACGACAGATTGGCCAATCCCTGGTTGATTTTGTGCGACAGCAGACCAAAGCTTTTACCAGCTGGTATAAAGCAAGTGGTGTTGCTACCTTCGATGATCTTGTGCAGCTTATTCTGATTGACAACCTGCTGGAGTCTGTGGGACCAGAGGTTCGAGTCTTTCTGCAGGATCATGACTTAACCACTGCATTGGAGGCAGCCAGGTTGGTTGATACCTTTGAAACTAACCTCTCCTTGTCCGAGCGGTCCTGTCTCTCTTTTCAACAGCCTGGCATGAGCAGAGATCGTCAACCTTGGAGAATGAAGTGCCAGCCAGAGGGAGAAACGTCTACGTCAGCCAACTAAGTCACCTGGTGGGCCATGCTTCTCAACTTATGGTCCACCTGGTGAGAGACAAACTACTCAACATGGTGCATCTCGACAACAGTATCCAGAGAGACACCAGCCAGAGTGACACCAGTTGCAACGTCAGCAGGGAGTAAAGGGCAAGCCTGTCGTCTGCTTCCTCTGTAATAAAGTAGGTCACATCCATCCCAACTGCCCCCACAAACCCCAACCCATTGGGAAAATCTCTAATATCCCTAGTAACATGTCCCTGAGAGAAGTAGAAAAAGGGATGGCCCCTTATTACTGTAAGAGTCTTATTTCCCTTCAGGAAAACTCCAAAACAACTGAAGTCAAAACCTTTAGAGATACTGGAGCATAGTGCTCACTTTTAAGAGAGGGAATGTTACCCCTTTCAAAGAACACTTCCTTGAATTCCTCTGTTTTATTGGAAGCATTTGGAGGAGCTATATATTCTGTCCCTTTGCATAAAATTTATGCATAGTGCAAATATTACACTGGGTACTTGACTGTGGGCGTATCCGAAGGATTCCCCATGAAAGATGCCATGTTATTACTGGGTAATAACATTACCACTGCTAGTGTATGTCCTGAACCCATAATGATTAATTCTTCTCCGGTGTTGGCCATAACTCGGGCAACATCCCAAGGGTTGTCTGGCGAGAATGTTGACCTATCCTTGGACGACTCCGATCTCAGAATAGCAACATTGTTTTACGAGGAAAACTGGCCAGAGCCTCGTAGATCAAGTGAACAGACCCAGATCAAGCCTTCCTATTCCAAGGTTGCAGGATTGCCAGATATCTCTGTTTCCATTGGAGCCCGAGGGACTGCCCTTCCGGGAGGAACAACAAAAGGACCATTCTTTAAATTTCACTTTTCAGGCAGCCATGGGTAAATCCTCTTTGGATCATCCGGTCAAGCATGAACTTAAAAATGACTATTTGATCTGCACTGAGACTGGTAAGGAGATAGAGGGCCAGCAATTGTCTGACAGGTTAGTAGTTCCAACAAAGTTTAGACCTCAAATATTGAATATAGCTCATAATACTTCATTAGGAGGTCACTTAGGAATTACTAAAACCTTATATAGAATCACAAAAGAATTTTATTGGCCAAAATTAAAGCAGGATGTGAAGAATCATATCCAGTGTTGCTGAGAATGTCAGCAAGTAGGGAAACCTGGACATTCCATTAAACCTGCACCTCTTCAACCTATACCTGCTGATGGAGAACCTTTTGCAGATTTAATTATAGATTGTGTAGGTCCACTACCTAGGTCAAAGTCGGGAAATCAGTATTTATTTACCATTATGGATAGAGTAACTAGATATCCTGAAGCAATTCCCATGCGCAGTATTAATACTAAAGCTATTCTCAAAGCTTTAACAAGATTTATTTCTTGTTTTGGCATTCCTAAAACTATTCAAAGTGACCAAGGTACTAACTTCACTGCCAAAGCATTTAGGGAAGCATTAACTAGGTTAGGGAAAATCCACAACTTATCCACTGCCTATCATCCTCAGTCCCAAGGCGCCTTGGAAAGATTCCATCAGACATTAAAAACCATGATGAGAACTTTTTGCATGCATTTTCCTACAGACTGGGATGAATCATTACCTTTGTTGCTGTTCTCAGTATGAGAAACGGTGCAAGAGTCTACCGGTTTAGTCCGTTTGAGCTGATCTTTGGGCACAATGTACGAGGTCCTCTTCAGGTGCTCAAAGAAGGATGGATGGGAGAAGACGTTAGCTCAACACTCTACAACCCATCTTCGAGGTTGCAGGTGACACGTCAGTTAGCCAAGGCTAACCTAAAGGCAGCTCAAAATAAGATGAAACAGAGTTATGACAGAAATGCACAATTCCGCTCCTCCCATCCAGGAGACAAGGTGTTGGTGCAGGAACCTATGCCTGGCCACACCTTGAAAGCTAGATTTACGGGACCTGTGCAAATTGTAAGTAAATTATCTGATGTAAATTATGTGGTAGCTCCCCTTGATAAGACCTCAAAAACTAAAACATACCACATTAATCAATTAAAATCTTTTCATACACCAGATCAAGTCCCAGTAATGACTATGTCCTCTTCCTCTGAGGACGACTCTGACTCTTTTTCTGAAATTAATGTCAAACTTCCAAACTCTGTCCTCCTCAAGGACCCTAGCCCTTTAATGGTGGGGCTATCTGAAACTCAAGCAACAAGTTTAACTGTGCTTCTACAGTCATACCCTGATATTTTTTCCGATGTGCCGAAAAAGTGTACGTTAGGTTATCATGATGTAGATGTGGTAAACTCGAAACCTATTAAACTCTCCCCCTACAGAGCTAATCCTGAAAAGCAGAGACTACTTCAGCAGGAAGTAGAATTTCTGTTAGAGTATGGTTTAGTGGAGGAGTCGTCTAGTCCATGGGCTTCACCATGCATCCTTGTTAAAAAAGCTGAGGGAGGGTTTCGTATGTGTACAGACTACCATAAGGTGAATGATGTCACAATCACAGATGCTTACCCTCTTCCTCGTCTGGATGACGTAATCGACTTTGTGGGTGAGGCTACTTTTGTGTCCAAGTTAGATCTCCTTAAAGGTTACTATCAGGTACCTTTGATGGATAAGGCGAAGGAAATCTCTGCCTTCGTAATTCCAGGAGGTCATTATCAATATACAGTTACCCCCTTCGGAATGAAAAACTCCCCCTCTTCATTCCAGAAACTTATCCATCAGGCTATTAAAGGACTTGAAGGCACGGCAGCGTACCTGGATGATATTGTTGTGGTGTCTGATACTTGGGATCAACACCCATTTAGGCTTAAGGCTCTTTTTGAGATCTTTCAGAGTTCCCATTTAACTGTTAATTTATCTAAGTCTTCCTTTGGCCAGGCCACTGTTACTTTTCTAGGCCATGAAGTAGGTAGTGGTAAAGTTGCTCCTAAACTTGCTAAAGTTCTTACTAGTAAAGATTATCCAGTTCCACATGATAGGAAATCTCTGCAACATTTCCTAGGCATGATAGGATTTTACAGAAGATTCTGTAAGAATTTCTCCGATATTGTAGCCCCTCTTACCTCTCTTACCAGTCACAAAGTTCCCTTTATTTGGACTTCAGTTTCTCAAGATGCTTTTGACAAAGCAAAAAGATTATTGTGTACTGCACCCATTCTTTTGTCTCCAGACTTCTCCAACCCTTTCTCATTGTGAGTCTGGGGTTGGGGCAGTACTGTTGCAAAACGGGGAGAAGGAGTTGCAGCCTGTAGCCTTCTTGTCTGCAGAGTTCCAGCCGCATCAGAGGGCTTACTCTACCATTGAAAAAGAAGCCCTCGCACTGGCACTGGCTTTGGAGTACTTTGATATATACGTGGGACAAACTTCGCAGGTGGTCACTGTCTACAGTGATCACAATCCTCTAGTATATCTCCAAACCATGAAGAACCACAACACAAGGCTTATGCGATGGATGCTAAGACTGCAACCATGTTTTCTGAGAATTGTACATATTGCCGGCAAAGAAAATATGTTCGCAGACTCTTTATCAAGAGTCTAACAATATTATTTATAATAATTATATATTAGGTTACTTGTGGTAACCCCTTCCAAGCTCTTTTTTTTTATCCCCTGGTGTGGGTTTTTTTTTTAGTGAGGGGATGCGGGCTACTGTCCGCCCGTGTCTTGGACCTAAGCTAGCCCAACTGTCTGCTGTCTCGCTCTGAGTTTAGGATTTGGCTTTTTGTCACGAGAAAAGCTGAGCTCTATCTAAGAGATGGATGGTTGAGAGAAAAAGCGGTCCCATTATTTTGTGCCATGGCGGCACGGTTACCACTGAGAGGTGGGAGCCTAATCCTGAGCCTTCTCGGGGTGGGGGTGTAGCATGCAAAGAGTACGTAACCTTTATTTGGCGCATGTACACACCCTCATTTACAGGCTATCTCCCCCAACCAGCAAACCAGGTGACTGAGGGTTGACGATAGGGCCCCGTCGTTCAACCAGTACCCAGGTTCCAGCCAATGAGAAGATGGTTTTGGCAATCGCAGAGGTTATGTGGGTACCACTCTCCTGTCTGCCCTTGTCATTCCCATTCTAGAGCTGGTTGAAGCACGGTCTGCTCTCTAGTGGCTTCTATTCTGCCTTGCTTACCGTGGAGTGCACTAATACCTACTGCTGTACATAGTGTACATACTTCTGTTCTAAATTGGTGAATGATAATATAAGTCAAAAGTTGTGTTTATTTTGCCCCCTTTACACCCAGGATAACAGGCCATTTGGACTCCTGGGTTGTAATACCACCGCTGATAAAGGAGGTGGTGTTGTTATCATGAACACTGACGATTACAGGAACAAAATGCTCAATCTATTTAATGACCCAGATACCTACAAACCTCTCACAACTAACCAAGTGGACAACCTTACTAAAACTTTTCTTCAAACGACTCGCTGCATTCTGAGGGACTCAGAACAAGGGAAGAAACTTCTGCACACCATACCCAGCAACCCCAGACTTGCCAGAATGTACGGCCTACCAAAAACTCACAAGCCTGGTATCCCATTGAGGTCCATATCTTCGGGAATAGGCAGTGCTCCCAACCAACTCTCAGGAATTCTCGCAAAACACCTCTCTAAACTCTTGGGCATTATCAATCCAGCACATCTCAAACACTCGGGTGATCTTCTCAATCGCATTCGCAACATCAAAATCAAGAACAAGAAACTTTCTAGCCTTGATGTAACTTCCCTATTCACCAAACTACCTACTACAGAAGCCATCGATTTCTTGTGCAGGAAAATTGACGATTCACTTGAACTTCCTATTCCAGCAAGCGATTTCATCGACCTTGTTCAACTATGTGTTGGCTTTACGTGTTTCTCTTTCGAAAATCACCTCTTTCAGCAGACTTTTGGACTACCCATGGGTTCGTCACTCAGAGCCGTCCTGGCGAACCTATACATGGAACATCTGGAAGCCAAGCGTTTCTCCAACATTATTCCTTCGTCTGTCACCTGGCTCCGTTATGTTGACCACATTCTCCTCATAACTCCCAGACGCTTCAACGTTCAAGCTCTCCAAGACAAGCTCAACCAGGTCAAGCCCTCAATCCAGTTCACACTTGAAGAAGAAGTTGACAACACTCTTCCTTTCCTTGATGTTCTTCTCTGCAAAGCTGACCATGAACTTTGTTTTAAAGGCTATCGAAAATCCACAAACCAAAACGATCTTCTCCACTTCTACTCTCACCATGACACCAAAACTAAACGTGGTGTAATTACAGACTTTATCCTGCATGCACTCAGAATCTGCAGCAATGAGTTCCTTGAGGAAGAATGCACTATAACTGAACAAGTATTTTCCAAACTTCACTATCCTCATCACGTCATCAGAGACTGCAGACGACGGGCATTAAACATCTTCAACACACCCAGAGAAAACACTGCCAAGAAGAGATACAGGTACCATCCGACTTACGACCAAGCTTGGCTCTGACCAACCGGTTGTAAGTCAAAATGGACGTAAGTCGAACCTTTGAAAATTGCCAACATACTGGGTAGTGCATAATGTCAAACATTTCATATATAAACTACCTATATTATACTGTAATGTAATGTACAATCATTATTTCATTCTTTTTACCATAATATACTTTTATTGTTATATTTTAATTATTTATGTACTGTATATAACGTATACATGGTAGTGAACCGTGTTGTAAATTTTACATCGCATACAGTATCAAATGTTACTGTTATCTTTATTTATTGTCGACACAGTGGAATGGGAGAATACCACTGGTAGTGTCATCCTGCCAGAATGTAGTATAACCTATACCCTAAGTAAAGAGAAAACTCTGGAACATGGGTGGGTGGCCGGGTGGGTGGGTGGGTGGCTGACTGAATGTGACTGTCTCTGTATATCTCTCTCTCTCTGTATCTCTCTCTCTCTCTCTCTCTCTCTCTCTCTCACGCAGGTACACGTTAGTAATCATAGTATAAATTACCTAGGATAACCCAAATAATCCAGACAAAGTGATATACAGTGGATCTGTGCTCCAGTGCCCTAAATTAATAATAATATTAATAATTATTATTATTGCAATAATACATATGTACTAATATTAATAATAATATTATTATTAAACTATAATATAATAATCGTGTCCACTCATTACTTACCTTAAAATATCTGTAGTCTTAATGTAGAGTGAGAGGCGAGTAAACAAGATTAAATGAATAAACGAGAGAGAGAATGAGAGTGTAGAAGGTTCACGAGTTATGTAAACAAACGTTGTTGTTGTTACCAGCCCGGACATGAATGGTTTCTCTTCACTCTTGTCAAGCCGACCAGAAAAACATCTCATATTTGTTAATTTACATGTTTATATGTTATGTAGCATGTTCGATTCCCAGCCAGAGTAGAAACATTGGACGTGTTTCTTTCCACCTGTTGTCTATGTTCCCCATCAGTAAAATGGGTACCTGGGTGTTAGTCGACTGGTGTGGGTCGCATCCTGGGACAATGACCTAAGGAGGCCTGGTCATAGACCGGCCGCGGGGGCGTTGACCCCCGGAACTCTCTCCAGGTAAACTCTCCAGGTAAAACACACTGGCCGATTCCCACCAAGGCAGGGTGGCCCGAAAAAGAAAAACTTTCACCATCATTCACTCCATCACTGTCTTGCCAGAAGGGTGCTTTACACTACAGTTTATTATATAATTTTGAAAAAATTAAGCAAAATGTCTATATTAACGTTTTATACACATTTAATGCGCCTCAGTGACTATTATTGTGTTATCATCATTATTAATATGGCATCTTCAAGATCAATTACACTCTTAATGAGTGACTCTGAGACAGACAAGCAGACAGACACAGGTAGACAGAAAGACAGACACACAAGTAGACAAAGACAGACACAGGTAGACAGACACACAGGTAGACAGACACACACAGATAGAAAGACACTCACAGGTAGACAGAAAGACAGACATACAGGTAGACATAAAGACAGACACACAGGCAGACATAAAAACAGACACACAGGTAGACATAAAGACAGACACACAGGTAGACAGAAAGACAGACACAAAGGTAGACAGAAAGACACACACAGGTAGACAGAAAGACACACACAGGTAGACAGAAAGACACACACAGGTAGACAGTAAGACACACACAGGTAGACAGAAAGACACACAGGTAAACAGAAAGACAGACACACAGGTAGACAGAAAGACAGATAAACAGACACACAGAGATACAGACACAGATATACAGGCAGACAGATACAGACAGGTTTATGTGCAACAGTGAAAACAAATAGAGAGTTTGAGAGTAGGAGCCTTTCTTGCCACAATCTCCAGTGCAAGATTCAGACTTCATCTTAGGGGCCATGGTGAAATTTACTGTCCAGGTAGTACAGTTAATGCAGTATGATGCTGCTGATATGGCAGGGTGACTCAAACTGATGCTGCCTGCATGACGCATTGCTGTGGCGAGTATTGTCAAATACTGTACAGCGGTGTGCATCAGCCGGCCCAGCCCAGCTGCCAGATGCACGGTCGTAAGTCGAGTGGATGTATGTCGAGCAGGTCGTAAGTCAGATGGTAGGTGTACATAGTCCTCCCCACCAACTCCATTGCCAAACACGTTTCCAACATCTTCTCAAATACCTCATTCCAAGTAGTATCTACCTCCACAACCACAACCATCAAGGACATTACCAGTAATAGACAGGACAAGCTTCCATCCTCTGCAGGGGTATACATAATCCCTTGTAATGACTGCAGCAAATTATACGTGGGCGAAACATCAAGAGACCTCCAAATACGTATTTCAGAACACCAATACGCAAGCAGGTCTGACGATACAAGAAATGCCTGTGTACAACACTGTAATTCACACAACCATTTAATAAACTACAGAAACTCAAGACTTATAGCCAGAGAAGACAACACTCAATACCGAAGAATCCTGGAATCATCGCTTATCTCTATATCCGACAACTTTAACCAGAACAACGGCTTCTATAACATAGCTGAACCACTTGCCAAGAAACTTCTTCATCGCTATCCCACATAAGAACATAGGAATGGAGGAACACTGCAGAAGGTCTGCTCACAAACGTATTCAATCTCCCTTCCAAGCTACCCAAGGTTTTAGACTCTATACCCAACTTGGTAGATCATCAGATGCAGCATTCTCCACCTGACCCAGCATTCTGAACCTGACTATAACTACTCACGTACCTTCCACCCAGGTAGATCTGTTTGAGACTTGAAAAAGCCCACTGTGTGGGCGAAACGTTGTCAATAAAGGATCACATTAAACTGCATATGAGCTTATATTTTCATTGTGTCAGTATTTTATACCATTTATTTCCAGACCATCAGCATAAAAGCACTAACAACCTAGAAGGCACATCTAGTTCCATGGATCAAGAGACCCTCAGCACCAAGGCATAAACAACCTTGAATGTAGCTCTAGTTCCATGGATCAATAGACTTCAGCATCATCAAGGCACTAACAACATTGAATGTAGCTCTAGTTCCATGGATCAAGAGATGTTCAACATCAAAGCACTAACAACCTTGAAGGTAGCTCTAGTTCCATGGATAAAGAGACCTTCAGCATCATCAAGGTACTAACAACTTTGAAGGTAGCTCTAGTTCCATGGATAAAGAGACCTTCAGCATCATCAAGGTGCTAACAACCTTGAAGGTAGCCCCAGTTCCATGAATCAAGAGATCTTAAGCATCATCAAGGCACTAACAACCTTAGAGGTAGCTCTAGTTCCACGGATCAAGAGACCTTCAACATCAAGGTACTAACAACCTTGAAGGTAGCTCACTTTCCATGGATTAAGAAACCTTCAGCATCATCAAGGTACTAAGAACCTTGAAGGTAACTAGTTCCATGGATCATGAGACTTTCAGCATGATCAAGGTAGTAAAAACCTTGAAGGTTTTTACTACCTCTAGTTCAATGTATCAAGAAACCTTCAGCATCATCAAGGTTTGAAGAGCCTTGAAGGTAACTAGTTCCATGGATCAAGAGACCTTCAGCATCACAAAGGTACTAACAACCTTGAAGGTAGCTCTAGTTCCATGGATCAAGAGCCCTTCAGCATTATCAAGGTACTAACAACCTTGAAGGTACATCTAGTTCCATGGATCAAGATCTTCAGCATAATCAAGGCACTGGCAACATTGAAGGCAGCTCTAGTTCCATGGATCAAGATCTTCGGCATCATCAAGGTACTAGCAACCTTGAAGGTAGCTCTAGTTCCATGGATCAAGAGACCTTCGGCATCAAGGCACTGACATCCCTGAAGGTAGCTCTAGTTCCATGGATCAAGAGACCTACATTTATTTATAACGGCACAAAACATACTCAACGCCTGCCAATTTGGATTAGAAAAATAAAAGCATTAATGATGCAATTATAAAAATGCTAGATCTGCTTTACACAGCATTGGAAAATAAGGAATATCCACTAGGAACTTTTATTGACCTAAGAAAAGCTTTTGACACAGTAGACCACGACATCCTACTCCACAAACTTGACCATTATGGTATAAGAGGCCATGCGCTTGCATATTTCAAATCTTACCTTACTAATAGGTATCAGTATGTCACCATTAAAGACACAGCATCAACAACACGGCCACTTGATACTGGAGTTCCACAGGGAAATGTCCTTGGTCCCCTGCTCTTCCTCATATACATCAACAATCTTCCAAACGTATCCCAACACCTGAACCCCATTCTCTTTGCTGACGACACGACTTTATGTCATCTCTCACCCTAATCTTGCCACCCTCAACACCGTTGTTAACGAGGAGCTGATCAAAATATCGACTTGGATGACAGCCAATAAACTTACGCTTAACACTGACAAAACCTACTATATTATGTTTAGTAGCAGAGCAGGTGTTGCGCAAATTAACATTAAGATCGACAACACTCTAATTGCCAGGCACAATGAGGGCAAATTCCTAGGCCTATACCTCGACAACAACCTGAATTTCAGCACCCATATCCAACACATAACCAAAAACGGTTAGGATCCTCTCCAAGATACGATACTACGTGCCGCAAAATGCCCTTCTCACACTATACCACTCACTTATTTATCCATACCTCACCTATGCTATCTGTGCTTGGGGATTAACTGCAGCAACACACCTAAAGCCAATAATAACCCAAAAAAAGCTGCAGTAAGAATAATCACTAAATCCCATCCCTGGCAACACACCCCCCCACTCTTCATAGATCTAAACTTACTCCCTGTTCAGTACATCCACACTTACTACTGTGCAATCTACATCTACAGGACCTTAAATTCCAATATTAACCTTGACCTAAAATGCTTTCTTGATAGTTGTAACAGAACCCACAGGCATAACACCAGACACAAACATCTCTATGACATTCCCCATGTCTGACTAAACCTTTACAAAAATTCAATGTATGTCAAAGGTCCTAAAATCTGGAACACCCTACCTGAAAATGCTAGAACTGCAGACACATTCATCACCTTCAAAACTACCATTAGAAAACATCTTATCTCCCTGATACACCCCGTCAACTAATTACACGAATACCACCTGGTGGTTCACACTTACACTCACTCACCCATTTGACCATAAACAGAAATATCAATCTCAATCTTAAAATAATGAATCCTAACTAGTCATAAGTTG
Source organism: Cherax quadricarinatus (assembly GCF_026875155.1). Taxonomy (NCBI): domain Eukaryota; kingdom Metazoa; phylum Arthropoda; class Malacostraca; order Decapoda; family Parastacidae; genus Cherax; species Cherax quadricarinatus. The sequence continues at coordinate 5,732,628 of NC_069469.1, read as the reverse complement.
GCCTGTGATACTCCAATACTGAAACTATGTATTGTGCCAAAACAAAAGCATTCACATTGCTAAACTCACAAACTAGTATTTAGTCACTTAGCCATAATACCAACTTACTTCATAACTTGTAATATTTTGAAGTTAAGAATTAATCTAAGTCTGCCCAAAATGCCTAGCCATGCTAGGTGTTCTAGTGGCTCCCTCTGTAATTAGTATTTTACTACATGTAAACCACACAATAACCAAATTCTGTAAACTCAGCATTGTAATCCTTATAGAGAATAAACTTTGAATTTGAATTGAATTTGAATTTGAATTCAGCATCATGGCACTGACAACCTAGAAGGTAGCTCTCGCTCCATGGATAAAGAGACCTTCAGCATCATCAAGGTACTAACAACCTTGAAGTTAGCTCTAGTTGCATTGATCAAGAGACCTTCAGCACCATCAAAGTACTAACAACCTTGACATCCTTGAAGAAAGCTCTAGTTCCACAGTTCCACAGTTCCACAGATCAAGAGACCTTCAGCATCATCAAGGCACTAACAACCTTGAAGGTAGCTAGAGTTCCATGGATCAAGAGACCTTCAGCACCATCAAGGTACTAGCAACCTTGAAGGTGGCTCTACTTCCATGGATCAAGAGACTTTCAGCATCAAGGCACTGACAACCTTGAGGGTAGCTTTCGTTCCATAGATCAAGAGACCTTCAGCATCATAAAGGTACTAACAACCTTGACATCCTTGAAGGTAGCTCTAGTTGCACAGTTCCACAGATCAAGAGACCTTCAGCATCACCAAGGCACTAACAACCTTGAAGGTAGCTCTAGTTCCATGGATCAAGAGATCTTCAGCACCATCAAGGTACTAACAACCTTGAAGGTAGCTCTAGTTCCATGGATCAAGAGACCTTCAGCATCATCAAGGTACTAACAACCTTGAAGGTAGCTCCAGTTCCATGGATCAAGAGACCTTCAGCATCATCAAAATGTTAACAACCTTGAAGGTAGCTCTAGCTCCGTGGATCAAGAGACCTTCAGCATCAATGCACTAACAACCTTGTAGGTAGCTCTAGTTCCATGGATCAAGAGACCTTCAGCATCATCATCAAGGTAGTAACAACCTTGAAGGTAGCTCTAGTTCCATGGATCAAGAGACATTCAGCATCATCAAGGTACTAACACCCTTGAAGTTAGCTCTAGTTCCATGGATCAACAGACCATCATCATCAAGGTACTTACAACCTTGAAGGTAGCTCTAGCTCCGTGGATCAAGAGACCTTCAGCATCATCAAGGTAGTAATATGTAAAGTAAAAGGACGCAAATGCAACTAATGTGACATTTTATTGTGGCAATGTTTCGCTCTCCAGGAGCTTTATCAAGCCATTACAAACAATACATGGACACAGAGGGTATATAAAGGCTCAGAGTGAGGTGCAATACTAGTGAGGTACCATTTCGATGTTCACTAGTGGTAGTAGTAGTAGTAGTCGTAGTGACAAAAGTAATACAATATGGTAGAGCAATTAATTCGTACATGAGTAAAAGGATATAAAAGCTATTACTTGGGTAACATAAAAATAGGTTGGACAAATATAGACTGGAAAGAGGCAGCTTGTTTCAGTGTTCACTCTCTGTAATGTGCTTTGTGTAGTATAACAGGAGAGACTATGTGATGGCAGGGTTTACTGTTTTCAGTAGGATTCTTGCTAAGACTTCGGAGATGGTGAAGCTGCCGTTGTTTTGTTTAATTGTATTCGAAACAGCGATCAGTGCTGATTCTTTCCAGTCTATATTTGTCCAACCTATTTTTATGTTACCCAAGTAATAGCTTTTATATCCTTTTACTCATGTACGAATTAATTGCTCTACCATATTGTATTACTTTTGTCACTACGACTACTACTACTACTACTACTACTACTACTACTACCACTAGTGAACATCGAAATGGTACCTCACTAGTATTGCACCTCACTCTGAGCCTATATATACCCTCTGTGTCCATGTATTGTTTGTAATGGCTTGATAAAGCTCCTGGAGAGCGAAACGTTGCCACAATAAAATGTCACATTAGTTGCACTTGTGTCCTTTTACTTTACATATTGTCGGTAATTCTACCAACTTTATTACAAGGTAGTAACAACCTTGAAGGTAGCTCTAGTTCCATGAATAAAGAGAGCTTCAGCATCATCAAGGTACTAACAACCTTGAAGGTAGCTCTAGTTGCATGGATCAAGAGACCTTCAGCATCATCAAGGTAGCATCAACCTTGAAGGTAGTTTTAGTTCCATGGATCAAGAGACCTTTGGCATCATCAAGGTAGAAACAACCTTGAAGGTAGCTCTAGCTCCGTGGATCAAGAGACCTTCAGCATCATCAAGGTAGTAACAACCTTGAAGGTAGCTCTAGTTGCATGGATCAAGAGACCTTCAGCATCATCAAGGTAGCATCAACCTTGACGGTAGTTCTAGTTGCATGGATCAAGAGACCTTCAGCATCATCAAAGTACTAAGAAACTTGAAGGTAGCTCTAGTTCCTTGGATCAAGAGACCTTCAGCATCACCAATGGTTTTAAGAACCTTGAAGGTAGCTCTAGTTCCATGAATCTAGAGAGCTTCAGGATCATCAAGGTACTAATAACCTTAAAGGTAGCTCTAGTTCCATGGATCAAGAGACCTTCAGCATCATCAAGGCACTAACAACCTTAAAGGTAGCTCTAGTTCCATGGATCAAGAGACCTTCAGCATCATCAAGGCACTAACAACCTTAAAGGTAGCTCTAGTTCCATGGATCAAGAGACCTTCACCATCATCAAGGCACTAACAACCTTGAAGGTAGCTCAAGTTCCATGGATCAAGAGACCTTCAGCATCATCAAGGTACTAACAACCTTAAAGGTAGCTCTAGTTCCATGGATCAAGAGACCTTCAGCTTCATCAAGGTACTAACAACCTTAAAGGTAGCTCTAGTTCCATGGATCAAGAGACCTTCAGCATCATCAAGGCACTAACAACCTTAAAGGTAGCTCTAGTTCCATGAATCAAGAGACCTTCAGCATCATCAAGGTACTAACAACCTTAAAGGTAGCTCTAGTTCCATGAATCAAGAGACCTTCAGCATCAAGGTACTAACAACCTTGAAGGCTCTAGTCATGAATCAGAACTCACATAGGTATACAAACCTTGAAGTAAATGTAACAACCAATTTATTATTAGGGGAAGCGCTAGACCCGTAGGATTATAAAGCGCCTGTCGGGGGGAAGGGATGGTAGGTACTCAGGCTCAATTCAGGAAACCGGAACACAGATCCAACTCCCTAGATCAAGAGCCCCTCACCAGCATCAAGGAAGCTCCTTTGAGAGGAACAAAGCATAACAAAACAAGAGGCAGCTGATCCTCCTCTGATGCTGACACAAAAATTCCATTAAAACCTCACCTTAATATTAATCTATTTTCTTCAGCGGTTCTTGACGCAGCAGCAGGTGGTGGAGCAGCAGCAGGTGGTGCAGCAGGTGGTGGAGCAGCAGCAGGTGGTGCAGCAGGTGGTGCAGCAGCACTAACAACTCAGCTGCTACTAACAAACAACAAAGGTTGGCAGTCGTCGTTGTTGTGGGTGTTAAGGCTACCCAAGTGTACGCATTATTAAGTCCTGCCTCCTGGCAGACTGGATAATGTTACGTTATGGTAAAATAACATAACATAACGCAAGTTTTTTTGAGATTTTTAACCCTAGGTAAGGAGGGTTAGCTACCTAGGGTCACACAAGAAAATTAGTCGTTATCGAAAACTGTCTATATCATTTCTTTTGTGGTCATTCCATCTTGTTGCCCAGGATGCCACCCACACCACTTGACTAACACGGATAAGTAAGTTTATTTAGGCACAGGTACTCATAAGTACAACTATCATACATACTGTAAATTACCCGGGATAACCAAAAAATGTTACTTACTTACGTCAACAAGGACAGCAGGTGCAAGATGACTAACACCTAGGTAAGTAAGTAAGTTTATTCAGGTATACACAAATGCAGTTACACAGATTATCATACATAGCAGCATATGTGTAGAGAACCTGGGATTACCCCAAAAAGTCAGACAAAGTGACTTTTTTCCATTGTTAATAAGTTAAGTGATCATGGATAGTAGGTCCCCGTAAGTGAACAGGGATAGTAGGTCCCTGTAAGTCAGTGGTTCCCAAACTTTTTCAGCTTGTTACCCAATTTAACATGCCACATAAAGCATGTTACCCCTTTCACAAAATGTTGTTATTATTGATATATATGGCTAAACGTGAACGTATACAGCCTCGCATACTCTGCTAATCCTAGCAAAACCATTGAAAACGTAAGAAACACACATACATTATATATAAAATTAATAATAGCTACAAATTCACAGTAACAGTGGGTAAATACTAACTATATACTGCACAGGGCAGTACACATACATACCAGCTTATGTCTACCTCGGCTGATGCTCACAGATAAACTGACAGTGTGAAATAGAGGCAGCCTCAGGAAGTGAGTGATGCGTACTGGACAGGTCGATCTGGGCTACTGAGTGACTTTTGTCCTGAAGCATACTTGTCAAAATACTTTTGGGTTTCCACACACTTAGCTATATATTTCTTCTTTTCTAATACTATATATTAGTTTTTGATGTTTATTGTTATTTGGTTTAACTTTATTACTTACTTATAATAGGTTTACTTTACAACTTTATATACTAAGACAAAGTTAACAATAATCCTCATACCGGGTACCGCATTGTTTTCTTGATTTTCAGAATTCATAACTTTTTTTCTGTCACCCCTCCATTACCCCCAAAAAATGGTTAAATTACCCCCAGGGGGTAATTTACCCCAGTTTGGGAACCACTGCAGTGTAAGTGAACAAGGACTGTAGGTGTATGGAAACGTCCAACATTTCCAGCCATGCCGGGGATTGAACCACGGGTACTCAGTGTGTGAGGCAAGAGGTCAGCCGAGTGGGAATTAGGAAAGAAACAAAATTTCCTTCAGAGAAAGAAAGGGAAACATGAAACTCCCAGTTTAACAGTTAGGATAAAATATTTTAGCCCCGAAGGGTAAGCCACCCAGGATAAACCAAGAAAGACAGTTAGTCATCGACGGACTGGTGGCTAAAGCTCCCGCTTCACACACGGAGGGCCCGGGTTCGATTCCCGGCGGGTGGAAACATTTCGACACGTTTCCTTACACCTGTTGTCGTGTTCACCTAGCAGCAAATAGGTACCTGGGTGTTAGTCGACTGGTGTGGGTCGCATCCTGGGGGACAAGATTAAGGACCCCAATGGAAATAAGTTAGACAGTCCTCGATGACGCACTGACTTTCTTGGGTTATCCTGGGTGGCTAACCCTCCGGGGTTAAAAATCCGAACGAAATCTTATCTCTTATCTTATCTTATCTTATTTCCATTAGGGTCCTCATTCTTGTCCCCCAGGATGCGACCCACACCCAGTACCTATTTGCTAGGTGAACAGGACAACAGGTGTAAGGAAATGCATGGCATGTTTCCACCCCACCGGGAATCAAACCCAGACCCTCGGAGTGTGAAGTGAGAGCTTTGCCAGCTCTCGGTCAACCAGACTACTAGTGAGCTCAGCAAGGAAATATACAGTGTGGAAAATTGCATTTATCTGAATGTAACTAATTATGTACATAACAGTAAATGATAACAAAGATAATTATTATTTATCAATGTAACATAGACAAGTAGGAATTTGGGACACCTAGGTCGCAAAAAATGCCCCCCTTCGATACCTACCACTGTCATAACCACAAGTTGCTCTGGACCTATTAATTAAATTAAATAAACATACACCAGGAATACTGGTAAATATATAAATTTGTGGACTGTATATTAAAAATAATAAATGGTTATATATATATATACACAATTACATAACAGAAGGAAAATATATCTTAATATCACTCACCAATTTGACTGGAGATTAATGTGTATCATACTCAGAAAACCTCACTCTAACTAAATCTATGAAAATAATGCTGGCCAGAATTACACACAAATCTAGAGAGCTTATCTGAGGTTCCTGGAGCTGTCTTGTCCAGTCGTCTGATATCTCAAGTTATGCAGGAATGCACATCCACCAATTTCGCCTCCTGTTTGAGAGGTGTCAACACAATTTTAACCTCTAGAGCACGAAAAATTCTTCCCATTACACCAACGTTTGTACTAAATTCAAAACCAAGATGGCGAGTCTCCTCTTTTTTTCTATAGCATACTTCTTTTAAAAATACAATATAGGGCATCTATTTACCTATAAATTACCGTATTTCCGGAAAATATATACAGTATTTTCCACACTGCAGCCGGCCGGAGTTCAATGCTAAACAACTCAAATTACTCCTTCCTTTAGGAGATGATTCCAGCCGGTTCTGGCTTGAGTGGCTGTTCTCCTAGTAGGTCTTACTACGATTTCATTTTCCGGCATCACTTGGTCACCGTTATCTTCCATATCACTTGTGTCACTTTCCCTCAGATTTTCATTTACGTTTGATTGAACACCTAACTCCAAGGGAATCAATTTATTAATTGTGCGTAAACTTTCCTGGCCACAACACAACACTTTGACATTCCTGACAACATCTTGTGCATCTGGGTACAATGTCAATACTTTGCCAGAGGCCACAATGTTTGATGTTGTTCAGTGTCAATTAAACCCACAAAGTCACCTGGTTGAATGGTCTGTTGATTTACTGCCTAGTCGCACCTAAAAGTGTTCACGTAGTGTAAGAAGATATCCTACGCCACACATTAGACCAATGACCAATTACTTTTATTTAACATTTAAATTTATCACGAACACTGCTGCAATATTGTAATCTTCATCACTTTCTTCGGATTATCTCTATAGACAGGGGCAGCTTCCAATTTCCCTTCCAAAATATTAGGTGAGAGGGTGTTCATTACACCTGCTTCAGGTGTTCACTCATGTACGAGAGAGGCCTATTATTTATACGATTTTCTGCCTCACTAACCACTGCACGGAATTCTTCCAAATTAATTCTCTTCCAGTGTATTACTTTGCAGAGACACCTCTTCACTGTGCCTATCAGTCTTTCGTACAGCCCCCCCTGCCAAGGGGCTCTAGGAGTAATAAATTTCCAGGTACCCTCGCTGGGTTAACAGAGATTGAACATCGTTACTATTATTTAATTCTATCAAGTGTTGAGCACCTGCTAGGGAGGCCAAGCCCATGATGACACTCTTCAGGTCACTTGTTCTATCTAGGCTGGAATATTGCTGCACACTAACAGCACATTTCAAGGCAGGTGAAATTGCCGACCTAGAAAATGTACAGAGAACCTTCACGGCGCGCATAACGGAGATAAAACACCTCAATTACTGGGAGCGCTTGAGGTTCCAAAACCTGTATTCCTGGAACGCAGGAGGGAGAGATACATGATTATATACACCTGGAAAATCCTAGAGGGACTAGTACCGAACTTGCACACGAAAATCACTCACTACGAAAGCAAAAGACTTGGCAGACGATGCACCATCCCCCCAATGAAAAGCAGGGGTGTCACTAGCACGTTAAGAGACCATGCAATAAGTGTCAGGGGCCCGAGACTGTTCAACTGCCTCCCAGCACACATAAGGGGGATTACCAACAGACCCCTGGCAGTCTTCAAGCTGGCACTGGACAAGCACCTAAAGTCAGTTCCTGATCAGCCGGGCTGTGGCTCGTACGTTGGTTTGCGTGCAGCCAGCAGCAACAGCCTAGTTGATCAGGCTCTGATCCACCAGGAGGCCTGGTCACAGACCGGGCCGCGGGGGCGTTGACCCCCGGAACTCTCTCCAGGTAAACTCCAGGTTATCCGAAATCATCAACCTCGGAGAGGATCTCCTAGCTGCAAATTTTCGAAACAGTTGTATAAACTGCTCTGCAGACAAGTCCTGTGCCACTTCTAAATGAACTGCCCTAGTAGAAGTACAGGTGAACAAACAAACATACACTTTCAGTGGAACACCATTTGACGTACATGTTAAAATTATTGGACCACTATAGTCTACACCTGTTACATCAAATGGTTTCACTAATTGTACACACTCCTTTGGCAATGGTGGAGGACCTGGGTACATATAGATCTGGATCCACACGGCGACATATTACACAAGATTTAATCACCCTTTTTACACTTTGCCGTCCTTGTGGAATCCAGAAAGTTTCCCTAATACAATTTAAGGTATCTTGTACCCCACCATGCATTACATTTTTATGGGCATTTAGCACAATTAAATTTGTTAGATGATGAGTTTTGGGCAGTAAGATAGGGTGTTTAGCATAATCACCCAATTCAGCATTTTGTAACCTACCTAATTGCATTGTTCTCTAAATACAGCCCCAATTTCTCTATTATGGAACCTTTCACAATTTTTCTTTCCATCATCAATTTAATCTCATTTCCACAGATTTCTTCTTGTACCCTCTTTATCCAATATTCAAGAGGATGTGAAAACTTACATGAGATATTCATCTTGTTTAGAAATTTAAACACCAATTTAGTTACATTGATTAGTTTGGGTAAAGAAGAATACCTATTTATATCAATGGCTAAGGGAGGACAAACTATTGGAGCGGTGGTCACAGTAATTTCAACAGGAGCAATATACGCCTTTTGTACAGGTCAATTAGCTTTATTTACCAACCAGCTCGGTCCTTTAAACCATGATACAGCATTTACAAATTTAGCATAAGGTAAACCTCGAGACAAGAAATCAGCTGGATTCTCCTCACCAGGTATATGATTAAATGTTAACATATGCTGACCCAAACTATTATACTACTCTTGCATCTGATTAATTTCAGTGACTCTGTTTTGTACTTACACAATTTTACTGTTTCCATTACGAATCCATTGTAAGGATACCTCAATTACTGGGAGCGCTTGAGGTTCCTAAACCTGTATTCCCTGGAACGCAGGCGGGAGAGATACATGATTATATACACCTGGAAAATCCTAGAGGGACTAGTACCGAACTTGCACACGAAAATCACTCACTACGAAAGCAAAAGACTTGGCAGACGATGCACCATCCCCCCAATGAAAAGCAGGGGTGTCACTAGCACGTTAAGAGACCATACAATAAGTGTCAGGGGTCCGAGACTGTTCAACTGCCTCCCAGCATACATTAGGGGGATTACCAACAGACTGCTGGCAGTCTTCAAGCTGGCACTGGACAAGCACCTAAAGTCAGTTCCTGACCAGCCGGGCTGTGGCTCGTACGTTGGTTTGCGTGCAGCCAGCAGTAACAGCCTGGTTGATCAGGCTCTGATCCACCAGGAGGCCTGGTCACAGACCGGGACGCCGGGGCGTTGACCCCCGGAACTCTCTCCAGGTAAACTCCAGGTAAACTCCAGGTAAACGAAAGCAAAAGACTTGGCAGACAATGCAACATCCTCCCAATGAAAAGCAGGGGTGTCACTAGCACGTTAAGAGACCATACAATAGGTGTCAGGGGCCCGAGACTGTTCAACTGCCTCCCAGCATACATAAGGGGGATTACCAACAGACCCCTGGCAGTCTTCAAGCTGGCACTGGACAAGCACCTAATGTCGGTTCCTGACCAGCCGGGCTGTGGCTCGTACATTGGCTTGCGTGCAGCCAGCAGCAACAGCCTGGTTGATCAGGCTCTGATCCACCAGGAGGCCTGGTCACAGACCGGGCCGCAGGGGCGTTGAGCCCCGGAACTCCCTCCAGGTAACTCCCGGTAAACTTGTATAAATCCTAGCCACCCATGTGCTAGTAATTAATTGGGCTAATTATCATCCACCACACGACCGATTAAATTTGTGTACCCTATACCCACTTTCTTCAATCAGTCACTTAATTATTAAGTAATTAATTCAATTAATTTTTCACTGAATGCATCCGGTTCAGGAAGGACCAGCAGGCAGATATGGAAAATTTTATAGGAGTGATTACTTGTACATACCTCAACATTACATACATATGAGTAATCTCCTTGGGAGACAATAACGATATTGTTTACCATAGTCACCCATGTAGACATGTGAGAAAACTTAACCACCTCTGGTCACTGCAGGTGGCTGTATCACCCATAACCTATCCAATTAAAACATACCTAACTGGCCAGTATCAGTCTGCTATAACTAGAAAGGTTACTTAACTGTGGGTGATTGATGCTCCTTATTTCCTCCATTCACTATCTCTTTTCGATATCCTGCTACACCAACACGGTTCTTATTCCAGCAGGACGAGGTATCCGTTGGTTTGTCCCAGTTTAGAAGTCGTGATTCCATGAACTTCACTTTCCTCGTGGCGGGAACAACGTGGTCTAGCGTGTTCACTCGGAGAAAGGCGCCTTATTTCACTTCACGCATTCTCTTAACTTAGCGTTATTATCATTAATTACATTGCAGTTTACAAGACGATTTAATGTCTCATAATTATTATACACATTAGAGATCACTCCATTAAGATCTGAGACTGATGAGTGATGATTAAACCAAGGGTAATTTTCCCCGGGACACAGTCCATGGCGACGCACCAGTCACCAGGTCCTACCCTTATTCACTCATTTTACCACTTTATTACGGTGGTCCCGTAAATCACGTTCCCTCACTCTCCACCAGAAACAGTTACGACACTTCCTATTATGAAATGAGGCCTATATTAATCCTTAGGCCACCGTGAACGACAATTTCCTGGTTCCATGCTTTCCCAGCCTCCTCACTACATTCAAAACACTCCCGCCTCTCGTACCCCAGTTCGACTATACCCCTGCACATCCACGCATGCGCAGCGGGAACCCAGTTGGTTCCATTCAAAATACAAATACATTTTGACCCAAATCAACACATTAAACACTTATTAGGCACTATAGCTTCGGAAATTAAATAATTTCTACATTACTGCTTGCTGCACGCAAACCAACGTACGAGCCACAGCCAGGCTGGTCAGGAACCGACTTGAGGTGCTTGTCCAGTGCCAGCTTGAAGACTGCCAGGGGTCTGTTGGTAATCCCCCTTATCATACCCCGGCCGGGATTGAACCCGCAGTCAGAGTCTCAAAACTCCAGACCGTCGCGTTAGCCACTAGACCAGCTAGCCACAATAAGATTCGTCCAACTAGGTATATTTCTACACCATAGGAAGGTTAGCACAGACACCACTGTGACCACAAATGCAAGTTTTTACAGACGAATCTCCAGCTAGCGTGGTCGTGACGAACTCTAGCTCAAGTCCCCTCACTGCTGTCAACATGAAATATACCTAGTTGGACGAATCTTATTGTGGCTAGCTGGTCTAGTGGCTAACGCGACGGTCTGGAGTTTTTAGACTCTCTGACCGTGGGTTCAATCCCGGCCGGGGTATGGTTTGTTTGCAATCGTGTCATTACGATTTCGTGAGTCAATCCCCCTTATGTATGCTGGGAGGCAGTTGAACAGTCTCCTGCCCCTGACACTTATTGTATGGTCTCTTAACGTGCTAGTGACACTTCTGCTTTTCTTTGGAGGGATGTTGCATCGTCTGCCAAGTCGTTTGCTTTCGTAGTGAGTGATTTTCGTGTGCAAGTTCGGTACTAGTCCCTCTAGGATTTTCCAGGTGTATATAATCATGTATCTCTCCCGCCTGCATTCCAGGGAATACAGGTTCAGGAACCTCAAGCGCTCCCAGTAATTTAGGTGTTTTATCTCCGTTACGCGTGCCGTGAAGGTTCTCTGCACATTTTCTAGGTCAGCAATTTCACCTGCCTTGAAAGATGCTGTTAGTGTGCAGCAATATTCCAGCCTAGATAAAACAAGTGACCTGAAGAGTGTCATCATGGGCTTGGCATTCCTAGTTTTGAAGGTTCTCATTATCCATCCTGTCATTTTTCTAGCAGATGCGATTGATACAATGTTATGGTCCTTGAAGGTGAGATCCTCCGACATGATCACTCCCAGGTCTTTGACGTTGGTGTTTCGCTCTATTTTGTGGCCAGAATTTGTTTTGTACTCTGATGAAGATTTAATATCCTCGTGTTTACCAAATCAGAGTAATTGAAATTTCTCATCGTTGAACTTCATATTGTTTTCTGCTGCCCACTGAAAGATTTGGTTGATGTCCACCTGGAGCCTTGCAGTGTCTGCAATGGAAGACACTGTCATGCAGATTCGGGTGTCATCTGCAAAGAAAGACACGGTGCTGTGGCTGACATCCTTGTCTATGTCAGATATGAGGATGAGGAACAAGATGGGAGCGAGTACTGTGCCTTGTGGAACAGAGCTTTTCACCGTAGCTGCCTCGGACTTTACTCTGTTGACGACTACTCTCTGTGTTCTGTTAGTGAGGAAATTATAGATCCATGGACCGACTTTCCTGTTATTCCTTTAGCACGCATTTTGTGCGCTATTACGCCATGGTCTCACTTGTCGAAGGCTTTTGCAGTCTGTATATATTACATCTGCATTCTTTTTGATCTTCTAGTGCATCTAGGACCTTGTCGTAGTGATCAATAGTTGAGACGGACAGGAGCGACCTGTTCTAAACCCATGTTGCCCAGGGTTGTGTAATTTATGGGTTTCTAGATGGGTGGTGATCTTGCTTCTTAGGACCCTTTCAAAGATTTTTATGATATTGGATGTTAGTGCTATCGGTCTGTAGTTCTTTGCTATTGCTTTACTGCCTCTTTTGTGGAGTGGGGCTATGTCTGTTGTTTTTAGTAACTATGGGATGACCCCCGTGTCCATGCTCCCTCTCCATAGGATGGTAAAAGCTAGTGATAGGGGCTTCTTGCAGTTCTTGATGAACACGGAGTTCCATGAGTCTGGCCCTGGGGCAGAGTGCATGGGCATGTCATTTATCGCCTGTTCGAAGTCATTTGGGGTCAGAATAACATCAGATAGGCTTGTGTTAACAAAATTCTGTGGCTCTCTCATAAAAAATTCATTTTGGTCTTCGACTCTCAGTCTGGTTAGCGGCTTGGTAAAAACTGAGTCATATTGGGACTTGAGTAGCTCACTCATTTCCTTGCTGTCATCTGTGTAGGACCCATCTTGTTTAAGTAGGGGCCCAATACTGGACGTTGTTCTCAACTTTGATTAGGCATAGGAGAAGAAATACTTTGGGTTTCTTTCGATTTCATTTATGGCTTTTAGTTCTTCCCGCGATTCCTGACTCCTATGAGATTCCTTTAGCTTAAGTTCGATGCTTGCTATTTCTCTGACCAGTGTCTCCCTACGCATTTCAGATATATTGACCTCTTTTAGCCGCTCTGTTATTCTTTTCCGTCGCCTGTAAAGGGAGCGCCTGTCTCTTTCTATTTTACATCTACTCCTCCTTTTTCTTAGAGGAATAGGCCTTGTGCATACATCGAGTGCCACCGAGTTAATCTGTTCTAGGCATAAGTTGGGGTCTCTGTTGCTTAGTTTATCTTCCCAGCTTATATCTGTTAGGACTTGGTTTACTTGGTCCCACTTTATGTTTTTGTTATTGAAGTTGAATTTGGTGAATGCTCCCTCGTGACTAATCTCATTATGTCGGTCTGGGGCTCCGCGCATACATGTCTGAACCTCAATTACCTGGAGTTTACCTGGAGAGAGTTCCGGGGATCAACGCCCCCGCGGCCCGGTCTGTGACTAGACCTCCTGGTGGATCAGAGCCTTATCAACTAGGCTGTGGCTGCTGGCTGCACGCAAACCAACGTACGAGCCACAGCCCGGCTGGTCAGGAACCGACTTTAGGTGCTTGTCCAGTGCCAGCTTGAAGACTGCCAGGGGTCTGTTGGTAATCCCCCTTATGTATGCTTGGAGGCAGTTGAACAGTCTCGGGCCCCTGACACTTATTGTATGGTCTCTTAACGTGCTAGTGACTGTGATCTGTGTGTTGTGATCTGAGTATATTGTTTTTGATATGGTGACATTTCTTATCAGATCATCATTGTTAGTGAAGATGAGGTCTAGTGTATTCTCCAGTCTATAGGCTCTATTATTTGCTGGTTTAAATTGAATTTTGTGCAGAGATTAAAAGCTCGTGTGAGTGTGAGTTTTCATCAGAGCTGCCTCCTGGTGTTATTACTGCAACAATATTATTTGCTATATTCCTCCATTTTAGGTGCCTTAAGTTGAAATCCCCCAGGAGCAAGATGTTGGGTGCAGGAGCTGGCACCCAACATGCAACATGCAACATCCCAGGCTGGGATGTTGCATCCGGAGGCTTGTAGACTACCACAATGACTAGGTTTTTGTTCTCGACCTTTACTGCTAAAACTTCCACTACATCATTTGAGGCATTAAGCAGTTCTGTGCAAACAAGTGACTCTGCAATGTATAGGCCCCCCCTTCATTCCTTTTGCCTGTTCACTCTGTCGCATCTGTATAGGTTGTAACCTGGGATCCATATTTCGTTGTCCAAGTGATCCTTTATGTGGGTCTCAGTGAAAGCCGAGAACATTGCCTTTGCCTCTGCAAGCAGTCCACGGATGAAAGGTATTTTGTTGTTTGTTGCTGGCTTTAGACCCTGTATATTTGCAAAGAAGAATGTCATCGGACTTGTGGTATTGTTGGTACTGGGGGGGATTTTTTTCCGGCATTAGTATCTGTATCTGTTGGTTTGGAGTGGAGGCCATCGACTGTGGTTCCACTCAAGGAATGACTGGATTTGGTGTACGATTTCTGCCATTTCCTGCCAGTTTTTTTTCCTTCCTGGCACTAAAAAACCTCTCCCTCTTGAGTGGCTGAGGCTACCCCGGTTTTCCCATGGCCTGGATGTTTGCATCTTTTTGTCCCCTGTAGATGGTGTGCCTGGCAATTTAAGTTATAGTCTTTCCTGTGCTGAAGAGGTACACATTTCAGGGTGAAAAAGCTTACAGGAAGGGAGTTTGCACGTCCCGTCTGTTTTTCCAGATTTCCTATGCCTCCAGTTACCAAGTGCATAGTATGCGCACAGGCTTGGTTTCCATTTGCCTTGGGTTTCTGTGACTGTATTCCCTGCTGGTGCATGTTTACCTGTCTTATTCCTATCCTCACTAGCACCAACAATGGAGCTCTCACCAGTTGTTTTTGGTAATATATCCTCACTATTGTTAGTGGAGTCCTCTTGTTTGCTATTTGCTGTGGTATTTCTAGTTTGCAATATTGATTTTATCTTATCTTTGACTACACTTGTTTCCCCACTACGGCTCCTGTCTCCCATGAGGTCATTTATATGCATTCCCTCCTGCGTATAATTCCCGACTACCTGGACAAAATCTCCAGCTTCACCATTACTGTTTCCCAGGACAGCACCTCCAGCTTCACCATTACCGTCTACCAGGACAGCACTATCAGCCCCACATTTACTGACAACCAGGACATCACCTCCAGCCTTACAGTTTCTGACTACATGGCCAGTATCAAGGGCAGTACCATCCAGCCCAGACTTTTTATGTTCCATGTGTTGTAGAAAGCTTCCAGGTTTTCTATGAAAGCAGGTTTGACGTTATCCTCTTTTAATAGCAATGTGATTTTAGTCCACAGATTTATCTCATTTGGGCATACCCAAAAAACACTTCACTGTTTTAACACTGCTTGTAGCTAGTTCTTGGATATCTGCACAAGGGGTGTGACACCAATTTCCACAAAAATGACAATTTATCCATGTGGAAGCCCGTTTGTTTGGTTGATTGCAGACTACACAGAGCTTCATAATGATTTGAATGGTTGATTTACTGTAATTCTACTAGCAACCTCTTGAATACTCTATTAATAACCTCCTTAAAGTGAAGCTCTAGCTATTTGTATTTCTATTACTAACGGTACTGGTATATTAGGACAGCTTACCGGTGTACGTTCCTGATTTATATTTATTGTTTGTGTTTGATAAGGCGCCTACAACTTCATCCATTTACAGTCTGCTTTATTGTCCAACGAATCCGTTTGAAACCGGTCGAGGGTTCGGACCAGTTGAGGGTCCGACCAGTCAAGGGTTCAGAACCAGTCTGATCTGATCAGTGGGTCACTTATTTAAAACATACTGGGCTAACACATGAAGGATCTACTGGAAATTATCTACCCGAGTAATATGTGATTTGATTGATACAAAAGTATAACTTGCGTGTTGAAGAACCGGTGATTGCTGGCAGCTCCTACAATGACGAACAGTCGATCCTCGACCCTTGTTTATCGATCACCGTATCTAGCTTTTCTAGTTTTTTTCCGTCTCCACCACAATAAATGCTATATTATCACTATAGTTGACTGGTGGAAATTTTGGAGGAAAGACGCTTTTTCTGTAGTAATATTTGCTTCTCATTGTGTATATTGCGACCGCTGGTAACTACAGGTTATATGAAATTCACAGAATACATCTGGTATTTCAAGAAAAATGAAGCTAATGAAAGTCACTCAACTCCACTAAGTACCATTATAATACTGGTTAGTTGCTACTACAACACTGTATTCTGCTCTTCACTGGTATCACTAGATTATATGCGAGTACACTAGCAGGCCAGGAAGATTATTAAAAACAGCTGACCTGTGGTAAGTTTCTGGCGACTTCTGGCACCTGCCTCTATAGGCTTATCACTTCATTTACAAATTCACCTGTTTTCAAATGACACTTTAGCATTTCTTATCTATATACTAGGTAGCCACTGTAGTATACACTATACACTATGTATACACAGTGTTATCAGGGAGACTTTTTCCTCTGACAAAGAAAAGTTCTATTATTATTATTTTGCACACGGCACACTAGACCTATGATTCCCGTCTGGCAGTAAACTCTGCTAGGTAGTGCACATTAATTCTCCTTTTTTGACTCAGTATATAATGTTTTCCGCCCAAGATTGGTTCCAGGCGCTAGAGGGATGTATCGTATAGGATTGATGACACAAATTAAAGTTCTAGCACGTAAGAGCGACCGTGTAAACACGAGAAAACACGGAGCGAAACGAGGCACGCTGACACACATGCACGTGTCTGGAACAAATATCACAAAGGTTATTTTGGTCTGGAGGAAATAAGACTAGGTCTACAAGAATTAATTGTTCAGTTGCAGACGAGTCAACTAACTCATTTTAAAGATGCAACATATAATAACTTTGAAAGGGTCCTAAGAAGCAAGATCACCACCCATCTAGAAACCATCAGTTACACAACCCAGGGCAACATGGGTTTAGAACAGGTCGCTCCTGTCTGTCTCAACTACTGGATCACTACGACAAGGTCCTAAATGCACTAGAAGACAAAAAGAATGCAGATGTAATATATACAGACTTTGCAAAAGCCTTCGACAAGTGTGACCATGGCGTATAGCGCACAAAATGCGCGCTAAAGGAATAACAGGAAAAGTCGGTCGATGGATCTATAATTTCCTCACTAACAGAACACAGAGAGTAGTCGTCAACAGAGTAAAGTCCGAGGCAGCTACGGTGAAAAGCTCTGTTCCACAAGGCACAGTACTAGCTTTCCCCTCTTGTTCCCCCATCCTATATCCGACATAGACAAGGATGTCAGCCACAGCACCGTGTCTTCCTTTGCAGATGACCCCCCGAATCTGCATGACAGTGTCTTCCATTGCAGACACTGCAAGGCTCCAGGCGGACATCAACCAAATCTTTCAGTGGGCTGCAGGAAACAATATGAAGTTCAACGATGAGAAATTTCAATTACTCAGATATGGTAAACAGAGGAAATTAAATCTTCATCAGAGTACAAAAACAAATTCTGGCCACAAAAAAGAGCGAAACACCAACGTCAAAGACCTTTGGGGGTGATTATGTCGGAGGATCTCACCTTCAAGGACCATAACATTGTATCAATCGCATCTGCTAGAAAAATGACAGGATGGATAATGAGAACCTTCAAAACTAGGGAGGCCAAGCCCATGATGACACTTTCAGGTCACTTGTTTTTATCTAGGCTGGATATTGCTGCACTCTAACAGCACCTTTCAGGGAGGTGAAATTGCCGACCTAGAAAATGTACAGAGAAAATTTCACGGCGCGCATAACGGAGATTAAAACACCTCAATTTTCTGGGAGCGCTTGAGGTCTCTAAACCTGTATTCCCTGGAAAAGCAGGAGGGAGATACATGATTATATACACCTGGAAAATCCTAGAGGGACTAGTACCGAACTTGCACACGAAAATCACTCACTACGAAAGCAAAAGACTTGGCAGACGATGCACCATCCCCCCAATGAAAAGCAGGGGTGTCACCACCACGTTAAGAGACCATACAATAAGTGTCAGGGGCCCGAGACTGTTCAACTGCCTCCCAGCACACATAAGGGGGATTACCAACAGACCCCTGGCAGTCTTCAAGCTGGCACTGGACAAGCACCTAAAGTCAGTTCCTGATCAGCCGGGCTGTGGCTCGTACGTTGGTTTGCGTGCAGCCAGCAGCAACAGCCTGGTTGATCAGGCTCTGATCCACCAGGAGGCCTGGTCACAGACCGGGCCGCGGGGGCGTTGACCCCCGAAACTCTCTCCAGGTAAACTCCAGGTGAGGTATCTGTCAAGTTTCACAAAGGGAAAAAATATCACAATGGTAATAATCAAAATTCATTTCCTAAAACGAGTTGCATAGGTGCATATCAAGTAGCAGGAATCAGAAATAATGATTCTCCACAAGGTAAGAAGATTAAGCACCCTCCTAAGAGTAGCCCAGATAATAAGAAACCAGTCAAAGAAAGGAGAGATTGTCTCTTCTGCAAGGGTACTCATTTTTCTAAGAATTGCAATGCATACAATTCATTGAATGATAAAGTTGAAAGATTGGAGGAACTTGACAGATGTATCAGGTGTTTGGGTAATCACAATGTAAAGGATTGTCATACCAAATTAAACAACTGTTATCAATGTCACAAAGGAAGACACCATATAGTCATGTGTAAAGGTCTATATAAGATTAAGATTTCGTTCGGATTTTTAACCCCGGAGGGTTAGCCACCCAGGATAACCCAAGAAAGTCAGTGCGTCATCGAGGACTGTCTAACTTATTTCCATTGGGGTCCTTAATCTTGTCCCCCAGGATGCGACCCACACCAGTCGACTAACACCCAGGTACCTATTTGCTGCTAGGTGAACAGAACAACAGGTGTAAGGAAACGTGTCGAAATGTTTCCACCCGCCGGGAATCGAACCCGGGCCCTCCGTGTGTGAAGCGGGAGCTTTAGCCACCAATCCTGACACAACAGTAGCTAATGTAAAAATTGCTGCTAATGTTAATAATGATGGTTTTGCTGAAGTAGCCTTACCTGTGTTACAGGTAAAAATTGGTGATAAAAGACATAAATAAAAAATGTAAATGCATTATTGGACCAGGGATCCCAACGTACTTTCATAAAACGTAAATGTCTTGATGGTATGAAAGTACAGATGGGAGATCCCACAACTTTAAAATTATCTGGTTTTCTCTCGGATAAAAGAGCTCAATTGTATGACACTGTTTATGTAACTGTCAGGTTGAGCAATGAGAAAAAACGTGTTAATGCAGTAATTGTAGATAGACTTCCAGAGAAAATATCTACAGTAGAGCTTAGTAAAGCTACAGAAAGACTTTCACATAATGTAAATTTAGCACCTTCTGGTGTAAATGATGATTCTGTAGGCCCAATAAATATTTTGATAGGTAGTGACTATTATGCCTCCTTTGTAAAGGGTATGGTAAAGAAATGTGGTGTCACCCTTTTGAAGACTGCTGGTGGCCATGTAATGTATGGTAGGATTCCTCGTAATAATAATTCATGCCTAGAGGAAACTACAAATACCATAACTGTGTCTTACTCATGAAGTTGTACCCCAGTATAATTCATCCATAGAGGATGGTGTTGAGCCAGTGCATAAATTGTGGGAATTAGACAGCATTGGAATAAATGTAAATGAAGGAAGTCCAGACGATTCTTTTACTCAGGAACAGTACCTGAGAGATGTAAAATTTGAATCTGGACAATACTGGGTACGACTTCCGTTGAGACTGAACCATCCAGAATTGCCCACTAATTACAGAATGGCATATGGACAGTTGAAGGCTCAGCTCCGCGAACTGAGTAAGACACCAGAATTGTTAACTGCCTGTAATGATATAATTGCTGAACAATTAATTAATAAATTTATAGAATAGGTACCTCCTGAGCAAGCCAAAATTTATGGTCACTATTTTGCCACATCACGGAGTGAAGAAGGATTCTAAGACCACTCCTCTGAGAATTGTGTTTAATTGTAGTGCTAGGAGTAACAAAAATGTACCTAGTTTAAATGACTGTTTGATGACAGGTCCGTCGTTGATGGAAAAATAGGAGATATCTTATTAAATTTCAGAGTGAAGCATTATGCCTATACGGCTGACATAAGTAAAGCTTTCCTAAGAGTGGGTTTACAAGAGGCTGACTGGGATTGTACCCGCTTCTTATGGCCTGAGAATCCTCTTGACCCACTTAGCCCTCTGAAAACCTTTCGCTTTAGGAGTGCATTATTTAGTGCTACATCGAGTCCGTTCCTACTTCAAGCATCGATAAATGCAAACGTATGTAAAGTCCATTGAGTAAAGTAATGAGCAAACAATTTTATGTGGACAATTTCCTGGGAGTGACGTCAACTGAAGAGGAACTGTTAATGACTTATGAAGAGGCTAATAAAATAATGCAAAGTGCAAATATGCCTCTGAGGGAATGGAATAGTAATTCGTCCAAATATGTAAAAAAAATAAGTAAAGATTTCCCTGGAGATGAAGTGCCAAAATGTAGTAATGTATTGGGTTTAACTTGGGATACTGAGAGAGATTTGTAAATGTTAAAACCTAATAATCACAGTATGCCCAATAAATTAACTAAGAGAGTTTTGCTTGCTGAAGTTTCCAAATGTTTTGATCCACTAGGTTTAGTGTCACCCCTTACTATAAGAGGGAAATTATTAATTCAGGAAGCATGGAAACTTAAATGTGCTTGGAATGAAATTCTACCTGAGGAATTCATTAACAGGTGAGATGAATTAATTGGTGATTATGAAAAAACTCCCATGTTGGAGTTCCCACGCCAGGTGGCCAATCCAAATGGGAAAAATGCACTCCACATTTTTTGTGATGCTTCAAAATTGGCATATGGAGCAGTTGCTTATCTTCAATGTAATAGTGCTATTTCTCTTGTTATGTCTAAGGCTAAAGTGTCTCCAATTAAATCACATACCTTACCTCAGTTGGAATTAACAGCCATTGATGTAGGTGTCAAATTAGCTAATTATACAAGAAATAAGTTGCAGGAGATAAATATTAGCGACACTGTAATTTGGTCTGATAATGAGGTATCCTTACAATGGATTTGTAATGGAAACAGTAAAATTGTGTATGTACAAAACAGAGTCACTGAAATTAATCAGACACAAGAGAAGTATAGTAGTTTGGATCAGCATATGTTAACATTTAATCATATACCTGGTGAGGAGAATCCAGCTGATATCTTGTCTCGAGGTTTACCTTATGCTAAATTTGTAAATGCTGTATCATGGTTTAAAGGACCGAGCTGGTTGGTAAATAAAGCTAATTGGCCTGTACAAAAGGCGTATATTGCTCCCGTTGAAATTACTGTGACCACCACTCCAATAGTTTGTCCTTCCTTAGCCATTGATGTAAATAGGTATTCTTCTTTACCCAAACTAATCAATGTAACTAAATTGGTGTTTAAATTTCTAAACAAGATGAATATCTCATGTAAGTTTTCACATCCTCTTGAATATTGGATAAAGAGGGTACAAGAAGAAATCTGTGGAAATGAGATTAAATTGATGATGGAAAGAAAAATTGTGAAAGATTCCATAATAGAGAAATTGGGGCTGTATTTAGAGAACAATGCAATTAGGTAGGTTACAAAATGCTGAATTGGGTGATTATGCTAAACACCCTATCTTACTGCCCAAAACTCATCATCTAACAAATTTAATTGTGCTAAATGCCCATAAAAATGTAATGAATGGTGGGATACAAGATACCTTAAATTGTATTAGGGAAACTTTCTGGATTCCACAAGGACGGCAAAGTGTAAAAAGGGTGATTAAATCTTGTGTAATATGTCGCCGTGTGGATGCCAGATCCTATATGTACCCAGGTCCTCCACCATTGCCAAATGAGCAATTTGAGTCATTTAGCAATGAATTCCACCCGGCTGCAGTTTGGAAAATACTGTGTATATTTTCCAGAAATACAGTAGTTATATGTAAATAGATGGCCATACTGTATTTAATAAAAATTATGTTATAAAAAATGGGAAATTGCGCCTGTGCAGAGGAGACTCGCCATTGTGTTTTGAATGAGCCAAGAAAACGTTAGTGAAAATAAGTAGAATTTTTCGTGCTCTAGAGGTTAAAATTGGGTTGACACCTCTCATATAGGAGCCGAAATTGTTGGATGTGCATTCCTGCATGACTTGAGATATCAGGCGACTGGACAAGACAGCTCCAGGAACCTCAGATAAGTTTGTTTATGTTTGTAACTCTGGCCAGTGTTATTTTCATCGATAGACAGTGAGGTTTTCTGAGTATGATACACCTTGATCTCCAGTCAAATTGGTGAGTGATTTTAAGATATTCTCCTTCTGTTATGTAAATGTGTTTATATATAATCCTTTATTAATTTAATATACAGTCCACAAATTTATATATTTACCAGAATTCCTGGTGATGTATATTTCATTTGTAATTAATAGGTCTAGAGCAACTTGTGGATATGACAGTGGTAGGTATCGAAGGGGGACATTTTTTGCGACCTAGGTGTCCCAAATTCCTACTTGTCTATGTATCTCTGATAAATAATAATTATCTTTGTTATTTACTGGTATGTACATTATTAGTTACATTCAGATAAATGTAATTTTCCACAAAACTAATTTTTTGACAATAACATTAAAGAAAGGATCAGATCAGAGTAATAAGTACATGTATGTTAGCTATACAAGAAATCACTCTGTACATGAATGGTATTCAATACCGACAAAATGAAAATTAGGCACATGTGCAACATCTAGGTACCTTTATTGTAGACGTTTCACCATCCATTGGCTTTATCAATACAGATTCTAGAACATGACTAGAAGACAGAAGAACTATATACAAAAGATGAGGTAATCAGTCCCTCAGCCTTGGAGTTGGTTTGAAGAGCACCGTATTATTATTATTATTATTATTATAATAAAAAAGAAGCACTAAGCTATAAGGGCTATACAACACTGCAGGGTAGGGAAGGAAGCGAGGGTATTGGGCGGCAGAAGAAGAGAGGGATGATCAGTGGGTTACAGAAAACAGCAGGGCAGGGGATAGTGTGGGGGCAGAGGGCAGCAAGAGATTGAGGTAGAACGGGCTGAAGGTATCATCAGAGTTTGTGAAGTAAGTCAGTTGTTGTCAAAAAGTCAATGAGAGAGTCCGGATGAAAGGTGGGTCCATCAGCGAGAAGGGAAGGTAAAGAGAGAGCAGCAGAGCGAAGACGACGTTGGAGGTATATTCTGCATGCTCGTTGATAAAGTGGGCAGTCTAATAGAATGTGGCTGACCGATAATGGAATGTAACAAGTCTCACAGAGAGGAGCAGGGTACCTGTCCATAAGATATCCATGAGTAAGACGAGTATGGCCAATGCGAAGACGGGAGAGAGTAGTCTCCCAACCTCGACACTGGTGACAAGAAGACGGCCAGTAACCTATACTCGGTTTAATAGACTGAAGTTTGTTACCGAGCAGAGTAGACCAACGTTGTTGCCAACGGGTGTGAAGGTGGGTAGCTATTGCAGCAAAATAGTCCGTAAATGGAACACCTCTATATGAAACTGGTAGGTCATGTACTGTTGACCGCGCAGCAGTGTCTGCCTGTACGTCAACATGACCAGGGACCCAAGGAAAAACAATATCTTTATGCTTGGTAGAGATGCAGTGTAGCCAAAGTTGGATACAGAGGACTAAGGGGTGAGGTGTACCAAATTTTTGTATAGCCTGTAAAGCCCTAAGGGAGTCTGAGACAACCACAAATGATGACACAGGCACAGATGCAATACGAATAAGTGCTGCAAGAATGGCATACAATTCAGCAGTAAAAATACTAGCCGAAGATAGTAAATGCCATCGTACGACGCTGTCTGGAAACACTGCTGCGAATCCTATGCCGTCAGAAGACTTAGAACCATCTGTGTACACTGCAATGGCATGAGAATGAGAGTGGAAGTGGCCAAGAAAAAGAGAGCGGGAAGCTACTGTAGACAGTTGGGTTCTCGAGCAAGGGAGGGAGAAAGAACAGACTCGAACAGCTGGAACTTCCCAGGGGGGTAGAGAAAAGTGAGATGCTACATGAACATAGGAAGCTGGTAATTGAAGAGAAGACAAGAGCGAATGTAGGTGAAGAGAGAAGGGACAGAGCAAACAGGGGCAACGAACAAATAAAGAATGTCTACTAATATCGGTGACCATTCTATAAATGGAAGGATTGCGGAGATCATGAGAGCGTACATAGTAGTGAAGGCAATGGGCATCACGGCGATCGGATAAGGATGGAACGTCCGCTTGTGCATAGAGACTCTCAACAGGGAAAGAGCAAAAAGCACCAAGGCATAAACGTAATCCTTGTGATGAATTGGGGTAAAGGCTAGAGAGGGTAGCAGGAGAGGCCGCTGAATAGATCTGGTCACCATAATCAAGTTTCGATAATATGAGGGTGGAATGTAGGCGAAGGAGAGTTCTACGATCAGCTTCCCATGAAAGATAAACAAGGGTTTTAAGAAGGTTCAGCCGGCTGTGACAAGTTGCCTTCAGAGAGGTAATGTGAGGTTTCCAGGATAACCTACGCTCAAAGAGGAGGCCTAGAAACCTGACTGTATCACATTCAGGGATACAGGAGCCATAGAGGTACAAAGGATGATCGGAGATGACATAGCATCTAGTGAAAGTAATTTGGTTAGTTTTCGTACTGGAAAATTTAAACCCATGTGTGGTGGCCCAATTGGAAACACGGTCGACCACATGCTGGAGAGAAACTGTAATGAAGTGACAGTCAGCGCCTGCACAGGCAATAGCAAAGTCATCAACATAGAGTGATGACCAAATATTGGATGGAAGACTAGAGGTCAAATCATTTATAGCAAGGAGAAAAAGTGTTGTGCTCAGAACACATCCCTGGGGGACACCTTCAGCTTGGATAAAGTCCGGGGAGAGCTCATTATTAACCCGAACACGGAAATGTCTGTCAGTTAAAAAGTTCTTAAGGAAGGATGGTAGAGTGCCTCAGAGGCCTAAGGAATGGGCTTGGGCCAAATTATTATACTTCCAAGTTGTGTCATATGCCTTCTCAAGGTCAAAAAATATGGCAATAACTGAGTGGTTATTCACAATAGCATTACGAACATACGTATCCAAGCGTAGTAAGGGGTCTATGGTAGAACGGCCCTTATGAAAGCCATATTGACGAGTAGAGAGACTGCTGTGTGTCTCTAAATACCACACTAAACGTCTATTTACCAGGCGTTCCATCACTTTGCAAACTGCACCGGTAAGAGCAATGGGACGATAGTGGGAGGCTTTATGTCCCGTAGTACCCGGTTTGCGGAAAGGGAGAACAATGGCAGATTTCCACAGCTGTGGAATAACTTCTTGTGACCAAATAAGATTGAAAAGGCGTAACAGGACTGCAAGGGCTGACTGATGTAAATATTGTAACATACGAATATGAATGTCGTCAGGCCCAGCTGCCGATGATCGGCAAGCTGAGAGTGTTGCCTCCAATACCTGAAGTGTAAAAGGCACATTATATTGTTCTTCTCTGAGGGAAGAAAAGTCCAAGGGTGCTAACTCTCTGGCAGACTTTGAGGAAAGAAACGAGGGGTATAGATGGAGTCCTTGAGAAATACGGACCAGATGATTGCCAATTTCATTGGCAACATCTAGTGGGTTTGCTATATCAACACCCGCAACCCGCAGAACAGGAGCCGGGTCAGGAGAATATTTACCACTCAGTTTTCGTACTTTTTTCCAGACTGCACTCATAGAGGAAGCAGAGGAGATGGTGGAGACATAATCTCGCCAGCAAGTGCGTTTAGCATCACAGATGACACAGCAAGCGATCGCATGCTTCTGATTAAAATCAAGAAGTCTCTCCGTTGTTCTATTGTACCAGTACCTGCCCCACACAGCGCATTTCAAATGTACTGCACGAGCACAAACAGCAGACCACCAAGGCACGCATTTCTGAGAATGCCTGCCCGAAGTTCGGGGTATAGAATGAGAAGCTGTGGTTAAAACGGAGGACGAGAAGAGGTGTAAAAGCTCATCAATGGAGGACGAAGAAGGAACCTCACTAAAAACAGTTAGTTGAGAGTAAAGGTTCCAATTTGCCTGATCAAATTGCCAGCATGGGTTACGAAGAGGTGGTGAATATGAAGGGAAAGTAAGAATGATTGGGAAATGATCGCTGTCATGTAAATCCGGGAGAACAGAGCAGGTGAAGTCTAATGCGGCGGAGGAAGAGGAGACTGAGAGATCGATGCAAGAGAGAGTATGAGTCCGAGGATCAAAATGGGTGTGAGTTCCTGTATTTAAAACTTGGAGGGGGTGAGTAGCAAGAAAAGCCTCTAACTGAATGCCACGAGAATCACAGTGAGACCCCTCCCAGAGGAAATGATGGGCATTAAAATCGCCAAGTAACAGAAGTGGTGGTGGTAATGACGAAACAAGAAAGGCAATATCCGGAATAGATAATGCTCGAGAAGAAGAGATGCAAAGAACAGAGCGTATACCACCTATGTAAGTGGATACGGGCTGCTGTGTAATGCAGCGAAGTATGAACAAATAGCTGATGGTACGGAATATCAGTGAGTAGAAGAAGGGCACTTTCATTAAAGGTCCCATCAGGAAAAGGATCTGAAGAATACAATAAATTATAGCCTGAGATGGGATAGATAACAGCAGAGTGTAATTTTGGTTCCTGTAAGCAAACACCAACAGGGGCAAACTGGGAGAGCAACATCTGAAGCTCTCTCCGATTACCCCTGAGGCAGCATATATTCCACTGTAGGCCATGATTGGCAATGATAAAGATACCTGAAGTCTGCAGGTAAGGGTACCTACGAACTAGAGAGGTTAGAAAAGTCCACATGCGGTTGCAAAGGAAAACGTTCAAGCAGCGAAGGAAAGGTGCACTGTGAAGAAAGGAGTTGCGCAGATGGAGAAGAGGAAAGAGAAGGAACAGAGGGTGGATCAGTGTCCATTGATGGTTTGGTCTCAGCAATATATTCAGATTTTGCTTCAAGTGTTTCGGAGTTCAGAGACGTCGTATGGGAGACAATATTGGAGATGGAAGGAGGAGTTTGAGTAAAGATCGGAACTGTAATGGACTGTACCATGGTAGGGGGGTGAAAGGGTGGAGGGAACTGGAGAAGTGTGGGAGGGGACAGAAGAGGCAGAAACCTGGGAGGTGGCAGAAGAGGAAGAAACTTGGGAGGGGACAGGGGAGGAAGGCACAGTACGTGGAGGAGGATGAACCTCCACACTTGTAATGAGTCAGTGAAAGGGGAAGACCCAGGTACAGAGACTGGGAAGGTAAAATGTGGAGGTGGATGATGGGAAGGAGGGGTTAAAGGAGACTTGTTGGACCTCTGAGAAGTAGAGGGACGATTGGCAGGAGGTGGTTGTACGAGGTCTTGTCGATACCGGGGTTTGTGAGGGGGAACAAGAAGAAGTGAGGACAGACTGAAGTGTTGAAGTAGGGACGTCTGAGCCCATGACAGCAAAAGAATTAGATACAGGAGTGACTATGGGAGGGGCAACCGCAGAGGAGGCTGCAGAAGATGGGACAACAGAAATGGGGGGACGTTTTTAAACACAAGAATAAAGAAACACGAAGTAATCTCCCTTGGAGCAGAGATGAGAAACCGCTATAGCATAAGGGAGACCTTCTGCCTCTTTGAGGCAACGAATTTCCCGCTCATTTAAGTAGACTGGCAACAGCGAGAGTACGAAAGGGTGACCCTCATGGCAATTAAGGCAAGAGGGAGGTCCCACTGCAAGATGTATTAGAATGGTCATCGGCACCACAGACTGGGCATTCGGCTATAGATCTGCAATATTTTGCTGGGTGGCCAAATCGCCAGCAATTCCTACACTGTTGTGGTGTAGGGATCACCTTCTGAACTTGTAACCGATGTCCTGCTACATAAACAGAGGATGGGAGTTCACGGCTGTCAAAAGTTAAACAACCCACATTGCAAGGGTCGTCTTCGCCTGTGGGCGGGAAGAACATAAGTGTTTACCTTGAGAATTGGGAGATCTTGGAGTTCCAGCTGTTCGAGAATGTCATTGCCACATGTCTGAAAATTCTGTTGGACTATGGTATGGGGCTGAATAACAGTACCACTACAAGAATTGAGGGAATGATGTTTTTCGATAGTGATAGGAATAGTATCGATATGTGAAAGAAGAGAAAGATCATGAAAGAAAATATCTCTACCAGCGTGGCGTAGGAGCGCTTTGCCAATACTATGGTTGGAAAGATAGGCAGTAGAAGAAGTCGGTCTTAAAGTAAAGAATTTAGTCCATTGTGTGGTCCGAAACTGAGTGTGGAGAGGGAGTGCATGACATGTCGGTCTTTTCCGAGTAGAATGGGAAGGTAACGAAGTAACATCATCAGGAGATTGTCGTTGGCGTTTAGAAGTGGGACCAGAGTCAGTCTGACGTGGGACGGGCTGGCGGTTCGAAAATCGCCACACCATAGAGGGAGAGGCAGGAAGCAAATTCAAAGGAGAGCAGAGGTCAGACAAATCGAAGGAGTCAGTCGAAACCCCGGCACCTGAAGTGGGTGATGAAACAGCACCAGCAAGAGGTACAGGGGCCTTAGGAATGTCTGAAGAGTGGCCAATAGACGAGGCGAGGTCAGAACGGGGTGCAGTAACAATAAGGGGCCCGGGGGTAGCGGGGTCATGGATCTGGTGCTCCATGGTTAGGTTACTTCTTTCTTTTTGTTTTTAAGAAAAAAAAGAAAGAAGAAAAGAAAATAAAAATAAAAAAAATAAAAAAAGAGGGGCCGGGGAGAGATAGTTCCTAGGAGGAATGAAAGGGCCAGAAATCTCCCTCTGTGCCCAAGAGGACCTCGGCACCGCAAGTAGCGCAGATGCAGCATGGAACCCGTGCCATACCCTACCTTTCATGCCAGTAAACCAGCAATCCGGGATAGCAACCTCACATCTGCCGAGCTACCTCAGTGGACAAAAGAGAGGGCAGCCGGATATCCACCACAAAGCATACCTCGTTCGGCCACCACCCCTGGAATCCGAAAGCCACCCAAAGCCACCCTCTGGGATACCAGAGAGGGATCGGGGCATCCCCAGGTGATCCAGATTCCACGGCAAACTACGCCACCGCCAAGAACCTCAACAGAATGGGATGGACCCCGCTACCCTTTCCCCTACCTAGGAACTAGTGCGCATGTGGGAAAAATCCCAAAGGTCAAAAAAGGAAGGGCAAAAGGGAGGGGTGGGGAGGAGGAGGAGGAAAGGGAAAAGGGGAGGATGGGGAGGATGGGATAGGGAAGGGGGGGTTGGGGGTAATTAGGTTCGGTCTGAGGAAGGAGACCAACAGGTCTAATTCCTCAGACAAGAGCCTCTTCACCACACCAAGGAGCCCCCGTTGAAGAGGAAGAGCACCGTAGTCGTGAAGATTCTGGAGCACAGGCAAGAAGGCTGGTGCTTATATACTGTCCTGAGGTGGAAAGGGGTGGGTAGCATCCCTGCACTCGAAAATTGCTCCCTATGAAAGCAAAAGACTCAGCAGGAGATGTAACATTCCCCCAGTGAAAAGCAGGGGAGCCATGAGTACACAGAGAGACAACACAATAATTGTCAGGGGCCCAAGATTGTTTAAATGCCTCCCAGCATACATAAAGGGGATTACTAATAGACACCTGGCTGTCTTCAAGAAGGCACTGGACAGGCACCTAAAGTCATACCTGACTAACAGGGCTGTGGTTCGTATGTCAGTTTGTGTGCAGCCAAGAGTAACAGCCTGGTAGATCAGACACTGATCCACCATGAGGCCTGGTCTCAGACCGAGCCACTGGGGCGTTTACCCGTGAGATCCTCCGACATGATCACTCTCAGGTCTTCGACGTTGGTTTCTCGCTCTATTTTGTGGCCGAAATTTGTTTTGTACTCTGATGAAGTTTTAATTTCCTCATGTTTTCCATATCAGAGTAATTGAAATTTCTCATCGTTTAACTTCATATTGTTTTCTGCAGCCCACTGAAAGATTTGGTTGATGTCCGCCATTGCAGTGTCTGCAATGGAAGACACTCATGCAGATTCGGGTGTCATGTGCAAAGGAAGACACGGTGCTGTTGCTGACATCCTTGTCTATGTCAGATATGAGGATGAGAAACAAGATGGGAGCGAGTACTGTGCCTTGTGGAACAGAGCTTTTCACCGTAGCTGCCTCGGACTTTACTCTGTTGACTACTACTCTTTGTGTTCTGTTTGTGAGGAAATTATAGATCCATCTACCAACTTTTCCTGTTATTCCTTTAGCACGCATTTTGTGCACTATTACGCCATGATCACACTTGTCGAAGGCTTTTGCAAAGCCTGTATATATTACATCTGCATTCATTTTGTCTTTTAGTGCATCTAGGACCTTGTCGTTGTGATCCAATAGTTGAGACAGACAGGAGCGACCTGCTCTAAACCCATGTTGCCCTGGGTTGTTTAACTGATGGGTTTCTAGATGGGTGGCGATCTTGCTTCTTAGTGCTATCGGTCTGTAGTTCTTTGCTATTGCTTTACTGCCCCCTTGTGGAGTGGGGCTATGTGTGTTGTTTTTAGTTGCTGTGGGGCGACCCCCGTGTCCATGCTACCTTTCCGTAGGTTGGTAGAAGCTTGTTCTTGATGAACATGGAGTTCCATGAGTCTGGCCCTGGGGCAGAGTGCATGGGCATGTCATTTATCGCCTGTTCGAAATCATTTGGTGTCAGGATAACATCAGATAGGCTTGTGTTAACCAAATTCTGTGGCTCTCTCATAAAAAATTAATTTTGATCTTCAACTCTCAGTCTGGTTAGCGGCTTGCTAAAAACTGAGTCATATTGGGACTTGAGTAGCTCACTCATTTCCTTGCTGTCATCTGTGTAGGACCCATCTTGTTTAAGTATGGGCCCAATACTGGATGTTGTTCTCAACTTTGATTTGGCATAGGAAAAGAAATACTTTGGGTTTCTTTCGATTTCATTTATGGCTTTTAGTTCTTCCCGCGATTCCTGACTCCTATAAGATTCCTTTAGCTTAAGTTCAATGTTTGCTATTTCTCTGACCAGTGACTCCCTATGCATTTCAGATATATTGGCCTCTTTTAGCCGCTCTGTTATTCTTTTTCGTCTCCTTTAAAGGGAGCGCCTGTCTCTTTCTATTTTACATCTACTCCTCCTTTTTCTTAAAGGAATAAGCCTTGAGCATACATCGAGTGCCACCGAGTTAATCTGTTCTAGGCATAAGTTGGGGTCTGTGTTGCTTAGTATATCTTCCCAGCTTATATCGGTTAGGACTTGGTTTACTTGGTCCCACTTTATGTTCTTGTTATTGAAGTTGAATTTGGTGAAGGCTCCCTCGTGACTAATCTCATTATTTCGGTCTGGGGCTCCACGCATACATTTCTGAACCTCGATTATGTTGTGATCTGAGTATATTTTTTTGATATGGTAACATTTCTTATCAGATCATCATTGTTAGTGATGAGGTCTAGTGTATTCTCCAGTCTACTAGGCTCTATTATTTGCTGGTTTAAGTTGAATTTTGTGCAGAGATTTAAAAGCTCGTGCGTATGTGAGTTCTCGTCAGAGCTGCCTCCTGGTGTTATCACTGCAACAACATTATTTGCTATACATGTATTCCTCTATTTTAGGTGCCTCAAGTTGAAATCCACCAGGAGCAAGATGTTGGGTGCAGGAGCTGGCAGATTTTCCAGACAGTGGTCAATTTTTAACAGCTGTTCCTGGAATTGCTGGGATGTTGCATCCGGAGGCTTGTCTTTACTGCTAAAACTTCCACTACACCATTTGAGGCATTAAGCAGTTCTGTGCAAACAAGTGACTCTGAGATATACAGTCTAACCCAACCCCCTTTTGCCTGTTCACTCTGTCGCATCTGTATAGGTTATAACCTGGTATCCATATTTCGTTGTCCAAGTGATCCTTTATGTGGGTCTCTGTGAAAGCCGTGAACATTGCATTTGCCTCTGTAAGCAGTCCACAGATGAAAGGTATTTTGTTGTTCGTTGTTGGCTTTAGACCCTGTATATTTGCAATGAAGAATGTCATCGGACTGGTTCTATTGGTAGTACGGGGGGGGGACTTTTTTCCGGCATTAGTATCTGTATCTGTTGGTTTGGAGTGGAGGCAATCGACTGTGGTTCCACTCCAGGAATGACTGGATTTGGTGTACGATTTCTGCCATTTCCTGCCAGTTTTTTTTCCTTCCTGGCACTAAAAAACCTCTCCCTCTTGAGTGGCTGTGGCTACCCAGGTTTTCTCATGGCCTGGATGTTTTGTATCTTTTTGTCCCCTTTATATGGTGTGCCTGGCAATTTAAGTTATAGCACAGTCTTTCTTGTATTAAAGAGAAACACATTTCAGGGTGAAAAAGCTTACAGGACGGGAGTTTGCATTTTCCTGTTGTCATATGGGCTCGGCATTTTCTAGGGTGGTCAAAGTTGCACGTCCCATCTGTTTTTCCAGATTTCCCATGCCTACAGATACCAAGTGCATAGTATGTGCACAGGCTTGGTTTCCATTTGCCTTGGGTTTCTGTGACTGTATTCCCTGTTGGTGCATGTTTACCTGTCTCTTTCCTATCCTCACTAGCACTAACAATGGGGCTCTCATCAGTTGTTTTTGGTAATATATCCTCACTAATGCTAGTGGAGTCCCCTTGTTTGCTATTTCCTGTGGTATTACTAGTTTGTAATATTGGTTTTATCTTGTCATTGACTACACTTGTTTCCTCACTACAGCTCCTGTCTTCCTCGAGGTCATTTATATGCATTCCCTCCTGCATACGTTTACTGACTATCTGGACAGCACCTCCATCCTCACCATTACTGTCTCCCAGGACAGCACCTCCAGCTTCACCATTACTGTCTCCCAGTACAGCACCTCCAGCTTCACCATTACTGTCTACCAGGACAGCATTACTGACTACCGGGGCAGCACCTCCAGACTTACAGTTTCTGACTACCTGGCCAGCATCAAGGGCAATACCATCCAGCCCATACTTTTTATTTTCCCATCTGTTATAGAATGCTTCCAGGTTTTCTATGAAGGCTGCTTTGATGTTATCCTCTTTTAAAACAATGTGATTTTTTTCCACAGATTGATCTCATTTGGGCATACCCAAAAACACTTCCCTGATTTAATGCTGCTTGTAGATAGTTCTTGGATATCTGCACAAGGGGCGTGACACTAATTTTCACAAAAATGGCAATTTATCCATGTGGAAGCCCGTTCGTTTGATTGACTGCAGACTACACAGAGCCTCATAATGTGATTTGAGTGGTTGATTTACTGTAATTCTACTAGTAACCTCTTGAATATTCTACTAACAACCTCCTTAAAGTGAAGATCTAGCTATTTGTATTTCTATTTCTAACTGTACTTGTATATTAGGACAGCTTACCGGTGTACGTTCCTGTTTCATATTTATTTTTTGTGTTTGATAAGGGCACCTAAAACCCCGTCTGTTTACAGTCTGCCTTATTGTCCAACGAATCCGTTTGAAACCGTTCAAGGGTTTGAACCAGTCAAGGGTTCGGAACCAGTCGGATCTGATCAGTGGGTCACTTATTTAAAACATACTGGTCGGTGATTTGGCTATCACATGAAAGAACTACTGGAAATTATTTAACCTAGAAATATGTGATTTGATTGATACAAAAGTATAACTTGCCTGTTGAAGAACCGGTGTATGCTGGCAGCTCCTGCAATAACGAACGGTCGAGGTCTCAACCCTTACAGCTTCTGGTACTGTTGGAATCATTGTTTGCTCTCCATCCTAAACCTTGACATGAGTTGATCTGTTTGCCTTTTCCAAATCATATTACCAAAGCCTTTAATTTGTAATTTACAATTCTTAATCACTAATACCTCCACAGTCTTTCCTTCTACCCAAAGTTCATCTTTCCCAAAATTTCTGTCGTAAACAGCATCATAAACTCGAAATTGTTTCTCATTTCCCTGAAGGACCCCAATTGATCCTTCAGGGAAATGAGAAAGTCAGGAACCCAATGGGTCCTGCCTTTTTTGGGTTATCCCAGGTACTTTACACATATGCTGCTATGTATGATAATCTATGTAACTGTATTTGTGTGTACCTGAATAAACTTACTTACTTAAGCTCACTGTATTTGTGTATACCTGACTCTTCTCAAAAGCCACTTAATCACCCTAGACTAAATGCTAAATACTCAGTACACATTTACTCACCTATGTACTCCCACTTCATAACTGAAACAATCACATTGAACCTTTATCCATTGTTGACAGGAATATAATTGAATCATTGTTTTTCACAAAAGCATTTTAGAATATAAATATATCTTTGTATTATACAAATTTTGATTAATTTATAATTAATATTCTACTGTACAACTATGAAATAATTACTTTCCTACTGTACAACTATGATATACTACTCCTTAGTATTAAGTAAACTGTAAGCCAATAATGTTAAGTTGGCCCATAATGCCAAGGCATAATAGAGGCTCTCTTTGTATTGCAACCCACTATTGTATATACACAGTCTCAATGTACTGTTTGCAAAGACATTAAATAAATAAATAAATAAATAAACTTACTTAAGTTCTCCAGCAGCCGTGTTAGACAATAACATGTCTTCCTTAACATGGCGTCTGACAGCCGCTACTGGGACTTCATTATTTCTGTTTGTGTTTTACCAGTGAGGAATGAAAAATCTTCCTATGGTTATATAAGAACCTACATAGTCTGGTATACAGAGACCCTTTTGTAAATTTGTGTAAGCCTTCCTTCAGTGTCCTTCCTGCCCTCACTGCCAGACCATTTGATGATGGACGGTATGGAGCTGGAGTAACATCTTCATTACTATTTATTCTTAATAAAGAAGGCTTCCAGTTCTTGTGACACAAAGTGTGCAGTATTATCTGACACAACTATGTCTAGTAACCAAAAATTACAAAAGGATTTTCTCAGCATTTCAGTAGAAACTGTGGATATCATGGAACTAGTCACTTGCACATCTAAGAATTCTGAGAAGGAATCCACAGTTACCAACAAATATTTGCCCTCCACTGGGCGGACATAGACTATATACAGTATAGACAATGGTGTCCCAGTGCTGAGCCAAGATAGTACAGCAGATGACATTGGTCTAAAAGTTTTAAAACAAATTGGACATTTGTTGGTTACTTCTGCAATATCTTGGTCAATCTTTGGCCACCAGACGCACTTCCTTGCTTCTGCTGTCATAGTATTGATACAATTATGACCAATATGTAAATATCCTACATGTTAATTCTACCTGCACTACCAGTCTATCCAGGTACAATAATTCTACCTGCACTACCACTCTACCCAGGTACAATAATTCTACCTGAACTACCAGTCTATCCAGGTACAATAATTCTACCTGCACTACCACTCTATCCAGGTACAATAATTCTACCTGCACTACCACTCTACCTCCCACTGTGACTCCCATTGCATCCTCTGATGTGTTTTAGTTTCTTCCCGTGGAGTGTTCCTTCCTTCAGTCCCTTCCCTAGTTATGGCCCCTATGCTTCTTGGTTCATCCTTCCTGCTCACCTGTTCCTGGCCCCCACAGGTATCTGGTAAGGTCCTTGCACATGTCCTAGTTCCTTCAATGTCTTCCAACCTCTCATTCTGTCCTAGTGTGCTCCCTGCCTTTGTTTTGGCTCCATGTGGGTTTGACAGGACCTCTGCATACAGTTTAGTTTCCATGCTTCCTTCAGACCTGTTGTCTGTGTTTGATGTAGCCATTGCCGATGCTACTTCTGTAATATCTTTGTCTCTGTGCTGTTTCAGATGTCTCAGCTCCTCTTCTAATCTCTCTATCTTGATTTCTGCTGCTGTGGCCTGTTGCTTCCACCTTCTGCATTCTGCTGCTAACCTCTCTTACATCTTCCTTTCCAGCTCATCTAGTCTCCTTCCCCAGTCTTCCTCCCCTTTTTTGAGCTCTACATCCCATTCCTCCCTCCCAGATTCGTCCTTGGAGCCCCTTGTCCTCATCCTGGTTCTAGGTTCCCCCGTTGCTCCACAGAAGGGGGAAGGGGGAACGAGTGGTTAGGGGGAGGGGAACAGATGGTTAGGAGGAGAGGGGATGGATGGTTGTGGGGGAGGGGGAGAATGGTTATGGGAGGGGTAGAGATAGTTGGGGGAGGGGGTTAGATGGTTTGAGGGAGAGAGGGGATGGATGGTTATGGGGGAGGGGGAGGATGGCTATTGGAGGGAGGGAGGTAGTTGGGGGGGTTAGACGGTTTCGGGAGGGGTTAGGTGGTTTTTGGGGGGGGTAGGTGGCTAAGGTGAGGTGGTTAGGGAAGGGGGAGGGGTGGTTAGGGGGGGGGGGTACGTGTTTGTGTCAAGTGTTTGTGTCAAGTGGTGGAGGATGTGTGTGGGTGTGTGTGTGTGTGTGTGTGTGTGTGTGTGTGTGTGTGTGTGCATGTGCGTGTGTGTGTGTGTGTGTGTGTGTGGGTGTGTGGTGTGGTGTGTGTGTGTGTGTGTGGTGTGTGTGTGTGTGTGTGTGTGTGTGTGTGTGTGTGTGTTTGGGGTGTGTGGTGTGTGTGTGGTGTGTGTGTGTGGTGTGTGTGTGGGGTGTGTATGTGTGGTGTGTGTGTGTGTGTGTGGTGTGTGTATGTGTGGTGTGTGTGTGTGTGGTGTGTGTGTGTGTGGGGTGTGTGTGTGTGTGTGTGTGTGTGTGGGGTGTGTGTGGTGTGTGTGTGTGGTGTGTGTGGTGTGTGTGTGTGTGTGTGGTGTGTGTGTGGTGTGTGTTGTGTGGTGTGTGTGGTGTGTGTGGTGTGTGTGTGTGTGTATATATATATATATGTGTGTGTGTGTGTGTGTGTGTTGTGTGTGTGTGTGTGTGTGTGTGTGTGTGTGTGAGTGTGTGAGTGTGAGTGTGAGTGTGTGTGTGTACTCACCTAATTGTACTCACCTAATTGTGGTTGAAGGGGTCGAGACTCATCTCCTGGCCCCGCCTCTTCACTGATCGCTACTAGGTCCTCTCTCTCTCTGCTTCCTGAACTGTATCATACCTCTTCTTAAAACTATGTATGGTTCCTGCCTCCACTACTTCACTTGCTAGGCTATTCCACTTCCTGACAACTCTATGACTGAAGAAATACTTCCTAACGTCCCTGTGAGTCGTTTGAGTCTTCAGCTTCCAGTTGTGACCCCTTGTCCTTGTGTCCCCTCTCTGGAACATCTTATCTCTGTCCACCTTGTCTATTCCCCGCAGTATCTTGTATGTCGTTATCATGTCTCCCCTGACCCTTCTGTCCTCCAGTGTCGTCAGTCCGATTTCCCTTAACCTTTCCTCGTACGACATTCCCTTGAGCTCTGGGACTAGCCTTGTTGCAAACCTTTGTACTTTCTCTAACTTCTTGACGTGCTTGACCAGGTGTGGGTTCCAGGCTGGTGTTGCATACTCCAGTATGGGCCTAACATATACAGTGTACAGTGTCTTGAACGATTCCTTATTAAGGTATCGGAACGCTATTCTCAGGTTTGCCAGGCGCCCGTATGCTGCAGCGGTTATTTGGTTGATGTGTGCCTCCGGTGATGTGCTCGGTGTTATGGTCACCCCAAGGTCTTTCTCCCTGAGTGAGGTCTGTAGTCTTTGTCCACCTAGCCTATACTCTGTCTCCGGTCTTCTTTGCCCCTCCCCAATCTTCATGACTTTGCATTTGGCTGGGTTGAATTCGAGAAGCCAGTTACTGGACCACATGTCCAGCCTGTCCAGGTCTCTTTGCAGTCCTGCCTCATCCTCATCCGATTTAATTCTTCTCATCAACTTCACATGTGTGTGTACTCACCTAATTGTACTCACCTAATTGTGGTTGCAGGGGTCGAGACTCAGCTCCTGGCCCCGCCTCTTCACTGATCGCTACTGGATCCTCTCTCTCTCTGCTTCCTGAGCTTTGTCATACCTCTTCTTAAAACTATGTATGGTTCCTGCCTCCACTACTTCACTTGCTAGGCTATTCCACTTGCTGACAACTCTATGACTGAAGAAATACTTCCTAACGTCCCTGTGACTCGTCTGAGTCTTCAGCTTCCAGTTGTGACCCCTTGTCCCTGTGTCCCCTCTCTGGAACATCCTATCTCTGTCCACCTGTCTATTCCCCGCAGTATCTTGTATGTCGTTATCATGTCTCCCCTGACCCTTCTGTCCTCCAGTGTCGTCAGTGTGTGTATGTGTGTGTGTGTGTGTGTGTGTGTGACTCAACAATCAATATTTGCACCAATAACTCACTACAGTTGTGACCGGGTGTGGAAGTGTGAATTGCTCATTACTCTATAATTTGTTCATGATTGTAGCCATGTATAAACGTAAGTAACCATTCTTACAGAATTCATTACCTTTGTACCTAGTTCAGCTATCAAAACTTTGGAGTCCAGTCCCTGGACCAATTATGTACCTCTGTAATCTTTTGACTACCGCCCACAGGATGGGTATGGGGTGACTACCGCCCACAGGATGGGTATGGGGTGACTACCGCCCACAGGATGGGTATGAGGTGCATAATAAACATATTAAAGTAACTACGGACTACTGACAGGAAGTCTTCAATCCTGGGTAGAGAATATCTCTCACAATGAATCTGTTGATTTATTTATTAAAAATCACCACAAGTTGGTAGATGGATCTTTAATTTCCAAACAAATAGAAGACAAGGAGTAGTAAACAGAATGAAGTCTGAGGCAGCTACGTCGTGATGGACGCCCCACTCAGTGTTCGGATAACGTCGTGATGGACGCCCCACTCAGTGTTCGGATAACGTCGTGATGGACGCCCCACTCAGTGTTCGGATAACGTCGTGATGGACGCCCCACTCAGTGTTTGGATAACGTCGTGATGGACGCCCCACTCAGTGTTCGGATAACGTCGTGATGGATGCCCCACTCAGTGTTTGGATAACGTCGTGAAGGACGCCCCACTCAGTGTTCGGATAACGTCGTGATGGACGCCCCACTCAGTGTTTGGATAACGTCGTGATGGATGCCCCACTCAGTGTTTGGATAACGTCGTGAAGGACGCCCCACTCAGTGTTCGGATAACGTCGTGATGGACGCCCCACTCAGTGTTTGGATAACGTCGTGATGGACGCCCCACTCAGTGTTTGGATAACGTCGTGATGGACGCCCCACTCAGTGTTTGGATAACGTCGTGATGGACGCCCCACTCAGTGTTCGGATAACGTCGTGATGGACGCCCCACTCAGTGGTTCGGATAACGTCGTGATGGACGCCCCACTCAGTGTTTGGATAACGTCGTGATGGACGCCCCACTCAGTGTTCGGATAACGTCGTGATGGACGCCCCACTTAGTGTTTGGATAACGTCGTGATGGACGCCCCACTCAGTGTTTGGATAACGTCGTGATGGACGCCCCACTCAGTGTTTGGATAACGTCGTGATGGACGCCCCACTCAGTGTTCGGATAACGTCGTGATGCACGCCCCACTCAGTGTTCGGATAACGTCGTGATGGACGCCCCACTCAGTGTTCGGATAACGTCGTGATGGACGCCTCACTCAGTGTTGGATAACGTTCGTGATGGACGCCCCACTCAGTGTTTGGATAACGTCGTGATGGACGCCCCACTCAGTGTTCGGATAACGTCGTGACGGACGCCCCACTCAGTGTTTGAATAACGTCGTGATGGACGCCCCACTCAGTGTTTGGATAACGTCGTGATGGACGCCCCACTCAGTGTTCGGATAACGTCGTGATGGACGCCCCACTCAGTGTTCGGATAACGTCGTGATGGACGCCCCACTCAGTGTTCGGATAACGTCGTGATGGACGCCCCACTCAGTGTTTGGATAACGTCGTGATGGACGCCCCACTCAGTGTTCGATAACGTCGTGATGACGCCCCACTCAGTGTTCGGATAACGTCGTGATGGACGCCCCACTCAGTGTTCGGATAACGTCGTGATGGACGCCCCACTCTCAGTCTCCAAACGAACATGTTCATTATTAATTTCCAAACCACATTGCTCTGCCATTATGGGAAACTATTTTCTCCTTCAAGTACCTTAACTGTCTTTGTTTTAATATATCTTGGTGACTCCTGTTTCATTATTCTTCCCTTTTTTTTCATTTCGTGATTTTGAAACATCTTTATATTATGCTGGAAACTCTTTATGTTCATAGTTAACACAACTGTGCTGGAAACTCTTTATGTTCATAGTTAACACAACTGTGCTGGAAACTCTTTATGTTCATAGTTAACACAACTGTGCTGGAAACTCTTTATGTTCATAGTTAACACAACTGTGCTGGAAACTCTTTATGTTCATAGTTAACACAACTGTGCTGGAAACTCTTTATGTTTCATAGTTAACACAACTGTGCTGGAAACCTCTTTATGTTCATAGTTAACACAACTGAGCTGGAAACTCTTTATGTTTATAGTTAACACAACTGTGCTGGAAACTCTTTATGTTCATAGTTAACACAACTGTGCTGGAAACTCTTCATGTTCATAGTTAACACAACTGTGCTGGAATCTTTATGTTTATAGTTAACACAACTGTGCTGGAAACTCTTTATGTTCATAGTTAACACAACTGTGCTGGAAACTCTTTATGTTCATAGTTAACACAACTGTGCTGGAAACTCTTTATGTTCATAGTTAACACAACTGTGCTGGAAACTCTTTATGTTCATAGTTAACACAACTGTGCTGGAAACTCTTTATGTTCATAGTTAACACAACTGTGCTGGAAACTCTTTATGTTCATAGTTAACACAACTGTGCTGGAAACTCTTTATGTTCATAGTTAACACAACTGTGCTGGAAACTCTTTATGTTCATAGTTAACACAACTGTGCTGGAAACTCTTTATGTTCATAGTTTAACACAACTGTGCTGGAAACTCTCTATGTTCATAGTTAACACAACTGTGCTGGAAACTCTTTATGTTCATAGTTAACACAACTGTGCTGGAAGCCACAATGTTTGTGTTGCACAACACTAATTACTTGTACCTCTGGAACTGTATTCTTTTCACTAACAACTGTTTATTCCAAGTTTAACAATTTTTCAAAAAAAAAAAAAAATGCAGATTGCATACTTGGCAAGTCCAAATTTCTTGTAACTAAGTAAGGGAAATAAATTTCCTTCACCACTGCCATGAATAACTGGTCCCTAACTCTGGGGTCAAATTGGCCAACAAAGTTACACTTCACTGCCAAAGCTTTTATATCCGTATACAGTTCATGGAAGGACTCATCATGTTCTTCAAGTTTATCCTTTGTATGGACTGATGAAGCCACTGTGTGGCGAAACGTTTCCTCAATAAAGATACCCAAGAGCTGCACATGTGTCTAATTTAACAACGTGTAGGTTCTCAGAACCATTCATCTACTGCGTTGTTATGTCTGAGACAGTGAGAGAGTGAAGCACTGTACTGTTATGTCTGAGACAGTGAGAGAGTGAAGCACTGTACTGTTATGTCTGAGACAGTGAGAGAGTGAAGCACTGTAACTGTTATGTCTGAGACAGTGAGAGAGTGAAGCACTGTACTGTTATGTCTGAGACAGTGAGAGAGTGAAGCACTGTACTGTTATGTCTGAGACAGTGAGAGAGTGAAGCACTGTACTGTTATGTCTGAGACAGTGAGAGAGTGAAGCACTGTACTGTTATGTCTGAGACAGTGAGAGAGGTGAAGCACTGTACTGTTATGTCTGAGACAGTGAGAGAGTGAAGCACTGTAACTGTTATGTCTGAGACAGTGAGAGAGTGAAGCACTGTAACTGTTATGTCTGAGACAGTGAGAGAGTGAAGCACTGTACTGTTATGTCTGAGACAGTGAGAGAGTGAAGCACTGTACTGTTATGTCTGAGACAGTGAGAGAGTGAAGCACTGTACTGTTATGTCTGAGACAGTGAGAGAGTGAAGCACTGCACTTGTTATGTCTGAGACAGTGAGAGAGTGAAGCACTGTACTGTTATGTCTGAGACAGTGAGAGAGTGAAGCACTGCACTGTTATGTCTGAGACAGTGAGAGAGTGAAGCACTGCACTGACTGTTATGTCTGAGACAGTGAGAGAGTGCAACACTGCACTGTTATGTCTGAGACAGTGAGAGAGTGCAACACTGCACTGTTATGTCTGAGACAGTGAGAGAGTGCAACACTGCACTGTTATGTCTGAGAGTGTGGAGCACCACACTGTTATGTCTGAGACAGTGAGAAAGTGCTGCACTGCACTTTTATGTCTGAGACAGTGAGAAAGTGCTGCACTGCATTGTTATGTCTGAGACAGTGAGAAAGTGCAGCAGT
The DNA here is from genome assembly GCF_026875155.1 of Cherax quadricarinatus. Classification (NCBI taxonomy): domain Eukaryota; kingdom Metazoa; phylum Arthropoda; class Malacostraca; order Decapoda; family Parastacidae; genus Cherax; species Cherax quadricarinatus. The sequence goes on along the minus strand of NC_069469.1, from coordinate 5,690,105 downwards.
ACATTGTTATGTCTCTGACAGTGAGAAAGTGCAGCACTGCACTGTTATGTCTGAGACAGTGAGTGCAGCACTGCACTGTTATGTCTGAGACAGTGAGTGCAGCACTGCACTGTTATGTCTGAGACAGTGAGAAAGGGCACACTGCAACTGTTATGTCTGAAACAGTGAGAAAGTGCAGCACTGCACTGTTATGTCTGAAACAGTGAGAAAGTTCAGCACTGCACTGTTATGTCTCAGACAGTGAGAAAGTGCAGCACTGCACTGTTATGTCTGAAACAGTGAGAAAGTGCAGCACTGCACTGTTATGTCTGAAACAGTGAGAAAGTGCAGCACTGCACTGTTATGTCTGAAACAGTGAGAAAGTTCAGCACTGCACTGTTATGTCTCAGACAGTGAGAAAGTGCAGCACTGCACTGTTATGTCTGAGACAGTGAGAAAGTGCAGCACTGCACTGTTATGTCTGAGACAGTGAGAAAAGTCAGCACTGCACTGTTATGTCTGAGACAGTGAGAAAGTTCAGCACTGCACTGTTATGTCTGAGACAGTGAGAAAGTTCAGCACTGCACTGTTATGTATCAGACAGTGAGAAAGTGCAGCACTGCACTGTTATGTCTGAGACAGTGAGAAAGTGCAGCACTGCACTGTTATGTCTGAGACAGTGAGAAAGTTCAGCACTGCACTGTTATGTCTGAGACAGTGAGAAAGTTCAGCACTGCACTGTTATGCCTGAGACAGTGAGAAAGTGCAGCACTGCACTGTTATGTCTGAGACAGTGAGAAAGTTCAGCACTGCACAGTTATGTCTGAGACAGTGAGAAAGTTCAGCACTGCACTGTTATGTCTGAGACAGTGAGAAAGTTCAGCACTGCACTGTTATGTCTGAGACAGTGAGAAAGTGCAGCACTGCACTGTTATGTCTGAGACAGTGAGAAAGTTCAGCACTGCACTGTTATGTCTCAGACAGTGAGAAAGTTCAGCACTGCACTGTTATGTCTCAGACAGTGAGAAAGTTCAGCACTGCACTGTTATGTCTCAGACAGTGAGAAAGTTCAGCACTGCACTGTTATGTCTGAGACAGTGAGAAAGTGCAGCACTGCACTGTTATGTCTCAGACAGTGAGAAAGTGCAGCACTGCACTGTTATGTCTCAGACAGTGAGAAAGTTCAGCACTGCACTGTTATATCTCAGACAGTGAGAAAGTTCAGCACTGCACTGTTATGTCTGAGACAGTGAGAAAGTTCAGCACTGCACTGTTATGTCTCAGACAGTGAGAAAGTTCAGCACTGCACTGTTATGTCTGAGACAGTGAGAAAGTGCAGCACTGCACTGTTATGTCTGAGACAGTGAGAAAGTTCAGCACTGCACTGTTATGTCTCAGACAGTGAGAATGTTCAGCACTGCACTGTTATGTCTCAGACAGTGAGAAAGTTCAGCACTGCACTGTTATGTCTCAGACAGTGAGAAAGTGCAGCACTACACTGTTATGTCTCAGACAGTGAGAAAGTTCAGCACTGCACTGTTATGTCTCAGACAGTGAGAAAGTTCAGCACTGCACTGTTATGTCTCAGACAGTGAGAAAGTTCAGCACTGCACTGTTATGTCTGAGACAGTGAGAAAGTTCAGCACTGCACTGTTATGTCTGAGACAGTGAGAAAGTTCAGCACTGCACTGTTATGTGTCAGACAGTGAGAAAGTTCAGCACTGCATTATCTGTTATCTCTGTGGTAAAGAAAATATTTATCATTATTCATCGTGGAAACTGTATATAAAGGTTCTCTTTTAATTATTATTTTATTTTTTGGAAGTCTATTTACATGTCTATAATTAATCCTGGAATGATGTTACTCATTATATTTTTTTAAAAATAAACGTGATTCTATACAACATTGCGAACACATGTTATATGAGCTTACTACTCTATATATATATTATATAATATATATATATATATTATATATATATATATATATAAATATATATATATAATATATATATATATATATATATATATATATATATATATATATATATATATATAATATATATATATATATATATATTCTACACTCTGAATATAACTTAGTTTACACTATACACAAAATATATAATAACATTTATATTAAGAGATTATGTTTGTGGGAGATGACTGGTTCCAGCAGATATCTTCATCACTCTACACTTCACACAGACTGGTTCCAGCAGATATCTTCATCACTCTACACTTCACACAGACTGGTTCCAGCAGATATCTTCATCACTCTACACTTCACACAGACTGGTTCCAGCAGATATCTTCATCACTCTACACTTCACACAGACTGGTTCCAGCAGGTATCTTCATCACTCTACACTTCCACACAGACTGGTTCCAGCAGATATCTTCATCACCTACACTTCACCAGACTGGTTCCAGCAGGTATCTTCATCACTCTACACTTCACACAGACGGTTCCAGCAGATATCTCATCACTCTACACTTCACACAGACTGGTTCCAGCAGGTATCTTCATCACTCTACACTTCACACAGACTGTTCCAGCAGATATCTCATCACTCTACACTTCACACAGACTGTTTCCAGCAGGTATCTTCATCACTCTACACTTCACACAGACTGGTTCCAGCAGATATCTTCATCACTCTACACTTCACACAGACTGGTTCCAGCAGGTATCTTCATCACTCTACACTTCACACAGACTGTTCCAGCAGGTATCTTCATCACTCTACACTTCACACAGACTGGTTCCAGCAGGTATCTCATCACTCTTACGCTTCACACAGACTGGTTCCAGCAGGTATCTTCATCACTCTACACTTCACACAGACTGGTTCCAGCAGATATCTTCATCACTCTACACTTCACACAGACTGGTTCCAGCAGGTATCTTCATCACTCTACACTTCACACAGACTGGTTCCAGCAGGTATCTTCATCACTCTACACTTCACACAGACTGGTTCCAGCAGGTATCTTCATCACTCTACACTTCACACAGACTGGTTCCAGCAGGTATCTTCATCACTCTAACACTTCACACAGACTGGTTCCAGCAGATATCTTCATCACTCTACACTTCACACAGACTGGTTCCAGCAGGTATCTTCATCACTCTACACTTCACACAGACTGTTCCAGCAGATATCTTCATCACTCTACACTTCACACAGACTGGTTCCAGCAGTATCTTCATCACTCTACACTTCACACAGACTGGTTCCAGCAGATATCTTCATCACTCTACACTTCACACAGACGGTTCCAGCAGGTATCTTCATCACTCTACACTTCACACAGACTGGTTCCAGCAGGTATCTTCATCACTCTACACTTCACACAGACTGGTTCCAGCAGGTATCTTCATCACTCTACACTTCACACAGACTGGTTCCAGCAGATATCTTCATCACTCTACACTTCACACAGACTGTTCCAGCAGGTATCTTCATCACTCTACACTTCACACAGACTGGTTCCAGCAGATATCTTCATCACTCTACACTTCACACAGACTGTTCCAGCAGGTATCTTCATCACTCTACACTTCACACAGACTGGTTCCAGCAGGTATCTTCATCACTCTACACTTCACACACGACGGTTCCAGCAGGTATCTTCATCACTCTACACTTCACACAGACTGGTTCCAGCAGTATCTTCATCACTCTACACTTTACACAGACTGGTTCCACAGATATCTTCATCACTCTACACTTCACACAGACTGGTTCCAGCAGGTATCTTCATCACTCTACACTTCACACAGACTGGTTCCAGCAGGTATCTTCACACTCTACACTTCACACAGACTGGTTCCAGCAGGTATCTTCATCACTCTACCACTTCACACAGACTGGTTCCAGCAGGTATCTTCATCACTCTACACTTCACACAGACTGGTTCCAGCAGGTATCTTCATCACTCTACACTTCACACAGACTGGTTCCAGCAGGTATCTTCATCACTCTACACTTCACACAGACTGTTCCAGCAGGTATCTTCATCACTCTACACTTCACACAGACTGGTTCCAGCAGGTATCTTCATCACTCTACACTTCACACAGACTGGTTCCAGCAGGTATCTTCATCACTCTAACACTTCACACAGACTGGTTCCAGCAGGTATCTTCATCACTCTACACTTCACACAGACTGGTTCCAGCAGGTATCTTCATCACTCTACACTTCACACAGACTGGTTCCAGCAGGTATCTTCATCACTCTACACTTCACACAGACTGGTTCCAGCAGATATCTTCATCACTCTACACTTCACACAGACTGGTTCCAGACAGGTATCTTCATCACTCTACACTTCACACAGACTGGTTCCAGCAGTATCTTCATCACTCTACACTTCACACAGACTGGTTCCAGCAGATATCTTCATCACTCTAACACTTCACACAGACTGGTTCCAGCAGGTATCTTCATCACTCTACACTTCACACAGACTGGTTCCAGCAGATATCTTCATCACTCTAACACTTCACACAGACTGGTTCCAGCAGGTATCTTCATCACTCTACACTTCACACAGACTGGTTCCAGCAGATATCTTCATCACTCTACACTTCACACAGACTGGTTCCAGCAGGTATCTTCATCACTCTACACTTCACACAGACTGGTTCCAGCAGGTATCTTCATCACTCTACACTTCACACAGACCAGCTGCTGAAGAACGCTATCAAACACGTCTCGTGATTTTCACTTCGTGTGTCTTTTGTCATGAACAAATAACTGGCCAATTAGTCATTATTAAACTTAATTACACCTGGCGGTCTTGCATGTGACGAGGAGTATGTGAGAGAGCTGAGACGTGGGAGTAAAGTGTTTGGATGATGTCAGCGATGGCTGGCTTAAGATTGGGCTTTGAAACATAGGTGTTGCGGAGACCGGTGATGTCAGCGACTTCAGATTTGGAAGTGATCGTTGAGAGGTTATAGCAGCGGGCGTTGATGATGTCAACAATGTCTGGCTTGAGGGCGGCACTACCCACCAGGAAGCCGTCCAAGTCCCTCAGTCTGGCCAGTTCTTGGCAGTTGGCTGAGGATACTGATCCTGCGTAGATGATGCGAGTGTTGTTGGCCACACTGTTGGAAACATTATCCTTCAGCCACTGGCGCAGCTCGGCCAGCACCTCCTGCACCTGGCCAGGGGTGGCCAACACACCAGTCCCACTGGCCCACAGAGCCTCGAAGGCCAGCACGACACGGGACCAGTCAGTAATGGCGGCAGCTAGAGCATTCATCTGGGTAAAGAGAGTCTCCCGAGTGTTACCAGTCTTACGGTCCTCAGCTGTCTCCACCACGCACGCTACCACCTGTACACAACACATTTAGTAAAGATCAAAACCCACAGCAAATTTTTATATACATGAAGACTGGATAGCCTGATTCTAAGGTTTATTTCCTTGCAAAAATAGTTTTGCTTATACCTTAAACCTTTCTTGTGCAAGTGACAGGAACTGATCAGTGCTAGAAATGAAAGTTATTTGCATTCTGTGATGAATTATATCAAGTTCAATAGATAGGTATCATATTTGGCATTTATCTATCACAATGCTAATTTGTAATATGATGAAAACGCTAAGTTCCAGTGGAAATAAGTCCAATGGAAATAAATCACTGTCTTGACTTTTTGTTTGTGTTATCCCAGGTTCTCTACACATATGCTGCAATGTATGATAATCTATGTAACTGTATTTGTGTATACCTGAATAAACTTACTTACTTACATAACATTCCTTTATGAACCTTGAAAATAGTTCACCAGAATTTCCGGATATAAGTTATTCTTGGGTAGTTTACCGGACTGCATGAAGACGCTGGACTACCTAAGGGTTTAGTGAACCACTGGACCATTTGAGAGCACACTGTGCCGCTGGACCATCTTAGTGAATATGCTTAGAGTGCTGGACCAGTTTGGTCCCGATTAGACCACACTGGTGTTCACTAAGCTGCCACACTGAGATAAACTGAACCTCCCTTCGGTTGAACCGGACCACCCGGGGTAAACTGTGTACAGCAGACCACTTTAATATTCACCGGACCTCAACACATCAGTAATTACCTTCATGCCAGCGTCCAGGGCGTGAGTGACCTTCTCGCGGATGAGGTCATCGGTCTCTGAGAAGATTGTGCGGCGCTCAGGATGACCCAAGATGACCCACTCACATCCACAGTCTCTGATCATCTCCGCTGATATCTCTCCGCTAAAGTTACCACGAGAAACCTGCAACATCAGACGCGTGTCAACATAAGAATGGAGGAACACTGCAGGAGGCCTACTGGCCTCCTGCAGTGTATCTATTAAAGTACGTGTGAGAGTATCTATTAAACTACGTATAAGAGATATCCATTAAGGAGGATGTGACAGTATTCCAAATGTTCTTGTAGTTTCTTGTTGAAGTTGTTCTGTCTAACAGTAGTTGTTGTAGTTGTTTTGTCTAACAGTAGTTGTTGTAGTTGTTCTGTCTAACAGTAGTTGTTGTAGTTGTTCTGTCTAACAGTAGTTGTTGTAGTTGTTCTGTCTAACAGTAGTTGTTGTAGTTGTTCTGTCTAACAGTAGTTGTTGTAGTTGTTCTGTCTAACAGCAGTTGTTGTAGTTGTTCTGTCTAACAGTAGTTGTTGTAGTTGTTCTGTCTAACAGTAGTTGTTGTAGTTGTTCTGTCTAACAGCAGTTGTTGTAGTTGTTCTGTCTAACAGTAGTTGTTGTAGTTGTTCTGTCTAACAGCAGTTTTGTAGTTGTTCTGTCTAACAGTAGTTGTTGTAGTTGTTCTGTCTAACAGTAGTTGTTTCTAACAACAGATACAGTTGTTCTTCTAACAACAGATACAGTTGTTCTTCTAACAACAGATACAGTTGTTCTTCTAGCAACAGATACAGGTGTTCTTCTAACAACAGATACAGGTTTTTCTTCTAACAACAGATACAGGTGTTCTTCTAACAACAGATACAGGTGTTCTTCTAACAACAGATACAGTTTTTCTTCTAACAACAGATACAGGTGTTCTTCTAACAACAGATACAAGTGTTCTTCTAACAACAGATACAGGTGTTCTTCTAACAACAGATACAGGTGTTCTTCTAACAACAGATACAGTTGTTCTTCTAACAACAGATACAGGTGTTCTTCTAACAACAGATACAGGTGTTCTTCTAACAACAGATACAGGTGTTCTTCTAACAACAGATACAGGTTTCTTCTAACAACAGATACAGGTGTTCTTCTAACAACAGATACAGGTGTTCTTCTAACAACAGATACAGTTGTTCTTCTAACAACAGATACAGGTGTTCTTCTAACAACAGATACAGGTGTTCTTCTAATAACAGATACAGTTGTTCTTCTAACAACAGATACAGGTGTTCTTCTAACAACAGATACAGTTGTTCTTCTAACAACAGATACAGGTGTTCTTCTAACAACAGATACAGTTGTTCTTCTAACAACAGATACAGGTGTTCTTCTAACAACAGATACAGGTGTTTCTTCTAACAACAGATACAGTTGTTCTTCTAACAACAGATACAGGTGTTCTTCTAACAACAGATACAGTTTTTCTTCTAACAACAGATACAGGTGTTCTTCTAACAACAGATACAGTTGTTCTTCTAACAACAGATACAGGTGTTCTTCTAACACTGATACAGGTGTTCTTCTATACAACAGATACAGGTGTTCTTCTAACAACAGATACAGGTGTTCTTCTAACAACAGATACAGTTTTTCTTCTAACAACAGATACAGGTGTTCTTCTAACAACAGATACAGGTGTTCTTCTAACAACAGATACAGGTGTTCTTCTAACAACAGATACAGGTGTTCTTCTAACAACAGATACAGTTGTTCTTCTAACAACAGATACAGGTGTTCTTCTAAAAAACAGATACAGGTGTTCTTCTAACAACAGATACAGGTGTTCTTCTAAAAAACAGATACAGGTGTTCTTCAAAACAACAGATACAGGTGTTCTTCTAACAACAGATACAGGTGTTCTTCTAACAACAGATACAGGTGTTCTTCTAACAACAGATACAGTTTTTCTTCTAACAACAGATACAGGTGTTCTTCTAACAACAGATACAGTTGTTCTTCTAACAACAGATACAGTTGTTCTTCTAACAACAGATACAGTTGTTCTTCTAACAACAGATACAGTTGTTCTTCTAACAACAGATACAGGTGTTCTTCTAACAACAGATACAGGTGTTCTTCTAACAACAGATACAGTTGTTCTTCTAACAACAGATACAGGTGTTCTTCTAACAACATAAATAGTTTGATAAGTGAGACAATTACGTAACATTTGAATTTATCAATTATGGTGAGGTTCCAGCAGCCAGTGTCTCCTCAGTCCAGTACAGAGAAGAATGGTGGTCGATGAGAAGTTTGAGGTAATCATTCCCTGAACCTGGAGTCGATGTGTTCAGTCTATTAAATATTGATGAAAGTACAGTATATAGGTGGAGGGAGTTATAAACTGCAGACAGGTGAGGTGAAGCAGTTGTATACTCTCTGCAGTATATAGGTCTCTTCTCTGCAGTATATAGGTCTCTTCTCTGCAGTATATAGGTCTCTTCTCTGCAGTATATAGGTCTCTTCTCTGCAGTATATAGGTCTCTTCTCTGCAGTATATAGGTCTCTTCTCTGCACATTTGTTGTATTTTTTATCAAGATTGATGGACTGGACACATCGACTCTTGGCTTGGTTGGTGACGCTCTAGCCTCACACACTGAGTGTTCGTGATTCGATTCCCGACACGGTTCGAAATGTCAGGCATGTTTCCAATCCCCTGCTGTCACTGTTCACCTAGCAGTAAGTAGGTACCTGGGTGTTAGTCGACTGGTATGGGTGGCATCCTGGGGGACAAGATTGAGGGGCCACAGTGGCAACAAGACAGTCATCCATGACGCACTGACTTTCTTGGGTTACCCAGGGTGGCTAACCCTCCGGATTAAAATTCCGGACAAATCTTATTTTACCTCAAACTCGTTATCTCCCACCACTATTCTTCTCTACACTGGACTGAGAAAGTCACTTGCGGGCGAAACGTTCCCGTAAAGATACCTAAATGTTGCATAAATGTCTCACTTAACAGTTGTTCTGCCATTTGTAGCATAATAATAAGGAATTAAAATAAGGATCCCAACGGAAATAAGTCACTCTGTCTGACACATGTTATCCCAGGTTCTCAACACATATGTTATCCCAGGTTCTCTACACACATGTTATCCCAGGTTCTCTACACATATGTTATCCCAGGTTCTCTACACATATGTTATCCCAGGTTCTCTACACATATGTTATCCCAGGTTCTCTACACACATGTTATCCCAGGTTCTCTACACATATGTTATCCCAGGTTCTCTACACATATGTTATCCCAGGTTCTCTACACATATGTTATCCCAGGTTCTCTACACATATGTTATCCCAGGTTCTCTACACATATGTTATCCCAGGTTCTCTACACACATGTTATCCCAGGTTCTCTACACATATGTTATCCCAGGTTCTCATACACATATGTTATCCAGGTTCTCTACACATATGTTATCCCAGGTTCTCTACACATATGTTATCCCAGGTTCTCTACACATATGTTATCCCAGGTTCTCTACACATATGTTATCCCAGGTTCTCTACACATATGTTATCCCAGGTTCTCTACACATATGTTATCCCAGGTTCTCTACACATATGTTATCCCAGGTTCTCTACACATATGTTATCCCAGGTTCTCTACACATATGCTATCCCAGGTTCTCTACACATATGTTATCCCAGGTTCTCTACACATATGTTATCCCAGGTTCTCTACACATATGCTATCCCAGGTTCTCTACACATATGCTATCCCAGGTTCTCTACACATATGCTGTTATGTATAATAATCTATGTAACTGTATTTCTGTATACCTGAATAAACTTACTAACAAGTAGTGATGGGGGTGACTGCTGGAGGAGCGTCTGTCTGGTAGCCAGAACTTCCTCTAGTTCACTGACTCACATGTCATACTGTGTTGGCTCACCTCATATATCATGACAAGTATCAGGATCACCTTACATATCATGACAAGTATCAGGCTCACCTCACATGACAAGTATCAGGATCACCTCACATGACAAGTATCAGGATCACCTCACATATCATGACAAGTATCTGGATCACCTTACATATCATGACAAGTATCAGGCTCACCTCACATGACAAGTATCAGGATCACCTCACATGACAAGTATCAGGATCACCTCACATGACAAGTATCAGGCTCACCTCACATGACAAGTATCAGGCTCACTCACATGACAAGTATCAGGCTCACCTCACATGACAAGTATCAGGATCACTCACATGACAAGTATCAGGCTCACCTCACATGACAAGTATCAGGATCACCTCACATGACAAGTATCAGGATCACCTCACATGACAAGTATCAGGATCACCTCACATGACAAGTATCAGGATCACCTCACATGACAAGTATCAGGCTCACCTCACATGACAAGTATCAGGATCACCTCACATGACAAGTATCAGGATCACCTCACATGACAAGTATCAGGATCACCTCACATGACAAGTATCAGGATCACCTCACATGACAAGTATCAGGATCACCCCACATGACAAGTATCAGGATCACCTCACATGACAAGTATCAGGCTCACCTCACATGACAAGTATCAGGATCACTTCACATGACAAGTATCAGGATCACCTCACATGACAAGTATCAGATCACCTCACATGACAAGTATCAGGATCACCCCACATGACAAGTATCAGGATCACCTCACATGACAAGTATCAGACTCACCTTATAACAGTTTTGTGCTGCCACGCCGAAGTTAGATGGCAGGTGGTGGCGGGCGTAGGAGAGGTAGCAGGAAGGGCAACCCACAACAACCTCTGAAATACATTACTTTAGCTCATAAAGAATGCAGTTTTATTGTTGTAGATTGAGAAGTATTTTACGTTATCTATCATTATTGTTCATCGTTATGTCTGGTAGTTGTATCTGCAAGATTGATACTTAAACTGTTTATGTATCAGTTGAACACTGCAAGATTGGTACGTAAACTGTTTGCTAAGGACTAAGCTACTGATGTAGGTGATACTAGACTCATCTGTTGGTGGAGTCGAGGGTGACCCCAGACTCACCTGTGTTGGGGTCGAGGGTGACCCCAGACTCACCTGTGTTGGGGTCGAGGGTGGTGCTCGTCATGGTGTTGATGATGGTGTCAACTGCAGCTGTGTCAACGTTCATCTTCCAGTTGCCAATCACGAAAAACCTTCTGATGGGCGACATGTTGTTTACTACTGGAAAGTTGCTGCTGAGAGCTTGACTACTCTTTCCAGGAGCCCAGCAAGAAGCTGAGAGTTTCCTCGAGCTTGATAAGTCAGTCTTCAAGCACAGATTGTGACAGGAAGAGTATCTTGCAGCAGAAAGTGGCGTCTGGGTGAGTGACGGAGCTTCAAGAACTTGAAACAAATTAGGCGCAAGAGAGGTTGTATAAGTTCGATTTTATCACAAATGTTTTCAATAACTTATGGGTGCTCTTTCTTGAGGCAAGAACAAGTAAGGTTGGTAGGGAGACGCTTCAAGAGACTGGTGTGGATCAGTGGAAGGCAGCATTCACTTATATACTTCCACCCAGACCCCTACAAGGTCGTGCCAGCCCCCATACTCATGGTCTTGACACTGCAACTTTCTCCTTCCCCTCCTCCCCCATCCCTCAACTCTCTCGTCACTCCTCCCCTGGCCCACTCTTCACATCCCTCTCCCCCACTCTCGCTTCCCCCACTCCCCTCCTATCTGTTTTGCCTCCCGGTGCAGGTAAAAGTAGGTTCTAGGGAAAAAATTAGTCATGGGGGATTACCCTAAGAATAGAGTCTGGCAGACTGTAGGAAAATGTTATTACCTTCCCGAGGTTGTGGGAGACAGGTCATAGCTCTTGTTCCCGCATCTTAACTTTTAAATGACATCGGTTAGATTTGTTATACTTACTATTGAATTCTGTGTGACGTTCGTTTTCTTGCCTCCGTTTATTGACCTTCTTCATCCTTGTTATGTTGTTCCTTGTCTCACCTGAGACTGCTCTTACTTACAACATCCACGTGTTCATGTAGTCAGACAGAGTCCATCACTGTTTACCTCATTTATCCCTGAAAGTACAGTACTTTGAATATCATTATAATTTCCGTCTTCGCCACATGTCTATGGTGCATCCAAGATAAGCCGACTCTTGGATGACACTACCGCCCGGCTCCGGCTGTCACTACCGCCCGGCTGCGGTTGTCACTACCGCCCGGCTCCGGCTGGGTTACAAGTATCTTTGGCAGGTTAAAATCACCACCACCAGATGTAGACCAAACGAAATGTAAACTTTGCCAGATGGATTATTGTCACACCCTGCGTCATTATGTACTGGAGTGCGTCACACCCTGCGTCATTATGTACTGGAGTGCGCCACACCCTGCGTCATTATGTACTGGAGTGCGCCACACCCTGCGTCATTATGTACTGGTGTGCGTCACACCCTGCGTCATTATGTACTGGAGTGCGCCACACCCTGCGTCATTATGTACTGGAGTGCGCCACACCCTGCGTCATTATGTCCTGGAGTGCGCCACACCCTGCGTCATAATGTACTGGAGTGCGTCACACCCTGCGTCATTATGTACTGGAGTGCGCAACACCCTGCGTCATTATGTACTGGAGTGCGCCACACCCTGCGTCATTATGTACTGGAGTGCGCCACACCCTGCGTCATTATGTACTGGAGTGCGCCACACCCTGCGTCATTATGTACTGGAGTGCGCCACACCCTGCGTCATTATGTACAGGAGTGCGTCGCACCCTGCTTCATTAAGTGCCGGAGTGCGTCACACACTGCTTCATTCTGTACTGGAGTGCGTCACAGTTATTGAGGAGCCTAGAGTTAACACACAGTGTTACCATAACAGTTACTGGGGAACCTAGAGTTAACTCACATTGTTACCATAACAGTTATTGGGGAGCCTAGAGTTAACACACAGTGTTACCATAACAGTTACTGGGGAGCCTAGAGTTAACACACAGTGTTACCATAACAGTTACTGGGGAGCCTAGAGTCAACACACAGTGTTACCATAACAGTTACTGGGGAGTCTAGAGTTAACACACAGTGTTACCATAACAGTTACTGGGGAGCCTAGAGTTAACACACAGTGTTACCATAACAGTTACTGGGGAGCCTAGAGTCAACACACAGTGTTACCATGACAGTTACTGGGGAGTCTAGAGTTAACACACAGTGTTACCATAGCAGTTACTGGGGAGCCTAGAGTTAACACACAGTGTTACCATAACAGTTACTGGGGAGCCTAGAGTCAACACACAGTGTTACCATGACAATTACTGGGGAGTCTAGAGTTAACACACAGTGTTACCATAGCAGTTACTGGGAGCCTAGAGTTAACACACAGTGTTACCATAACAGTTACTGGGGAGCCTAGAGTCAACACACAGTGTTACCATGACAGTTACTGGGGAGTCTAGAGTTAACACACTGTGTTACCATAACAGTTACTGGGGAGCCTAGAGTTAACACACTGTGTTACCATGACAGTTACTGGGGAGCCTAGAGATAACACACAGTGTTACCATGACAGTTACTGGGGAGCCTAGAGTTAACACACAGTGTTACCATGACAGTTACTGGGGAGCCTAGAGATAACACACAGTGTTACCATTACAGTTACTGGGGAGCCTAGAGTTAACACACAGTGTTACCATGACAGTTACTGGGGAGCCTAGAGTTAACACACAGTGTTACCATGACAGTTACTGGGGAGCCTAGAGTTAACACACTGTGTTACCATAACAGTTACTGGGGAGCCTAGAGTTAACACACAGTGTTACCATAACAGTTACTGGGGAGTTTACCTGGAGTTTACCTGGAGAGAGTTTCGGGGGTCAACGCCCCCGCGGCCCGGTCTGTGACCAGGCCTCCTGGTGGATCAGCGCCTGATCAACCAGGCTGTTGCTGCTGGCTGCACGCAAACCAACGTACGAGCCACAGCCCGGCTGATCAGGAACTGTCTTTAGGTGCTTGTCCAGTGCCAGCTTGAAGACTGCCAGGGGTCTGTTGGTAATCCCCCTTATGTGTGCTGGGAGGCAGTTGAACAGTCTCGGGCCCCTGACACTTATTGTATGGTCTCTTAACGTGCTAGTGACACCCCTGCTTTTCATTGGGGGGATGGTGCATCGTCTGCCAAGTCTTTTGCTTTCGTAGTGAGTGATTTTCGTGTGCAAGTTTGGTACTAGTCCCTCTAGGATTTTCCAGGTGTATATAATCATGTATCTCTCCCTCCTGCGTTCCAGGGAATACAGGTTTAGAAACCTCAAGCGCTCCCAGTAATTGAGGTGTTTTATCTCCGTTATGCGCGCCGTGAAAGTTCTCTGTACATTTTCTAGGTCGGCAATTTCCACCTGCCTTGAAAGGTGCTGTTAGAGTGCAGCAATATTCCAGCCTAGATAGAACAAGTGACCTGAAGAGTGTCATCATGGGCTTGGCCTCCCTAGTTTTGAAGGTTCTCATTATCCATCCTGTCATTTTTCTAGCAGATGCGATTGATACAATGTTATGGTCCTTGAAGGTGAGATCCTCCGACATAATCACTCCTAGGTCTTTGACGTTGGTGTTTCGCTCTATTTTGTGGCCAGAATTTTGTTTTGTACTCTGATGAAGATTTAATTTCCTCATGTTTACCATATCTGAGTAATTGAAATTTCTCATCGTTGAACTTCATATTGTTTTCTGCAGCCCCACTGAAAGATTTGGTTGATGTCCGCCTGGAGCCTTGCAGTGTCTGCAATGGAAGACACTGTCATGCAGATTCGGGTGTCATCTGCAAAGGAAGACACGGTGGCTGTGGCTGACATCCTTGTCTATGTCGGATATGAGGATGAGGAACAAGATGGGAGCTAGTACTGTGCCTTGTGGGACAGAGCTTGTCACCGTAGCTGCCTCGGACTTTACTCTGTTGACGACTACTCTCTGTGTTCTGTTAGTGAGGAAATTATAGATCCATCGACCGACTTTTCCTGTTATTCCTTTAGCGCGCATTTTGTGCGCTATTACGCCATGGTCACACTTGTCGAAGGCTTTTGCAAAGTCTGTATATATTACATCTGCATTCTTTTTGTCTTCTAGTGCATTTAGGACCTTGTCGTAGTGATCCAGTAGTTGAGACAGACAGGAGCGACCTGTTCTAAACCCATGTTGCCCTGGGTTGTGTAACTGATGGGTTTCTAGATGGGTGGTGATCTTGCTTCTTAGGACCCTTTCAAAGATTTTTATGATATGGGATGTTAGTGCTATTGGTCTGTAGTTCTTTGCTGTTGCTTTACTGCCCCTTTGTGGAGTGGGGCTATGTCTGTTTTTTTTTAGTAACTGAGGGACGACCCCCGTGTCCATGCTCCCTCTCCATAGGATGGAAAAGGCTCGTGATAGGGGCTTCTTGCAGTTCTTGATGAACACAGAGTTCCATGAGTCTGGCCCTGGGCAGAGTGCATGGGCATGTCATTTATCGCCTGTTCGAAGTCATTTGGCGTCAGGATAACATCGGATTAGGCTTGTGTTTGTCAAATTTTGTGGCTCTCTCATAAAAAATTCATTTTGGTCTTCGACTCTCAGTCTGGTTAGCGGCTTGCTAAAAACTGAGTCATATTGGGACTTGAGTAGCTCACTCATTTCCTTGCTGTCATCTGTGTAGGACCCATCTTGTTTAAGTAGGGCCCAATACTGGACGTTGTTCTCGATTTTGATTTGGCATAGGAGAAAAAAATACTTTGGGTTTCTTTCGATTTCATTTATGGCTTTTAGTTCTTCCCGCGATTCCTGACTCCTAAAGGATTCTTTTAGCTTAAGTTCGATGCTTGCTATTTCTCTGACCAGTGTCTCCCTGCGCATTTCAGATATATTGACCTCTTTTAGCCGCTCTGTTATTCTTTTCCGTCGCCTGTAAAGGGAGCGCCTGTCTCTTTCTATTTACATCTACTCCTCCTTTTTCTTAGAGGAATAAGCCTTGTGCATACATCGAGTGCCACCGAGTTAATCTGTTCTAGGCATAAGTTTGGGTCTGTGTTGCTTAGTATATCTTCCCCGCTTATATCGGTTAGGACTTGGTTTACTTGGTCCCACTTTATGTTTTTGTTATTGAAGTTGAATTTGGTGAATGCTCCCTCATGACTAGTCTCATTTTGTCGGTCTGGGGCTCCATGCATACATGTCTGAACCTCAATTATGTTGTGATCTGAGTATATTGTTTTTGATATGGTGACATTTCTTATCAGATCATCATTGTTAGTGAAGATGAGGTCTAGTGTATTCTCCAGTCTTGTAGGCTCTATTATTTGCTGGTTTTAAATTGAATTTTTGCAGAGATTTAAAAGCTCGTGTGAGTGTGAGTTTTCATCAGAGCTGCCTCCTGGTGTTATTTCTGCAACAATATTATTTGCTATATTCCTCCATTTTAGGTGCCTTAAGTTGAAATCCCCCAGGAGCAAGATGTTGGGTGCAGGAGCTGGAAGATTTTCCAGACAGTGGTCAATTTTTAACAGCTGTTCCTGGAATTGCTGGGATGTTGCATCCGGAGGCTTGTAGACTACCACAATGACTAGGTTTTGGTTCTCGACCTTTACTGCTAAAACTTCCACTACGTCATTTGAGGCATTAAGCAGTTCTGTGCAAACAAGTGACTCTGCAATGTACAGGCCTAGAGTTAACACACAGTGTTACCATGACAGTTACTGGGGAGCCAAGAGTTAACACACAGTGTTACCATGACAGTTACTGGGGAGCCTAGAGTTAACACACAGTGTTACCATGACAGTTACTGAGGAGCCTAGAGTTAACACACAGTGTTACCATAACAGTTACTGGGGAGCCTAGAGTTAACACACAGTGTTACCATGACAGTTACTGGGGAGCCTAGAGTTAACACACAGTGTTACCATGACAGTTACTGGGGAGCCTAGAGTTAACACACAGTGTTACCATGACAGTTACTGGGGAGCCTAGAGATAACACACAGTGTTACCATTACAGTTACTGGGGAGCCTAGAGTTAACACACAGTGTTACCATGACAGTTACTGGGGAGCCTAGAGTTAACACACAGTGTTACCATGACAGTTACTGGGGAGCCTAGAGTTAACACACTGTGTTACCATAACAGTTACTGGGGAGCCTAGAGTTAACACACAGTGTTACCATAACAGTTACTGGGGAGCCTAGAGTTAACACACAGTGTTACCATAACAGTTACTGGGGAGCCTAGAGTTAACACACAGTGTTACCATGACAGTTACTGGGGAGCCAAGAGTTAACACACAGTGTTACCATGACAGTTACTGGGGAGCCTAGAGTTAACACACAGTGTTACCATGACAGTTACTGGGGAGCCTAGAGTTAACACACAGTGTTACCATAACAGTTACTGGGGAGCCTAGAGTTAACACACAGTGTTACCATGACAGTTACTGGGGAGCCTAGAGTTAACACACAGTGTTACCATGACAGTTACTGGGGAGCCTAGAGTTAACACACTGTGTTACCATAACAGTTACTGGGGAGCCTAGAGTTAACTCACACTTGGTAAATTGTTTTCTGATGAGATGTGAATGTAAAACTGAGAGTAAGTCAGCAAGATCATTGCTCAGCACAAATTACAAGAGTTGCGTGAAACTAATTGTGTTAGGAATTACTAGAAACTAAGAGAAAATTGGGAAAAATAAGTCTGAGATGGTAAACATTGGATTCTAGGCCTAAGTGTTTCCACATAGTGCACTTGTGTTGTTATTATAGAGTAAGTGGTTGCTTACCCATATACAGTGAGAAAGTTTAGCTGTGAATTATGTTGTCAGCAGAGTGAAATGAGCAAATAGTGAGAGCATCTTGAAAACTGACTCGAGAAGAAAAGCTCAGAGAGACATGGAAGATTTTACAACTGATGGAACTATCGTTATATAGTGAGTGATAAGGCACTGATGATATAGTGATAAAGTGCTGAGAATAACAAACTTGCCAACGATCCACAGTACATAGTGTATGGTAGATGGTGTGATATACATAGTGTATGGTAGATGGTGTAATATACATAGTGTATGGTAGATGGTGTAATATACATAGTGTATGGTAGATGGTGTAATATACATAGTGTATGGTAGATGGTGTAATATACATAGTGTATGGTAGATGGTGTAATATACATAGTGTATGGTAGATGGTGTGATATACATAGTGTATGGTAGATGGTGTGATATACATAGTGTATGGTAGATGGTGTAATATACATAGTGTATGGTAGATGGTGTGATATACATAGTGTATGGTAGATTGGTGTAATATACATAGTGTATGGTAGATGGTGTGATATACATAGTGTATGGTAGATGGTGTGATATACATAGTGTATGGAAGATGGTGTGATATACATAGTGTATGGTAGATGGTGTGATATACATAGTGTATGGTAGATGGTGTGATATACATAGTGTATGGTAGATGGTTGTGATATACATAGTGTATGGTAGATGGTGTGATATACATAGTGTATGGTAGATGGTGTGATATACATAGTGTATGGTAGATGGTGTGATATACATAGTGTATGGTAGATGGTGTGATATACATAGTGTATGGTAGATGGTGTGATATACATAGTGTATGGTAGATGGTGTGATATACATAGTGTATGGTAGATGGTGTAATATACATAGTGTATGGTAGATGGTGTGATATACATAGTGTATGGTAGATGGTTGTGATATACATAGTGTATGGTAGATGGTGTGATATACATAGTGTATGGTAGATGGTGTGATATACATAGTGTATGGTAGATGGTGTGATATACATAGTGTATGGTAGATGGTGTAATATACATAGTGTATGGTAGATGGTGTAATATACATAGTGTATGGTAGTTGGTGTAATATACATAGTGTATGGTAGTTGGTGTGATATACATAGTGTATGGTAGATGGTGTAATATACATGGTGTATGGTAGATGGTGTGATATACATAGTGTATGGTAGATGGTGTGATATACATAGTGTATGGTAGATGGTGTAATATACATAGTGTATGGTAGTTGGTGTGATATACATAGTGTATGGTAGATGGTGTAATATACATGGTGTATGGTAGATGGTGTGATATTACATAGTGTATGGTAGATGGTGTGATATACATAGTGTATGGTAGATGGTGTTAATATACATAGTGTATGGTAGTTGGTGTGATATACATAGTGTATGGTAGATGGTGTAATATACATGGTGTATGGTAGATGGTGTGTGATATACATAGTGTATGGTAGAGGGTTGTGATATACATAGTGTATGGTAGTTGGTGTGATATACATAGTGTATGGTAGATGGTGTAATATACATGGTGTATGGTAGATGGTGTGATATACATAGTGTATGGTAGATGGTGTAATATACATAGTGTATGGTAAATGGTGTGATATACATAGTGTATGGTATATGGTGTAATATACATAGTGTATGGTAGATTGTGTGATATACATAGTGTATGGTAGATGGTGTGATATACATTATGTATGGTAGATGGTGTAATATACATAATGTATGGTAGGTGTGATATACATAGTGTATGGTAGATGGTGTAATATACATAGTGTATGGTAGATGGTGTGATATACATAGTGTATGGTAGATGGTGTGATATACATAGTGTATGGTAGTTGGTGTGATATACATAGTGTATGGTAGATGGTGTAATATACATGGTGTATGGTAGATGGTGTGATATACATAGTGTATGGTAGATGGTGTAATATACATAGTGTATGGTAAATGGTGTGATATACATAGTGTATGGTAGATGGTGTAATATACATAGTGTATGGTAGATGGTGTAATATACATACTGTATGGTAGATGGTGTAATATACATAGTGTATGGTAGATGGTGTAATATACATAGTGTATGGTAGATGGTGTAATATACATAGTGTATGGTAGATGGTGTAATATACATAGTGTATGGTAGATGGTGTAATATTCATAGTGTATGGTAGATGGTGTAATGTACATAGTGTATGGTAGATGGTGTAATATACATAGTGCATGGTAGATGGTGTGATATACATAGTGTATGGTAGATGGTGTGATATACATAGTGTATGGTAGATGGTGTAATATACATAGTGTATGGTAGATGGTGTAATTACATAGTGTATGGTAGATGGTGTAATATGCATAGTGTATGGTAGATGGTGTAATATACATAGTGTATGGTAGATGGTGTAATATACATAGTGTATGGTAGATGGTGTGATATACGTAGTGTATGGTAGATGGTGTAATATACATAGGAGTAAAATATCACTAGCGAGATATTGCCAGATGTCAGATAAGGAAATACTGAACTAATAGATTGGTGTAAATAACAATGGAAATTGTAGTAAAAATGGAAATAGTAAGACCGATCAGTAATGTGAATCTGTGTGAGGTCGTAGTAAAGTGGATATATATGAAGGATTAAGGGGCCATGGTGTTAGTTCCCCCATATCAACGTAGAAATAAGTCAGTCTGTCAGACTTTTTTTTGGGTTATCCCAGGTACTTTACACACATGCTGCTATGTATGAGAATATACGTAACTGTAATTGTGTATACCTGAATAAACTTACTTAAAGATTAAAAGAAAATGAGATGAGTCCCAGTGATCTGACCTGGAGGTCAACACCGCCACCCGCCAACCCGCCCTACACCACCCACCTACAACAAACATACACCACACCACTCACACCACCCACACCACCCACACCACCCACACCACCCACACCACATACACCACACACACACCACACACCACCACACCACCCACACCACTCACACCACATACACCACACACACCACCCACACCACCCACACCACCCACACCACCCACACCACCCACACCACATACACCACACACACACCACACCACCCACACCACCCACACCACCACACCACTCCACAACACCACTACACACACACCCACCCACCCCACACCACCCACACCACCCAACCACCCACACCACATACACCACCCACACCACCCACACCACCACACCACTCACACCACATACACCACACACACCACCACACCACCCACACCACCCACACCACCCACACCACATACACCACCCACACCACCCACACCCCCCACACCACTCACACCACATACACCACACACACCACACACACCACCCACACCACCCACACCACCCACACCACCCACACCACATACACCACACACACCACCCACACCACCCACACCACCCACACCACTCACACCACATACACCACACACACCACACACACCACCCACACCACCCACACCACCCACACCACATACACCACACACACCACCCACACCACCACACCACCCACACCACCCACACCACATACACCACACACACCACACACACCACACACACCACCCACACCACCCACACCACCCACACCACCCACACCCCCCACACCACCCACACCACCCACACCACCCACACCACATACACCACACACACCACCCACACCACCCACACCCCCACACCACGCACACTACCCACCCCACTCACACCACATACACCACCCACACCACCCACACCACCCACACCACATACACCACACACACCACCCACACCACCCACACCACGCACACTACCCACACCACCCACACGACCCACACCACATACACCACACACACCACTCACAACCACATACACCACCCACACCACATACACCACACACACCACTCACGCCACCCACACCACCCACACCACGTCTGTCTTCCTTTCTCTTTCTGTGGATCTTGCCAGATATATACACAAAGTGGGAAAATAAAGATAGGGCACAAGGAGATTGGGAAAATCAAGTCAGGGAACAAGGAGATTAAATTAGGGTGGAAACAGATACTCAGGATGGGAAAGAGAAGACTGTAATATGGATAAAAGACAGAAAAATAAAAGGGAGATAGAGACGTCAACAGCAGGAATACACGAAACAGAACAATCTGGAGAAATATGTTAAGGGGAAGGAAAACAAGGGAATTTAGATGACTTTATCAGAAAGTGAGAATGAGTCTAATTCAGTAAATGTAGTCAGTCAAGACAACTGAAAATACTATGCTTAAGGAATGTGTTTATATGGGAGAAAATGTTGATATCAACACACCAGAAAATGATGATATCAACACACCAGAGAATGTTGATATCAACACACCAGAGAATGATGATATCAACACACCAGAAAATGATGATATCAACACACCAGAAAATGATGATATCAACACACCAGAAAATGATGATATCAACACACCAGAGAATGATGATATCAACACACCAGAAAATGATGGTATCAACACACCAGAAAATGATGATATCAACACACCAGAAAATGATGATATCAACACACCAGAAAATGATGATATCAACACACCAGAGAATGATGATATCAACACACCAGAAAATGATGATATCAACACACCAGAAAATGATGATATCAACACACCAGAAAATGATGATATCAACACACCAGAGAATGATGATATCAACACACCAGAAAATGATGATATCAACACACCAGAGAATGATGATATCAACACACCAGAAAATGATGATATCAACACACCAGAGAATGATGATATCAACACACCAGAAAATGATGATATCAACACACCAGAAAATGATGATATCAACACACCAGAAAATGATGATATCAACACACCAGAAAATGATGATATCAACACACCAGAAAATGATGATATCAACACACCAGAAAATGTGCAAACATGATAAGGGAGTCATGATAAAAGTCGCCTGGAGAGCAGTGCAGATACGTACTTCCAGTGACGTGCCGAACCTCAGTGCAGATACGTACTTCCAGTGACGTGCCGAACCTCAGTGCAGATACGTACTTCCAGTGACGTGCCGAACCTCAGTGCAGATAGGTACTTCCAGTGACGTGCCGAACCTCAGTGCAGATACGTACTTCCAGTGACGTGCCGAACCTCAGTGCAGATACGTACTTCCAGTGACGTGCCGAACCTCAGTGCAGATACGTACTTCCAGTGACGTGCCGAACCTCAGTGCAGATACGTACTTCCAGTGACGTGCCGAACCTCAGTGCAGATACGTACTTCCAGTGACGTGCCGAACCTCAGTGCAGATACGTACTTCCAGTGACGTGCCGAACCTCAGTGCAGATACGTACTTCCAGTGACGTGCCGAACCTCAGTGCAGATACGTACTTCCAGTGACGGGCCGAACCTCAGTGCAGATACGTACTTCCAGTGACGGGCCGAACCTCAGTGCAGATACGTACTTCCAGTGACGGGCCGAACCTCAGTGCAGCGAAGTGAATATTGAACTTTACCGTCCAGAGAAAACTGGAAAAAAGAAAAATGAATAGCATTCTTTTTTAGACGAAAAGAGTAAAGAGCAGAACCAAAAAAGGGATAAACAGGGAAATACTATAGGTCAGTCATACACTCAACATGGTCGAATGTATAACAGACAAGAGCATAATCAACACTGGAGGAACCAGAGGTATGTACATCAAGGTACTTACCAGGCAGTACATACCAGGCAGTACATACCAGGCAGTACATACCAGGCAGTACATACCAGGCAGTACATACCAGGCAGTACATACCAGGCAGTACATCACCAGTGGTACTAACTAAACACACACCAAACCTGCTAACTTTTTGCTAACATTCAGGGTTTCAATTTAAATGAAAATGACAAAACCAGTTAAATTAGTGGGCTTCTCTCAGAAGCAAACACCATGTTTACAGCATTTACAGAAACACTTACCAGGGATGTTTACAACGGTGAGATAACCATTAAAAATTCTGTAATATGTATAGATGTGACAGAGTTAATAGGCCTCAGGAAGTTGTAGGACTCGATGGAAAAGCTACTTTTTGTTGTACAGAATTGTTGAATTCATTGAATGATACAGTAGAAGTTCGAGGTGTTTAAGTAGAAAATAGGTACATACAAGGTACATACTGGGGAACTAACGAGGCTTTATGAAAGTACTCAGTGAACCAACAGATGTGTGATCCCACTAGAAATTAAAATTCTCTGGAACTGGTATTCACATACAACGAGAAACTAATCATAAACATAACAATTCCAAAAACAATACATTCAGACTACAACATCACAGAAGTACAAACGAGTATAAACGGATATTTATACTCGTTTGAGTATAACATATGTTTAGTAAATTTAACTTCAACAACCGTAGAACTGACTGGGACAAAATTAACCAAGAACTCAGATATATCCTGGGAAACAGTCAGGACACTAAATCCTCACCAGTGCCTGGAAAGGCTGATCACAGAAGAAGATAAGATATAGAAAGAGAACTTAGGAGATGGTACAAAAGAAGAGAAAAGGTAACCGAATTGCTGAAAAACGTGAATATGTCCAAATAGAAGACGCACAAAGGGAACAAAAGACCATCCAGGATATTGCTAGAAAACCCAAACATTTGTGTTCATATGCTAAGAACTTCCTGTAGAACTGGAGACTCAATAAGAGGAGGTTTATATACTGACGATGAGCAGGAAATGAGCGAAATTCTAAAAGACTGGTATGAATCGGCGTTCAGTAACCCATTAAATGACAGCATGATGGAGAACACGGGAACCTTTTTCCATACCATCCCAACACCTGACTCAAATCGTAAGTCAATACTTGTGAAATCTCTGATAGCAGGTTAGAACCCGCGGTCAGAGTCATAAAACTCCAGACCCTCACGTTAGCCACTAGACCAGCTAGCTACAATAAGATTCATCCAACTAGGTATATTTCTACACCATAGGAAGGTTAGCATAGGCACCTCTGTGACCACGAATGCAAGTTTTTACAGACGAATCTCCAGCTAGCGTGGCCGTGACGAACTCTAGCTCAAGTCCCCTCAAAGCCTTCAACTTGCATTTGTAGTTACAGTGGTGCCTATGCTAACTTTCCTATGGTGTAGAAATGTACCTAGTTGGATGAATCTTATTGAAGCTAGCTGGTCCAGTGGCTAACGCGACGGTCTGGAGTTTTGTGACTCGCTGATCGCGGGTTCTAACCCCGCCCGTGGTATGGTTTGTTTCAACACAAGGCCTCATAGACCAGTTAACTGACGTTAATACTAATCCCATTAAATTCAGAAAATAAATTGAAAGCATATCTGCTGGCTCAGTACCTGGACCACATTCGTGGAATTCCCTATTTATAAAAAAGTGCAAAGTGCCACTAGCACGAACCCTCAGTACTCTTTAAAGAAAGAACCTAGATTTAGGTGTCATACCAGAGACCTTAAAGAGTGTAGACATAGCTCATTTACATAAGGGAGATAGAGCCAAAAATTACATCCTAGTAACCCTAACATCCCACATCATAAAAATCTTTGAGTGATGATATGTCATATTACAAACTTTATTGTACAGCAAAACTGCATAATCCAAACCAGCATAGTTTTAGAACTGGAAGATCATGCCTTCCACAGCTGTTAAACCATTATAACAGAATTATGGAGGCACTGGAAAAAAACTAAAATGCAGATGTAAAATGCACATTTCGAAAAGACGTTTGTGAAATTCCATCCTGTAGTGACTGCACACAAAATGAATGACATGGGCTTGACTAGGAAGGTAGGAAGATGGATTATCAGGTTTCTAACACAAAGAACGCAAAGAGTAATAGTAAATAGAGCAAAATCCAGCACCAGCAAGTTAAAAAACTCGGTACCCCAAGACACTGTCCTGGCACCTCTGCTGTTTCTTACCGTCATAGACAATATAGATAAAAACACCCATCATAGTTCTACATCGAAATTTACAGATGACTCTAAAACAAGAATGAATAAATAATAATAATAATAATAATAATAATAATAATAATAATAATAATAATAATAATAATAATAATAATAATAATCATATCTTTATATCTACAAGTACATGTACAAGGTATACAGACCATAGCTGACATCAGTGACATACTACTGTGTAAAGGAAACGCTTGTTATGCAGAGCATTTTGGGCAAATTAGGTCAGTTTCGTCCCAGGATGCGACCCACACCAGTCGAATAACTCCAAGTTATCCATTTTATTGGACATTGAAAACTTGGTAGAAGATATAAGCAGGGTTTTCTAGTGGACAGTGGAGAACAACATAACGTTCAGTGGTGATAAGTTCCAGCTGCTTAGGTATGGAAAGAATGAAGAACTCAAAAGGAACACTATAAAAAACGCAAGAGAACTGTAAATAGAACGAAAGGAACATGTGAATGAGCTGGGATAATTAAGTAAGCTAACTTTCTTCCCAAGAACACAATAAGATCAAGCGCGAGACACCCAGGTAGATGACAGGTGGATAGTGAGACCTTCAGAACAAGGAAAATAGTGTCAATGGTGACATTTCAAATCGCTTGTGCTCCAAAATTTGGAATAATACTCAGTGTTGGCGGCTTCATTCAGGGAAGGCGAAATTTTAGAGATATAACAGAGAGAGATCCGTTACGGGCCGCGAAGAGGCGATAAATATGTACTCACTGGACGGAGGAGAGATACGTAATAATATATACTTGGAAAGTACTTGAGGACATTGTCCCAGAGCTGCACACTGCCATAACACAATAGAGTGAAAGAACTGGGAGGAATTTAAAAAAAACCCGGTGGAAAGCAGGGGCGCAGAGGACACTATAAACGAACAATGTGTCGACATCCGTGGCCCCAGACTACACAACATCTGGCAACAAGATATTTAAAACAAGACTGGGACAAGTATAGAAGTATTCACGAGGAAACTACGCAAGGATACTCACCTGGTGCCAGACCAGCCAGGCTGTGTGTTGGTAGTGTGTTGGTGTAGTTCCCACAACACCTGGTAGTGTTGGTGTAGTTCCCACAACACCTGGTAGTGTTGGTGTAGTTCCCACAACACCTGGTAGTGTTGGTGTAGTTCCCACAACACCTGGTAGTGTTGGTGTAGTTCCCACAACACCTGGTAGTGCTGGTGTAGTTCCCACAACACCTGGTAGTGTTGGTGTAGTTCCCACAACACCTGGTAGTGTTGGTGTAGTTCCACAACACCTGGAAGTGTTGGTGTAGTTCCCACAACACCTGGTAGTGTTGGTGTAGTTCCCACAACACCTGGTAGTGTTGGTGTAGTTCCCACAACACCTGGAAGTGTTGGTGTAGTTCCCACAACACCTGGTAGTGTTGGTGTAGTTCCCACAACACCTGGTAGTGTTGGTGTAGTTCCCACAACACCTGGTAGTGTTGGTGTAGTTCCCACAACACCTGGTAGTGTTGGTGTAGTTCACACACAACACCTGGTAGTGTTGGTGTAGTTCCCACAACACCTGGTAGTGTTGTGTAGTTCCCACAACACCTGGTAGTGTTGGTGTAGTTCCCACAACACCTGGTGGTGTTAGTGTAGTTCCCACAACACCTGGTAGTGTTAGTGTAGTTCCCACAACACCTGGTAGTGTTAGTGTAGTTCCCACAACACCTGGTAGTGTTAGTGTAGTTCCCACAACACCTGGTAGTGTTAGTGTAGTTCCCACAACACCTGGTAGTGTTGGTGTAGTTCCCACAACACCTGGTAGTGTTGGTGTAGTTCCCACAACACCTGGTAGTGTTGGTGTAGTTCCCACAACACCTGGTAGTGTTGGTGTAGTTCCCACAACACCTGGTAGTGTTGGTGTAGTTCCCACAACACCTGGTAGTGTTGGTGTAGTTCCCACAACACCTGGTAGTGTTGGTGTAGTTCCCACAACACCTGGTGGTGTTGGTGTAGTTCCCACAACACCTGGTGGTGTTGGTGTTGGTTTAGTTCCCACAACACCTGGTAGTGTTGGTGTAGTTCCCACAACACCTGGTGGTGTTGGTGTAGTTCCCACAACACCTGGTAGTGTTGGTGTAGTTCCCACAACACCTGGTAGTGTTGGTGTAGTTCCCACAACACCTGGTAGTGTTGGTGTAGTTCCCACAACACCTGATAGTGTTGGTGTAGTTCCCACAACACCTGGTAGTGTTGGTGTAGGTCCCACAACACCTGGTAGTGTTGGTGTAGTTCCCACAACACCTGTGTTGGTGTGTGGTGTGTAGTTCCCACAACACCTGGTAGTGTTGGTGTAGTTCCCACAACACCTGGTAGTGTTGGTGTAGTTCCCACAACACCTGGTAGTGTTGGTGTAGTTTCCCACAACACCTGGTAGTGTTGGTGTAGTTCCCACAACACCTGATAGTGTTGTTGTAGTTCCCACAACACCTGGTAGTGTTGGTGTAGTTCCCACAACACCTGGTAGTGTTGGTGTAGTTCCCACAACACCTGGTGGTGTTGGTGTAGTTCCCACAACACCTGGTAGTGTTGGTGTAGTCCCACAACACCTGGTAGTGTTGGTGTAGTTCCCACAACACCTGGTAGTGTTGGTGTATTTCCCACAACACCTGGTGGTGTTGGTGTAGGTCCCACAACACCTGGTAGTGTTGGTGTAGTTCCCACAACACCTGGTAGTGTTGGTGTAGTTCCCACAACACCTGGTAGTGTTGGTGTAGTTCCCACAACACCTGGTAGTGTTGGTGTAGTTCCCACAACACCTGGTAGTGTTGGTGTAGTTCCCACAACACCTGGTAGTGTTGGTGTAGTTCCCACAACACCTGGTAGTGTTAGGTGTGTAGTTCCCACAACACCTGGTGGTGTTGGTGTAGTTCCCACAACACCTGGTAGTGTTGGTGTAGGTCCCACAACACCTGGTAGTGTTGGTGTAGTTCCCACAACACCTGGTGTGTTGGTGTAGTTCCCACAACACCTGGTGTGTTGGTGTAGGTCCCACAACACCTGGTAGTGTTGGTGTAGTTCCCACAACACCTGGTAGTGTTGGTGTAGTTCCCACAACACCTGGTGGTGTTGGTTTAGTTCCCACAACACCTGGTAGTGTTGGTGTAGGTCCCACAACACCTGGTAGTGTTGGTGTAGTTCCCACAACACCTGGTAGTGTTGGTGTAGTTCCCACAACACTGGTAGTGTTGGTGTAGGTCCCACAACACCTGGTAGTGTTGGTGTAGTTCCCACAACACCTGGTAGTGTTGGTGTAGTTCCCACAACACCTGGTAGTGTTGGTGTAGTTCCCACAACACCTTGTATGGTGTTAGTGTTGTTCCCACAACACCTGGTAGTGTTGGTGTAGTTCCCACAACACCTGGTAGTGTTAATATAGTTCCCACAACACCTGGTAGTGTTGGTGTAGTTCCCACAACACCTGGTAGTGTTGGTGTAGTTTCCCACAACACCTGGTATGTGTTGGTGTAGTTCCCACAACACCTGGTAGTGTTAGTGTAGTTCCCACAACACCTGGTAGTGTTGGTGTAGTTCCCACAACACCTGGTAGTGTTGGTGTAGTTTCCACAACACCTGGTAGTGTTGGTGTAGTTTCCACAACACCTGGTAGTGTTGGTGTAGTTCCCACAACACCTGGTAGTGTTGGTGTAGTTTCCCACAACACCTGGTAGTGTTGGTGTAGTTCCCACAACACCTGGTAGTGTTGGTGTAGTTCGCACAACACCTGGTAGTGTTGGTGTAGTTCCCACAACACCTGGTAGTGTTGGTGTAGTTTCCACAACACCTGGTAGTGTTGGTGTAGTTCCCACAACACCTGGTAGTGTTGGTGTAGTTCGCACAACACCTGGTAGTGTTGGTGTAGTTCCCACAACACCTGGTAGTGTTGGTGTAGTTCCCACAACACCTGGTAGTGTTGGTGTAGTTTCCACAACACCTGGTAGTGTTGGTGTAGTTCCCACAACACCTGGTAGTGTTGGTGTAGTTCGCACAACACCTGGTAGTGTTGGTGTAGTTCCCACAACACCTGGTAGTGTTGGTGTAGGTCCCACAACACCTGGTAGTGTTGGTGTAGTTCCCACAACACCTGGTAGTGTTGGTGTAGTTCCCAACAAATCAGCAGGTCTGTGTAAAGATTTGTTGATACATAATAATCAGCAATAATAAAATATACCTACTGGTAAAAAAGAATGAAAAGATGGGATGTTGGGGGAAGTGGAATATTTAAACGGCTTCAGGAAGAAATCCAAAAATTCTTCCTTGAAGCCTTTATATCCACTTCTCCGAGGCTGTGGGACCCACAATTTACACCAGAGGTGGACCCCATCTATATTCAATAAAATAATCAGCAAATTTATGTTTTTAAAATATTAAGTTCCCTATTATTCTTCAGATCATTATAGTCCAATGAATGTAAGATTTTTTAAGATATTAATCATTTATTAACGTTTCGGGAAATTAATAAAACAAAAACAGTTTCTGAGTCATTATTAAATCAATACGTTTTGAAGACATTAACCCCAAACAAGTTTCTGGGAAGAAAACGGAGTCGGGTGTTGGGAAGGCCACTTGTGGAGCACGTGACGTCATCTTGTGACGTCAGAGAGTTTCTGCGGGTTGGTGGTGAGTGGTTATGTTGTTTATACTTCTTACTTGGTCATGACTGGTCATGTTGTTTATACTTCTTACTTGGTCATGACTGGTCATGTTGTTTATACTTCTTACTTGGTCATGACTGGTCATGTTGTTTATACTTCTTACTTGGTCATGACTGGTCATGTTGTTTATACTTCTTACTTGGTCATGACTGGTCATGTTGTTTATACTTCTTACTTGGTCATGACTGGTCATGTTGTTTATACTTCTTACTTGGTCATGACTGGTCATGTTGTTTATACTTCTTACTTGGTCATGACTGGTCATGTTGTTTATACTTCTTACTTGGTCATGACTGGTCATGTTGTTTATACTCCAGACTGGGTCATGACTCGGTCAAGTGTTTGTATACTTCTTACTTGGTCATGGACTGTGTCCAGATCTAGTTCCACTACCTTTGTACTTGGTCAGTTATCTAACTTTGGGGTCCCAGTCTCTGGACCAATTATGTACCTTTGTAATCTTTTGACTACCACCCACAGGATGGGTCTGGGGTGACTACCGCCCACAGGATGGGTATGTGGTGACTACCGCCCACAGGATGGGTATGTGGTGACTACCATCCACAGGATGGGTATGTGGTGACTACCACCCACAGGATGGGTATGTGGTGACTACCACCCACAGGATGGGTATGTGGTGACTACCACCCACAGGATGGGTATGTGGTGACTACCACCCACAGGATGGGTATGTGGTGACTACCGCCCACACGATGGGTCTGGGGTGACTACCGCCCACAGGATGGGTCTGGGGTGACTACCACCCACAGGATGGGTATGTGGTGACTACCGCCCACAGGATGGGTATGTGGTGACTACCACCCACAGGATAGGTATGTGGTGACTACCACCCACAGGATGGGTATGTGGTGACTACCGCCCACAGGATGGGTCTGGGGTGACTACCGCCCACAGGATGGGTCTGGGGTGACTACCGCCCACAGGATGGGTATGTGGTGACAACCGCCCACAGGATGGGTATGTGGTGACTAACCGCTCACAGGATGGGTATGTGGTGACTACCGCCCACGGGATGGGTATGTGGTGACTACCGCTCACAGGATGGGTATGTGGTGACTACCGCTCACAGGATGGGTATGTGGTGACTACCGCTCACAGGATGGGTCTGGGGTGACTACCGCTCACAGGATGGGTATGTGGTGGCTACCGCCCCACAGGATGGGTCTGGGGTGACTACCGCCCACAGGATGGGTCTGGGGTGACTACCGCTCACAGGATGGGTATGTGGTGACTACCGCTCACAGGATGGGTATGTGGTGACTACCGCTCACAGGATGGGTATGTGGTGACTACCGCCCACAGGATGGTATGTGGTGACTACCGCCACAGGATGGGTCTGGGTGACTACCGCCACAGGATGGATATGTGGTGACTACCGCTCACAGGATGGGTATGTGGTGACTACCGCCCACAGGATGGGTATGTGGTGACTACCGCCACAGGATGGTATGTGGTGACTACCGCCCACAGGATGGGTCTGGGGTGACTACGCTCACAGGATGGTATGTGGTGACTACCGCCTCACAGGATGGGTATGTGGTGACTACCGCTCACAGGATGGGTATGTGGTGACTACCGCCCATAGGATGGGTCTGGGGTGACTACCGCTCACAGGATGGGTATGTGGTGACTACCGCTCACAGGATGGGTATGTGGTGACTACCGCCCACAGGATGGGTCTGGGGTGACTACCGCTCACAGGATGGGTATGTGGTGACTACCGCTCACAGGATGGGTATGTGGTGACTACCGCTCACAGGATGGGTATGTGGTGACTACCGCTCACAGGATGGGTCTGGGGTGACTACCGCCCACAGGATGGGTATGTGGTGACTACCGCTCACAGGATGGGTATGTGGTGACTACCGCCCACAGGATGGGTCTGGGTGACTACCCCCTCACAGGATGGGTATGTGGTGACTACCGCTCACAGAATGGGAGTATGTGGTGACTACCGCTCACAGGATGGGTATGTGGTGACTACCGCCCACAGGATGGGTATGTGGTGACTACCGCCCACAGGATGGGTATGTGGTGACTACCGCCCACAGGATGGGTATGTGGTGACTACCGCCCACAGGATGGGTATGTGGTGACTACCGCCCACAGGATGGGTATGTGGTGACTACCGCCCACAGGAAGGGTCTGGGGTGACTACCACCCACAGGATGGGTATGTGGTGACTACCGCACACAGGATGGGTATGTGGTGACTACCGCCCACAGAATGGGTCTGGGGTGACTACCGCCCACAGGATGGGTATGTGGTGACGACCGCCCACAGGATGGGTATGTGGTGACTACCACCCACAGGATGGGTATGTGGTGGTTACCGCCCACAGGATAAGTATGTGGTGACTACCGCCCACAGGATGGGTCTGGGGTGACTACCGCCCACAGGATGGATATGTGGTGACTACCGCCCACAGGATGGGTATGTGGTGACTACCGCCCACAGGATGGGTATGTGGTGACTACCGCCCACAGGATGGGTCTGGGGTGACTACCGCCCACAGGATGGATGTGGTGACTACCGCCCACAGGATGGGTATGTGGTGACTACCGCCACAGGATGGGTATGTGGTGACTACCGCCCAAAGGATGGGTATGTGGTGACTACCGCCCACAGGATGGGTATGTGGTGACTTCCGCCCACAGGATGGGTATGTGGTGACTACCGCTCACAGGATGGGTATGTGGTGACTACCGCCCACAGGATGGTATGTGGTGACTACTGCTCACAGGATGGGTATGAGGTGACTACCGCCCACAGGATGGTATGTGGTGACTACTGCTCACAGGATGGGTATATGGTGACTACCGCCCACAGGATGGGCATGTGGTGACTACAGCCCACAGGATGGGTATGTGGTGACTACCGCCCACAGGATGGGTATGTGGTGACTACCGCCCACAGGATGGGTATGTGGTGACTACCGCCCACAGGATGGGTATGTGGTGACTACCGCCCACAGGATGGGTATGTGGTGCATAATAAACATGTTAAACTAAACTAAACTGTTTACTCTGCCCTTCCTCCCAGTTGAAGAAGTGTAGATGTTGTTGGAGAAGTGTAGATGTTGCTGAGTAAGTGTGGGATGTTTGTTGGAGAATTGTAGATGTTGTTGGAGAAGTGTAGATGTTTGTTGGAGAAGTGTAGATGTTGTTGGAAAACGTTAGTAGATGTTGTTGAGAAGTGTAGATGTTGTTGGTGAAGTGTAGATGTTGTTGGAGAAGTGTAGATGTTTGTTGAGAAGTTGTAGATGTTTTGGAAGTGTAGATGTTGTTGGAGAAGTGTAGATGTTGCTGGAGAAGTGTAGATGTTGTTGGAGAATGTGTAGATGTTGTTGGAGAAGTGTAGATGTTGTTGAAGAAGTGTAGATGTTGTTGGAGAAGGGTAGATGTTCTTGGAGAAGTGTAGATGTTGTTGGAGAAGTGTAGATGTTGTTGGAGAAATGTAGATGTTGTAGGAGAAGTGTAGATGTTGTTGGAGAAGTGTAGATGTTGTTGGAGAAGGGTAGATGATGTTGGAGAAGTGTAGATGTTGTTGGAGAAGTGTAGATGTTGTTGGAGAAGTGTAGATGTTGTTGGAGAAGTGTAAATGTTGTTGGAGAAGTGTAGATTTTGTTGGAGAAGTGTAGATGTTGTTGGAGAAGTGCAGATGTTGTTGGAGAAGTGTAGATGTTGTTGGAGAAGTGTAGATGTTGTTGGAGAAGTGTAGAAGTTGTTGGAGAAGTTGTAGATGTTGTGGAGAAGTGTAGATGTTGCTGAGAAGTGTAGATGTAGTTGGAGAAGTGTAGAGTTGTTGGAGAAGTGTAGATGTTGTTGGAGAAGTGATAGAAGTTGCAGGAGAAGTGTAGAATGTTGTTGGGAAGTGTGATGTTGTTGGAGAAGTGTAGATATTGCTGGAGAAGTGTAGATGTTGTTGGAGAAGTGTAGATATTCTGGAGAGTGTAGATGTTGTTGGAGAAGTGTTAGATGTTGTTGAAGTGTAGATATTGTAGGAGAAGTGTAGATGTGGTTGGAGAAGTGTAGTTGATAGGGTGAGGTCGCAAGTGATGTGTGTAGTAAAGTATTGTTAGTGTTATGTACCTCACGCTATGTTATGTACTTCAAACTTGTTTTGTACCTCACCCTCATGTTTATGTACCTTCACCCTCATGTTTTACCTCACCCTATGTTATGACCCCCCCCCTCTACCTCCCCTCATGTTTATTGTACCTCACCCTCATGTTATGTACCTCACGCTCATGTTGTACTCACCTCATGTTTATGTACCTTCACGATCATGTATGTACCTCCACCTCATGTTATGTACCTCACGCTATGTTATTGTACCTCCACGATCATGTATGTACTCTCCCGTCATGGTATGTACCTCACGCTTATGTTATGTACCTCACCTCTCATGTTATGTACCTCACTCATGTTATGTACCTCACGCTCATATTAAGTACCTCACGACTCATGTTATGTCCTCACGCTATGTTATGTACTCACGCTTTCAAATTAGTACCTCAGCTCATTTTTGTACTCCGCTCACGTTATGTACCTCACGCTCATATTATGTACCTCACCTCATGTTATGTACCTCACACTCATGTTATGTACCTCTCGCTCATGTTATGTACCTTCTCGCTCCTGTTATGACATCACCTCATGTTATTGTACCTCACGCTCTTGTTATGTACCTCACGGTCATGTTATGTACCTCACGCTCATGTTATGTACCTCACGCTCATGTTTAGTACTCACGCCACATATTATGTACCTCACGCTATGTTATTGTACCTCACGCTCCTGGTTATGTACCTCAAGTTAAGATTATGTACCTACCACGTCATGTTATTGTACCTAACTCCAATGTTATGTACTCTGCTCTTATTTTACCTCCCGCTATGTTTTTACTCCGTCATGTGTTTTGTAATCACGCTCATGTTATGTTACCCACCTCATGTTATGTCCCTCACCTCATGTTATTACCTCACCCTCATGTTAGTACCTCACCCTCATTTATGACCTCACCCCATTTTATTACCTCACCCTCATGTTATGTCCCTCACCCTCATGTTATGACCTCCCTCATGTTATGTACCCTCACCCTCATTTTTATGACCCACCTCATTTATGACCTCCCCCCCAAATTTATGTACCTCACCCCTCATGTTAGTACCTCCACCCCATGTTAGAAATCACCTCATGTTATGTACCTCACCCTTGTTATTACCTCACCCTCATGTTATGTACCCTCACCCCCTTTTTATGTACCCCCCCCTCATTTATGTACCCACCCATGTTTTTTCCCTCACCAAAAAAATTTTGTTTTTTTTTTTTATGTACCTCCCCTCTTTATGTATCACCCCTCTGTTTTTTCCTCCCCCCAATGTTTGTACCTCACCCTCATGTTAGTACCTCACCTAAAGTTATTACCTCACCCCCCTTTTATGTACCCACGCTCAGTTTTTACCTCACCTCATGTTATGTACCTCACCCTCATGTTATGTACCTCACCTCATGTTATGTACCTCACGCTCATGTTATGTACCTCACCCTCATGTTATGTACCTCACCTCATGTTATGTACCTCACCCTCATGTTATGTACCTCACCCTCATGTTATGTACCTCACGCTCATGTTATGTACCTCACCTCATGTTATGTACCTCACCTCATGTTATGTACCTCACGCTCATGTTATGTACCTCACGCTCATGTTATGTACCTCACCCTCATGTTATGTACTCCCCAATTTTGTACCTCACCTCATGTTATGTACCTCACCTATTTTAGTACCTCACCTCATGTTATGTACCTTCCCCCTCATGTAGTACCTAAACGCTCATGTTAT
Organism: Cherax quadricarinatus; assembly: GCF_026875155.1. NCBI lineage: Eukaryota > Metazoa > Arthropoda > Malacostraca > Decapoda > Parastacidae > Cherax > Cherax quadricarinatus. Next base: position 5,653,650 of record NC_069469.1, on the reverse strand, counting down.
GTACCTCACGCTCATGTTATGTACCTCACCTCATGTTATGTACCTCACCCTCATGTTATGTACCTCACCTCATGTTATGTACCTCACGCTCATGTTATGTACCTCACCCTCATGTTATGTACCTCACACTCATTTTTATGTACCTCACGCTCATGTTATGTACCTCACCCTCATGTTATGTACCTCACTCATGTTATGTACCTCACGCTCATGTTATGTACCTCACCCTCATGTTATGTACCTCACGCTCATGTTATGTACCTCACGCTCATGTTATGTACCTCACGCTCATGTTATGTACCTCACGCTCATGTTATGTACCTCACCTCATGTTATGTACCTCACCCTCATGTTATGTACCTCACGCTCATGTTATGTACCTCACGCTCATGTTATGTACCTCACCCGCTCATGTTATGTACCTCACCTCATGTTATGTACCTCACGCTCATGTTATGTACCTCACCCTCATGTTATGTACCTCACCCTCATGTTATGTTACCTCACCCATCATGTTATGTACCTCACCCTCATGTTATGTACCTCACCCTCATGTTATGTACCTCACGCTCATGTTATGTACCTCACGCTCATGTTATGTACCTCACCTCATGTTATGTACCTCACGTTCATGTTATGTTACCTCACCCCATGTTATTACCTCACGCTCATTTTGTCCCCTACCCTCATTTTATTACCCACCCTCATGTTATTTACCTCCCCGCTCATGTTATTTTACCTCACCTCATGTTAAATGTACCTCACCTCATGTTATGTTACCTCACCCTCATGTTTATGTCCCTCACGCTCATGTTATGTACCTCACTCATGTTATTACCAAACCCTCATTTTATGTACCTCACGCTCATGTTATGTACCCTCACCCTCATGTTATGTACCTCACCCTCATGTTATGTACTTTTCTCGCTCATGTTTTATTACCTCACCCATTTTAATGTATACCCCTTTATTCCTCAATTTTCGTTATGTACCTCCACCTCATGTTATGTACCTCACCCTCATGTTATGTACCTCACCCTCATGTTATGTACCTCACCCTCATGTTATGTACCTCCCCCTTTTGTTATTACCTCCCCTCATGTTATGTACC
>NC_069469.1:5634640-5652039 GCF_026875155.1 Cherax quadricarinatus | reverse complement strand
TGTGGATTCCTTCTCAGATTCTTAGGTGTGCAATGATTAGTTCCATGATATCCACGTTTTCACTGAAATGCTGAGAAAATCCTTTTGTAATTTTTGGTTACTAGACATAGTGTGTCAGATAATACTGCACACTTTGTGTCACAAGAACTGGAAGCCTTCTTTATTAAGAATAAATAGTAATGAAGATGTTACTCCAGCTCCATACCGTCATCATCAAATGGTCTGGCAGTGAGGGCAGGAAGGACACTGAAGGAAGGCTTACACAAATTTACAAAAGGGTCTCTGTATACCAGACTATGTAGGTTCTTATATAACATAGGAAGATTTTTCATTCCTCACTGGTAAAACACAAACAGAAATAATGAAGTCCCAAGTAGCGGCTGTCAGACGCCATGTTAAGGAAGACATGTTATTGTCTAACACGGCTGCTGGAGAACTTAAGTAAGTTTATTTATTTATTTATTTATTTAATGTCTTTGCAAACAGTACATTGAGACTGTGTATATACAATAGTGGGTTGCAATACAAAGAGAGCCTCTATTATGCCTTGGCATTATGGGCCAACTTAACATTATTGGCTTACAGTTTACTTAATACTAAGGAGTAGTATATCATAGTTGTACAGTAGGAAAGTAATTATTTCATAGTTGTACAGTAGAATATTAATTATAAATTAATCAAAATTTGTATAATACAAAGATATATTTATATTCTAAAATGCTTTTGTGAAAAACAATGATTCAATTATATTCCTGTCAACAATGGATAAAAGGTTCAATGTGATTGTTTCAGTTATGATGTGGGAGTACATAGGTGAGTAAATGTGTACTGAGTATTTAGCATTTAGTCTAGGGTGATTAAGTGGCTTTTGAGAGAGTCATGGTATACACAAATACAGTGAGCTTAAGTAAGTAAGTTTATTCAGGTACACACAAATACAGTTACATAGATTATCATACATAGCAGCATATGTGTAAAGTACCTGGGATAACCCAAAAAAGGCAGGACCCATTGGGTTCCTGACTTTCTCATTTCCCTGAAGGATCAATTGGGGTCCTTCAGGGAAATGAGAAACAATTTCGAGTTTATGATGCTGTTTACGACAGAAATTTTGGGAAAGATGAACTTTGGGTAGAAGGAAAGACTGTGGAGGTATTAGTGATTAAGAATTGTAAATTACAAATTAAAGGCTTTGTAATATGATTTGGAAAAGGCAAAACAGATCAACTCATGTCAAGGTTTAGGATGGAGAGCAAACAATGATTCCAACAGTACCAGAAGCTGTAAGGGTTGAGACCTCGACCGTTCGTTATTGCAGGAGCTGCCAGCATACACCGGTTCTTCAACAGGCAAGTTATACTTTTGTATCAATCAAATCACATATTTCTAGGTTAAATAATTTCCAGTAGTTCTTTCATGTGATAGCCAAATCACCGACCAGTATGTTTTAAATAAGTGACCCACTGATCAGATCCGACTGGTTCCGAACCCTTGACTGGTTCAAACCCTTGAACGGTTTCAAACGGATTCGTTGGACAATAAGGCAGACTGTAAACAGACGGGGTTTTAGGTGCCCTTATCAAACACAAAAAATAAATATGAAACAGGAACGTACACCGGTAAGCTGTCCTAATATACAAGTACAGTTAGAAATAGAAATACAAATAGCTAGATCTTCACTTTAAGGAGGTTGTTAGTAGAATATTCAAGAGGTTACTAGTAGAATTACAGTAAATCAACCACTCAAATCACATTATGAGGCTCTGTGTAGTCTGCAGTCAATCAAACGAACGGGCTTCCACATGGATAAATTGCCATTTTTGTGAAAATTAGTGTCACGCCCCTTGTGCAGATATCCAAGAACTATCTACAAGCAGCATTAAATCAGGAAGTGTTTTTGGGTATGCCCAAATGAGATCAATCTGTGGAAAAAAATCACATTGTTTTAAAAGAGGATAACATCAAAGCAGCCTTCATAGAAAACCTGGAAGCATTCTATAACAGATGGGAAAATAAAAAGTATGGGCTGGATGGTATTGCCCTTGATGCTGGCCAGGTAGTCAGAAACTGTAAGTCTGGAGGTGCTGCCCCGGTAGTCCCGTAATGCTGTCCTGGAGACAGTAAGGTGAAGCTGGAGGTGCTGTACTGGGAGACAGTAATGGTTGAAGCTGGAGGTGCTGTCCTGGGAGACAGTAATGGTTGAGGATGGAGGTGCTGTCCAGATAGTCAGTAAACGTATGCAGGAGGGAATGCATATAAATGACCTCGAGGAAGACAGGAGCTGTAGTGAGGAAACAAGTGTAGTCAATGACAAGATAAAACCAATATTACAAACTAGTAATACCACAGGAAATAGCAAACAAGGGGACTCCACTAGCATTAGTGGGATATATTACCAAAAACAACTGATGAGAGCCCCATTGTTAGTGCTAGTGAGGATAGGAAAGAGACAGGTAAACATGCACCAACAGGGAATACAGTCACAGAAACCCAAGGCAAATGGAAACCAAGCCTGTGCACATACTATGCACTTGGTATCTGTAGGCATGGGAAATCTGGAAAAACAGATGGGACGTGCAACTTTGACCACCTAGAAAATGCCGAGCCCATATGACAACAGGAAAATGCAAACTCCCGTCCTGTAAGCTTTTTCACCCTGAAATGTGTTTCTCTTTAATACAAGAAAGACTGTGCTATAACTTAAATTGCCAGGCACACCATATAAAGGGGACAAAAGATACAAAACATCCAGGCCATGAGAAAACCTGGTAGCCACAGCCACTCAAGAGGGGGAGGTTTTTAGTGCCAGGAAGGAAAAAAAATGGCAGGAAATGGCAGAAATCGTACACCAAATCCAGTCATTCCTGGAGTGGAACCACAGTCGATTGCCTCCACTCCAAACCAACAGATACAGATACTAATCCCGGGAAAAAAGTCCCCCGTACTACCAATAAACCATTTCCGATGACATTCTTCATTGCAAATATACAGGGTCTAAAGCCAACAACGAACAACAAAATACCTTTCATCTGTGGACTGTTTACAGAGGAAAATTTGCAATGTTCACGGCTTTCACAGAGACCCACATAAAGGATCACTTGGACAACGAAATATGGATACCAGGGTTTTAACCTATACAGATGCGGACAGAGTGAACAGGCAAAAGGGGGTTGGGGGTTTGACTGTATATCTCAGAGTCACTTGTTTGCACAGAACTGCTTAATGCCTCAAATGGTGTAGTGGAAGTTTTAGCAGTAAAGACAAGCCTCCGGATGCAAACATCCCAGCAATTCCAGGAAAGCTGTTAAAAATTGACCACTGTCTGGAAAATCTGCCAGCTCCCGCACCCAACATTTGCTCCTGGTGGATTTTAAATTGAGGCACCTAAAAAAGAGGAATACATGTATAGCAAATAATTTGTTGCAGTGATAACAAACCCGGAGGCAGCTCTGACGAGAACTCACATACGCACGAGCTTTTAAATCTCTGCACAAAAATTTAACTTAAAAACCACAAATAATAAGCCTAGTAAAATGGAGAATACACTAGACCTCATCACTAACAATGATGATCTGATAAGAAATGTTACCATATCAAAAAAATATACTCAGATCACAACATAATCGAGGTTCAGAAATGTATGCGTGGAGCCCCAGACCGAAATAATGAGATTAGCACGAGGGGGGCCCCTTCACCAAATTCAACTTCAATAACAAGAACATAAATGGGACCAAGTAAACCAAGTCCTAACCGATAAAAGCTGAAGATATACTAAGCAACACAGACCCCAACTTATGCCTAGAACAGATTAACTCGGTGGCACTCGATGTATGCCCCAAAGCTTATTCCTTTTAAAGAAAAAGGAGGAGTAGATGTAAAATAAAAAGGGAGACAGGGCGTCCCTTTAAAGGAGACGAAAAAAGAATAAAGAGCGGCTAAAAGAGGCCAATATATCTGAAATGCATAGGGAGTCATGGTCAGAGAAATAGAAAACATTGAACTTAAGCTAAAGGATCTTATAGGAGTCAGGAATCGCGGGAAGAACTAAAAGCCATAAATGAAATCGAAAGAAACCCAAAGTATTTCTTTCCTATGCCAAATCAAATTGAGAACAACATCCAGTATTGGGCCCATACTTAAACAAAAATGGGTCCTAAAACAGATGACAGCAAGGAAATGAGTGAGCTACTCAAGTCCCAATATGACTCAGTTTTTAGCAAGCCGCTAACCAGACTGAGAGTTGAAGATCAAAATTAATTTTTTATGAGAGAGCCACAGAATTTGGTTAACACAACCCTATCTGATGTTACCCTGACACCAAATGATTTCAAACCCAGGCGATAAATGACATGCCCATGCACTCTGCCCCAGGGCCAGACTCATGGAACTCCATGTTCATCAAGAACAAGCTTCTACCAACCTACGGAAAGGTAGCATGGACACGGGGGTCGCCCCACAGCAACTAAAAACAACACACATAGCCCCATTTCCACAAGGGGCAGTAAAGCAATAGCAAAGAACTACAGACCGATAGCACTAAGAAGAAAGATCGCCACCCATCTAGAAACCCATCAGTTAAACAACCCAGGGCAACATGGGTTTTAGAGCAGGTCGCTCTGTCTGTCTCAACTATTGGATCACAACGAAAAAGGTCTAGATGCACTAAAAGACAAAATGAATGCAGATGTAATATATACAGGCTTTGCAAAAGCCTTCGACAAGTTGATCATGGCGTAATAGTGCACAAAATGCGTGCTAAAGGAATAACAGGAAAAGTTGGTAGATGGAAACTATAATTTCCCCCACAAACAGAACACAAAGAGTAGTAGTCAACAGAGTAAAGTCCGAGGCAGCTACGGTGAAAAGCCCCTGTTCCACAAGGCACATACTCCCCCTCCCATCTTTTTCTCATCCTCATATCTGACATAAAACAAGGATTTAGCAACAGCACCGTGTCTTCCTTTGCACATGGGCACCCGAATCTGCATGAGTGTCTTCCATTGCAGACACTGCAATGGCGGACATCAACCAAATCTTTCGTGGGCTGCAGAAAACAATATGAAGTTAAACGATGAGAAATTTCAATTACTCTGATATGGAAAACATGAGGAAAAATTTAAAAATTCATCAGAGTACAAAACAAATTTCGGCCCCAAAATAGAGCGAGAAACCAACGTCGAAGACCCGAGAGTGATCATGTCGGAGGATCTCACGGGTAAACGCCCCCGTGGCTCGGTCTGAGACCAGGCCTCATGGTGGATCAGTGTCTGATTTTACCAGGCTGTTACTCTTTGGGGTGCACACAAACTGACATACGAACCACAGCCCTGTTAGTCAGGTAATGACTTTAGGTGCCTGTCCAGTGCCTTCTTGAAGACAGCCAGGTGTCTATTAGTAATCCCCTTTATGTATGCTGGGAGGCATTTAAACAATCTTGGGCCCCTGACAATTATTTGTTGTCTCTCTGTGTACTCATGGCTCCCTGTTTTTTCACTGGGGAATTTTACATCCCCTGCTGAGTCTTTTGCTTTTATAGGGAGCAATTTTCGAGTGCGGGGATGCTACCCACCCCTTTCCACCTCAGGACAGTATATAAGCACCAGCCTCTTGCCTGTGCTCCCAGAATCTTCACGACTACGGTGCTCTTCCTCTTAAAGGGGGGCTCCTTGGTGTGGTGAAGAGGCTCTTTTCTGAGGAATTAGACCTGTTGGTCTCCTTCCTCAGACCGAACCTAATTACCCCCAACCCCCCCTTCCCTATCCCATCCTCCCCATCCCCCCCTTTTCCCTTTCCTCCTCCTCCTCCCCACCCCTCCCTTTGCCCTTCCTTTTTTGACCTTTGGGATTTTTCCCACATGCGCACTAGTTCCTAGGTAGGGGAAAGGGTAAGCGGGGTCCATCCCATTCTGTTTGAGGTTCTTGGGGGTTTGGCGTAGTTTGCCGTGGAATCTGGATCACCTGGGGATCCCCCGATCCCTCTCTGGTACCCCAGAGGGGGGGCTTTGGGTGGCTTTCGGATTCCGGGGGTGGTGGCCGAACGAGGTATGCTTTGTGGTGGATACCCGGCTGCCCTCTCTTTGTCCACTGAGGTAGCTCGGCAGATGTGAGGTTGCTTCCCGGATTGCTGGTTTACTGGCATGAAAGGTAGGGTATGGCACGGGTTCCATGCTGCATCTGCCTACTTGCGGTGCCGAGGTCCTCTTGGGCACAGAGGGGGATTTCTGGCCCTTTCATTCCTCCTAGGAAAATATCTCTCCCCGGCCCCTCTTTTTTATTTTTTTTATTTTTATTTTCTTTTTTTCTTTTTTTTTTTTTCTTAAAAACAAAAAGAAAGAAGTAACCTAACCATGGAGCACCAGATCCCTGACCCCGCTACCCCCGGGCCCTTATTGTTACTGCACCCGTTCTGACCTCGCCTCGTCTATTGGGGCCCCTCTTCAGACATTCCTAAGGCCCCTGTACCCCTTGCTGGGTGCTGTTTCATCACCCACTTCAGGTGCCGGGGGTTTCGACTGACTCCTTCGATTTGTCTGACCTCTGCTCTCCTTTGAATTTGCTTCCTGCCTCTCCCTCTATGGTGTGGCGATTTTCGAACCGCCAGCCCGTCCCACGTCAGACTGACTCTGGTCCCACTTCTAAACCCCCAACGACAATCTCCTGATGATGTTACTTCGTTACCTTCCCATTCAAACTCGGAAAAGACCGACATGCCCATGCACTCCCTCTCCACACTCAGTTTCGGACCACACAATGGACAAAATTCTTTACTTTAAGACCGACTTCTTCTACTGCCTATCTTTCCAACCATAGTATTGGCAAAGCGCTCCTACGCCACGCTGGTAGAGATATTTTCTTTCATGATCTTTCTCTTCTTTCACATATCGTTTACTATTCTATCACTATCGAAAAAACATCATTCCCTCAATTCTTGTAGTGGTACTGTTATTCAGCCCCATACCATAGTCCAACAGAATTTTCAGACATGTGGCAATGACATTCTCGAACAGCTGGAACTCCAAGATCTCCCAATTCTCAAGGTAAACACTTATGTTCTTCCCGCCCACAGGCGAAGACGACCCTTGCAATGTGGGTTGTTTAACTTTTGACAGCCGTGAACTCCCATCCTCTGTTTATGTAGCAGGACATCGGTTACAAGTTCAGAAGGTGATCCCTACACCACAACAGTGTAGGAATTGCTGGCGATTTGGCCACCCAGCAAAATATTGCAGATCTATAGCCGAATGCCCAGTCTGTGGTGCCGATGACCATTCTAATACATCTTGCAGTCGAGCCTCCCTCTTGCCTTAATTGCCATGAGGGTCACCCTTCGTACTCTCGCTGTTGCCAGGTCTACTTAAATGAGCGGGAAATTCGTTGCCTCAAAGAGGCAGAAGGTCTCCCTTATGCTATAGCGGTTTCTCATCTCTGCCTCCAAGGGAGATTACTTCGTGTTTCTTATTCTTGTGTTTCAAAACGTCCCCCCATTTCTGTTGTCCCATCTTCTGCAGCCTCCTCTGCGGTTGCCCCTCCCATAGTCACTCCTGTATCTAATTCTTTTGCTGTCATGGGCTCAGACGTCCCTACTTCAACACTTCAGTCTGTCCTCACTTCTTCTTGTTCCCCCTCACAAACCCCGGTATCGACAAGACCTCGTACAACCACCTCCTGCCAATCGTCCCTCTACTTCTCAGAGGTCCAACAAGTCTCCTTTAACCCCTCCTTCCCATCATCCACCTCCACATTTTACCTTCCCAGTCTCTGTACCTGGGTCTTCCCCTTTCACTGACTCATTACAAGTGTGGAGGTTCATCCTCCTCCACGTACTGTGCCTTCCTCCCCTGTCCCCTCCCAAGTTTCTCCTCTTCTGCCACCTCCCAGGTTTCTGCCTCTTCTGTCCCCTCCCACACTTCTCCAGTTCCCTCCACCCTTTCGCCCCACCCTACCATGGTACAGTCCATTACAGTTCCGATCTTTACTCAAACTCCTCCTTCCATCTCCAATATTGTCTCCCATACGACGTCTCTGAACTCCGAAACACTTGAAGCAAAATCTGAATATATTGCTGAGACCAAACCATCAATGGACACTGATCCACCCTCTGTTTCCTTCTCTTTCCTCTTCTCCATCTGCGCAACTCCTTTCTTCACAGTGCACCTTTCCTTCGCTGCTTGAACGTTTTCTTTTGCAACCGCATGTGGACTTTTCTAACCTCTCTAGTTCGTAGGTACCCTTACCTGCAGACTTCAGGTATCTTTATCATTGCCAATCATGGCCTACAGTGGAATATATGCTGCCTCAGGGGTAATCGGAGAGAGCTTCAGATGTTGCTCTCCCAGTTTTCCCCTGTTGGTGTTTGCTTACAGGAACCAAAATTACACTCTGCTGTTATCTATCCCATCTCAGGCTATAATTTATTGTATTCTTCAGATCCTTTTTCCTGATGGGACCTTTAATGAAAGTGCCCTTCTTCTACTCACTGATATTCCGTACCATCAGCTATTTGTTCATACTTCGCTGCATTACACAGCAGCCCGTATCCACTTGCATAGGTGGTAAACGCTCTGTTCTTTGCATCTCTTCTTCTCGAGCATTATCTATTCCGGATATTGCCTTTCTTGTTTCGTCATTACCACCACCACTTCTGTTACTTGGCGATTTTAATGCCCATCATTTCCTCTGGAGGGTCTCACTGTGATTCCCGTGGCATTCAGTTAGAGGCTTTTCTTGCTACTCACCCCCTCCAAGTTTTAAATACAGGTACTCACACCCATTTTGATCCTCGGACTCATACTCTCTCTTGCATCGATCTCTCAGTCTGCTCTTCCTCCGCCGCATTAGACTTCACCTGCTCTGTTCTCCCGGATTTACATGACAGCGATCATTTCCAATCATTTTCTTACTTTCCCTTCATATTCACCACCTCTTCGTAACCCATGCTGGCAATTTGATCAGGCAAATTGGAACCTTTACTCTCAACTAACTGTTTTTAGTGAGGTTCCTTCTTCGTCCTCCATTGATGAGCTTTTACACCTCTTCTCGTCCTCCGTTTTAACCACAGCTTCTCATTCTATACCCCGAACTTCGGGCAGGCATTCTCAGAAATGCGTGCCTTGGTGGTCTGCTGCTTGTGCTCGTGCAGTACATTTGAAATGCGCTGTGTGGGGCAGGTACTGGTACAATAGAACAACGGAGAGACTTCTTGATTTTAAGCAGAAGCATGCGATCTCTTGCTGTGTCATCTGTGACGCTAAACGCACTTGCTGGCGAGATTATGTCTCCACCATCACCTCTGCTTCCTCTATGAGTGCAGTCTGGAGAAAAGTACGAAAACTTAGTGGTAAATATTCTCCAGACCCGGCTCCTGTTCTGCGGGTTGCCGGTGTTGATATAGCAAACTCACTAGATGTTGCCAATGAAATTGGCAATCATCTGGTCCGTATTTCTCAAGGACTCCATCTATACCCCTCGTTTCTTTCCTCAAAGTCTGCCAGAGAGTTAGCACCCTTGGACTTTTCTTCCCTCAGAGAAGAACAATATAATGTGCCTTTTACACTTCAGGTATTGGAGGCAACACTCTCAGCTTGCCGATCATCGGCAGCTGGGCCTGACGACATTCATATTCGTATGTTACAATATTTACATCAGTCAGCCCTTGCAGTCCTGTTACGCCTTTTCAATCTTATTTGGTCACAAGAAGTTATTCCACAGCTGTGGAAATCTGCCATTGTTCTCCCTTTCCGCAAACCGGGTACTACGGGACATAAAGCCTCCCATTATCGTCCCATTGCTCTTACCGGTGCAGTTTGCAAAGTGATGGAACGCCTGGTAAATAGACGTTTAGTGTGGTATTTAGAGACACACAGCAGTCTCTCTACTCGTCAATATGTCTTTCATAAGGGCCGTTCTACCATAGACCCCTTACTACGCTTGGATACGTATGTTCGTAATGCTATTGTGAATAACCACTCAGTTATTGCCATATTTTTTGACCTTGAGAAGGCATATGACACAACTTGGAAGTATAATATTTTGGCCCAAGCCCATTCCTTAGGCCTCTGAGGCACTCTACCATCCTTCCTTAAAACTTTTTAACTGACAGACATTTCCGTGTTCGGGTTAATAATGAGCTCTCCCCCGGACTTTTTTCCAAGCTGAAGGTGTCCCTCAGGGATGTGTTCTGAGCACAACACTTTTTCTCCTTGCTATAAATGATTTGACCTCTAGTCTTCCATCCAATATTTGGTCATCACTCTATGTTGATGACTTTGCTATTGCCTTTTGCAGGCGCTGACTGTCACTTCATTACAGTTTCTCTCCAGCATGCGGTCGACCGTGTTTCCAATTGGGCCACCACACATGGGTTTAAATTTTCCAGTACGAAAACTAACCAAATTACTTTCACTAGATGCTATGTCATCTCCGATCATCCTTTGTACCTCTATGGCTCCTGTATCCCTGAATGTGATACAGTCAGGTTTCTAGGCCTCCTCTTTGAGCGTAGGTTATCCTGGAAACCTCACATTACCTCTCTGAAGGCAACTTGTCACAGCCGGCTGAACCTTCTTAAAACCCTTGTTTATCTTTCATGGGAAGCTGATCGTAGAACTCTCCTTCGCCTACATTCCACCCTCATATTATCGAAACTTGATTATGGTGACCAGATCTATTCAGCGGCCTCTCCTGCTACCCTCTCTAGCCTTTACCCAATTCATCACCAAGGATTACGTTTATGCCTTGGTGCTTTTTGCTCTTTCCCTGTTGAGAGTCTCTATGCACAAGCGGACGTTCCATCCTTATCCGATCGCCGTGATGTCCATTGCCTTCACTACTATGTACGCTCTCATGATCTCCGCAATCCTTCCATTTATAGAATGGTCACCGATATTAGTAGACATTCTTTATTTGTTCGTTGCCCCTGTTTGCTCTGTCCCTTCTCTCTTCACCTACATTCGCTCTTGTCTTCTCTTCAATTACCAGCTTCCTATGTTCATGTAGCATCTCACTTTTCTCTACCCCCCTGGGAAGTTCCAGCTGTTCGAGTCTGTTCTTCTCCCTCCCTTGCTCGAGAACCCAACTGTCTAAAGTAGCTTCCCGCTCTCTTTTTTGGCCACTTCCACTCTCATTCTCATGCCATTGCAGTGTACACAGATGGTTCTAAGTCTTCTGACGGCATAGGATTCGCAGCAGTGTTTCCAGACAGCGTCGTACGATGGCATTTACTATCTTCGGCTAGTATTTTTACTGCTGAATTGTATGCCATTCTTGCAGCACTTATTCGTATTGCATCTGTGCCTGTGTCATCATTTGTGGTTGTCTCAGACTCCCTTAGGGCTTTACAGGCTATACAGAAATTTTATACACCTCACCCCTTAGTCCTCTGTATCCAACTTTGGCTACACTGCATCTCTACCAAGCATAAAGATATTGTTTTTTCTTGGGCCCCTGGTCATGTTGACGTACAGGCAGACACTGCTGCACGGTCAACAGTACATGACCTACCAGTTTCATATAAAGGTGTTCCATTTACGGACTATTTTGCTGCAATAGCTACCCACCTTCACACCCGTTGGCAACAACGTTGGTCTACTCTGCTCGGTAACAAACTTCAGTCTATTAAACCGAGTATAGGTTACTGGCCGTCTTCTTGTCACCAGTGTCGAGGTTGGGAGACTACTCTCTCCCGTCTTCGCATTGGCCATACTCGTCTTACTCATGGATATCTTATGGACAGGTACCCTGCTCCTCTCTGTGAGACTTGTTACATTCCATTATCGGTCAGCCACATTCTATTAGACTGCCCACTTTATCAACGAGCATGCAGAATATACCTCCAACGTCGTCTTCGCTCTGCTGCTCTCTCTTTACCTTCCCTTCTCGCTGATGGACCCACCTTTCATCCGGACTCTCTCATTGACTTTTTGACAACAACTGACTTACTTCACAAACTCTGATGATACCTTCAGCCCGTTCTACCTCGATCTCTTGCTGCCCTCTGCCCCCACACTATCCCCTGCCCTGCTGTTTTCTGTAACCCACTGATCATCCCTCTCTTCTTCTGCCGCCCAATACCCTCACTTCCTTCCCTACCCTGCAGTGTTGTATAGTCCTTATAGCTTAGTGCTTCTTTTTTATTATAATAATAATAATAATAATAATAATACGGTGCTCTTCAAACCAACTCCAAGGCTGAGGGACTGATTACCTCATCTTTTGTATATAGTTCTTCTGTCTTCCAGTCATGTTCTAGAATCTGTATTGATAAAGCCAATGGATGGTGAAACGTCTACAATAAAGGTACCTAGATGTTGCACATGTGCCTAATTTTCATTTTGTCGGTATTGAATACCATTCATGTACAGAGTGATTTCTTGTATAGCTAACATACATGTACTTATTACTCTGATCTGATCCTTTCTTTAATGTTATTGTCAAAAAATTAGTTTTGTGGAAAATTACATTTATCTGAATGTAACTAATAATGTACATACCAGTAAATAACAAAGATAATTATTATTTATCAGAGTTACATAGACAAGTAGGAATTTGGGACACCTAGGTCGCAAAAAATGCCCCCCTTCGATACCTACCACTGTCATATCCACAAGTTGCTCTAGACCTATTAATTACAAATGAAATATACATCACCGGAAAATTCTGGTAAATATATAAATTTGTGGACTGTTATTAAATTAATAAAGGATTATTTTATAAACACATTTAAAATAACAGAAGGAGAATATTTTAAAATCACTCACCAATTTGACTGGAGATCAAGGTGTATCATACTCAGAAAACCTCACTGTCTATCCATGAAAATAACACGGGCCAGAGTTACAACATAAACAAACTTATCTGAGGTTCCTTGAGCTGTCTTGTCAGTCCCCCTGATATCTCAAGTCGTGCAGGAATCACATCCAACAATTTCGGCTCCTATATGAGAGGTGTCAACCCAAATTTTTTAACCTCTAGAGCACGAAAAATTTACTTATTTTCACAAAAGTTTTCTTGGCTCATTAAAAAACACAATGGCGATTTCTCCTCTGCACAGGCGCAATTTCCCATTTTTTATAACATAATTTTTTATTAAATACAGTATGGCCATCTATTTTACATATAACTACTGTATTTCGGGAAAAATACACAGTATTTCCAAACTGCAGCCGGGTTGAATTCATTGCTAAATGACTCAAATTGCTCATTTGGCAATGGTGGAGGACCTGGGTACATATAGGATCTGGCATCCACACGGCGACATATTACACAAGTTTAATCACCCTTTTTACATTTTTGCCGTCCTTGTGGAATCCAGAAAGTTTCCCTAATACAATTTAAGGTATCTTGTACCCCACCATGCATTACATTTTTATGGGCATTTAGCACAATTAAATTTGTTAGATGATGATTTTGGGCAGTAAGATAGGGTGTTTAGCATAATCACCCAATTCAGCATTTTGTAACCTACCTAATTGCATTGTTCTCTAAATACAGCCCCAATTTCTCTATTATGGAACCTTTCACAATTTTTCTTTCCATCATCAATTTAATCTCATTTCCACAGATTTTTTTCTTGTACCCTCTTTATCCAATTTTTCAAGAGGATGTGAAAACTTACATGAGATATTCATCTTGTTTAGAAATTTAAACCCCAAATTTAGTTACATTGATTAGTTTGGGTAAAGAAGAATACCTATTTATATCAATGGAAAAGGGAAGGACAAACTATTGGAGCGGTGGTCACAGTAATTCAAGGGAGCAATATACGCCTTTTGTACAGGCCAATTAGCTTTATTTCCCAAACCAGCTCGGTCCTTTAAACCATGATACAGCATTTACAAATTTAGCGTAAGGAAACCTCGAGAAAAGAAATCAGCTGGATTCTCCTCACCAGGTTATATAAATTAAATGTTAACATATGCTGATCCAAACTACTATACTTCTCTTGCGTCTGATTAATTTCAGTGACTCTGTTTTGTACATAACACAATTTTACTGTTTCCATTACAAATCCATTGTAAGGATACCTCATTATCAGACCAAATTACAATGTGGGCTAATATTTATCTCCTGCAACTTATTTCTTGTATAATTAGCTAATTTGACCCTACATAAATGGCTGTTAATTTCCCAAACTGAGGTAAGGATGTATTTAATTGGAGACACTTTACCCTTAGACATAACAAGAGAAATAACACTATTACATTGATGATAAGCAACTGCTCCATATGCCAATTTGAAGCATCACAAAAAATGTGGAGTACATTTTTCCCTTTTTGGATTGGCCACCTGGCGTGGGAACTCCAACATGGGAGTTTTTTCATATCACCAATTAATTCATCCCACCTGTTAATGAATTCCTCAGGTAGAATTTCATTCCAAGCACATTTAAGTTTCCATGTTTCCCTGAATTAAAAATTTTTCCCTCTTTAAAGTAAGGGGTGACAACTAAACCTAGTGGGATCAAAACATTTGGAAATTTCAGCAAGCAAAACTCTCTTTAGTTAATTTTAAATTGGGCTACTGTGATTATTGGGTTTTTTAACATTTACAAATCTCTCTCAGTATCCCAAGTTAAACCCAATACATTAACTACATTTTGGCACTTCATCTCCGGGGAAAATCTTTACTTATTTTTTTTACATATTGGACGAATTACTATTCCATTCCCTCAGAGGCATATTTGCACTTTGCTTTATTTTTTTAGCCTCTTCATAAGTCATTAACAGTTCCTCTTCAGTTGACGTCACTCCCAGGAAATTGTCCACATAAAATTGTTTGCTCATTACTTTACTCAATGGACTTTCCATACGTTTGCATTTATTTATGCTTGAAGTAGGAACGGACTCGATGTTTGCACCAAATAATGCACTCCTAAAGCGAAAGGTTTTCAGAGGGCTAAGTGGGTCACTAGGATTCTCAGGATATAAGAAGCGAGTAAAATCCCAGTCAGCCTCTTGTAAACCCACTCTTAGGAAAGCTTTACTTATGTCAGCCGTATAGGCATAATGCTTCACTCTGAAATTTAATAAGATATCTCCTTTTTTTTCCATCAACGATGGACCTGTCATCAAACAGTCATTTAAAAGGTACATTTTTGTTACTCCTGGCACTACAATTAAACACAATTCTCAGAGGAGTGGTCTTAGAATCCTTCTTCACTCCGTGATGTGGCAAATAGTGACCATAAATTTTGGGGTTGCTCAGGAGGTACCTATTCTATAAATTTATTAATTAATTGTTCAGCAAATTTTATCATTATAGGCAGTTAACATTCTGGTGTCTTACTCATTCGCGGAGCTGAGCCTTCAACTGTCCATATGCCCCTTTCTGTAATTAGTGGGCAATTCTGGATGGTTCAGTCTTCATGGAAGTCGTACCCAGTATTGTCCAGATTCCCAAAATTTTTCATCTCTCAGGTACTGTTCCTGAGTAAAAGAATCGTCTGGACTTCCTTCATTTACATTTATTCCAATGCTGTCTAATTCCCACAATTTATGCAACTGGCTCAACCCATCCTCTATGGATGAATTATACTGGGGTACAACTTCATGAGTAAGACACACAGTTATGATATTCGTAGTTTCCTCTAGGCATGAATTATTATTACGAGGAATCCTACCATACATTACATGGCCTCCTGCAGTCTTTTTAAAAAGGGGGGACACCACAATTTCTTTACCATACCCTTTACAAATGAGGCATAATAGTCACTACCTATCAAAATATTTATTGGACCTACAGAATCATCATTTACACCAGAAGGTGCTAAATTTACATTATGTGAAAGTCTTTCTGTAGCTTTACTAATCTCTACTGTAGATATTTTCTCTGGAAGTCTATCTACAATTACTGCATTAACACGTTTTTTCTCATTGCCCAACCTGACAGTTACATAAACAGTGTCATACAATTGAGCTCTTTTATCTGAGAGAAACCCAGATAATTTTAAAGTTGTGGGATCTCCCATCTGTACTTTCATACCATCAAGACATTTACGTTTTATGAAAGTACGCTGGGATCCCTGGTCCAATAATGCATTTACATTTTTGATTTATTTCTTTTATCATCAATTTTTACCTGTAACACAGGTAAGGCTACTTCAGCAAAACAATCATTATTAACATTAGCAGCAATTTTTACAAATTTCTACTGTTGTGTCAGGATTGGTGGCTAAAGCTCCCGCTTCACACACGGAGGGCCCGGGTTTGATTCCCGGCGGGTGGAAACATTTCGACACGTTTCCTTACACCTGTTGTCCGTTCACCTAGCACAAATAGGTACCTGGGTGTTAGTCGACTGGTGTGGGTCCCCATCCTGGGGGACAAGATTAAGGACCCCAATGGAAATAAGTTAGACAGTCCTCGATGACGCACTGACTTTCTTGGGTTATCCTGGGTGGCTAACCCTCCGGGGTTAAAAATCCGAACGAAATCTTAATCTTATATAGACCTTACACAGACATATGGTGTCTTCCTTTTTTGGGCATTGATAAAAAGTTGTTTAATTTGGTATGACAATCCTTTACATTGTGATTACCTAAACACCTGATACATCTGTCAAGTTCCTCCAATCTTTCAACTTTATCATTCCATGAATTGTATGCATTGCAATTCTTAGAAAAATGAGCACCCTTACAGAAGAGACAATCTCTCCTTTCTTTTACTGGTTTCTTATTAACTGGGCTACTCTTAGGAGGGTACTTAATCTTCTTACCTTGTGGAGAATCATTATTTCTGATTCCTGCTACTTGATATGCACGTATGCAACTCTTTTTAGGAAATGAATTTTGATTACTACCATTGTGATATTTTTTCCCTTTGTGAAACTTGACAGATACCTCAGAGTTATTATGTGTTGCATCTTTAAAATGAGTTAGTTGACTCGTCTGCAACTGAACAATTAATTCTTGTAGACCTAGTCTTATTTCCTCCAGACCAAAATAACCTTTGTGATATTTGTTCCAGACACGTGCATGTGTGTCAGCGTGCCTCGTTGCGCTCCGTGTTTTCTCGTGTTTACACGGTGGCTCTTACGTGCTAGAACTTTAATTTGTGCCATCAATCCTATACGATACATCCCTCTAGCGCCTGGAACCAATCTTGGGCGGAAAACATTATATACTGAGTCAAAAAAGGAGAATTAATGTGCACTACCTAGCAGAGTTTACTGCCAGACGGGAATCATAGGTCTAGTGTGCCGTGTGCAAAATAATAATAATAGAATTTTTTTTGTCAGAGGAAAAAAAAGTCTCCCCGATAACACTGTGTATACATAGTGTATAGTGTATACTACAGTGGCTACCTAGTATATAGTAAGAAATGCTAAAGTGTCATTTGAAAACAGGTGAATTTGTAAATAAAGTGATAAGCCTATGAGGCAGGTGCCAGAAGTCGCCCGAAACTT
>NC_069469.1:5630799-5634140 GCF_026875155.1 Cherax quadricarinatus | reverse complement strand
CCCCAAAGGGGAAAAAAGAGGAGATGCTCACATACTCATACAAGCCTTTCCCAATGTAGATGACTCTTACAAGGAAGCAGTTGACTTGTTGAATGTCACTTATGGTAATATATAACAAAGTAGGTTGGATCTAGTGAATATCATTGTTAATTTAAAATCTCCAGATCACACTTACAAAGGTTTACAGCAGTTTAGAGTTAAACTGGAGAGCACTCTCAAAACTTTAAGTAATAAATATAATCTGAATGAATCAGACTGGTTATTGAGTGCCATAGTACAGAATAAATTAAACTATAAAACACTTGAATGGATCTCGAATAAATATCACAAGGGTTATTTTGGTCTGGAGGAAATAAGACTAGGTCTACAAGAATTAATTGTGCAGTTGCAGACCAGCCAACCAACTCATTTTAAAGATGCAACACATGATAACTCTGAGGTATCTGTCAAGTTTCACAAAGGGAAAAATTATCCCAATAGTAATAATCAAATTTCATTTCCTAAAAAGAGTTGCATAGGTGCATATCAAGCAGCAGGAATCAGAAATAATGATTCTCTACAAGGTAAGAAGAATAAGTACCCTTCTAAGGGTAGCCCAGTTAATAAGAAACCAGTCAAAGAAAAGAGAGATTGTCTTTTCTGCAAGGGTACTCATTTTTTTAAGAATTGCAATGCATACAATTCATGGAATGATAAAGTTGAAAGATTGGAGGAACTTGACAGATGTATCAGGTGTTTGGGTAATCACAATGTAAAGGATTGTCATGCCAAATTAAACAACTGTTATCAATGTCACAAAGGAAGACACCATATAGTCATGTGTAAAGGTCTATATGATAATGTTGATAATAATGATAATGTTGACAATCCTGACACAACAGTAGCTAATGTAAAAATTTCTGCTAATATTAATAATGATGGTTTTGCTTAAGTAGCCTTACCTGTGTTACAGGTAAAAGTTGATGATAAAAGGCATAAATCAAAAAATGTAACTGCATTATTAGACCAGGGATCCTAGCGTACTTTCATAAAACGTAAATGTCTTGATGGTATGAAAGTACAGATGGGAGATCCCACAACTTTAAAATTATCTGGTTTTCTCTCGGATAAAAGGGCTCAATTGTATGACACTGTTTATGTAACTGTCAGGTTGGGCAATGAGAAAAAATGTGTTAATGCAGTAATTGTAGATAGACTTCCAGATAAAATATCTACAGTAGGGCTTAGTAAAGCTACAGAAAGACTTTCACATAATGTAAATTTAGCACCTTCTGGTGTAAGTGATGATTCTGTAGGCCCAATAAATATTTTGATAGGTAGTGACTATTATGCCTCCATTGTAAAGGGTATGGTAAAGAAATGTGGTGTCACCCTTTTGAAGACTGCAGGAGGCCATGTAATCTATGGTAGGATTCCTCGTAATAATAATTCATGACTAGAGGAAACAACAAATACCATAACTGTGTGTCTTACTCATGAAATCGTACCCCAGTATAATTCTTCCATAGAGGATGGTGTTGAGCCAGTGCATAAATTGTGGGAATTAGACAGCATTGGAATAAATGTAAATGAAGAAAGTCCAGACGATTCTTTTACTCAGGAACAATACCTGAGAGATGTAAAATTTGAATCTGGACAATACTGGGTACGACTTCCGTGGAGACTGAACCATCCAGAATTGCCCACTAATTACAGAATGGCATATGGACAGTTAAAAGCTCAGCTCCACGAACCGAGTAACACACCAGAATTGTTAACTGCCTATAATGATATAATTGCTGAGCAGTTAATTAATAACTTTATAGAAGAGGTACCTCCTGAGCAAGCCAAAATTTATGGTCACTATTTGCCACATCACAGAGTGAAGAAGGATTCTAAGGCCACTCCTCTGAGAATTGTGTTTAATTGTAGTGCCAGGAGTAACAAAAATATACCTAGTTTAAATGACTGTTTGATGACAGGGCCGTTGTTGACGGAAAAATTAGGAGATATCTTAATAAATTTCAGAGTGAAGCACGATGCCTTTACTGCTGACATAAGTAAAGCTTTCCTAAGAGTGGGTTTACAAGAGGCTGACCGGGATTGTACCCGCTTCTTATGGCCTGAGAATCCTAGTGACCCACTTAGCCCTCTGAAAACCTTTCGCTTTAGGAGCATATAATTTGGTGCTACATCCAGTCCGTTCCTACTTCAAGTGACGATAAATGCACACCTTAAATGTATGGAAAGTTCATTGAGTAAATAATGAGCGAACAATTTTATGTGGACATTTCCTGGGTGTGACGTCAACTGAAGAGGAATTGTTAATGACTTATAGAGAGGCTAATAAAATAATGCAAGGTGCAAATATGCCTCTGAGGGAATGGAATATTAAATCGTCCAAATTAAAGGACAAAATAAGTGAAGATTTCCCTGGAGATGAAGTGCCAAAATGTAGTAATGTATTGGGTTTAACTTGGGATACTGAGAGAGATTTGTTAATGTTAAAACCTAATAATTACAGTATGCCCAATAAATTAACTAAGAGAGTTTTGCTTGCTGAAGTTTCCAAATGTTTTGATCCACTAGGTTTAGTGTCACCCCTTACTATAAGAGGGAAATTATTAATTCAGGAAGCATGGAAACTTAAATGTGCTTGGGATGAAATTCTACCTGAGGAATTCATTAACAGGTGGGATGAATTAATTGGTGATTATGAAAAAATTCCAATGTTGGAGTTCCCACGCCAGGTGGCCAATCCAAATGGGAAAAATGTACTCCACATTTTTTGTGATGCTTCAAAATTGTCATATGGAGCAGTTGCTTATCTTCAATGTAATAGTGTTATTTCTCTTGTTATGTCTAAGGCTAAAGTGTCTCCAATTAACTCACGTACCTTACCTCAGTTGGAATTAACAGCCATTTATGTAGGTGTCAAATTAGCTAATTTTATAAGAAATAAGTTGCAGGAGATAAATATTAGTGACACTGTAATTTGGTCTGATAATGAGGTATCCTTACAATGGATTCGTAATGGAAACAGTAAAATTGTGTACATACAAAACAGAGTCGCTGAAATTAATCAAATGCAAGAGAAGTATAATAGTTTGGGTCAGCATATGTTAACATTTAATCATATACCTGGTGAGGAGAATCCAGCTGATTTCTTGTCTCGATGTTTACCTTATGCTAAATTTGTAAATGCTGTATCATGGTTTAAAGGACCGAGTTGGTTGGTAAATAAAGCTAATTGGCCTGTACAAAAGGCGTATATTGCTCCTGTTGAAATTACTGTGACCACCGCTCCAATAGTTTGTCCTTCCTTAGCCATTGATATAAATAGGTATTCTTCTTTACCCAAA
>NC_069469.1:5610799-5625799 GCF_026875155.1 Cherax quadricarinatus | reverse complement strand
TGAATTCTCTGTATCATGTTAAATAAATAAATAAATAAAAAAATGTACGAAGTGCATTTCCATGGGAAAAAAGAGAGTATAGCATTCACAGTGTCTGGGCGAGTGGGGGGGGGAGGGGTTGAGCAACACAAATGCTTAAGCTAACTGTTAGAAACTGTATAGACGTGCCGGGAAGTATTGTTTTCAGCTGGTCAAACACGGCCTTTGGAGTGTTTGAAAAGCTGTGGTGCTTTGCGGAGGCTGGGGATAAGTAGGGGGTTGGGAAAGGCTACCTGTGCTGCCTTTATTTTAAATTACGCTACATCGTTTCCCTGTTATTCATTTACTATTTTTACCATTATTACTATCTTCCCCCATTTAACTGCGTATCTTAAACATACTTGCAGACGATGTTGCTTGTTTGGGTGGGGTGACGGACTGTGAAAAGCGAGGCCCAGATCTCCAACCCCCCGGGGGCGGGGTAATCCCCCGGGGCGAGGAGGGCTTTAAAGGCGGAAAACCAAAAGTTTTGCTTCGGGTTTTGGTGGGTGACCAGTTGTGGAGGCGGCGTAGACGTTCAATGGCTCCTCGGGTTCAATCCTGCGGGGGGCCGGGGGGTTAGCGTCCTGGAGGTCTGTTTGACCTTGGACGGGGAGGAGTCTTGAGAAAAAAGGGCTAAAGAACAGGAAGAAGAAGCACTGGTTGAAGACATTTTAATTAGGGTTTGACGTTCATCTCGATGTCCTCGGGCCCTTGGTGGCTCTACCTCGATGCCCTCGGGCCTTATGGTTTACCGACGTCAGTTGAGCCGTCAGGCTATGTCGATGGCCAGAAACGTCCCCTTTTGCTTCGCTTTTAAAAGGGCCCTTAGAGAAAAGTTGGCAACAATCAATAAATGGTTCGTACTAACACTACAAGTCGAGAATACAGAGGCAGGCCCTGAGGGAAGCTCCCTTTGATCTGATCAAGAATAGGTCAATTTGGAAAAGGAGGAACTTCCTCCCATCCTTAGCAAGAGGTGGCCCCGGGGCTGACCGAGCTGAAATCCTAAACTGAAACCAATGCTGGTGAACCTAGTGCCTACGGGTTTCAGGAAGGAGGAACTTCTTTCTTAAAAGAGGTTGAAAGGACCTAGCAAAAAGAGCTTTCGCGAGTTCACTACCCATGTGGGGGGTTCCAGACGGTATTTTCACAGAGGAGGCCCTAAAGGACTACAAGGACTCCCTTGCTTTAAGCTTTCCCTGGGCCAAGGGGACTGGACTAATATCAAATCCCCCTTAAGTCTAAAGAACCCCGGGAGGTGGTTTTTTGGCACGCAACTCTATGGAAAAACGGGGCTACAATCCCAATAGGGCAGGCATGGTGGATGACGGGGTTTTTGTGGGTTTGGCGCCCAAAACCCCTATGGAACCGCTAAATTGGGTGTTACAGGCCCCCATACCTGGTTTTGGGCAGCCTCGGGGCAGCGGCTCTTTGTCTCTTTTGGGTCTTAAAGGTTATGGCTTCCATCGACCACCAAAGCTGCAGCCCCCTAGAACTTCGACACTGACATGATAGACACCTTAGCCCCCTTAAACCCCGTTCTTGACAAGCAGACGATAAATACAGGCATAAAAGGTCGTCTCCCACCCCCATGGACGACTCTGACGCCCTGATCCAGGGGATCAACTCCTCTGGAGGGAACAAAATGACTTGGCTGTGTCAGGTGTTCACTTTCAGGTCGATTGTACCCCCGGGTTAAAAGACACATTGGGAAAGGACCTGGCTTTTAAGGTAAGTTCTGGCTTAAAAATTTTTTTTATGGTTAAAATCTTTTTGTAATTTAGGTATCGTATACTTCCTCAATGACATTATAAAAAATTTTTTTTTAAAAAATTATTATTGGAAATAAATTTTGAGAATTTTTTGTTTTTACAGATTTGGTGTTGCACACATGTGGGCACTGAGAGGCAGGTCAATGGTAGAGGGGGTCGCTGGCTCGTTATGGAGGGCAAACCTGTCCCTGTAACGGGGATCAACACCGTTTCTTAAGTGACCTCCAAGAAAACACCTGCGTCCCCAAAGGGGGACCTCCAAGACAGCCCCACATTTAAAGGCCCTTCAAGGAAACAGGGTTTTAAGCCCCCCTACGGAAAGCTAGCGTTTTTATGGGAAAAACTTTTAAGAATTCAGCGTAAGACAATGTGCAAGTTCAGTGCAACCCAGCATTTTAACACTAATATTTTTGGTCACACCCGCAGGTCTCACATCTAGGTTAGGCACCAAGCAGTGCCCCAGAGTACCTGGGTGATCACTTCCATCCCCATGCTAGTATACTTCACCAAATGCACCCACCCAAAGGGTGTCACCACTTTTATTATTAAATCAAAAATCATTTAAATTTAGGGCCTTTTCAGCAATAAAGTCTTTTCCCCAGACGAGGCGACACACTTGTTAGACTCTCAGGAGCAATTTGGGACAATGAACACTTGGTACCAAAAAACAAAAGGCACAATACCCTGCTGGACGATACAAAATAACCCCCACATAGAAAAGGGGTTACCCGAAGTTTGGGTTACTTGGACCATTTACAAGTCGTTTGTAAATGTCCCAATCGGCCCAAACGTCTGTAAGCTTCTCTTCCTATGTGAGGGATATTTGTGTTTGGTCTAATTTTTCACCGTATATTGTCTCTTGCTGTCATTGATATCACATTTACTCAAAAGAAATACTTAGTAAAGTAAGAAAAGGGGCATTAAAAATGTACCCAAAAAAAAAATTTAATACTGTACCCAAAAAAAAAACGTTTTCCTTTTGGGGGGGGGGGGGGGGGAGGGGAAATGATGAAAAAAATAAAATGATTATTATAGCGTTTTATAATGTACTGGGAGGGGACTTTTCACTGCAAAGAAACCCGTTTAACCCCAAAACTCCTGAAGTTTACCGGGGGGGGTTTTGGGGGGCAGCGCCCCCCCGGCCCGGTCTGAGACCAGGCCTCATGGTGGGTCAGGGGGTTTATCAACCCGGGTTTTTTGTGGCCGCACGCAAAACTGAGTACGAACCAAGCCCGGTTGGTAGGTACTGACTTTTGGGCTTTTCCAGCGCCTTTCTTGGAAGTCGGGGTCTTTGGTGATCCCCCCTTTTATGTGGGGGGGCGTTGAACGTCTTGGGCCCCGGGCACTTATTGTGTTGTTCTAGTGTACTCGTGGCGCCTCTGTTTTATCGGGGGATGTTGATCTCCTGCCGAGTCTTTTGCTTCATAGGAGGATTTTGTGGCAGATTTTGGGCCCAAACCCCCCAAGACCTTCTAAGTGTTTTATATGTAACTCTCCGCCGCGCTCAAAGGGGAAAACAGATCAAGGCCCTTTAACCCTTCCCCGTAGTTTTTGGGGCCCTTTTCGTACTTATGTGTACCCCTGAAAGTTCTTTTTACACTCTTTAGGTTTGCATGGCCGCCCTTTAAGGGGGCCCCTTAGTGTACGCTATTCCAGCCTAGATAGCACAAGCGATTTTAAAAGAATTATTGGCTTGGCGCCCTCCCCCAAGGTTTCCCTTATCCATCTTTCATTTTTTCCCAGCAGTGAGGTAGATAATTGTTTGGGCTTTGAAGGCGAGTCTCTGACATTTAAAACTCCCAGGTCCTTCACATTTCTTTTCCACTTATTGTAGGTTTGAAATTTTGGGATACCCTGACACATTTTTTTTTTTTTCAAGTTTTTCCTATCTGAGTTTGAAATTTTCCTCGTTGAACTTCATATTGTTTTTAGTGGCCCATTTGAAAATTTGGGTTTTGTCCGTTGGAGTCTCGCAGTTCTTCGATGGAGGTCATGTCATGGGAATCCGGGGTCTCTGCAAAGGAAACACGGAACTATGGCTTATTTTTTATGTCAGAAATGAGGTGAGGAAAAGAATGGGAGCGGTACTGTGCCCTTTTGGAACAGTTTTTTCACCATGGCTGCCTCAGACTTTACTCTGTTTACTTTATCTTTGTGTTTTATTTATGGAATTGTAGATCCCTCTACCAGCTTTCCCCCTTTTTTCTTTATCACGCATTTGTGCGCTATTACACCCGGTCACATTTTTCGAAAACTTTTGCAAAGGGGCTGTGAATCGACCCCTTTAACCCCACTAGGTGAGACAAAGATTTCCTCCTACGAAGATAAAAAAAAAAAGAAGAGCAAGACGGCAAAAACTTGACCGGAGTTGTCAGTTAGTTGTTGTTTTGCATAAATTTCATCGAGTTTTGACATTGAACGATTGTAATAAGAGATTTTGGGTGTTTTTGAGGTTTTAAACATGTTATATGATCAAATAAAATAGAGGTTTTTGAAACGACTGAAGATGATAATAATGATATAATTGGTAAAAAATAAAATGTCAACACTCCATGAAAAGTTTTTAATTAGTAAACTCGATATAATTTTCAGGCGATTTAAAACATTATTGACAAAAATTTTTGAGATTTATGCGCCTTAAAGTTTTGAAAAATTTTGAAAATTAGAAGTAAATTTTTTAAGTTAAAAATTGGGTTAAAAATGGTATTAAATTTTGATTTGTAAAAAGAAAAAAGATGGTGGCAACCTCCGCTCAGTTTCCCGTTAGTAAAAATCGGGAGATTTTTTTATGCTGGTATGGCTCCTTAAATTTTCTCATTCACCCGCTGACGAGGTCAGCGAGGGACGTGTTCTTTTGCTCTTGCGAATTCTCTGTAGATTCACCGTGACAGTAGAAAATAATTTTCTTGAAGGTTGTGTTCACCTCATTCGACAGTGTAAAAACACAGAATCAAAGGACTTGACAGCGCACATAGAGGCTTGTTTGGGACTATCGCCTTCCCACCCAGGCTGTCTGCTAAGGCTATCGTGAAGACTGAGGCGTGACAGTTAACAGAAAGTTCTCTCAAATAGGAGTTGTTACTTTGATCTCTACAAGTGTCTTAAACTTCCTATGAGAAAAAAAAATACTCTTTCCCCACTGTGGAAAGAAAGGTTCAGATTGTTAACCCACTGTGGAGTGAAAAGTTCTGATGGTTGCCCCACTGTGGAAAGATCTTGAATGTCGACCCACTGTTGAATTTTGTTGTGTGTGTCGAGCCATTGCGGAAACAGGAAGTTAGAAAACGGGAGGCTAGTAAACAGAAAGCTAGTAAACAGGAAGGTAGGAAATAGGAAGCTTGTAAACAAAACGCTAGGAAACGGTAGATAGGAAGCAGGGAGACGACAGGCAACAGAGGAGTGCAAGGAAACGGAGGATCTAGGAAGCAGAACATGTAAGAAAATAGTGTTGAGAAAATAATGCTAGTGAGATATTGATGATAGAAAAGAGTGCTAGGAAAGAGGTGGTTTTAGTAAACATTGCTAGGAAAGAGAAATAGGTAACAGGGCAAATTTACGTAAATGTGAAAGGGTGATCTGTCAGAGGATTTGAACGGATTTATAGTACCATCCACCAGGTGTCATCCACCAGGTGTCATCCACCAGGTGCCATCCACCAGTGCCATCCACCAGGTGTCATCCACCAGGTGTCATCCACCAGGTGTCATCCACCAGGTGCCATCCACCAGGTGTCATCCACCAGGTGTTCATCCACCAGGTGCCATCCACCAGGTGCCATCCACCAGGTGTCATCCACCAGGTGTCATCCACCAGGTGCCATCCACCAGGTGCCATCCACCAGGTGTCATCCACCAGGTGCCATCCCAGGTGTCATTCCACCAGGTGCCATCCACCAGGTGCCATCCACCAGGTGTCATCCACCAGGTGCCATCCACCAGGT
This sequence comes from Cherax quadricarinatus, assembly GCF_026875155.1. Taxonomy (NCBI): domain Eukaryota; kingdom Metazoa; phylum Arthropoda; class Malacostraca; order Decapoda; family Parastacidae; genus Cherax; species Cherax quadricarinatus. The sequence continues at coordinate 5,620,066 of NC_069469.1, read as the reverse complement.
GTCAATCCACCAGGTGTCATCCACCAGGTGTCATCCACCAGGTGTCATCCACCAGGTGCCATCCACCAGGTGCCATCCACAGGTGTCATCCTCGTCTTCTAAAATGCTTCACAAATGCACAATAAAACAGGTTAGCAAAATAGACTTTTATTTGTTTCTAAAATCTGGGTAAGTGAAAAAAATAACTAATGTGGGTTTAGCGCTTAAACTATCTGATTAATGGGAGTTTAAAGCCTATCTACTACACGAGGGTCATTAAGGCTGCACCTCACCTGTATACCACCAGCCAAGAATACTTTGATATACACAAGTGTATATCTATAACTGATAATCATACACGTGTATAAATCGTACATAAAACTAAGGTAAGATTTGTCCACCCGTTTACAAAGTAATCATAATCATTATCATTTAATAATAAAAATTAAAAAAAATTTCAAATAAAATGGCTCCTGCCCTGCGCTCCTTAGTCTAGTGACTTGAGAAAAAGGGGGGCGGTTCTACGGGTTTTCTCATTTTGATGTTTGTTTTTGCGGGTTGACCCGGGAGATTTCTTTACGTGATGCTGTTGAAGGTTTTGGAACTATCCACTTCTTTCCTTGGATAAAAAACCTGTCATCTTCCCCCCGGTTCCCCTTCCAGGCTCTGAAACACTACTATTAGGGTTTAATACAACTACAAAAAACAAATACCCCATTTCTCTACTCCCAAATTGCCACTACCAAGCTAATTATACTACTAGAGTACTACCACTACTATATTTACAAACTACTACTACTACTACTACCCCCCCTTTCTGCTACACTACTACTACTAAAAATTTCCCAAAGCGGGTTTTCCCCTTCCCCGGATTTAAGTGGATCAAGAAGTGACCCAGGCAAATTCCATACACACCCTTCAAAAAAAGGAAAGGTTGGAAAGATCAATAATCAAAATTTCCTATACAACGGGTTTAAAATTTGGGCAGGACCAGGAGCTATGGTTGGGACCCGAAAAACACACTGCCCAATTTGCTCAAACTCCTTTCCCTTTCTCAAACCGCCAGTCTTGCATGCCCTTTTGATTTTCTCTGACTTTTTGACTGCCTCGTCTGCTGGTATAAGCTTTTAGTGTACTCCCCTAATTGGGGTTGCAGGGGCTGATTCATAGCTCCTGCTGTGTTTGTGTGTGTGTGTGTGTGTGTTGGTGTTTTGTGTGGTGTGTGTTTTGTGTGTGGGTTTTGTGTGAGTTTATGCAATCTACCAGTCAAACCAGCGTTGAATGCCCCGAAGGTTTTAAAGCGATTTCCAAAAACCAAAACAGTAAAACTACAATGACAACGAAAAACAATAGCAAAAAGACAGTAAAAAAATAGTAAAACGTCCGGGAAACAAAAGTATAAGACAGTAAATTCAACCCGGAAAAACAACAGCTCATGGCCTAGAAGCAGCCATGAACAACAGAGCAAACGTTTTGTGCCCTTTTTTTTTTAAAACAAACCAGGAAGGGTTTTTAAATCCCACCTGGGTCCCCCTTCAATCCTGGTTTAACTTATACAGGGGGCTGGGGTATAGACTCCTGGGGAAAGGGTTTTTTACCCTTGAGGGACGAGCCCAGTTACTTAAGCGGACCATCCAGCTAGCCACCTACCCTTCCCGCTATCCTCGCAGCTAAAATAGCCAGTTTTCGTAGTCCCCATGGCTAATGGTGCCACTGAGGGGTAGAAGGGAAGGGTTATTGGATTTGGGTTAAAGAGGGTTTTGGGGGTAGAGGGAAAAAGGTACGAAAGGGGATGTCCTAAGAACTGGGTGAGGGCGTGGTGGAAGGTTTATAACTGATTTGAGGGAATTTGGGAGAGAGACCAAAACACACAGAACAGGTGAACCCAACAAACACGGAAAAACTAAATGTGAGTATTAAAAAAAAATTTTCTAAGGAACTTTTTCCCGGAAGCATCTTTGGTTTTGGGAAAGAAGCCCCTGGTAAAAGTCTGAAAACTTTTATAGGGTGTTTTTCCCCCCCGGGGCCTGTTTATTGTTAAAAAGGACAGGTTTTAAAGAGGAACAGGGAAAAAATACAGACAACACTTTTGGAGGAACATTTCAAACAAATGCCCCAAAGGTTTAAACCAGATGTAGAAACCAGTGGAGGAGTCATTGTGAGAAAATGACAAAACATATACACTGAGAGGTGGGGGAAAGTTTTTCCAAAGTATAAATTTTCTGAGAGTTCAACTTTAAAACCCTATTTAAGGGGGGTTAATTTTTTTCAGTTTGGTGGTTAAAATGGTTAAAATGCAAACCTCCCTTAAAACAAACCCTAGTTCCCATGGCCTTTTAAACCCCAGTTACCCCAAATTTCATGTGAGAAGTCTGTTAGTCGGGGGATGTGTTTCGACAAAAATTTAAAAAAGCATTTTAGTGGTGGTCAGGGTTTTGTTTAGATTAAGGGTATATATGTTTTGTAGCAGGGGCAGTGGGAGCAGTCCCAAGACAGAAAAAAAACCCTGGTCAGTTATTGGGAAGGGGGAGATGATAAACCCCACTTCGCAGAGGGGCCCGAGATTGCAGTATAAAGAAAATTTGCACACAGACATTAAAAGGGAGTGCGCCCAAAAAAAAATCCCCTGTGAGAAAACAAAAAAATTTTAAGCGCCCATCGTATTTTTCACAGTTTCCAAAAACCTGATAATATGAGAAATCACGAAAGCGGTTTTAATTTCACATTTTTTTTCATAGTGGTTGTTTTGCATATTGTGATATCACCTGTTTACTGTGATCGTATTGTGTGTATATGGAGTGTAAGCACATTGTAACCATGATCGGCAGCCTTTAAAAAAATCCTGCAATCAAATAATGATGATTTGTAAATTCAAAGTGTTATTTCTCTTATACTGTGCAAAGATAGCATAAGAAACACAGACTCTCAGTTAAGGTACAGACTTCTGTGCAATGAAACAGTCAGCAATGGAGTTGATATTGCTAGTGACTAGTCAACTATTTGGGTTGTAATATACTGTGTGTATGGTGTTATGGCCACTCAGAGGAGGAGTGGCACTGATCCTCTTCGGAAAATCTGATTTTATTCCCCTCGTCTCCATATTTCTTCTCTTTAGTCTACTGCAAAGTAAGTATAATGTTATAATCTACCTCTTCACCAGTTTTATTTTCCTGGTTGACAGGTTTCAGCGTGGAAGGTGGTGTTAGTGGTGTTAGCGGCGCTGGGAGGTCCCTGTTCAGCGTACAGTCCGCTAGGCGTTCCCCTCCTCCCAGCCGGGGTCTCTAGCAGAACTGAGAAAACCGCTGTCAAGCAGTCCCGATGCTAGGAATGGCGCCAGTCCCTGGTGATGATGGTGCTGGGGAAAGGAGCCTCTGGGAATACCAGTAGTCCCAGGGTAACCCGGTACTGGGAGCCCCAGTTCAGACTCCTTCGGAGACATCTTGACTAGTACTCTCAGTGGTGAGGATGGTATGGTATCCTGGAAAGCTTTTCACTGGGAGAGACATCGCTTCATATACCATTCCGGTACATTTACTACCAGTACTTCTCTACCAGTACTTCCAAGAACTCAGATAGTACTAGTACTCCAAAAAGCTTGGTACTGGAGGAGAAAGTATCTTCAGATGCTGGTTCCAGTACGCCCAATACCCGGTACTTCTCCAGCAGCACTACTAAGAGCACTGGTGTTACCAGTATCCCAGGAAGATCGGTACTAGGAGGAGAATCGTTTACAGACATTAGTCAGGCCACATCAACCTCCCGGTATCCCTCTACCAGTGCCCCCAGTAAAACAAACGCTATAATTTCTCTTCTAAGTTTCGTTCTTGGTGACGAGACAGCTTCAGGTGTCAAATCCGGATCACCCAACTCCCGCTATCCCATACCCACGTCTACACAAGCTAACGAAATCCACTACCAGCTCTCCACCACCCACAATAGCGTACTGGGTAGTCTCTTCGAACTGGGCATAGGCGACATCGAGGAGCCAAGCTCATTCACCAAGAAGATTAAGGGGAGAATCGACATGAAGAAGCTCGCACCACTTAATGGTATTATAAAAGAGCTCAATAACATGACTTTTCTACCACTGGTGCCTTTGGAAGGAGGGTCCAAAGGGACGGAAAATGACGTTGAAGGTACAGCTCCCTTGTTGGAGTACCTCGACGGGATCAGAGGAGGCGCCTGGGCGCAGTTCAAGTCGATGGCTCTAGGCTACTCGAATTGGCTGACCCACGAGTACGAAGTCCAACACCTGACGGAGAAGCTGCCGCTGGATTTGATCAAGAAGATACTCGATCTCGGAGATCGGGTAAACTTCCTTCACGTGGTGGGGAAGAGGGTTGACCCAGGGCTAGCCGGGTACATCGCCGACCAACTTCAGCCGCTCTTCGACCACTTCGAGGCTCTGACCGCTGGAAGAATGCTGGGGGGTAGCGTCGCTGATGCCATTGGCGGCATCATTAGAGACGCGGCTTGGAAGGCAATTCGCCAGTTTGTCAGACACGTGCTAAGGGTCGCAGGGAACGTTGTTACGAGAGAGGAACTTGAGACATTCAAGGAGAGCTTGGCTAAGACCAGCCCCCTGGCAGCCAGAGGACTCGATCTGATACTTAACGGACCATTCTCCCCTAGAGACGCGGTCGGTCGTTCCATGAGAAACAGAATGGGTGGCTTCAGCGACCAGAACGACGGCTTCAGTCGGGACGGGGCGACGTATGGCAGCATTGGTTCCTATGACGAATCCTTCTCCTCCTACGGAGTTCCCTCCTATGGCTCTACAGCAGGAACCTATCCAATAATGGGCTACACCTCCAAGATACACCTTGACCCTTACCTCATCCTCGGAGGCCTGGGAGCTGCCGTTCTCTTAGCCTTCCTGGCCTATCGCGTCCTCGTGACGACGAAGGGCGGTGAACGCAGCAACGACGCTCTGACCTTCATGGACCTGTCGGACATGCCAGGCGTCGTCCACTCTATCTACTCCATGCTGGAGGGCGCCGATGACAAGTACAGAGCGAGGAGGTCGTCTCACTCGTCCCTGGACGACTCGGATGACCTGGCCTACGGGCTGAACTCCCTCTGGAGAGAACACCAGAACGACTCCGGTTGCGTGAAGTGTTCTCTGTTCAGCTACACCATAGAACACACCAACACTGGGCACGACCTACTCCAGGGCATCGCCGTGTAAGATCTTTCATTCTGGGTTTTCTGACTTCCTCCTACATAATTGCCTATTTGTTCCAATCAACATAATAATTATTTTTTGTCGTTTAGCCTTGAACGAAGGTGTTCAGTCCCTTAGCTTTCATAAAAAATAATCAGTCCCTTAGCGTTTATAAAAGGTAATCAGTCCCTTAGCGTTTATAAAAGGTAATCAGTCCCTTAGCCTTGATAGAACGTGTTCAGTCTCTTAGTCTTGAGTAAAGGTGTTTAATCCCTTAGCTTGAAGCTACGGAACTGATCACCTTCTATCAAGGCTAATGGACTCATCATCTATCAAAGTTAAGGAACTTATCGTTTTTCTTCAAGATTAAGGCACTGATCATCGTCTATCAAGGCCAAGATTACCTTCCTGACGTCAGTATTTACCTATACTTCTGTAATAATAATAATAATAATAATAATAATAATAATAATAATAATAATTCTGTAATAATAATTTTAATTCTTTCGGTTAGTTCCACACACTAGAAACTCATTTCAAAATTAAAAGTTGAAAATGTTAGGTATGCATCCATTTTAATACATCCACGTTCATATGTTATTAACATTAATGTTGGTGTTTACAGAGCTGGCGTGGCACACCTGCTGGGCACTGAAAGATCAGGTCAACTGATGGATGAGGTCACCAGCCTCATTTTGGAGGGCACACCTGTCACCTGTGAGCGTGAGGTTAACACCTGTGTCCTTAAGTGACCTCCAGAAAAATGTTAGCCTCTTCAAGACATCTCCAAGAAGGAAATAAATGGTATCAAATACCGACACAGTGGAAATATAAACACATATGCAGTATAATGTGATCCTTTATTGACAACGTTTCACCCACACAGTGGGCTTTTTCAAGTCACACACAGATCTGTGTGTGACTTGAAAAGCCCACTGTGTGGGCGAAACGTTGTCAATGAAGGATCACATTATACTGCATATGTGTTTTATATTTCCACACCTCCAAGAAAACACCAGCCTCTTCAAGACACCTCCAAGAAAACACCAGCCTCTTCAAGACCCTCCAAGAAAACACCAGCCTCTTCAAGACACCTCCAAGAAAACACCAGCCTCTTCAAGAAAACCTCCAAGAAAACACCAGCCTCTTCAAGACACCTCCAAGAAAACACCAGCCTCTTCAAGACACCTCCAAGAAAACACCAGCCTCTTCAAGACACCTCCAAGAAAACACCAGCCTCTTCAAGACACCTCCAAGAAAACACCAGCCTCTTCAAGACACCTCCAAGAAAACACCAGCCTCTTCAAGACACCCCCAAGAAAACACCAGCCTCTTCAAGACACCTCCAAGAAAACACCAGCCTCTTCAAGACACCTTCAATAAGACACAATCCTCTTCAAGACACCTCCAAGAAAACACCAGCCTCTTCAAGACACCTCCAAGAAAACAACCAGCCTCCTTCAAGACACCTCCAAGAAAACACCAGCCTCTTCAAGACACCTTCAATGAGACACAATCCTCTTCAAGACACCTCAAGGAAAACACCAGCCTCTTCAAGACACCTCCAAGAAAACACCATCATCTTCAAGACACCTCCAAGAAAACACCAACCTCTTCAAGACACCTCCAAGAAAACACCAGCGTCTTGAAGACACCTCCAAGGCAACACCAGCCTCTAGAAAACACCTCCAGTCCTCACTGTGGGTAATAAAGTCCAACTGTGGGTAATATAGCCTCTCTTTAGATAGAATTTAGTATATTACTATCCCTATTAAAATCACTGAATATTACCTCTTGTCTGTGTCCGTTACTTTGTACCAAGTTTGTCTTTACTAAATAAAGGACAACATTTTCTTTTACAGTATTTGCTAATGGGATTTTCTAGCTTGCAGGGATTTGCAATCCTCTGTGTGTAGGGTCCGAACCGTATATAAAAAGTCAAAGGGCATTCCTCTCTTGTCATTTATTGACATTATGGTTACATAGGTTTAATATCTTATGTTTTAGCTAGATGGAAAGGGAGTCTCGTATTTATTTTGAAAACGTGTGATTGGGTTATAAATGTGCTTTTTGCCTATATTGCAGATGTTTATTTGTAGAATCTCATTTAATGAAGTAATTTAATATGTCTTGTATTTTCATTGACGGTAATCCACTTCCTGCCATTGTAAATATTTGATTTTTATTAATAAATTTATCATAATTTTTGCCTCTAATTCGATCTCCACAATTCATAATATTTATAAATCAAACATACATATATTACAATAAAGTCGTTTTAAGCAACTAACATACTGCGACCAGCCGGGAATCGAACCCGGGGCATTTTAACATGGGTCCCGGGAACCAAGCTAACCTCCTGACACCTTAACCCACTTAACCACCATGCTACATACACCAGGCACCCGCTGAGTACACTGGCTCTGCCACTCCTGACGCCAGCACATTCATGGCGGAGATACTACGGGGTTAATTTCGTTCTGCTCCCTGAGTACTGGTACATAATTCATTATTTAAAATTTTGCTGTATTAAATTGTTGCGGTAATGCTGTGGCCTGGTAGGTAACGCTCTCGCCTCGTATAGAGTGTCCGTGGTTCGATCCCCAGCACGAGTGGAATTATTGGGCGTGTTTCCTTACACTGCTGTTGCTGTTCGCCTAGTTAGTTAGTTAAAGATTAGCCGGTATTCTCCCGGCCCGGGCCTTGTCCAAGTGGTGGCCCGGCCTTGGCTCCCTCTTTAGGGAGTATCTGAGACCTAAGTCTCCCATGGGAGGAGGCACAAGTACCTCCTCATCTTTGGGACCAACTGTCCCCAGGCCTAGCCACAAGCTAGGCCTCTCTGGTCTGCCATCCCCGCCCCAAGGGGGCTAATGGGAATGACAGTCTTGTGAGCTAAAGGCTCGGACTCAGGCACCTACCCTACCCTAGAAGGGTTAGGCATGGTGTCGATCCATTCGCCTAGCAGTAAGTAGGTACCTGGGTGTTAGTCACCGTACACCTGCTGTCACTGTTCACCTAGCAGTAAGTAGGTACCGGGGTGTTAGCCGACTGGTGTGGGTGGCATTCCTGGGGACAAGACTGAAGGACCACAATGGAAATAAGGACAGACAGTCCCTCGATAACCCACTGACTTTCTTGGGTTATCATGGGTGGCTAACCCTCCAGGGTTAAAATTCCCAACAAAATCTTATCTTATCTCACATTTAGCATAGTTACTACTAAAACAAAACTAAAAGAAAAACGAATCAATATCGAATGAATTAAAGAAAACGAAAATAAATAATTTTTAAAGGGTATTCTTTTCAGTTATGGAAGATGTACTACATGTGTTTGTAAAAATAAAGGATATTATTATTTTATTATATATTATTATTATTATTATTATTATTACTATTATTATTATTATTATTTTTTATATTTTATTTAAAACCAATACAGTTTACATAAAAATAAGAAAAAAAGTATGGATCTCAATCAAATTAACTGACAATAAAGGTAACACTGGTTATAAATGACCATAATTTTTTAAAGGTGAGGGATCGACACCATGCCTAACCCTTCTAGGGTAGGGTAGGTGCCTGAGCCCGAGCCTTTAGCTCATAAGACTGTCATTCCCATTAGCCCCCTTGGGGCGGGGATGGCAGACCAGAGAGGCCTAGCTTGTGGCTAGGCCTGGGGACAGTTGGTCCCAAAGATGAGGAGGTACTTGTGCCTCCTCCCATGGGAGACTTAGGTCTCAGACACTCCCTAAAGAGGGAGCCAAGGCCGGGCCACCACTTGGAAAAGGCCCGGGCCGGGAGAATACCGGCTAATCTTTAATAATAATAAAGGGGTGGACCGGTAAGCCAGCGGAAGGCCTCGGTCAGATGACCAAAAGCTCCAAAGGCGGGTCATCATCTGACTAAGACCCGCGTCAGGAAACATTTGTCCTGTTTCCTGACGAACCTTACCTGACCTAACCTAAATTAACTGACAAAACAAAACACAGGAGGAAAGGCCTGAGCTTGCTACCACCTGCAGCTCACAAGACTGCCATCCCCACGAGCCCCTTTGGGGGGGGGGCAAAATGGCAGACCCGAGGCCTAAACTTCTCCCTACGAGCACCGTGGGGGGCGGGGGTGAGG
>NC_069469.1:5582963-5610299 GCF_026875155.1 Cherax quadricarinatus | reverse complement strand
GTTTTTTAAAAAGTAACTGTTTTGGGGTTGAAAATTTTCCAGCAATAACTGTTGAAGTCAGTAGGTTTCCCGCGTAACTGTTGTATCAGTAAATTTTTCCTGCAGAACTGTTGTCAGTCAGTTTTAATTTTTTTAGCGTAACGGTGTAGTAGTACAGTCTTCCAGCAGCAAAAATTTTTTCAGTAGTGAAGTTTTCCCGTAAAAATGTTTTCAGCAGCAAATTTTTCCACAGTAACTGTTGTCAGTCAGTAGGTTTTCCGCAGTAAACTGTTTTCAGTCAGTAGAGTTTCCGCAGTAAATGTGTCACACGAAAACACGAAAATCACTCACACGAAAACAAAAAAACTTGGCAGGCGAGCACCCTCCCCCCCAAAGAAAAAACAGGGGTGTCACTAGCACGTTTAGGGGGACCCCTACAATAAATGTCAGGGGCCCGGACTGTTAAAATGCCCCCCAGTACACATAAGGGGGATTTACCAAAAGGGACCCCTGGGAGTCTTCAAAGCTGGCATGGACAAGCACCTAAAGTAGTTCCGGATCACCGGGGGTGTGGCTCGTACGTTGGTTTGCGTGCAGGCCCGCAGCACTGCGTGGTTGATCAGGCTTGATCCCCAGGGGGGGTCTGGTCACAGACCGGGCCCGGGGGGGGTTGACCCCGGGAACTCTCTCCAGGTAAAATCCAGTCAGAAAAAGTTTTCAGGGAGTAATGTTGTCAGTCAGTAGGTCTTCCCCGCAGAACTTTTGTCAGTCAGTAGAGTTTTCAAAACAGTAAAATGTTTTTTCCCGTCAGTTGAGTTTTCCCCCAGTAAAAATGTTGTCGTCAGAAGAGTTTTCCAGCAGTAACTGTTGCCCGTCAGTTGAGTTTTTTCCCGCAGTAACTGTCGTCAGGTCAGTAGAGTCTTCTAGCATAAAATGTTGTCAGTCAGGGGAGTCTTCCTTTATTAAATGTCGTCACAGTAGATCTTCCTTCAGTCCTCTTTTCAGTCAGTGGAGTTTAAGCAGTAATGTCGTCAGTCAGTAAAAGTCTTCCGCAGTAAATATCGTCAGTCAGTAGAGCCATCCCGCGTAAAATATCTCAGTCAGTAGAGTCTTCCCGCAGTAATGTTGTCAGTCAGAAGAGTTTTTTCCCCGCAGTAGTGTTTTCATCAGTTTAGTTTTTCCAGCAGTAACTGTTGTCGTCAGTAGGTTTTTCAACAGTAAAAAGTTTCGTCAGTAGAGTTTTTTTCGGCAGTAACTCTTGTCAGTCAGTAGAATCTTCCGGCAGTAAAAAATTGTCAGTCAGAAGAGTTTTACGTAGAAAATTTGTAATGGTAGAGTTTTCCAGCAGTAAAAAGTTGTTATCGTTGAGTTTTCCGCATTTTCTGTTGTAGTCTGTAGGGGTTTTCCCAGCAGTCACTGTGTCCCGTCGTAGAGTCTTCCGCAGTAAAACCGTTTTGTCGTAAGTAGAGTCTTACTGCGAACTGTTGTCAGACAGTAGAGTCTTCCTGCAGTAATGTCGTTAATCAGTAAGGGCTTCCAGCAGTAAATGCCTGCAGTCAAAAGAGTCTTCCCCGCCCTAACGTTGTCAGTCAGAAGAGTCTTCGTGGGGGGGGGGAAAAATGTTGTCGTCGTAGTTCTTCCTGCAGTAACTGTTTGTCAGTCAAATACAGTCTTCCTTCAGTACCCCTTTTTTGTCAGTAGGGGGGCCCGCATAATGTCCTCAGTCAGTAGAGTCTTTCCCGCAGTAAATTGTCAGTCGTAGAGTCTTTCAGCAGTAACTGTTGTCGTCAGTAAGTTTTTCCAGCAGTAATGTTTCAGTAAAAATAGAGTCTTCAGCAGTAACTTCTTAAATCAGTTTAGTCTTCCTGTATAACTGTTTTCAGTCAGTGAGTCTTCCAGCACAATTTTTTCAGTCAGTAGGTTTTCCAGCGAAACTTTTGTCAGCAGCAAGTTTTTTAGCAGTAACTGTTGTCAGTCAGTAGAGTTTTCCCGCAGTAAACTTTTGTCATCAGTAAGTCTTCCCGCAGTAATGTTTCAGTCAGTGGGTTTTCCAGCAGTAACTGTTGTCAGTCAGAAAAATTTTTCCCGCAGTAACGGGGGGGGGTCGTCAGTTGAGTTTTCCCCAGTACTGTTTTTCGTAGTAGAGTTTTTCCCGCAGTAACGTTGCCCGTCAGTAGAGTTTTCCCGGGAGGGAACTGTTGTCAGTCGTAAGGGGGTGTTTCCCGCAGTAAAAAGTGGTCAGTCGAAGAGTTTTCCAGAGTAATTGCGTTCAGTCAGTAGAGTTTTCCAGCAGTAACTGTTGTCAGTCAGTAGACTTTTCCAGCAGTTACTGTTGTCAGTCTGTAGGGTTTAGCAGCAGTCACTGTCGTCCAGTCAGTAGAGTCTTCCAGCAGTAACTGTTGTCAGTAAGTAGATTCTTACTGCAGTAACTGTTGTCAGACAGTAGAGTCTTCCTACATTAACTGTGGTTAATCAGTAGAGTCTTCCAGCAGTAACTGTTTTCAGTCAATAGAGTCTTCCATCAGTAACTGTTGTCAGTCAGAAGAGTCTTCCTGCAGTAGCTGTTTTCAGTAAGTAGAGTTTCCCTGCAGTAACTGTCGTCAGTCAGTAGAGTCTTCTAGCAGTAACTGTTGTCAGTCAGTAGAGTCTTCCTGCAGTAACTGTCGACAGTCAGTAGAGTCTTCCTTCAGTAACTGTCTTCAGTCATTAGAGTCTTCCAACAGTAACTGTCGTCAGTAAGTAGACTCTTCCAGCAGTGAATATCGTCAGTCAGTAGAGTCATCCAGCAGTAACTGTTCTCAGTCAGTAGATTCTTCCAGCAGTAACTGTTGTCAGTCAGAAGAGGCTTCCAACCGTAACTGTTGTCAGTCAGTAGAGTTTTCTAGCAGAAACTGTTGTCAGTCAGCAGAGTCTTCCATCAGTAAATTTTGTCAGTCAGTTTAGTCTTCCTCTAGCAACTGTTGTCAGTCAGATGAGTCTTCCTGCAGTAACTGATGTCAGACAGTAGAGTCTTCCTGCAGTATCTGTGATTAATCAGTAGAGTCTTCCAGTAGTAACTGCTTTCAGCCAGTAGAGTCTTCCAGCAGTAACTGTTGTCAGTCAGTAGAGTCTTCCTGCAGTAACTGTTGTCAGTCAGTAGAGTCTTCCTGCAGTATCTGTCGTCAGTCAGTAGAGTCTCCCAGCAGTAACTGTAGTCAGTCAGTTGAGTCTCCCAGCAGAAACTGTCGTAAGACAGTGGAGTCTTCCAGCAGTAAATATCGTCAGTCAGTAGAGTCATTGAGCAGTAACTCTTCTTTGTCAGTAGAGTCTTCCAGCAGTAAACTGTTGTCAGTCGTAGGTCTTCCTGGCATTTAAATGCTGTCAGTCAGAAGAGTCTTCCAGCAGTAACTGTCGTCAGACTGTAGAGTCTTCCAGCAGTAACTGTTGTCAGTTAGTAGAGTTTTCCAGCAGTAACTGTTGTCGGTCAGTAGAGTTTTCCAGCAGTAACCGTTGTCCGTCAGTAGAGTTTTCCAGCCGTAACTTTTGTCCGTCAGAATAGTCTTAATGTAGTAACTGTTGTCAGTCAGTTGAGTCTTCTTGCAGTAACTGTTGTCAGTCAGAACAGTCGTCAAGCAGCAACTGTTGTCAGTCAATAGAGTCTTCGAGCAGTAACTGTTGTCAGTCAGAAGAGTCTTCCTGCAGTAACTGTTGTCAATCAGTAGTGTCTTCGGGCAGTAACTGTTGTCAGACAGTAGATTCTTCCAGCAGTAACTGTTTTCAGTCTTTAGAGTCTTCCAGCAGTAACTGTCGTCAGTCTGTAGAGTCTTCCAGCAGTAACTGTTGTCAATCAGTAGAGTCTTCCAGCAGTAACTACCATCAGCCAGTAGAGTAATCCAGCAGTAACTTTTGTCAGTCAGTAGAGTCTTCCAGTAGTAACTGTAGTCAGTCAGTAGAGGTTTCCAGGAGTAACTGTTGTCAGCCAGTAGAGTCTTCCTGTAGTAACTGTTGTCAGTCCGTATAGTCATTCTGTAGTAACTGTTGTCATTCAGTAGAGTTTTCCTGTTGTAACTGTCGTCAGTCATTAGAGTCTTCCAGCAGTAACTTTTGTCAGTGAGTAGAGTCTTCCTGTAGTAACTGTTGTCAGTCCGAAGAGTTTTCCTGTAATAACTGTTGCCAGTCAGTAGAGTCTTCCTGTAGTAACAGTTGTCAGTCAGAAGAGTCTTCCTGTAGTAACTGTTGACAATCAGTAGAGTTTTCAAGCAGTAACTGTTGTCAGTCAGCAAAGTTTTCCAGCAGTAACTGTTGTCAGTCAGTAGAGTTTTCCAGCAGTAACTGTTGTCAGTCAGTAGAGTCTTCCTGCAGTAACTGTTGTCAGTCAATAGAGTTTTCCGGCAGTAACTGTTGTCAGTCAGTAGTCTTCCAGCAGTAACTGTTGTCAGTCAGTAGAGTTTTCCAGCAATAACTGTTGTCAGTCGTAGAGTTTTCCTGCAGTAACTGTTGGGCAGTCAGTAGAGTCTTCCCCGCGTAACTGTTGTCAGTCAGAAGAGTTTTGTAGCAGTAACTGTTGTCAGTCAGAAGAGTTTTCCAGCAGTAACTGTTGTCAGTCAGTAGAGGCTTCCAGCAGTAACTGTTGTCAGTCAGTAGAGTCTTCCTGCAGTAACTGTCGTCAGTCAGTAGACTCTTCCAGCAGAAACTGTTGTTAGTCAGCAGAGTCTTCCTTCGGTAACTGTCGTCAGTCAGTAGAGTCTTCCTGCAGTAACTCTTTTCAGTCAGTTGAGTCCTCCAGCAGTAACTGTCGTCAGTCAGCAGAGTCTTCCAGTAGTAACTGTCGTCAGTCAGTATAGCCTTCCTGTCGTAACTATTGTCAGTCAGTTGAGTCTTCTTGCAGAAACTGTTGTCAGTACAGTCGTCAAGCAGTAACTGTTGTCAGTCAATAGAGTCTTCCAGCAGTAACTGTTGTCAGTCAGAAGAGTCTTCCTGCAGTAATTGTTGCCAATCAGTAAAGTCTACCAGAAGTAACTGTTGTCAGTCAGTAGATTCTTCGAGCAGTAACTGTTGCCAGTCAGTAGAGTCTTCCAGCAGCAAATGTCGTTAGTCTGTAGAGTCATCCAGCAGTAACTGTTCTCAGTCAGTAGTGTCTTCCAGCAGTAACTGTTGTCAGTCAGTACGGTCTTCCTGCAGTAACTGTCGTCAGTCAGTAGAGTCTTCCAGCAGTAACTGTTGTCAGTCAATAGAGTCTTCCAGCAGTAACTTTTGTCAGTCAGAAGATTCTTCCTGCACTAACTTTTGTCAATCAGTAGAGTCTTCCAGCAGTAACTGATGTCAGTCAGAAGATTCTTCCAGCAGTAACTGTTGTCAGTCAGTAGAGTCTTCCAGCAGTAACTGTTGTCAGTCAGTAGAGTCTCCCCGTAGTAACTGTTGTCAGTCAGTAGAGTCTTCCTGCAGTAACTGTTGTCAGCCAGTAGAGTCTTCCTGCAGTAACTCTCGTCAGTCAGTACAGTCTTCCTGCAGTAACTGTCGTCAGTCAGTAGAGCCTTCCTGCTGTAACTGTTGTGAGTCAGTAGAGTGTTCCTGCAGTAACTGTTGTCAGTCAGTATAGTCTTCCATCAGTACCTGTCGTTAGTCAGTAGAGTCTTCCTGCAGTAACTGTTATCAGTCAGTAGAATCTTCATGCACTTACTGTCGTTATTCAGTAGAGTCTTAAAGCAGTAACTCTCGTCAGCGAGTAGAGTCTTCATGCAGTAAGTGCTGTCAGTCAGAAAAGTCTTCATGCAGTAACTGTCGTCAGTCAGCAGAGTCTTCCAGCAGTAACTTGTGACAGTCAGTACAGTCGTCAAGAAGTAACTGTTGTCAGTCAATAGAGTCTTCCAGCAGTAACTGTTGTCAGTCAGAAGAGTCTTCCTGCAGTAACTGTTCTCAATCAGTAGAGTCTTCCAGCAGCAAAATTTTTGCCAGTAGCAGAGCCTCCGCGTAACTGTTGTCAGGGCGTAGAGTTTCCCGCAATAACTGTCGCCGGGCGTGAGTTTCCCGCGTAAAAAGTCGTAGTCAGTACTGTTCCCAGAGTAATGTTGTCAGTCTTTTTTAGTCCTCCAGCTAATGTTGAGTCAGAAAGAGTCTTCCGCATAAACTGTCGTGAGCCGTAGAGTTTTACGAGTAACTGTTGTCGTCAGTAGAGTCTTGCACTAATGTTGTCAATCATTAGTGTTTCCGCAGTTTAAATTCCATCAGCAGTAGAGTTTTCCAGCAGTAACTGTAGCGTCAGTAAAGGGTTTTTTCCGCAGTAACTGAAAGTCGCCGTGAGCTTCCTGTAGTAAAAATGTTTTATTCTGAGAGTCTTCCCATAGCAACTGTTTTCAGTCCGTAAGATCCTGTAGTAATGATGTATTCAGTAGGTTTTTCCCGTAGTAAATGTCGTCAGTCATAGAGTCTCCAGGTGTAACTGTTATCGGTCAGTAGGTCTTCCCCGCGTAAAATGTCGAGCCGTGGGTCTTACGCGTAATGTTTTTAGTCGAGGTCTTCCAAAGTTTACTGTTGTCAGTCGTAGAGTCTTCAGCAGTAGTGTTGTCAGTCGTAGAGTCTTCCAACATTAACCCTTTTCAGGAGTAGAGTCTTCCTGTAGTAAATGTTGTCGTCCCAAGGTTTTCCTTAATAAAACTGTTGTCGTCAGGTAGGTCTTTTGTGTAACGTTGTCAGTCAGTAGAGTTTCCGTAGTAATGTTGTCAGTCAGTGGTTTTGTGTAGCAAAAATGTTGTCGCCGTAGAGTCTTCCTGCGTAAAAAGTCGTCATCAGACCGTCTTCCCGCGTAAAACTTCGTCAGTCAGTAAGTCCCCTTTGTGCTGTAACTGTTGTGAGTGTGGTCTTCCCGCAGTAACAGTTGTCAATCAGATATTCTTCCAGCAGTAACTCTCGCAGTCGCGAGTCTTCCTGCAGTAACTGTGTCAGTAAGTAGAGTTTCAGCAGTAACTTTGTCAGTCGTGAGGCGTTCCCCGCAGTAACTTTTGTCAGTCAGTAGAAATCTTCATGCAGTAACTGTCGTCAGCCAGTTTTTTTTTTTTTTTTTTTTTTTTAGTTTTCGAGCAATGTTTTTTTCAGTCAGTAGAGTTTCCCCGCAGAAACTGTTCCCGTCGTAGGTCTTTTCCGCGTAACTGTTTCAGTCAGCAGGTTTTCCCGCAGTAATGGGTCAGCCAGTTGGGCTTCCTGCGTGTGTTGTCAGTCTGAGAGTTTCCGTTTTAATGTTTCAGTCATAGAGTTTCCCGTGTAACTGTTTTTATTCAGTGGTTTTCATGTAATTAACTTCGTCGTCGAGGTGGGTTTCCAAAAGTAACTGTTGTCAGTCAACAAAATCTCCGAGTAATGTCGTCAGCCAGTAGAGTATTCAGCAGTAAAAGTTGTAGTCAGTAGGTTTTCCAACGTATGTTTTCAGTTGTAGAGTTTTCCAGCAGAATTTTGGCAAAAAGTAGGTTTTCCGCAGTTCTGTTGTAGTCAGTAGAGTTTTTTCCGGCAGTAATGTTGTCAGTAGTAGAGTTTTCCGGGGTAACAGTTATCAGTCGTGAGTTTTTTCCGCAGTTTCTTTTCGTCAGTTTTAGTTTTCCGCATTAACTGTTGTAATCGAAGAATTTTAAACAGAAATGTTGTCAGTCAGAAAGGTTTTCCCGCGGGAATGTCGTCAGTCAGTGAGTCTTCCCGCAGTAAACTTTGTCGTCAGTTGGTTTTCCGGGGAACTGTTGTCAGTCAGTGGGAAACTTTAAGCAGTTTGTTGTCATGTAGGTTTTCCCGCAGAAAAAGTTTTTCGGGCGTAGAGTTTTTTTAGCAGTAATTTTTTGTCGTCGTGAGTTTTCCCGGCAGTAATGTCGTTAATCAGCAGTAAAAAGTTTTCAGTCAAAAGAGTCTTCCGCGTAACTGTTGTCAGTAGAAGGTCTTCGTGCGTAATTTTTTTTTGTCAGTGGGGTTTTCCGGCAGTAAAAGTTATCGTCAGAAAAAAATTTTCCGCAGTTATTTTCAGTAGTTGAGTCTTCCGAGTAAAATGTTGTCAATCAGAAGAATTTTCAAAAGAAAATGTTTTTTTCGTACAGGTTTCCCGCATAATGTTTTTCAGTAGTAGAGTCTTCCGCAGTAACTCTTGTCAGTCAGTAGAGTTTTCCGGCAGGGGGAAATGTTTCAGTCGTTTAATCTTCAAGCAGTAACTGTTGTCAGTTGTGAGTTTTTTTACAGAAAATGTTGTCGTCAGTTTGGTTTTTCCAGCAGTAATGTTTTCAGTCAGTAGAGATTTTCCGGCAGTAAAAGTCGTTAATCGCAGAAATGTTTGAGTCATAGTCTTCCGCAGTAACTGTTGTCAGAAAGAGAGTCTTCGTGCAGTAGTGTTGTCAGTCAGTAGAGTTTTTTTTGCAGTTTTGTCGTCGTCAGTTGAGTCTTTGCAGTAAATGTTGTCAGTCAGTAGGTCTTCCCGCAGTAACTGTCGTCGCCAGTAGGTATTCAGCAGAACTGTTTTCAGTCAGTAGAGTTTTCCAAAAAGAATGTTTTTCGTTAGTTGAGTTTTCCGCAAGCATGTAGTCAATCGAGGTTTTCCAGGTTACTGTTGTCAGTCAGTAGATTTTTCCGGCGTAACGGTTTTTGGGTCAGTGAGTTTTCCAGCAGTAACGTTGTCAGTCAGTAGATTTCCGGCAGTAAAAATTTCGTAGTAGGTTTTTCCAGTAGTTACGTCAGCAGTTGAGTCTTCCGCAGTATGTTGAATCAGGAATTTTCAAACGAAACGGGTTTTCAGTAAATACAGATTTCCGCGTAATGTTGTCAGTCTTTGAGTCTTCCCGGAGTAATGTTTGCAGTAGAGTTTTTGGCGGAACGTTGTAGTCAGTTTAATCTTCAAGCAGTAAACTGTTGTGTAGTAAGTTTTCCGAGAAACGTTGTCAGTCGTAGAGTTTTCCCGATTTAAATGTTGTCGTCAGTTTGAGTTTTCCCGGCATAACTGTCGTTAAACAGCGTAAATTTTGCAGTCAAAAGGTCTTTCAGCAGTAAAGTTGTCATCAGAAGGGGCTTCGTGCAGTAAAAATGTTGTCGTCGCAGAGTTTTCCTGCGTAAATGTCGTCAGTCAGTGAGTTTCTAGAGTAATGTTGTAGTCAGTAGAGTCTTCCTTTTTTAAATGTCGTCGTCGTAAGTCTTCCTTCGTACCTTTTTCGTCGTGGGTCTTCCCAAACAGTAAATCTTTTTTCAGTCGTGAGTTTTTCAGCAGTAACTGTTGTCATCGTTGAGTTTTCCCGCAGTAAATGTTTTTCTTTAGTGGTTTTTTTAAAAATAACTGTTTTCAGTCAGTAGGTTTTCCCGGGAGTAACTGTTTTCAGTCAGTTTGAATCTTGGCGTAAAAGTTGTTTGTAGAAGAGTTTTCGCAGTAAACTGTTTTTTAAAATGAGTTGAGTTTTTCGCAGTAAAAGTTGTTAGTCAGAGGTTTTCCGAGTTCTGTTGTCAGTTGTGGGTTTCGCAGTCAATGTCGTCCGGTAGGTCTTAGGGTACTGTTGAGTAAATTTTAGTCTTTCTGAGTAACTGTTGTCGACGTAGGTTTTTCGTTTTGTTAATCGTGAGTTTCCCGCAGTAAAATGTCTCCCGTTTAATTGAGTCTTCCAGCAGTAAAGTTGTCTCAGAGATTTTTCAGCGTAATGTTGTCGTCAGTTGGTTTTCCAGAGAAATTTTTGTCAGTAGTTAGGTTTTTAGCGTAATGTTGCCAGTCAGTAGAGTTTTTGGAGTAACTGTTGTAGCAGTTAGGGTTGCGTAAAAAAAAGTGGGCAGTCAGGGTTTTTACAGTAATTGCGTTCAGTCGTGGTTTTCCCTCAGTATCTTGTCGTCAGAGAGTTTTCGAGCAGTTTCTGTTTTCAGTCGTAGGGTTTTTCCAGCGTCTGTCGTCCGTCAGTAGAGTCTTCCGAAGTAAGTTGTCGTAAAATAGATTTTACTGCGTAATGTTGTCGACGTAGAGTCTTCCGGGATTAAATGTGGGGAATCAGTAGATTTCCGCAGTAAAGTTTTCAGTGAAAGAGTTTTCCTCGTAATGGTTCGCAGTAGGTCTTCCTGCGTAAAATGTTTTCAGTAAGAGGTTTCCCTGCGAACTGTCGTCAGTCGGGAGAGTCTTTAGCAGTAACTGTTGTCAGTCATTGAGTCTTCCGCGTAATGACGTCAGTAAGTAGAGTCTTCCAGAAGTGAATAAAGTCGTCAGTAGAGTCATCCAGTAGTAAAAGTTCTCAGTCAGTAGATTCTTCCAGAGTAAATGTTTTCAGTCGTGGTCTTCCAAAGTAACTGTTTTCATTTGTAGGTTTTCTTAGGAAACTGTTGTCGTCAGTGAGTCTTCCGCAGTAAGGTCAGTAATAGAGTCTTCCCGAAAATGTATGTCAGTCAGTGAGTCATCCGTTTAAAAATGTTCTCAGTAGTAAAGTCTTTTTGCGAATGTTTTTCAGTCAGTAGGGTCTTCCCGCTTTCCCGTTGTCAGTCAGTAGAGTTTTCCAGCAGGGAAAAATGTTATCAGTCAGTAGATCTTCCAGCAGTAATTTTGTTAGTCAGTTTAGTTTCCTGTAGTAATGTTGTCAGCAGTAGAGTCTTCCTGCAGTAAGTTGTAGTCGGTAGAGTTATCCTGCAGTAACTGTTGTAGTCGGTTTTTTTTGGTTTCTCGAGTAACTGGTTTCAGTCGTAGAGTCTTCCGCGAAAATTTTTTCAGTAGTAGAGGGTTTTTCCCGCGAAAACTGTTGTCGCCCGCCCGAGTTTTCCAAAAAAGTAACTGTTGTCAGTCAGTAGAGTTTTCCCGCAGTAATTTGTGAGCAGTAGGTCTTCTGCAGTAAAATGTTTTCGTCAGTAGTTTTCCGGCAGTAAATGTTGTCAGTCGTAGGTTTCCCGCGTTTCTGTTGTCTTTAGTGGAGTTTTCCAGCAGTAACGTTGTCATCAGGGATTTTTTTGCGTAAATGTTGCGCAGTTTTTTTCGCAGTAATGTTGTCGTCAGTAGGTTTTCCAGCGTAATGTTGCCAGCAGTGGGGTTTTTTTCCGGAGTAAAAAGTTGTCAGTCAGTAGGGTTCCCGCGTAACGTGGTCAGTCAGAGGTTTTTATAGCACCCAATTTCGTTCAGTCAGTAGGTTTTCCCGCAGTAACTCTTGGTCAGTTAGAGGTTTTCCCAGCAGTTACTTTGTCAGTTGTAGGGTTTTCCGCAGTCACTGTCGCCATTCGTAGAGTTTCCAAAAGTAATGTTGTCAGTCGAAAGATCTTACTGGTAAAAAATGTTGTCAGACAGTAGTCTTCCGCAGTAAAAATGTCACAGTCGTAGAGTCTTCCTTCAGTAACTGTCTTCGTATTGGTCTTCCAGCAGTAACTGACGTCAGTAAGTAGGGTCTTCCGAAGTGTATCGTCGTCAAAGAGTCTCCACCCAGTAATGTTCTCAGTCAGTGTTCTTCCAGCAGTAAAATGTTGTCAGTAAGTAGGTTTCCCCGCGTAACTGTCGTCAGTCGTTGAGTCTTCTGCGTAACTGTTGTCAGTCGTAGTTTCCTACAGTAAATGTGAACAGTAGTGAGCTTTTTCAAATAAAGTCTTCGTCAATAGAGTCATCCACCAGTAACTGTTCCGTAGTAGATTCTTCCGCAGTAACTGTTTTTCAGCATTGGTTTCCAACATAACTGTTGTCGCGTGAGTTTTCTGCAGAAACTGTTGTCATCAGTAGAGTCTTCGCAGTAACTTTTTTTCAGTCAGTTTGCTTCCTCTAGCAATGTTGTCAGTCGAAGAGTTTCCTGCAGTAACTGATGTCGGACAGAAAAGTCTTTTCCCGCGTATCTGTGGTAATCGGTAGAGTCTTCCAGCGTAACTGCTTTTTAGTCAGCGAGCTTCCAGCCCCGTAATGTTTCAGTCAGGTTTTGAGTTTCGCAGTAACGTTGTCAGTCGTAGAGTCTTCCCCGCGTATCTGTCGTCAGTCAGTGAGTCTCCCAGCAGGAACTGTAGTCAGTCGTAGAGTCTTCCCGCGTTTCCTGTGTCATCGTTGGTCTCCAGCAGAAATGTCGTCATTTAGTAGAGACATACAGGTAACTTTTTTGTCGTAGAGTCTTCCCGCAAAAATGTTGTCGCAGTAGGGTTCCTGCGTAACTGTGTCAGTCAGAAGAGTCTTCCAAACAATTCTGTCGTCAGGGTGTAGAGTTTCCAGCAGTAATGTTGTCAGTTACTACATTTTCCAGCAGTAACTGTTGTAGTCAGTGAGTTTTTCCGAGAACCATTGTCCGTCAGTGTGTTTTTCCGCTGTAATTTTGTCGTCAGAATGTCTTAATGTAGTAAATGTTGTCGTCAAATTGAGTCTTTTGCAGTAAACTGTTGCGTCAGTACGTGTTTAAGCGCAAGTTGTCAGCAAAGATTTTTCGGCAGTAACTGTTTCAGGGCACAAAAAGTTTCCTGCGTAACTGTTTTAATCAGTAGAGTCTTCGGGGCAGTAACGTTATCAGGGGCGTAGATTCTTCCGCGTAACTGTTTTCGTCTTTTGAGTCTTTCCCGGTAACTGTCGTCAGTCTGTAGAGTTTCCCCCAATAAATGTTGTCATCAGTAGGTTTCCACGTAATACCATCAGCAGTAGGGGTCTTCCCCGAGTAAGTTTTGTCAGTCGTGAGTCTTCCGCAGTAAATGTAGTCAGTCGTAGGGTTTCCAGGGGGTAAAACTGTTTCAGTGAGTTTTTTTTAGTAAAAGTTGGCGTCTGTAGAGTCTTCTGTAGTAAAATGTTGTCAGTCCGTTTTTGTATCCTGTGTAACTGTTTTTATTCGTAGAGTTTTCGGTGTAACTGTCACAGTCATTAGAGTCTTTCCCGCAGTAACTTTTGTCAAATCATAGAATCTTCCGCAGTAATCTTGTCGGTGGGTAGGTCTTCTGTGTAACTGTTGTAGTCCCAAGGTTGTCCTGTAAAAATGTTGCCCAGTCGTAGAGTTTCCCGTAGTAATAGTTGTCGTCAGGAAAAGTCTTTCCCGTAGTAACTGTTGTCAATCAGTAGAGTTTTCAAAATTTTAAATGTTGTCAGTCAGTTGAGGTTTTCCCGCAGAACTGTTGTCGTAAGTAGAGGTTTTCAGAGTAACTGTTTTTGCAGGGTTTCCCGCAGTAAATGTTGTCAGTCAATGGTTTTCCGGGGAGTACTGTTTTCAGTCGTAGAGTCTTCCGCAGTAACTGTGTCAGCAGTAGAGTTTTCCGGTAATGTTGTCAGTCATTGAGTTTTCCTGCAGAATTTTGTCAGTCGTGAGTCTTCCGCAGTAACTTTTTGTCGTCAGAAGGTTTTGCAGCAGTAATGTTGTCAGTCAGAAAGTTTTCCAAAATTTAAAATGTTGTCAGTCAGAAGGGTCTTCCCGCGTAACTGTTGTCAGTCAGTAGAGTTTCCTTTTCGTAACTGTGTCAGTCAGTAGACTCTTTCCGCAGTAACTGTTTTAGCAGCAGAGTTTTCTTCGGTAACTGTCTCAGTAGTAGGAGTCTTTGCAGTAAAAACCTTTTCAGTCGTTGGTTTTTTGCAAAACTGTTGTCGTAGCGTCGTCAAGCAGTAAAAATGTTGTCAGTCAGAAGATCTTAAGCAGTAACTGTTGTCAGACAGTAGAGTCTTAGTGCAGTAACTGTAGTCAGTCAATACAGTCTTCCAGCAGTAACTGTCGCCTGACAGTAGAGTGTTTCTGCAGTAACTGTAGTGAGAGAGTAGAGTCTTCCTGCAGCTACTGTCGTGAGACTGTAGGGTCTTCCTACAGTAACTGTCCTCAGTAAGTAGTCTTCCAGCAGTAACTGTAATCAGTCAGTAAAGTTTTCCTGCAGTAATTGATGTGTGTCAGTAACTGTTGTCAGTCAGACAAGTTTTCCTTCCGTTACTGTTGTCAGTCAGTAAAGTTTTCCTGCAGTAACTGTTGTCAGTCAGATGGGTCCTTCACAGATGACAGCAAGGAAATGAGTGAGCTACTAAAGTCCCAATATGACTCAGTTTTTAGCAAGCCGCTAACCAGACTGAGAGTCGAAGATCAAAATTATTTTTTTATGAGAGCCACAGAATCTGGTTAACACATGCCTATCTGATAATATCCTGATACCAATTGACTTCGAACAGGCGATGAATGACATGCCCATGCACTCTGCCCCAGGGCCAGACTCATGGAACTCCGTGTTCATCAAGAACTGCAAGAAGCCCCTATCATGAGCGTTTTCCATCCTATGGAGAGGGAGCATGGACACGGGGGTCGTCCCACAGCAACTAAAAACAACAGACATAGCCCCACTCCACAAAGGGGGCAGTAAAGCAATAGCAAAGAACTACAGACCGACAGCACTAACATCCCAAATCATAAAATCTTTGAAAGGGTCCTAAATAGCAAGATCGCCACCCATCTATATACCCATCAATTGCACAACTCAGGGCAACATGGGTTTAGAGCAGGTCGCTCCTGTCTGTCTCAACTATTGGATCACAACGACAAGGTCCTAGATGCACTAGAAGACAAAAAGAATGCAGATGTAATATATACAGACTTTACAAAAGCCTTCGACAAGTGTGACCATGGCGTAATAGCGCACAAAATGCGTGCTAAAGGAATAACAGGAAAAGATGGTAGATGGATCTATAATTTCCTCACAAACAGAGCACAAAGAGTAGTAGTAAACAGAGTAAAGTCCGAGGCGGCTACGGTGAAAAGCTCTGTTCCACAAGGCACAGTACTCGCTCTCATCTTGTTCCTCATCCTCATATCTGACACAGACAAGGATGTCAGCCACAGTACCGTGTCTTCCTTTGCAGATGACACCCGAATCTGCATGACAGTGTCTTCCATTGCAGACACTGCAAGGCTCCAGGCGGACATCAACCAAATCTTTTAGTGGGCTGCAGAAAACAATGTGAAGTTCAACGATGAGAAATTTCAATTACTCAGATATGGTAAACATGAGGAAATTAAAACTTCATCAGAGTACAAAACAAATTTCTTCCACAAAATAGAGCGAGAAACCAACGTCAAAGACCTGGGAGTGATTATGTCGGTGGATCTCACCTTCAAGGACCATAACATTGTGTCAATTGCATCTGCTAGAAAAATGACAGGATGGATAATGAGAACCTTCAAAACTAGAGATGCCAAGCCCATGATGACACTCTTCAGGTCGATTGTTCTATCTAGGCTGGAATATTGCTGCACACTAACAGCACCTTTCAAGGCAGGTGAAATTGCTGACCTAGAAAATGTACAGAGAACCTTCACGGCGCGCATAACGGAGATAAAACACCTCAATTACTGGGAGCGCTTGAGGTTCCTAAACCTGTATTCCCTGGAACGCAGGAGGGAGAGATACATGATTATATACACCTGGAAAATCCTAGAGGGACTAGTACCGAACTTGCACACGAAAATCACCCACTACGAAAGCAAAAGACTTGGCAGACGATGCACCATCCCCCCAATGAAAAGCTAGGGGTGTCACTAGCACGTTAAGAGACCATACAATAAGTGTCAGGGGCCCGAGACTGTTCAACTGCCTCCCAGGATACATAAGGGGGATTACCAATAAACCCCTGGCAGTCTTCAAGCTGGCACTGGACAAGCACCAAAAGAAAGTCAGTACCTGAACCGCCGGGCTGAGGTTCGTACGTTGGATTGCGTGCGACCAACAGTAACAGCCTAGTTGATCACGCTTTCATCCGCCATGATGCCTGGTCACAGACCGAGCCGCGGCAGCGTTGACCCCCGGAACTGTCTCCAAGGAAGCTTTCTCCTGTTATGGCACCTGTACAGTGTTCCTAGTAAAACTTTCTCCTGTTATGGCACCTGTACAGTGTTCCTAGTAAAACTTTCTCCTGTTATGGCACCTGTACAGTGTTCCTAGTAAAACTTTCTCCTGTTATGGCACCTGTACAGTTTTCTCACACAAATAATTGTTTTCACTAAATTAGCTGATAATCTTCTTTAGGAACATGATTAAAAATTTCAAGCTGGTTGTGAGGGAAGACACTGCCAATAGGGATTAATGTATTTCAGATTCCGATAAACTGTTACAGTGAGTCGCTGTAACAGTTTGTAATCCTGGTTTGGTTTTGGGTTGAGGTGATTACTTCACCTCTACTCTTCTCCTGATCAGGTATAATAATGTCTTTATTTCTACAAGTACATGTACAAGGTACATAGACCTTAGCTTACATCAATGACATACTACTATATAGAAAACCCCTTGTTATGCAGAGTATTTCGGGCAAATTAGGTCAGTGTCCCAGGATGCAACCCACACCAGTCCACTAACACCCAGGTACCCATTTTATGCTGATGGGTAACAGGGGACAGCGGGTGTTTTTGGAAAAAACACGTCCAAATTTTTTCCCGCCTTTGGGGGGCCCTTGGTATTCGGGGGGTGAGTGTTTTGGGGTTGAGTGCGCTAGCGACGGAGCTGCCAAGGGACCCAAGGTAGGGGGGGTTCCCAGAAATACATGTATTGTCAAAATTTTTTTTAAAAATTTGTTTCCCGGGTAAGGGGACTTTAAAAGTCCCAATTTTCGACCCTGTTTTTCTGATAAACTTTTCTTGTAACCGGTCTCTTGTTTTTTTTTTTACCCAAAAGCTGATGCTGGGGCCCCTTTGGGAAACCCCGGGGGGGGGAGATGTTTTCTTTAAATTTGGGGGGTAGATTAAGAAAACGGGAAATTAAAATTTTGAAAAATTTTTTAATTCTCGTGACTTCCTTACATCTGACGTGGGGCTAAAACCCAACCAGGGGGAAAACAGTAGTTTTAAAACTCTAAAAGGTCCCCAAATTTACCTCCATTGACCCACAGTTTAAAGATTTTCCCCTCCCTCGATAAACACCCCAAAAAATTTTGGGACCCGTCTTACTTTTTCCTTTTTTTAATCGACCTTCAAAAGTTATTAACTTTTTTTTTTTATTTTTTCTGTATCCATAGGAGTCTTTTCCTCTGAAATTGTTTGTTGCTGTTTTATGAAAAAAAAAATTGGAAGGGGGAAAAGCCATGGGTATTAGAAATTGAGTTTTAAAGGGTTTAAGTGGGGGGAAAAACATGGTGTGGGGAAAAGTCACGCAGATAAACCTTTGCCAAGGGGTTTTATACAATTTTGTTTTTTAAAAAAAAAAGAAAAAAAGGGAAAACGCTGCAGCGGGGCCTGCGCGTGTCGGGTTTCCGTTAGGTCACACCCATTTAAAGGAAGGGCCCCGGGCATCAGCCCTATTAGCAAAAGCTAGTTGGGTTTTCTACTCACACCCACCTACACACACTATGTTTTTTTAAAAAACCCTATTCTAAAACTACAAAAAACGTTTTAGTTTCTATGGGGGTTATCGGGGTTTTTTTTTCCCACTTATCCAAAACTCTTTTCCCAAAACCCCGTACTTTCCTTAACCTTCCTGAATTTGTTTTTTCCCAGTTTTAAAAAACCTTTTTTGCTGCGTTCCTGTCTTGGCTGATATTTTTACCCAAAATTTTTAAATCCCTTTTATTTTTCCTTTTTTCCATTTATCCCACCTCAATCATACCCCTCCTAATTTTCCCCTTTTAGAGAGTGCAGTTTTCAGGGCCCTCGTCTATCCTCTTTGGGAAGATTTCAAATTTAACAGGGGTTTCAATTTTTGTCACCCCTCCTTTGAACGTTTTCGGGTTTTATTTATACCCCAGGGTTTGATACCGAAAAAGGTGTGGAAAAATGAGGCCAAACCCAAAAAAGTTTATCTGGGTTTTTAAAAAAACAACCTGAGGACTCTTATTATTTTTACTTATTGTTATAAACCCAAAGAATTCTGGTTGCTTTTTGCAAGCCTTTTGCACCGTTTTTCTTGGTTTCAATTACTACTAACCAGAACCCCCAAAATCATTTTTGAAAACGTAATATTAAGTTTACATTATTTAGTTTATTTGTGGCATGGTTTTTTTCTTTTTCTAATTTTTTGAATTTGCTTTTGTCTATTTTAAAAAACGGGCATCTGCCACTTTTTCCGACCCTGCATCAGTCTTTTAAAATAACCCGGGAAATGTTTCAATGCCCTTCTTTTTAAAATTTAAATTTTAGGAAAACCTTTTTTGGTGTTATCACCCCAAAATTGTTTTATGTCGCCATTTTTTCCCCTCATCAAGGGTCGTTTATTTAAATTGTGAAAAAAAAAGGGCCCCCAAAACACTAAAACCCTGGGGGAAACCCCAAATCGTGACGTGCCCACACTCTGATTTTTTTTTCCATTGATGCAAACTCTCGGGTCCCCTGTCTGTCAACCACGTCTCTACTCGGGAAAAAAAAATTACCCTTTCCTATTCCGGGGGCCCTTTAAATTTTTTTCCTCAATAGCTCTGGGGGAAACTCTATAAAAAACCCTTTTTACTAAAATCCATTTTTTTACACAATATCATATTCATTCCCTTGATTACCTCCTAAATTTACCTTGGTAAATTCAAGTTAGTAAAATTCGAAAGATGGGAAGGGCCCCTTTGTAAAATAATGCTAGATTCATTAATCAATTTAGGGCCTTTTAATTGTTACAAATTTACCTCGGCAATTAGGGATTCCAAAAATTTTTTCCCACTAGGGTTCTATAGTTCAAAGCAAAGGGAAACTTTTCCCCTCCCTTTTATAACGGGGTCTTGCATTTCCCTTTTTTTCACTTGTCGCCACTTTCCCAATTTTTTGTGTTATGTTGGAAAGTTTTAGTAAAAGGGTTGCTAAGTTCCTCTTTACATTTTTTTTAAACCCCCTTGAAAACATTTCCCATCAGAGATGGCGATTGGTTCAGTTTTAATTTCTTTATTCTCTGAGGGCTATATCCTAGTTTCCCTTTGGCCTGCCCTAGTTTATTATTTTCCTGATCTACATTTTTTTATTTTTTTTGGAAATTTGTTAGTATCTTGTGCGTAAAAAAATGAGAGGAAATAAGAATTAAAAATTTCAAACCTTTCCCCATCACCATCAGTGAAACTGAAACCCGAGTTACTTTTTGGGGGGTTTGGGGCCCGGGCTTGTCCCTAATCTTCTTCCATATTTTCCTAAAAGTAAAATTTTAGATTTGGTTTTCGAATCCCTTGTAGTTTAACCTTTAAAATTTTTTTGCTTTTCTTATTCCCGTTTTTTTTTCTATCTTTAAATTTAAAAAAATTGATTTTCTCCCCTTTTTTTATGCCTGTATTTGCCCCTCTTTTGACCAATTGGGGTTTTTTTTAATCTATTGTTATCCCTTTGTGATCATTTTGGTTGATATAATTTTCCTAAATTTCAAAATTTGGTTTTCTGGGCAAAATTATTATATTATATATATATAAAATATATTATATATATATTATTATATATATAATTTATATATATATATTTTTATATATATATTATATTTTTATATTATTTATATATATATATTTTATACATATTTATTTAAAAAAACTTTATATATATATATTTTATATATATATTTATATATATATATAATATATTTTTTATTATATATATATATATTAAAATATATTTTTATATTTTATTATATTATATTTATATATTTTTTTTATTTAAAAATATATTGGGTTCCTTGATTAAAGTGAGTAGTCACGGGGGGGGGGAAAACGCTTGGGAAATTTTCTTTTCTTTCAGAAATGGTTGTTTTGCATATTTGGGAAAACAAATTTTTTATGGATCCCTTTTTGCAAAATATTTTTTATATATAAATATTATATATATATATATTTTTTATATATATTATATATATATTTTTATAAATATTATATATATTTATATATTTTTAAAAAATTTTATTTATAAAATGCAAAAACAATACGGGGGAATTTAAAAGTGAAAATTTCCCAAACCTTTTTATGGGCTTCTCCCCATTTTAAATACATCAAAGGATGGGTAAAATTTAAAAGGG
This sequence comes from Cherax quadricarinatus, assembly GCF_026875155.1. NCBI lineage: Eukaryota > Metazoa > Arthropoda > Malacostraca > Decapoda > Parastacidae > Cherax > Cherax quadricarinatus. Next base: position 5,590,499 of record NC_069469.1, on the reverse strand, counting down.
GAAAAACTACACCCGAACCCTCACTCCCACAACAAAGTACAAAATCACACACACCTTACGGGCACCGGGCTCTGTGAAATACATCTAATTCTTACCCAAAAAATTAAAATTTTATTTAAACCCCTACCACGGGGGGGAAAAGAACCGCGATTGAGGGCTCAAAACCCCCAGACCGTCGCGTTAGCCCCTGGACCAAGTAGCTTCAATAAAGGGTTCATCCAAATAGGTATATTTTTACACCATAGGGAAAGGGTTTGCCTTGGCCCCCAAATGTTTACCACAAATGCTTTTTTCAGCGAATTCTCCCGTAGCGTGGCCGTGGGGGAACTCTAATCAAGTTTCCCCCCAAACCGTTTTAACATGCCCCACGGCTTTGGTGGTAGGTTTGTGCAAAAAAATGGTATATTTAAAACGACAAAATTTAAATTAAGGGCAAAATGTGCAACACCGGGTATCTTTAAATTTAGACTTTTTTGCCACCGTGGCTTTATCAAACAAATTTTTAGGACATAAATTGAAGACAGTTTGAAATTAACAGGGAAAATGTTTTAATTGGTCCCCCCAAATTTTTGAGTAGGTGCGAAAAAGGGACCGTAAATCGTTTGGGGATTCTGAAGCAGAAGCAAGGAGTCTGGCGGGTTATATCTAACGTCAGGTTAAGGGGTGTAGCAGACGAGGGTATAATTTACTGGTAGGCGGGTTCCCCAAATGGAAGTAGGGCCTTTCCCAAAAGGGGGAAATGGGGAAAGCCCTTTGTCTGCTACACCCGACATTACCCCATAAGCGCCGGCTCCCTTTCTTCCCGCTTCAGAATCTCCCGACTACGGTGCTCTTCGCACCCTTTCTCCAAGGTTGAGGGACTAATTTTCCTCCCCTCTTCTGGACATAGTTCTAATGTCTTCCAAATTTTTTCCAAGAATTGTATTGATAAAACCACTGGATGGCGAAAGTTTTACAAAAAAGTTTCCCCGATGTTTTTCCCTGTGTCTTTTAAATTTTTGGTTTGGTTTGTTGCGATCGTTTTATTACGATTTCGTGAGTAAATTTAAATTTTTTTAAATTGTTTAATGTACCCTTAAATTTTTTCCCAAATTTTTTTTAATTAAAAAAATGAATCCAATTTTTTATTAAAACCCAAAGGGGAAATTTTTTCATTTATTGTCCCAAAAATGCTTTTTTTGAAACAAGTTCAAAAAATTTTTCCTGTCGACCATGGATTGCTTTTATACAACTTTCTTTAAATTTTTGAAAACAATTGGAAAGGTTAAAATCTCTTAAAATGAAAAAAATTTGAAATTGGGGAATTTTTGTCCAGTTTCTAATTTCTTTTTTTATTTTGTTTTAATCTTAGTTTGAGGGTTTTTTTTCCAGTTTGACCGTAATAAACTTTTTTCGCAAATTTTACAAGGAATTTTTAGGAAAATCCTCAGCATTTTGGGGGGGAAAATTTTTTATCAAAAGGGTTTTTTTACTGTAAACAAGATTTTTAAATCAACTTTAATATTTTAAAAATCTTTTGAAGAGAAAGGGATATCAAAACCCCAAATTTTCATGGTAAGGGGAGAAACCCAAAATATTTTTGGGGTTGAATAAAGGGTGGTTTTCCCTTTTTGGGGTTTGTAAAAAATATTTAGCTTTTTTTTAAAAAATTTTTCAATTACTTTTTGGGTATCTTAGAAACAATTTGCTTTTTTCATAAAAATTTTTTTTTTTTCTTCATCTATGAAAAATTGGACTACAAAATTTGGGAAAGTTCCCCAAAAACATTGATGAGAACACGGGCCCCGTTTAAATTTTTCTTGATGTCAAAAATAATGTGTAATAGGAACAGTTATTTTTATGTTTTCTGTAAAATTTTAAAAATTTAAAATCATTGTTTTTAGGAAAAAGGTATGGGGTTTTTTTGCTTCAAACCCCAACAGTTAAAAAATTTTTACATATCCTGCCCTTTTTTGGGCCCCTTAGGGGGTGTTTCACAGAGTTGGGTGGGGTCAAACCCCCTGTGTGGGTGTTGCTTTTTTGTGGGATGTGATGATGAAGGGGCAGTCTTGAAAACCCCTTTTTATGCCTTCCCTTTGATTTTTTTTTAGGGTTTTTGATAAAGGTTTAAAAAATCCCCGGGAAAACGCTTTTGAAATTTTAAAAATTATTTCAAGTGGTTTTTTTGCCTTTTTTTGAAATACCTTTTTTACGAGATCTTATTGTTATATTTTATATATAAAATTTTAAAATATATTTTTATATATATTTATAGAAATTTTATAAAATTTATATATATATATATTTATATTTATATATCTATATTTTTATATATATATATATAAATTTTTTATATATATATATATTATTTTATTATATATATATTTCATATTATATATTTTTATTATTATATTATATATATATATATTTTTATATATATATATTTATTATATATTTATATTTTTATATATTTTTTTTCTTAGAGAGGAGGAGAGAGAAAAGGGGAATGGGCTAGTAACCCCTTCTCCCGTAGACATTTACTTAAAAAAGGGGAAAAAAAGAAAAACTTTTTAAAAACTGGGATGCTTAAATGGCGTGGATGTAGTGTGGTGACAAAAAAAACAGATGATTGTGGAAAGTTATGGGAAAGAAAAGAAGTTTGGGTGTCCTGGCCCCAGCCAAACAAAGTGAAGAGGGGTAGGGGAAGTTTCGTGGGGGGGAAATTTAAAGGGATTAAATCTGGGTTCTGGGAGGTTAGCTAAAGGGAAAGGGGTTTGCGTTTAAAGTTGAAGGGATCAGTTATGGAAGGAGGGGAAAAAAGAAAATGAATGTGTAAAAATTTAAGGATTATGGGGATTAAAGTAAAAAGGTTTGGGTGCGAAAAAGGGGTTTTTAATAAGCGTTTATTCACCTGGAGAAGAGGGGGAGTGTAGATGAGAGAGAGAGATTTTGGGAGATTGTTAAGTGAAGTATAGGAGCCTTTTAAACCAAGTGAGGGGAGTAAATTTTGGTAGGGGACCTGAATGCTAAAGTAGGGGAAAAATTTTAGAGAGGGGAGTGGGGGTAAGTTTTGGGGGGCCAGGTGGTAAATGATAATGGGAGCCCCCTTTTATTGAACTTTTTTATGAAAGGGGTTTAGTTATAGGTAATACATATTTTAAGGGAAAAAAAGGATAAATAAGTATACAAAAATGTGTAGGGCGAAAAAGACAGTTAGTTTTTTTTGGAATTTTTGTAATTTGGGAGATAAAAGACTGTTGAGCAGACTTCAGGGTAAAACATATTAAAAGAAAGGGGCCCCCGATATATCAGATCACTTTTTAGTTGTAGCAAAACTGAGAGTAAAAGGTAGATGGGATAAAAGGGGAGAATAGAAGCATCAAGGAAGAGAGAGGTGAAGGTTTATAAACTAAAAGAAGAGGCAGTTGGGTAAGATATAAACAGTTATTGGAGGATAGATGGGCTAATGAGAGCATAGGAAAATGGGGTCGAAGAGGAAATGGGGTAGGTTTTAAAAATGTAGTGTTAGAGTGTTCAGCAGAAGTTTGTGGTTACAGGAAAGAGGGTGCGGGAGGGAAGGGGAGCGTTTGGGTGGAATGATGAGTAAAGAGAGTAGTAAGGGAGAAAAAGTTAGCATATAGAAGTTTTTACAAAGAAGAAGTGATGCAAGGAGGGAAGAGTATATGAAGAAAAAGAAAGAGGATAAGATAATTGTGAAGCAATGTAAAAAGAGAGCAAATGAGAGAGTGGGTGAGATGTTATCAACAAATTTAGTTGAAAAAAAGAAAAAGTTTTGGAGAGATATTAACAAGTTAAGGAAGCCTAGAGAACAAATGGATTTGTCAGTTAAAAAAAGAAGAGGAGAGTTATTAAATGGAGAGTTAGAGGTATTGGGGAGATGGAGGGAATATTTTGAGGAAATGTTGTATGTTGATGAAGATAGGGAAGCTGTGATTTCGTGTATAGGGCAAGGAGGAAATAACATCTTGTTAGGAGTGGGAAGACCCAGTTGTGAGTTGGGGAAAGTTCGTGAAGCAGTAGGTAAAAATGAAAGGGGGGTAAAGCAGCTCGGATTGACGGGATATAGAAAATTAAAAGCAGGTGGGGATTTTAGTTTTGGATGGGTTGGTTGCAATTATTTAATAAATGTATGGTAAGAGGGTAAAGGTACCTAGGGATTTGGGAGGAGCATGCATTTTTCCTTTGTATATAAGGCAAAGGGGACAAAAGAGAGTGCAAAATTTATAGGGGGAAAAAAGGGCCCTGTTGAGTATACCTGGTAAAGTGTATGGTAGAGTTATTGTTGAAGAATAAAGAGTAAGACGGGAATAGGTAGCAGATGAACAAGGAGACTTTAGAAAGGTAGGGGTGTAGGGACCAGGTGTTTACAGTGAAACTATAAGTGAACAGTATTTAGAAAAGGGGGTTAAAGAGGTTCTTTGTGGAAATTATGGATTTGGAAAAGGCTATGACAGGGGGATAGGGGGGCAATGGTCAGGGATGTTGCAGGTTTTATGGTGTAGGAGGTAGGTTATGAAAGCAGGAAGAGTTTTTACGGGGTAGTGGGCTCAAGTCAGAGTATGTAGGAAAGGGGGAAATTATTCCCAGTAAAGTAGGCCTAGAAAAGGATGTGTGTGCACCGTGGTTGTTTAATAAAAATTATAGATGGGGTTGTAAGAGAAGTAAATGTGAGGGTCTTGGCAAAAGGCGTGGAGTTAAAGATAAGAATCACACATTGAAGTGGGAGTTATCACAGTTGCTCTTTGCTGAGGGACACTGTGCTCTTGGGAGATTCTGAAGAGAAGTTGCAGAGATTGGGGGAATGAATTTGGTAGGGTGTGCAAAAGAAGAAAATTAAAAGTGAATACAGGAAAGAGTAAGGTTATGAGGATAACAAAAAGATTAGGTGATGAAGAATGGGATATGATTGGAGGGAAAGAGCAGGGAGGAGGTGAATTGTATTCAGATATTTGGGAGTGGAGTGTCAGCGGATGGGTCTATGAAAGATGAGGTGAATCACAGAATTGGTGAGGGGGAAAAGGGTGAGTGGTGCACTTAGGAGCCTGTGGAGACAAAGAACTTGTCCTTGGAGGCAAAAGGGGAATGTATGAGAGTATAGTTTTACCTACGCTCTTATATGGGTGTGGAAGCATGGGTGATGAATGTTGCAGCGAGGAGAAGGCTGGAGGCAGTGGAGATGTAATGTCTGAGGAATGTGTGGTGTTTAATATAATGCAGAGAGTTCGTAGTTGGAAGTTAGGAGGAGGTGCGGGATTACCAAAACTGTTGTCCAGAGGGCTGAGGAAGGGTTGTTGAGGTGGTTTGGACATGTAGAGAGAATGAAGCGAACAGAGTGACTTCAAGAGTGTATCAGATTGTAGTGGAAGGGAAGGCGGGGTAGAGGTCGGCCTAGGAAAGGTTGGAGGGAAGGGGTAAAGGAGGTTTTTTGTGCGAGGGGCTTGGACTTCAGCAGGCATGCGTGAGCGTGTTTGATAGGAGTGAATGGAGACAAATGGTTTTTAATACTTGACGTGCTGTTGGAGTGTGAGCAAAGTAGCATTTATGAAGGGATTCAGGGAAACCGGCAGGCTGGACTTGAGTCCTGGAGATGGGAAGTACAGTGCCTGCACTCTGAAGGAGGGGTGTTAATGTTGCAGTTTAAAAAAATGTAGTGTTAAATCACCCTTCTGGTAAGACAGTGATGGAGTGAATGATGGTGAAAGTTTTTATTTTTCTGGCCACCCTGTCTTGGTGGAAATCGGCCAGTGTGCTAATAAATAAATAAAATATATAAATTTTATAAATATATTAAATATATTATATAATATTATATATAAATATATATATAAATATAATATAAATATAATAAATATATAAATATATATATATAAATATATATATATATATATATATAAAATATATATATATAAATATATTATTATATATATATTATATATATATATATTATAATATATATATATATTATATATATATTATATATATATTTTATATATAATTTTATGCAATAAGATCACAGTAAAAAAGGTTTATTTCAGAATATGCAAAACAACCACCCTGAAAAAAATAGAGAAATTCCAAGCGCTTTCGGGACTAGTCACGAAGCGCTTGGAATTTTCTATTCTTTCAGAGTGGTTGTTTTGCATATATATATATATACATTATATATATATTTTATAATTATATATATATATATATATATATATATATATATATATATATATATTATATATAAATGGGGGGGAAATAAATGGGATTAAATTGGAGTATCTGGGGAGAGTTAGAGCAAAGGAAGGGGTAGCAGTAATGTTGAAAGGATCAGTTATGGAAGGAGAAAAGAGAATATGAATGTGTAATTCAAGAATTATGTGGATTAAAGTAAAGGTTGGATGTGAAAAGTGGGTCATAAAAAGCGTGTATGCACCTGGAGAAGAGAGGAAAGTAGAGGAGAGAGAGGATTTTGGGAGATGTGTTAAGTGAAAGTATGGAGCCTTTGAACCAAGTGAGAGAGTAATTGTGGTAGGGGGCCTGAATGCTAAAGTAGGAGAAACTTTTAGAGAGGGTGTGGTAGGTAAGTTTGGGGGGGCCAGGTGTAAATGATAATGGGAGCCTTTGATTAAACTATGTATAGAAAGGGGTTAGTTTAGGTATACATATTTTAAGAAAAAGAGGATAAATAAGTATACATGATATGATGTAGGGCGAAATGGGCAGTAGTTTGTTGATTATGTATTGGTAGATAAAAAAACTGTTGAGTAGACTTCAGGATGTACATGTTTATAGAGGGGCCACAGATATATCAGATCACTTTCTAGTTGTAGCTACACTGAGAGTAAAAGGTAGATGGGATACAAGGAGAAAAGAAGCATCAGGGAAGAGAGAGGTGAAGGTTTATAAACTAAAAGAGGAGGCAGTTAGGGTAAGATATAAACAGCTATTGAAGGATAGATGGGCTAATGAGAGCATAGGCAATGGGGTCGAAGAGGTATGGGGTAGGTTTAAAAATGTAATGTTAGAGTGTTCAGCAGAAGTTTGTGGTTACAGGAAGTGGGTGCAGGAGGGAAGAGGACGATTGGTGGAATGATGATGTAAAGAGAGCAGTAAGGAGAAAAAATTAGCATATGAGAAATTTTTACAAGTAGAAGTGATGCAAGGAGGGAAGAGTATTATGGAGAAAAAGAGAGAGGTTAAGAGAGTGGTGAAGCAATGTAAAAAGAGAGCAAATTAGAGAGTGGGTGAGATGTTATCAACAAATTTTGTTGAAAATAAGAAAAAGTTTTGGGGGTGAGATTAACAAGTTAAGGAAGCCTAGAGAACAAATGGATTTGTCTTATAAAAAAGAAGAGGAGAGTTATTAAATGGAGGTTAGAGGTATTTGGGGAAAATGGAGGGAAAATTTTTGGGGGTTGTTAAAATTTTATAAGATAGGGAAGTGGATTTTCGTGTATAGGGCAAGGAGGAATAACATCTTTTGGAGTGAGGAAGAGCCAGTTGTGAGTTGGGGGAAAATTTGTGAAGCAGAGGTAAAAAGAAAGGGGG
>NC_069469.1:5545339-5582463 GCF_026875155.1 Cherax quadricarinatus | reverse complement strand
TTCACGCTCATGTTGTACCCACGCTCATGTTAATATCTCTAGTAAGGCCGATGTATGCAGGGGATGAGATGAAAAGCTGTAAGCCTTCTCCCTGGAAGCTGGCTGCCTTGAATCAAAGTCTAGCGCAAGCTGGACTCCAAGGTATTGGTCCAGTGTGGTGAGTTTGGTATAGCACTGCGTACCTTGTTCCAAGGTTCGTAAGTTCGAGTCTCCTTCAGCCAGAGATCAGCGTTTATATATATATATATATATATATATATATATATTATATATATATATATATATATATATATATATATATATATAAATATATATATATATATATATATTATATATATATATATATATATATATATATATATATAATATATATATATATATATATATATATATATATAATATATATATATATAATATTATCACACTGGCCGATTCCCACCAAGGCAGTGTGGCCCGAAAAAGAAAAACTTTCACCATCATTCACTCCATCACTGTCTTGCCAGAAGGGTGCTTTACACTACAGTTTTTAAACTGCAACATTAACACCCCTCCTTCAGAGTGCAGGCACTGTACTTCCTATCTCCAGGACTCAAGTCCGGCCTGCCGGTTTCCCTGAACCCCTTCAAATGTTACTTTGCTCACACTCCAACAGCACGTCAAGTATTAAAAACCATTTGTCTCCATTCACTCCTATCAAACACGCTCACGCATGCCAGCTTGAAGTCCAAGCCCCTAGCACACAAAACCTCCTTTACCCCCTCCCTCCAACCTTTCCTAGGACGACCCCTACCCCGCCTTCCTTCCACTACAGACTGATACACTCTTGAAGTCACTCTGTTTCGCTCCATTCTCTCTACATGTCCGAACCACCTCAACAACCCTTCCTCAGCCCTCTGGACAACAATTTTGGTAATCCCGCACCTCCTCCTAACTTCCAAACTACGAATTCTCTGCATTATATTCACACCACACATTGCCCTCAGACATGACATCTCCACTGCCTCCAGCCTTCTCCTCGCTGCAACATTCATCACCCACGCTTCACACCCATATAAGAGCGTTGGTAAAACTATACTCTCATACATTCCCCTCTTTGCCTCCAAGGACAAAGTTCTTTGTCTAAACAGACTCCTAAGTGCACCACTCACCCTTTTCCCCTCATCAATTCTATGATTCACCTCATCTTTCATAGACCCATCCGCTGACACGTCCACTCTCAAATATCTAAATACATTCACCTCCTCCATACTCTCCCCCTCCAATCTGATATCCAATCTTTCATCACCTAACTTTTTTTTATCCTCAACCTTATCTTTCCTTTTCTCTTTTAATTTTTTCTTTTGCCACCCTACCAAATTCATTCACCAATCTCTGCAACTTCTCTTCAGAACTCCCAAGAGCACATGTCATCAGCAAAAGCAACTGTGACAACCCCCACTTTACGTGTGATTCTTTATCTTTAACTCCACGCCTTTTCCCAAAGGGACCCCACATTTACTTCTCTTTACAACCCCTCTATATATATATTAAACAACCACGTGACACACACATCCTTTCCTAAGGCCACTTTTACTGGAAATAATTTCCCTCTTTCCTACATACCTAACTTACCTTTCCAACCTCGAAAAACTCTTCACTGTTTTCAGTAACCTACCCCTACACCATAAACTTGCAACTCTGCCACTTTGCCCCCCTATCCACCCTGTCATACGCCTTTTCCAAAAATCATAAATGCCAAAAAGACCTCTTTAGCCTTATCTAAATACTGTTCCTTATTTTTTTCACTGAAAACCTGGTCCCACACCCCCTACCTTTCCTAAAGCCTCCTTTTCATCTCTATCCTATTCCCGTCTTACTCTTAATTCTTTCAATAATAACTTACCATAACTTACCAGTATATCAACGCTTACCCCCCTCTTAATTTTTGCACCCCTTTTTTATCCCCTTTGCCTTTATAAAAAGGGAACTAGCATCCCCCCCCCTTCCCAACCCCCTATACCACCCCCCCCTTTTAAATTTTTAAAAAATTACCCAACCCTCCCTTACCCCCCTTTTTAAATTTCTACTTTTCCCCCCCCCCTTCCCCCCCCCATTTACACTGCCCCCCCTTCCCCCCCTACAAGGGTTTCCTCCCCCCTTAAAAAATTTTCCCCCTTCCCTATCCAAAAATCACACTTTATTTATCCCTTTAACAATTCCTCAAAATATTCACTCCATTTTCCCCCAATACCCTAACTCCCATTTAAAACTCTCCTCTCCTATTTTTAACTGAAAATCCCTTTTTCCACCCCCCCCCCCCCCAAAATTTTTTCTTATTTTCAACAAAATTTGTTGATAACATCTCACCCACCTCTCTTTTTGCTCTCTTTTTCTTTGTTTCACCACTTCTTCTTTGAAAAAAACTTCCATATCTCCTTTTCCCCCTCCCCACCCACTTTCCTGTAACCTCAAACTTCGCTGAACACTCTAACACTACATTTTTAAACCACCCCATACCTTTTCGACCCCATTGCCTATGCTCTCTTAGGCCATCTTCCTCCAATAGCTGTTTATATTTACCCTAACTGCCTCCTCTTTTTGTTTATAAACCTTTACCCTCTCTTCCCCATGCTTCTATTCTCCTTGTATCCCCTCTACCTTTTATCTCAGTGTAGCACAAATAAAAAGTGATCTGATAATCGTGGGCCCCCTTAAACATGTACTCCGAAGTCTAGTCAACAGTCTTTTTTAAAACCCAAACATAATCCAACAAAAATCTGTCATTTCGCCCTACATCATTCAGTATACTTATTTATCCCCTTTTCTTTAAAAAGTAACCTAAACTAAACCCCTTTTTAAACAAAGTTTAATCAAAGGCCCCATTACATTTACACGTGGCACCCCAAACTTACCTACCACACCCCCCTAAAATTTCTCCTACTTTAGCATTCAATCCCCTCAACAATTTCTCTCTCACTTGGTTCAAAGGTTCCATACATTTAATTAACATCTCCCAAAATCTCTCTCTCTCATCTAACTCCTCCCCTTCTCCAGGTGCATACACGCTTATTAGACCCACTTTTTACATCCAAACCTTTTTTTTAATCCACATAATTTGTGAATTTTTCACCTTTTGTATTTTCTTTTCTCCTTTCCCTAATGATCCTTCAACATTTCTGCTACCCTTCCTTTGCTCTAACTCTCTCAGAACCCAGATTTAATCCCATTTATTTCCCCCCCCATTTTATATATATATATATATATATATATTATATATAATATATTATATATATATATATATATATATATATAATATATATATATAAATATATATATATAAATATTTATTTATTTATTAGCACCTGGCCATTTCCACCAAGGCAGGGTGGCCAGAAAAAAAAAACTTTTACCATCTTCACTCCATCACTGTGTTACCCAAGGGTGATTTACACTACATTTTTTTAAAATGCAACATTAACACCCCTCCTTTCAGATGCAGGGACTGTATTCCCATCTCCAGGACTCAGTCCAGCCTGCCGGTTTCCCGAATCCCCTTTAAAATGTTACTTTTCTCACCTCCAACAGCACTCAAGTAATTTTTAAAAACCCTTTTGCTTTCCCTTCACCCCTATTTAAACACCCTCATGCATGCCTGCTGGAAGTCCAAGCCCCTCGCACAAAAAACCTCCTTTACCCCCTCCCTCCAACCTTTCCTAGGCCGACTCCTACCCCGCCTTCCTTCCGCTACAGACTGATACACTCTTGAAGTCATTCTGTTTCTCTCCCTTCTCTCTAGATGTCCGAACCATCTAACAAACCCTTCCTAAGCCGTCGGGACAACTTTTTTGGCAATCTCGCACCACCTCCTAACTTCCAAGCTACGAATTCTCTGCATTATATTCACACCACACATTGCCCTCAGACATGACATCTCCACTGCCTCCAGCCTTCTCCTCGCTGCAACATTCATCACCCATGCTTCACACCCATATAAGGGCGTTGGTAAAACTATACTCTCATACATTCCCCTCTTTGCCTCCAAGGACAAAGTTCTTTGTCTCCACAGACTCCTAAGTGCACCGTTCATCCTTTTCCCCTCATCAATTCTATGATTCACCTCATCTTTCATAGACCCATCCGCTGACACGTCCACTCCCAAATATCTGAATACATTCACCTCCTCCATACTCTCTCCCTTCTGTCTGATATTCAGTCTTTCACCACCTAATCTTTTTGTTATCCTCATAACCTTTCTCTTTCCTGTATTCACTTTTAATTTTCTTCTTTTACATTCCCTACCAAATTCATTCACAAATCTCTGCAACTTCTCTTCAGAATCTCCCAAGAGCACAGTGTCATCAGCAAAAAGCAACTGTGATAACTCCCACTTCATGTGTGATTCTTTATCTTTTAACTCCACGCCTCTTGCCAAGACCCTCGCATTTACTTCTCTTACAACCCTATCTATAAATATATTAAACAACCACGGTGACATCACACATCCTTGTCTAAGGCCTACTTTTACTGGGAAATAATTTCCCTCTTTCCTACATACTCTAACTTGAGCCTCACTATCCTCGTAAAAACTCTTCACTGCTTTCAGTAACCTACCTCCTACACCATACACTTGCAACATCTGCCACATTGCCCCCTATCCACCCTGTCATACACCTTTTCCAAATCCATAAATGCCACTAAGACCCCTTTAGTCTTATCTAAATACGGTTCACTTATTTGTTTCACTGTAAAACCTGGTCCCCCACCCCCCCTCCCTTTTTCCTAAACCCTCCTTGTTATTTTGCTATCCTATTCTCCGTCCTACTTTTAAATTTCCCTTCAATAAATCTTTTCCCTTTCCTTTACCAGGTTACAAAAAGGACTTTTCTCCCTATTTTTTTCCCACTCTCTTTTGCCCCCTTTGCCTTTTTAAAAAGGGAAAAACTTCCCTGCTCTCTGCCAATCCCTAGGTCCCTTACCCTCTTCCATTAATTTTTTAAATAATAGCCCCAAAACCACTCCAAAACTATACCCCCACCTGCTTTTAAATTTCTATTTTACCCATCAATCCCGGGCTCCCTTTCCCCCCCTTTCTTTTTTTTTACCTACTGCCTCAGGGAATTTTCCCCCCCACTCACAACTGGCTTTCCTAAATCCTAAAATTTGTTTTTCCTCCTTGCCCTATACACGAAATCACAGTTTCCCCTATCTTCATAAAACATTTAAATTCCTAAAAAATATTCCCCCCCATTTTCCCCAAATCCCTCTAACTTCCCATTTAATAACTCTCCTCCCCTTTTTTTAAAACTGACAAAACCCAATTTGTTCTTTTGGTTTTCTTAATTTTTAAATTACCCCAAAACTTTTTTTATTTTAAAAAATTTTTGGGTTTGAAAAAACATTACCCACTCTTCTTTTGCTCTCTTTTTTTTTGCTTCACAATTATTTACCCTCTTTTTTTTTCTCCATATACTCTTCCCTGTTGCATCACTTCTATTTTTGTAAAAACTTCTCATAGGGCAAATTTTTTCTCCCTTACTACTCTCTTTACATCTTTTTTTCCCAACCAATCGCTCCTTTCCCTCCTGCCCCCCCAATTTTCCCCTGAAAACCACAAACTTCTGCTGAACACTCTAACATTTCATTTTTAAACCTCCCCCCCAACCTCTTCGAACCCCATTGCCTATGCTCTCATTACCCCCATCTATCCTCCAAAAAATTTGTTTTTTTTTTCCCTAACTGCCCCCCTCTTTTTTTTTTATAAATCTTCCCCTCTCTTTCCCGAGCCTATTCTCCTTGTACCCCAATCTCCCTTTTTACTTCAGTGTAGCTAAATTAAAAAAGTGATCTGATATTTTCTGTGGCCCCTCTATAAACTTGTACACCCTGAAGTCTAGTCAACAGTCTTTTATCTACCCCAAAACTAATCCCAAAAAATACTGTCATTTTGCCCTAATTTTTATTTTTGTTTTCCTTTTTTATCCCCTTTTTCTTAAAAAAATGTATTACCTAAACTAAATCCTTTCTATACAAAGTTCAATCAAAAGGGGTCCCATTATCTTTACACGTGGCCCCCCAAAATTTCCCACCACTCCCCCCCCTAAAAAGTTTCTCCTACTTTAGCATTCAGGTCCCCCCTTTCCCCAATTTCTTTCTCACTTGGGGTTTAAAGGCTCCCCATACATTCACTTAACATCTCCCAAAAAACTCTCTCTTTTCATCTCACCCTTTTCTTCTCCAGGTGAATACCAAAGCCTTTTTTTTATGCCCCCTTTTCGCTCCAACTTTAAATTTAATCCCCTAATCCTTGGGGAAAAATTTCACATTCATATTTCTTTTTTCCTTTCCCTAACAGATCCCAACATTTCACTACCCCTTTTCCTTTGCTAACTCTCTCGATTTCTCCAGATTTAATCCCATTTATTTCCCCCACCCAAACTCCCCACCCCCCTTTGCTTTGTTTTGCCCTTAGGGCCAGGACATCCAACTTCTTTTCATTCATAACATCAGAAATCATCTATTTCTTGTCACACCGACTACATCCACGCACATTCAAGCATCCCAGTTTTATAAAGTTTTTTCTTCTCTTTTTTAGTAATGTCTACAGGGAAAGGGGTTACTGGGCCCATTGCTCTCTCTCTCTCTCTCTCTCTCTCTCTCTCTCTCTCTCTAAGATATATAAAATATATATAATATATATATATATATAAAATATATATATATATATAAAATATATATATATATTATATATTTTATATATATATATATTTTATATATATATATATTAATATATATATATTATATATATTATGCAATAAGATCTCAGTAAACCAGGTGATATCACAAAATGCAAAACAACCACTGTGAAATAATAGTGAAGTTCTAAGCGCTTTCGTGACTTCACATTATAAAGAAACTATAAAAAAAATCGAAGGAAGGCATATAAAGGGTCAAGACTGCACCTCATCATCACGTCCCACAACAAAGCAACACCTCACACACGCGTGACGACACCCAACTCTGTGAAACACACCTAATGGGCTAAGAATGGGCTAAGATATGTATAAATTTTACTGTTGAGTTTGAAGCAAATAACTCATAGCCTTTCCTAGAAAACAATGACTTTAATTTTAAAATTTACAGAGAACCAACAAATAACTGTTCCTATGTACACTATTATTCTTGACATCAAGATAAAGTTAAACTGTCTGTGTTCTCATCAATGTTTTTGAGAACTTTACGTATTTGTAGTCCAGAGTTCATAGATGAAGAAATATAAAAAAATTATGAAATAGCTAATGATCTAAGATACCCAAGAAATGTAATTGATATATCTTTTAAAATTGCTAGAAATACTTTTTACAACCCAAAAAGGGACAACCAGCCTTATTCAACTAAAAATATGTTGGTTCTCCCTTACCATGAAAACTTGGTTGATATGCCTTCTCTTCTTAAAACTTTTAATATCAAAGTTGTATTTAAAAATCTTGATACAGAAAAAAACTTTTGGTAAAGAATTCCCCCCAAAATGCTGACGGATGTGTCTATAAGATTCCTTGTAAAATTTTGGGCGATAAAGTTTATTACGGTCAAACTGGTAAAAGTCTCGAACTAAGATTAAAACAACATAAATATAGCATTAGAACTGGACAAGATTCCAATGCTCTATTTATTCATGTAAGAGATTTTAACCATCCAATTGATTTTCAAAAAGTTGAGAAAGTAGTATCAAGCAAGTCCATGGTCGACAGGAATATAATTGAATCTTGTTTCATAAAAAGCAGTTTTGAAAAAATTATGAATATTTCCTTTGGTTTATACAAATTGGATTCATTTATAATTAATAAAATTTGGGAAGAATTTAATGATACATTAAACAAGTAATAAATTTTAATGACTCACGAAATCGTAATGACACGATCGCAAACAAACCATACCACGAAATTAAGACACATGTGCAACATCTGGGTATCTTTATTGTAGACGTTTCGCAATCCAGTGGCTTTATCAATACAGATTCTTGGACATAACTTGAAGACAGTAGAACTATGTACAGAAGATGAGGTAATTAGTCCCTCAACCTTGGAGTAGGTGCGAAGAGCACCGTAGTCGTGGAGTTTCTGAAGCAGAAGCAAGGAGCCTGGCGCTTATATGGTAATGTCAGGTGTAGCAGACGAAGGCATAGTCACTTCCCTTTGGGTAGGACCTACTTCCACTGGGGAATCCCGCCTACCAGTGATTATACCCTCGTCTGCTACACCTAACCTGACGTTAGTATATAAGCGCCAGACTCCTTGCTTCTGCTTCAAAATCTCCACGACTACGGTGCTCTTCGCACCAACTCCAAGGTTGAGGGACTAATTACCTCATCTTCTGTTACATAGTTCTACTGTCTTCAAGTTATGTCCAAGAATCTGTATTGATAAAGCCACTGGATGGCGAAACGTCTACAATAAAGATACCCAGATGTTGCACATGTGTCTTAATTTCATCTTGTCGGTATTATATACCATTCTTGCACAAACCATACCACCAAAGCCGTGAGTCGTGTTAACGGCTTTGAGGGGACTTGAGCTAGAGCTCGCCACGGCCACGCTAGATGGAGATTCGTCTGTAAAAACTTGCATTTGTGGTCACAGTGGTGCCTGTGCTAACCTTCCTATGGTGTAGAAATATACCTAGTTGGATGAATCTTATTGTGGCTAGCTGGTCCAGTGGCTAACGCGACGGGCTGGAGTTTTGAGACTCTATGACCGCGGGTTCTATTCCCGCCTGTGGTATGGTTAATAAATCTTAATTCTTGGGTAGAGTATTAGATGTATTTCACAGAGTCGGGTGTCGTAAGGTGTGTGTGAGTTGTAGCTTTGTTGTGGGATGTGATGGTCAGGTGTAGTCTTGACCCTTTATATGCCTTCCTTTGATGTACTGATAATGTGAGAAGTCATGAAAGTGCTTGGAATTTCACTATTATTTCACAGTAGTTGTTTTGCATATATTTATATATATTATATATTATATATATATATATATATAATATATATATATTTATATATATATATATTATATATATATATATATATATATCATATATATATATACTATATATATTTATATATATATATAATATTTTATATATATATAATATATATATAATATATATATTATATATATATATATATATATATATATATATATATATAATATATTAGCAATAAGATTTACAGTAAACAGGTGATTTCAGAATAGAGAATTTTCCCAAACGCTTTCGTGACACTCACATTATCAAGGAACCCAGTTTATATTTATATTATATATATGTATATATATGTATATAATATATTATATATATATATATATATTATATATATATATATTTATAATATTATATTAAAATATATATATATGTATATATATATATTAAGTTGCCCGACAACTGATGTTGCAATTAGGAAAATTATATCAACCAAAAATGATCACAAATGGATAGACAATAGATTAAAACATCTCATTGGTCAAAAGAGAGGCAAATACAGGTATAACAAAAGAGGAGAAAATCAATATATTCAATTAAAGATAGAAATAAAAACTGGAATAAGAAAAGCTAAAAGAGATTATAAGGTTAAACTAGCAAGGGATTCGAAGACTAATCTAAAATCTTACTTTGAGGTATATAGAGGGACAAGACTGGCCCACTCAAAAGTAACTCAGGTCAGATCACTGATGGTGATGGGGATGTTTGAAATTTTTAATTCTTATTTCCTCCCAGTTTTTACGCACGAAGATACTAACGAAATTCCAAAAATAATAAATTATGTAGATCAGGACAATAATAAACTATGCAGGACTAGGGTAACTAGTGATATAGTCTCAGAGAATAAGAGAAATTAAAACTGAACCAATCGCCAGTCTCTGATGAAGTGTTTACAAAGGTTTTAAAGGAATGTAAAGAGGAACTTAGCATACCTTTGGCTAATCTTTCCAACATATCACTAAAAAATGGCATAGTGGCAGACAAGTGAAAAATGGAAATGCAAGACCTGTTTATAAAGCAGGAGACAGTTCCTTAGCTTCGAACTATAGACCATAGTGGGAAAAATTATGGAATCAATAATTGCAGAGGAAAATTCGTAGCAATCTAGAAAGGCATAAATTGATTAATGAATCTCAGCATGATTTCACAAAGGGGCGTTCCTATCTTACGAATATACTAACTTTCTTCACCAAGGTATTTGAGGAGGTAGATCATGGTAATGAATATGATATTGTGTATATGGACTTCAGTAATGTTTTTGATAGAGTTCCACATCAGAGACTATTGAGGAAAATTAAGGCACACGGAATAGGAGGATAATTTTTTTCCTGAGTAGAGACGTGGTTGACAGACAGGCAGCAGAGAGTTTGCATCAATGGAAAGAAATCAGAGTGTGGGCACGTCACGAGTGGTGTTCCTCAGGGTTCAGTGTTGGGCCCCTTGTTTTTCACAATTTATATAAACGACATTGATGAGGGAATAAATGGCGACATAAGCAATTTTGCTGATAACACCAAAATAGGTTGCCTAATTCATTCTAATGAGGACATTAGAGCATTCCAGGATGATTTGAATAGACTGATGCAGTGGTCGGAGAAGTGGCAGATGCAGTTTAATATAGACAAATGCAAAGTTCTAAACATTAGACAAGAAAATAACCATGCCACATATAAACTAAATAATGTAGATCTTAATATTACTGATTGCAAAAATGATTTGGGAGTTCTGGTTAGTAGTAATCTGAAGCCAAGACAACAGTGCATAAGTGCTTGCAATAAAGCTAACAGAATTCTTGGCTTCATATCAATAAGTATAAATAATAAGAGTCCTCAGGTTGTTTTTTAACTCTAGATATCTTTGGTTAGGCCTCATTTTTCCACACCTTGTCGGTATCACCATGGATATAAATACTCTGGGAAACGTACAAAGGAGGATTACAAAGTTGATCCCATGTATTAGAAATCTTCCCCATGAGGATAGACTGAGGGCCCTGAATCTGCACTCTCTAGAAAGGCGTAGAATTAGGAGGGATATGATTGAGGTGTATAAATGGAAAACAGGAATAAATAAAAGGGATGTAAATAGTGTGCTAAAAATATCTAGCCAAGACAGGACTCGCAGCAATGGTTTAAAGCTGGAAAAATCAAATTCAGGAAGGTTATAGGAAAGCACTGGTTTGGTAATAGAGTTGTGGATAAGTGGAAAAAACTCCTGATAACAGTCATAGAAGCTAAAACGTTGTGTAGTTTTATGAATAGGTTGGATAAACACATGAGTGTGTGTAGGTGGGTGTGAGTAGAACCTAACTAGCTTTTGCTAATAGGTCTGATGCCGTGCTCCTTCCTTAAGTGGATGTGACCTAACGTGACCTGACACTGCAGCAGCCCTGCTGCAGCGTTCCTTCTTTCTTATGTTTTTACGTTCAAAATTATGTATAAACCTTGGCAAAGGTTGATCTGCGTGACTTTTCCACACCATGTTTCCCAACACTTGAACTTGAACCTCAATTTCTAATACCCATGGCTTACCCCTTCCAATTTTTTTTGCATAAACAGCAACATCAATGTCAGAGGAAACGATCTCCTATGTAATATCAGAAGAAATAAAAAAAATAAGTAAATAACTTTCGAAGGTCGATTAATAATGTATATTGTAAGACGGTGTCTAAAATTTTAGTGTGTTATCGAGGCAGGAGAATATCTTAATCTGTGGGTCAATGGAGGTATTGGTGATCTTCTAGAGTTGGAGAAACTACTGTCTTCGCTGGTTGGTTGTAGCACACGTCAGATGTAAGGAAGTCACGAGGAATTAAAGTTTCTCACTGTAAGTCCAGTTGCTGGATCTACCTCCCAATTTATGACACATCTCCTACAGGGTTACTACGCCGGCAGCATCAGCTGGCTAAAACAAAAAAGCAAGAGACTGGTTACAAGACAGTTATCAGAAAGACACGGATCGTAATTGTACTTTAATGTCATTACAGGTAACCAAATTAAACAAAATTTTGACAATATTTCTGGTATCGCGCCCTACCTTGGTGTCCTGCAGCTCCGTCGCTAGCGCACTCAACTCACCTCCGGAATACCAAGCTCCCGTATGGCTGGAAAACATTACGACGTGTTTCCATAAGACACCTACTGTCCATGTTACCCCATCAGTATAAAATGGGTACCTGGGTGTTAGTGGACTGGTGTGGGTCGCATCCTGGGACACTGACCTAATTTGCCCGAAATACTCTGCATAACAAGGGGTTTTCTATATAGTAGTATGTCATTGATGTAAGGTAAGGTCTATGTACCTTGTACATGTACTTGTAGAAATAAAGACATTATTATACCTGATCAGGAGAAGAGTAGAGGTGAAGTAATCACCTCAACCCTAAACCAAACCAGGATTACAAACTGTTACAACGACTCACTGTAACAGTTTATCGGAATCTGAAATACATTAATCCCTATTGGCAGTGTCTTCCCTCACAACCAGCTTGAAATTTTTAGTCATGTTCCTAAAGAAGATTATCAGCTAATTTAGTGAAAACAATTATTATTACTAGGAACACTGTACAGGTGCCATAACAGGAGAAAGTTTTACTAGGAACACTGTACAGGTGCCATAACAGAAGAAAGTTTTACTAGGAACACTGTACAGGTGCCATAACAGGAGAAAGTTTTACTAGGAACACTGTACAGGTGCCATAACAGGAGAAAGTTTTACTAGGAACACTGTACAGGTGCCATAACAGGAGAAAGTTTTACTAGGAACACTGTACAGGTGCCATAACAGGAGAAAGTTTTACTAGGAACACTGTACAGGTGCCATAACAGGAGAAAGTTTTACTAGGAACACTGTACAGGTGCCATAACAGAAGAAAGTTTTACTAGGAACACTGTACAGGTGCCATAACAGGAGAAAGTTTTACTAGGAACACTGTACAGGTGCCATAACAGGAGAAAGTTTTACTAGGAACACTGTACAGGTGCCATAACAGGAGAAAGTTTTACTAGGAACACTGTACAGGTGCCATAACAGGAGAAAGTTTTACTAGGAACACTGTACAGGTGCCATAACAGGAGAAAGCTTTACTAGGAACACTGTACAGGTGCCATAACAGAAGAAAGTTTTACTAGGAACACTGTACAGGTGCCATAACAGGAGAAAGCTTTACTAGGAACACTGTACAGGTGCCATAACAGGAGAAAGTTTTACTAGGAATACTGTACAGGTGCCATAACAGGAGAAAGTTTTACTAGGAACACTGTACAGGTGCCATAACAGGAGAAAGTTTTACTAGGAACACTGTACAGGTGCCATAACAGAAGAAAGTTTTACTAGGAACACTGTACAGGTGCCATAACAGGAGAAAGCTTTACTAGGAACACTGTACAGGTGCCATAACAGAAGAAAGTTTTACTAGGAACACTGTACAGGTGCCATAACAGGAGAAAGTTTTACTAGGAACACTGTACAGGTGCCATAACAGGAGAAAGTTTTACTAGGAACACTGTACAGGTGCCATAACAGGAGAAAGTTTTTACTAGGAACACTGTACAGGTGCCATAACAGGAGAAAGTTTTACTAGGAACACTGTAAAGGTGCCATAACAGGAGAAAGTTTTACTAGGAACACTGTACAGGTGCCATAACAGGAGAAAGTTTTACTAGGAACACTGTACAGGTGCCATAACAGAAGAAAGTTTTACTAGGAACACTGTACAGGTGCCATAACAGGAGAAAGCTTTACTAGGAACACTGTACAGGTGCCATAACAGAAGAAAGTTTTACTAGGAACACTGTACAGGTGCCATAACAGGAGAAAGTTTTACTAGGAACACTGTACAGGTGCCATAACAGGAGAAAGTTTTACTAGGAACACTGTACAGGTGCCATAACAGGAGAAAGTTTTACTAGGAACACTGTACAGGTGCCATAACAGGAGAAAGTTTTACTAGGAACACTGTACAGGTGCCATAACAGGAGAAAGTTTTACTAGGAACACTGTACAGGTGCCATAACAGAAGAAAGTTTTACTAGGAACACTGTACAGGTGCCATAACAGGAGAAAGTTTTACTAGGAACACTGTACAGGTGCCATAACAGGAGAAAGTTTTACTAGGAACACTGTACAGGTGCCATAACAGGAGAAAGTTTTACTAGGAACACTGTACAGGTGCCATAACAGGAGAAAGTTTTACTAGGAACACTGTACAGGTGCCATAACAGGAGAAAGCTTTACTAGGAACACTGTACAGGTGCCATAACAGGAGAAAGTTTTACTAGGAACACTGTACAGGTGCCATAACAGGAGAAAGTTTTACTAGGAACACTGTACAGGTGCCATAACAGGAGAAAGTTTTACTAGGAACACTGTACAGGTGCCATAACAGGAGAAAGCTTCCTTGGAGACAGTTCCGGGGGTCAACGCTGCCGCGGCTCGGTCTGTGACCAGGCATCATGGCGGATGAAAGCGTGATCAACTAGGCTGTTACTGTTGGTCGCACGCAATCCAACGTACGAACCTCAGCCCGGCGGTTCAGGTACTGACTTTCTTTCGGTGCTTGTCCAGTGCCAGCTTGAAGACTGCCAGGGGTCTGTTGGTAATCCCCCTTATGTGTGCTGGGAGGCAGTTGAACAGTCTCGGGCCCCTGACACTTATTGTATGGTCTCTTAACGTGCTAGTGACACCCCTGCTTTTCATTGGGGGGATGGTGCATCGTCTGCCAAGTCTTTTGCTTTCGTAGTGAGTGATTTTCGTGTGCAAGTTCGGTACTAGTCCCTCTAGGATTTTCCAGGTGTATATAATCATGTATCTCTCCCGCCTGCGTTCCAGGGAATACAGGTTCAGGAACCTCAAGCGCTCCCAGTAATTGAGGTGTTTTATCTCCGTTATGCGCGCCGTGAAAGTTCTCTGTACATTTTCTAGGTCGGCAATTTCACCTGCCTTGAAAGGTGCTGTTAGAGTGCAGCAATATTCCAGCCTAGATAGAACAAGTGACCTGAAGAGTGTCATCATGGGCTTGGCATCTCTAGTTTTGAAGGTTCTCATTATCCATCCTGTCATTTTTCTAGCAGATGCGATTGACACAATGTTATGGCCCTTGAAGGTGAGATCCTCCGACATGATCACTCCCAGGTCTTTGACAGTGGTTTCTCGCTCTATTTTGTGGAAGAAATTTGTTTTGTACTCTGATGAAGTTTTAATTTCCTCATGTTTACCATATCTGAGTAATTGAAATTTCTCATCGTTGAACTTCACATTGTTTTCTGCAGCCCACTAAAAGATTTGGTTGATGTCCGCCTGGAGCCTTGCAGTGTCTGCAATGGAAGACACTGTCATGCAGATTCGGGTGTCATCTGCAAAGGAAGACACGGTGCTGTGGCTGACATCCTTGTCTATGTCAGATATGAGGATGAGAAACAAGATGAGAGCGAGTACTGTGCCTTGTGGAGCAGAGCTTTTCACCGTAGCTGCCTCGGACTTTACTCTATTTACTACTACTCTTTGTGCTCTGTTTGTGAGGAAATTAGAGATCCATCTACCATCTTTTCCTGTTATTCCTTTAGCACGCATTTTGTGCGCTATTACGCCATGGTCACACTTGTCGAAGGCTTTTGTAAAGTCTGTATATATTACATCTGCATTCTTTTTGTCTTCTAGTGCATCTAGGACCTTGTCGTAGTCATCCAGTAGCTGAGACAGACAGGAGCGACCTGCTCTAAACCCATGTTGCCCTGAGTTGTGCAATTGATGGGTATATAGATGGGTGGTGATCTTGCTTTTTAGGACCCTTTCAAAGATTTTATGATTTAGGATGTTAGTGCTGTCGGTCTGTAGTTCTTTGCTATTGCTTTACTGCCCCCTTTGTGGAGTGGGGCTATGTCTGTTGTTTTTAGTAACTGTGGGACGACCCCCGTGTCCATGCTCCCTCTCCATAGGATGGAAAAAGCTCATGATAGGGGCTTCTTGCAGTTCTTGATGAACACGGAGTTCCATGAGTCTGGCCCTGGGGCAGAGTGCATGGGCATGTCATTCATCGCCTGTTCGAAGTCAATTGGTATCAGGATATTATCAGATAGGCATGTGTTAACCAGATTCTGTGGCTCCCATAAAAAAATAATTTTGATCTTCGACTCTCAGTCTGGTTAGCGGCTTGCTAAAAACTGAGTCATATTGGGACTTTAGTAGCTCACTCATTTCCTTGCTGTCATCTGTGAAGGACCCATCTGACTGACAACAGTTACTGCAGGAAAACTTTACTGACTGACAACAGTAACAGAAGGAAAACTTGTCTGACTGACAACAGTTACTGACTCACATCAATTACTGCAGGAAAACTTTACTGACTAACTACAGTTACTGCTGGAAGACTACTTGGTAATAAATGGTATAAAATACCGACACAATGGAAATATAAACGCAAATGCAGTATAATGTGATCCTTTATTGACAACGTTTCACCCACACAGTGGACTTTCTCAAGTCACACACGGATCTACCTGGGGTTGGAAGGTACGAGAGTATTTATAGTCAGAATGTTGAGGTCAGGTGAAGAATGTTGAGGTCAGGTGAAGAATGCTGCATCTGATGATCTACCGGGTGGGGTTATAGAGTCTTGGGTAGCTAGGCAGGGGTATTGGACAAGTTGTAGACCTTCTGCAGTGTTCTATGTTCTTATGTGGGATAGCGATGAAGAAGTTTCTTGGCGAGTGGTTCAGCTATGTTATAGAAGCCATTGTTCTGGTTGAAATTGTTGGTTATAGAGATAAACGATGATTCCAGGATTCTTCTGTATTGATCCACCCCACCCGGTGGATCATCAGATGCAGCATTCTTCACCTGACCTCAACATAAATACTCTCGTACCTTCCAACCCCAGGTAGATCCGTGTGTGACTTGAAAAAGCCCACTGTGTGGGTGAAACGTTGTCAATAAAGGATCACATTATACTGCATTTGTGTTTATATTTCCATGGAAGACTACTTACTGAGGACAGTTACTGAAGGAAGACCCTACTGTCTCACGACAGTAGCTGCAGGAAGACTCTACTCTCTCACTACAGTTACTGCAAAAACCCTTAGCGGGACGTTACGGGGAAACGTTTTTGCTGATTTACGACTGCACTAAACCCCCCAAAAACATTACTGCGGAAACCCTTCTGAGACACATTACGGGGGCCCCAAAAACTGACCGGGGAAAAAACTCTATGTCTCAACAGTTAGGGGAAAATTCTCTGACTGACGATTACGCGAAATTTTTACTGATACTTTTTATTTCTAAAAATTTCCACTGCAAAAACCCCCTTAAATTCCTACTAAAAAAACAGTTAGGGAAAAACCCTTACTAACAAATTACTGATGGAAGGTTCAAGGAAAAACAGTTCTGGGCTAAAACTAAACCACTTTTACTGGGAAACCTTTACTGACAAAAAAATTACTGCCAAACTCACGATGAAATTTTTTGGGAAATTTTGATAAAACAGTTACGCAAAAACTCAGGGTACAACATTTACTGCGGAAACTCTTTGAACGTTTGCGGAAAAAATCTATGAAAATTTGGGCAAAGTTTCCGCCGGGGCCTGGGGAAAACTCACTGATAAAAAATTATGCGAAATTTTCTACTGCAACAGTTATCGAAAAAATTTTGACTGGACAAAGGTTTTTTTTAAACCACTGACTGACAATTTCTGCGAATTTTTTCCGAGAAAACTTTTCGGGGACCCCTATGAGACAATTTTACGCGGAAATCTATTTATGACACATTTTAAGGGAAAATTTATAAAGGGGTTTTTGGGGAAACCTACTGACAAAAAAGGGCGCGGAAACTTACTTAACTCAAACATTTAAGCGGAATCAACTAAAAAAAAATTTTCTGAAACTTATGACTGACAAATTTTTTGGGAATTAGGGGAAAAACCCCAAAAGGAAAAGACAAACCCCGACTCTTAAAGATTTTAATGTGAAAATTCTGCGGAAAATTATGCTGAAAAATTTCTGAAATTCTAACCTAAACATCCAAAAACTCTACTGACTTTTTTTCCCCGGGTCACTGAGAAACAGTTACTGTGGAAACTCTCTATACATTTTCGGGAAAAAAAAACTTCCCGAAACTCTACTGAGACGTTTTCCCGGGAAAAACCTACGACTAAACAGTTAGGGAAGAATTTTAAATGACTGCACGTTTTTTTGAAAATTTAAAATGTGACAACGTTCCTGCTAAAAGACCATTTTGCGGGGAAAAATTCTGCTGAACCATTACGCTAAAACCTTATCCTGGAAAAAATTTCGAAGATCTTTGAAACATTACTGGGGAAAAAATTCTAAAGGACCTTCGGGAAACTTTACTGCAAGGAAACTCTAAACCTTCCTGACAACATTTGGGGAAAATTAAGATGAAACAGTACTGATGAAAAAATATGTGCAACTTTTCCGGGAAAAATCTACTGATAAAAATTAAAGCAAAACCTAAAGATGAAAAATTTTAAAACCACTGAAAAACATTATGCGGAAGGACTTCTACGGGAAAACTTTTACTGCTAAAACCCAAAAAACAAATTATGCTTAAATTAAAAGACTACCATTACCGAAACTCTACGCGGGGGTTTATGCGGGAAAACTCTATTTTAAAAAAAAATTCTGAGGAAACATACTGGAAATTTTGGGGGGATTCTCTGACTGAAAAACATTTAGGGGGTTCTCAAAAAAATTCGGGGAAAAACTCTACTGAGGGCACTTTTCAAGACTTATTTCAAAACCGTTACTGCGGGGAAACCTGGGGAACTCTGCAAAGTTACTGCTGAAAAAGAAACCAAATTAAACGGGAAAAGACTCGGAAATCTTTGGAAAAATTTTTTGGAAACTCTATATGAAAACCGTTGTTTAACCCCTATTTGAAAACAGTTATGCTGGAAACTCTATTGATGAAACAGACTGTTTAAAACCATGACTGACAACAGTTTACTCGAAAAAACTGCTAAACAGTTACTGGGAAAACTATAGAAAAAATTTCCGGGGAAACCCCATGTGACAAACAGTTTGGGGGGAAACTCTATTGACAACAGTTTTTGGAAAACTCTCTAAACCAAACATTTTCGGGAAAAGGACCACTGACTGAAAGGGTTTTACTGCGGGGAAGACTCAATGACGACGACGTTACTGCAGGAAAATCTACTGACTGAACACAGTTCCCGCTAGAAGCCCCTTACTGACTGACAACAGTTACTGCTGGAAAACTCTACTGACTGACAACAGTTACTACTGGAAAACTCTACTGACTGACAACAGTTACTGCTGGAAAACTCTACTGACTGACAACAGATACTTTTTGAAAACTCTACTGATTGACAACAGTTACTGCTGAAAGACTCTACTGACTGACAACA
This sequence comes from Cherax quadricarinatus, assembly GCF_026875155.1. Lineage (NCBI taxonomy): Eukaryota > Metazoa > Arthropoda > Malacostraca > Decapoda > Parastacidae > Cherax > Cherax quadricarinatus. The sequence continues at coordinate 5,563,081 of NC_069469.1, read as the reverse complement.
GTTCCTGCTGGAAAACTCTACTGACTGACAACAGTTACTGCTGGAAAACTCTACTGACTGACAACAGTTACTTTTTGGAAAACTCTACTGATGACAACAGTTCTGCTGAAAACTCTACTGACTGACAACAGTCACTGCAGGAAGACTCTACTGACTGACAACAGTTCATGCTGGAAAACTCTACTGACTGACAACAGTTACTGCTGGAAAACTCTACTGACTGACAACAGATACTTTTTGAAAACTCTACTGATTGACAACAGTTACTGCTGAAAGACTCTACTGGCTGACACAGTTACTGCAGGAAAACTCTACTGACTGACAACAGTTACTGTTGCAAAAGTGTACTGATTGACAACAGTTACTGATGGAAGACTCAACTGATTGACAACAGTTACTGCTGGAAAACTCTACTGATTGATACAGTTACTGCCAGAAAACTCTACTGAGTGACAACAGTTACTCCTGGAAAACTCTACTGACTGAGAACAATTACTGCTGGAGAACTCTACTGACTGACAACAGTTACTGCCGGGAAACTCTACTGACTGACAACAGTTACTGCTGTAAAACTCTACTGACTGACGTCAGTTACTGCTGGAAAACTCTACTGACTGACAACAGTTAGTGCTGGAAAACTCTACTAACTGACAACAGTTACTCTTGGAAAACTCTACTGACTGACAACAGTTACTCCTGGAAAACTCTACTGAGTGACAACAGTTACTGCTGAAAATCTCAACTGACTTACAACAGTTACTGCTAAAAAACTCTACTGACTGACGACAGTTACTGCTGGAAAACTCTACTGACTAACAATAGTTACTGCTGGAAAACTCTTCTGACTGAGAACAGTTACTGCTGGAAAACTCTACTGACTGACAACAGTTACTGCTGGAAAACTCTACTGACTGACAACAGTTACTGCTGTAAAACTCTACTGACTGACAACAGTTACTGCTTGAAAACTCCACTGATTGACAACAGTTACTGCTGGAAGACTCTACTGATTGACAACAGTTACTTCTGGAAAACTCTACTGATTGACAACAGTTACTGCTGGAAGACTCTACTGATTGACAACAGTTACTGCTGGAAAACTCTGCTGATGACTACATTTAATAAAAGAAGTTTCGACTTCCACTTTGAGTTATGCAAATTTAAGAATTGCCAATTGTATTAAACAAATTAGTAGCGTGCAAAACTAGAGTATGAGTCTTGTGGTCGACTTCAAACTCTCCAGCAGTGATGTATTGAAACTAGAAGTAAGTTTTGTTTCGGATTTTGGATTTGTAGATGGTAATTTTTCCCCCTTTTTTTTGTTTTGTTTTATCAAAATGGATTCTTATAGAGGCTGGCTTGTGATGTAGTTCAGCTGGGCTTGTGAGGTCTCTAGGGAGACCTAATTTAACCAATTACATGGTGACTCCTTGCCTTGGCAAACGTTTGTCAGCCACACCCACGTCTGAGATCTTTTGTTCTTGACGGCGTCAGAGCTAGGCGTCAGGTCGTACACGTGGTTGTGGAGGGTGCTTGGACAGCGATAAAAGCCCAAGGAGGAGCTGAGCAAGGAGATTCGTGTGGAGCTCTGGCCTGGGTGCAGAGCGCTGAGCACACAGATGTCGAGAGCAACTCTGGCCGGTGTGCAGGGCTCGGAAGAAGGCTGTTGAAGTCTCTGGAGGAGACTGTTGGAGGCATTGGGCAGAGTACTGGCTTGGCGCAGTACTCGTGCTGTATTGGTATTAGTTCCTGTGATGAACTGTCCTCTGAACTATATTGTAAGTTATATTCATTTTGGTCAAGTTGATTGTATTCCCTGTCTCACTGCTTATGTGTACCACCCCATTTATCTAAACCACAATAATGTTCTGTTCCCAAATATATTATTGTACAAAGACTTAATAATAAACTGTGTTTGAGTAGAATAGTAATATTCACTGTCCCCGTTATTTACTCATTTCTCCATTTATTTATGTTTAGTTAAAGTAGTGAGAGGGTGAGTAGTGTGGAGTGGTGGGTAGAGTAATGAGAGGTGAAGTTGTAGTCACCAGTGACCTAACATTACCTACCTACCGCTCACCTCTCCTGTCATCTCCTACCTACCTCCGCACTCATCCCTCCTACTGCCTTGCCTGTCCCCTACCTACCTCCGCTAATCATCTCTCCTACCACTTCGCCTGCCTGTCCCTGCCTACTGACTCCCTCCTCTTACCCCCATATTCCCCTAATCATCACCCCCCTACATGACATGGTGTCTAAGCGGTGGTGATTCTTATTATTTTTATAGTAGGAATCAGTCCCATGTGCCTTTTTTGACTGCTCGGTTATACTTATGTAATGCTACCAGTTTTTTTCTTGTGTGTGTAAAGCTAAAGTAAATATCTGTATGATATTATAATCCTAGTGACCTTAACTGACCTTTTTTTTTTAGACGGTGGGTCTGAGTAATTGTTTGGGTGTAATATTATATTTGGTGGAGTTGGTTGTTTGTTTAAGATAAATGGTGGAGAATATCAGTATTTGGGTGAGACTTTTGGGGGAAGCAATTACTGGCCGAAATTGAATATTTACAGAGGAATGAGAAGTCACGTAGCCCGCCTTGGAAGACTAACCCACAACTGCCACCCATTGAAGAGCTGCCTATGATTGTTATCCTGCCCAGCTGATGTGCCCAGTAGATGTACTGCTGCCCTGGTCTGTCATCCATTGTAGTGGGTGTCTGTCTCCGTCACCCAGTCTCTGTGACCATCACCCACGGACCGCCAGTTACCTGCAGTTGCCAGGGATGGGTGACCACACCTCTGTTAATCACCTGAAGTGACCCCACCACCTCATCTCACCTCGAGCATCTGACCATAGCCTGCTGCTGCTGATGTCGGCTGCTTATGATGCTGCGGTTTACTGAGATGCTGGGGCCGTGCTGCGATGCTGTAGCCATGCTGCGATGCTGTAGCCGTGCTGTGTGCTGCTGTGATACGGCCGTGCTGTGATGATGGCTATGCTGTGGCCGTGCTGTGATGCTGCGATGCTGCCTAGCTCAAGAGGAGGAGATGGCGTCATGGCGGTGATGCTGCAGTGGTGTGTGAGGGATTCTGACTGGTGTGCCAGGACAGGAGAATCTACTATGAAGGAGTTGCCATCTTCGGAGATGTGGAAGGACGTGAGCCGCGGAGATGGACTCCAGCTGATGGGACCAGCCTGCTATCAAGGGTGGTATGGAGGTGTATCTTGCCTTGCTGGTCGACCTGTACGACCGGTATGCGGGGATGTCCTGCCAGCCATGAGAGAGGCCCTGTTGAACTGTATGCAAGGGTTCTAAAGGAATGTAAAGAGGAGCTAAGCAAACCTTTGGCTAATCTTTTCAACATGTCACTACAAACTGGCAAGGTGCCAGATAAGTGGAAAATAGCAAATGTGATACCTATTTTCAAAGCAGGTGACAGGTCCTTAGCTTCAAACTATAGATCAATAAGCCTAACCTCCATAGTGGGAAAATTTATGGAATCAATAATTGCCGAGGCAGTTCGTAGCCACCTTGAAAAGCATAAATTAATCAACGAATCTCAGCATGGTTTTACAAAGGGGCGTTCCTGCCTTACGAATTTGTTAACTTTTTTCACTAAGGTATTTCAGGAGGTAGATCATGGTAATGAATATGATATTGTGTATATGGACTTCAGTAAGGCTTTTGACAGGGTCCCACATCAGAGACTATTGAGGAAAATTAAGGCACATGGAATAGGAGGAGAAAATTTTTCCTGTATAGAGGCATGGTTGACAAATAGGCAGCAGAGAGTTTGCATAAATGGGGAGAAATCAGAGTGGGGAAGCGTCACGAGCGGTGTTCCACAGGGGTCATTGTTGGGCCCCCTGCTGTTCACAATATACATAAACGACATAGATGAGGGCATAAAGAGCGACATCAGCAAGTTTGCCGATGACACAAAAATAGGCCGTCGAATTCATTCTGACGAGGACATTAGAGCACTCCAGGAAAATTTGAGTAGACTGATGCAGTGGTCGGAGAGGTGGCAGATGCAGTTTAATATAGACAAATGCAAAGTTCTAAATGTTGGACAGGACAATAACCATGCCACATATAAACTAAATAATGTAGATCTTAATATTACGGATTGCGAAAAAGATTTAGGAGTTCTGGTTAGCAGTAATCTGAAACCAAGACAACAGTGCATAAGTGTTCGCAATAAAGCTAATAGAATCCTTGGCTTTATATCAAGAAGCATAAATAATAGGAGTCCTCAGGTTGTTCTTCAACTCTATACATCCTTGGTTAGGTCTCATTTAGATTATGCTGCACAGTTTTGGTCACCGTATTACAGAATGGATATAAATGCTCTGGAAAATGTACAAAGGAGGATGACAAAGTTGATCCCATGTATCAGAAACCTTCCCTATGAGGATAGACTAAGGGCCCTGAATCTTCACTCTCAAGAAAGACGTAGAATTAGGGGGGATATGATTGAGGTGTATAAATGGAAGACAGGAATAAATAAAGGGGATGTAAATAGTGTGCTGAAAATATCTAGCCTAGACAGGACTCGCAGCAATGGTTTTAAGTTAGAAAAATTCAGATTCAGGAAGGATATAGGAAAGTACTGGTTTGGTAATAGAGTTGTGGATGAGTGGAACAAACTCCCGAGTACAGTTATAGAGGCCAGAACGTTGTGTAGCTTTAAAAATAGGTTGGATAAATACATGAGTGGGTGTGGGTGGGTGTGAGCTGGACCTGATTAGCTTGTGCTACCAGGCCGGTTGCCGTGTTTCTCCCTTAAGTCAAGGTGATCTGACCTGACTAGGTTGGGTGCATTGGCTTAAGCTGGTAGGAGACTTGGACCTGCCTCGCATGGGCCAGTAGGCCTGCTGCAGTGTTCCTTCGTTCTTATGTTCTTATGAATACGGTCCAGTGATTATGGCCGCCTTGTTTTATGAGGCCAGTGAATCCTAGTAGTGGCATAGGATAATGGAGGGTCTTAGCTGCGATGCCTGCCCTGTCTCGATTTTCAGATGTTGTAGTGTGCATGTGAAGTGTGCCGAAAATGCGACCTTGGTGGTCGTGAAGTGGTCCAGTTGCAGTTACTTGAAAGAATGCAACCCGTTGAAGCAGTTTTCCATGCCATAGAAGCCTAGAGAGGTTTGGCCCAATGGTTAACGTGCGAGGGTGACTAGCATTGGCTAGTGCATTTCTAGTAGAAGTAGGGAAGGCACTGGAGCCCGATATTTAGGTTTAAGGAGAAATGACGGGTAAGGAGGCTTTGCACAAGAGAGCAACTGTTATGCTGGTCAACTGCCAGGTGTACTGATTATGCTGCCTTGTGGGAGTTGAGAAGGCTGAGGGAAATATATGTAGTGGAATAATTTTGTATTATGTATAATTTTGTCTTTGTGTTGCAATAGATTTAAAGGGTTAGGATTAAAATAGTCTAATAACTTACGACAAATTGTCCTAGTTCTCAGACATTTTAAATTGGGGGAGAAAGGGGGATGTGATGTAGTTCAGCTAGGCTTGTGAGGTCTCTAGGGAGACCTAATTTAACCAATTATATGGTCACACCTTGCCTTGGCAAACGTCTGTCAGCCACGCCCACGTCTGAGGTCTTTTGTTCTTGACGGCGTCAGACCTAGGCGTCAGGTCGTACACGTGGTTGTGGAGGGTGCTTGGACCACGATATAAGCCCAAGGAACAGCTGAGCAAGGAGATTCGTGCGGAGCTCTGGCCAGGGTGCAGAGCGCTGAGCACACAGACGTCGAGAGGAGCTCTGGCCGGTGTGCAGGGCTCGGGAGAAGGCTGTTGAAGTCTCTGGAGGAGACTGTTGGAGGCATTGGGCAGAGTACTGGCTTGGCGCAGTACTCGTGCTGTATTGGTATTAGTTCCTGTGATGAACTGTCCTCTGAACTATATTGTAAGTTATATTCATTTTGGTCAAGTTGATTGTATTCCGTCTCACTGCTTATGTGTACCACCCCATTTATCTAAACCACAATAATGTTCTGTTCCCAAATATATTATTGTACAAAGACTTAATAATAAACTGTGTTTGAGTAGAATAGTAATATTCACTGTCCCCGTTATTTACTCATTTCTCCATTTATTTATGTTTAGTTAAAGTAGTGAGAGGGTGAGTAGTGTGGAGTGGTGGGTAGAGTAATGAGAGGTGAAGTTGTAGTCACCAGTGACCTCACATTACCTACCTACCGCTCACCTCTCCTGTCATCTCCTACCTACCTCCGCACTCATCCCTCCTACTGCCTTGCCTGTCCCCTACCTACCTCCGCTAATCATCTCTCCTACCACTTCGCCTGCCTGTCCCCTGCCTACTGACTCCCTCCTCTTACCCCCATATTCCCCTAACCATTACCCCCTACATGACATGGTGTCTAAGCGGTGGTGATTCTTATTATTTTTATAGTAGGAATCAGTCCCATGTGCCTTTTTTGACTGCTCGGTTATACTTATGTAATGCTACCAGTTTTTTTCTTGTGTGTGTAAAGCTAAAGTAAATATCTGTATGATATTATAATCCTAGTGACCTTAACTGACCTTTTTTTTTTAGACGGTGGGTCTGAGTAATTGTTTGGGTGTAATATTATATTTGGTGGAGTTGGTTGTTTGTTTAAGATAAATGGTGGAGAATATCAGTATTTGGGTGAGACTTTTGGGGGAAGCAATTACTGGCCGAAATTGAATATTTACAGAGGAATGAGAAGTCACGTAGCCCGCCTTGGAAGACTAACCCACAACTGCCACCCATTGAAGAGCTGCCTATGATTGTTATCCTGCCCAGCTGATGTGCCCCAGTAGATGTACTGCTGCCCTGGTCTGTCATCCATTGTAGTGGGTGTCTGTCTCCGTCACCCAGTCTCTGTGACCATCACCCACGGACCGCCAGTTACCTGCAGTTGCCAGGGATGGGTGACCACACCTCTGTTAATCACCTGAAGTGACCCCACCACCTCATCTCACCTCGAGCATCTGACCATAGCCTGCTGCTGCTGATGTCGGCTGCTTATGATGCTGCGGTTTACTGAGATGCTGGGGCCGTGCTGCGATGCTGTAGCCATGCTGCGATGCTGTAGCCGTGCTGTGTGCTGCTGTGATACGGCCGTGCTGTGATGATGGCTATGCTGTGGCCGTGCTGTGATGCTGCGATGCTGCCTAGCTCAAGAGGAGGAGATGGCGTCATGGCGGTGATGCTGCAGTGGTGTGTGAGGGATTCTGACTGGGTGCCAGGACAGGAGAATCTACTATGAAGGAGTTGCCATCTTCGGAGATGTGGAAGGACGTGAGCCGCGGAGATGGACTCCAGCTGATGGGACCAGCCTGCTATCAAGGGTGGTATGGAGGTGTATCTTGCCTTGCTGGTCGACCTGTACGACCGGTATGCGGGGATGTCCTGCCAGCCATGAGAGAGGCCCTGTTGAACTGTATGCAAGGGTTCTAAAGGAATGTAAAGAGGAGCTAAGCAAACCTTTGGCTAATCTTTTCAACATGTCACTACAAACTGGCAAGGTGCCAGATAAGTGGAAAATAGCAAATGTGATACCTATTTTCAAAGCAGGTGACAGGTCCTTAGCTTCAAACTATAGATCAATAAGCCTAACCTCCATAGTGGGAAAATTTATGGAATCAATAATTGCCGAGGCAGTTCGTAGCCACCTTGAAAAGCATAAATTAATCAACGAATCTCAGCATGGTTTTACAAAGGGGCGTTCCTGCCTTACGAATTTGTTAACTTTTTCACTAAGGTATTTCAGGAGGTAGATCATGGTAATGAATATGATATTGTGTATATGGACTTCAGTAAGGCTTTTGACAGGGTCCCACATCAGAGACTATTGAGGAAAATTAAGGCACATGGAATAGGAGGAGAAAAATTTTTCCTGTATAGAGGCATGGTTGACAAATAGGCAGCAGAGAGTTTGCATAAATGGGGAGAAATCAGAGTGGGGAAGCGTCACGAGCGGTGTTCCACAGGGGTCATTGTTGGGCCCCTGCTGTTCACAATATACATAAACGACATAGATGAGGGCACAAAGAGCGACATCAGCAAGTTTGCCGATGACACAAAAATAGGCCGTCGAATTCATTCTGACGAGGACATTAGAGCACTCCAGGAAAATTTGAGTAGACTGATGCAGTGGTCGGAGAGGTGGCAGATGCAGTTTAATATAGACAAATGCAAAGTTCTAAATGTTGGACAGGACAATAACCATGCCACATATAAACTAAATAATGTAGATCTTAATATTACGGATTGCGAAAAAGATTTAGGAGTTCTGGTTAGCAGTAATCTGAAACCAAGACAACAGTGCATAAGTGTTCGCAATAAAGCTAATAGAATCCTTGGCTTTAATATCAAGAAGCATAAATAATAGGAGTCCTCAGGTTGTTCTTCAACTCTATACATCCTTGGTTAGGTCTCATTTAGATTATGCTGCACAGTTTTGGTCACCGTATTACAGAATGGATATAAATGCTCTGGAAAATGTACAAAGGAGGATGACAAAGTTGATCCCATGTATCAGAAACCTTCCCTATGAGGATAGACTAAGGGCCCTGAATCTTCACTCTCAAGAAAGACGTAGAATTAGGGGGGATATGATTGAGGTGTATAAATGGAAGACAGGAATAAATAAAGGGGATGTAAATAGTGTGCTGAAAATATCTACCTAGACAGGACTCGCAGCAATGGTTTTAAGTTAGAAAAATTCAGATTCGGGAAGGATATAGGAAAGTACTGGTTTGGTAATAGAGTTGTGGATGAGTGGAACAAACTCCCGAGTACAGTTATAGAGGCCAGAACGTTGTGTAGCTTTAAAAATAGGTTGGATAAATACATGAGTGGGTGGGGGTGGGTGTGAGCTGGACCTGATTAGCTTGTGCTACCAGGCCGGTTGCCGTTTTTTCTCCTTAATCAAGGTGATCTGACCTGACTAGGTTGGGTGCATTGGCTTAAGCTGGTAGGAGACTTGGACCTGCCTCGCATGGGCCAGTAGGCCTGCTGCAGTGTTCCTTCGTTTCTTATGTTCTTATGAATACGGTCCAGTGATTATGGCCGCCTTGTTTTATGAGGCCAGTGAATCCTAGTAGTGGCATAGGATAATGGAGGTCTTAGCTGCGATGCCTGCCCTGTCTCGATTTTCAGATGTTGTAGTGTGCATGTGAAGTGTGCCGAAAATGCGACCTTGGGGGGTCGTGAAGTGGTCCAGTTGCAGTTACTTGAAAGAATGCAACCCGTTGAAGCAGTTTTCCATGCCATAGAAGCCTAGAGAGGTTTGGCCCAATGGTTAACGTGCGAGGGTGACTAGCATTGGCTGTGCATTTCTAGTAGAAGTAGGGAAGGCACTGGAGCCCGATATTTAGGTTTAAGGAAAATGACGGGTAAGGAGGCTTTGCACAAAGAGCAACTGTTATGCTGGTCAACTGCCAGGTGTACTGATTATGCTGCCTTGTGGGAGTTGAGAAGGCTGAGGGAAATATATGTAGTGGAATAATTTTGTATTATGTATAATTTTGTCTTTGTGTTGCAATAGTTTTAAAGGGTTAGGATTAAAATAGTCTAATAACTTACGACAAATTGTCCTAGTTCTCAGACATTTTAAATTGGGGGAGAAAGGGATGTGATGTAGTTCAGCTAGGCTTTTTGAGGTCTCTAGGGAGACCTAATTTAACCAATTATATGGTCACACCTTGCCTTGGCAAACGTCTGTCAGCCACGCCACGTCTGAGTCTTTTGTTCTTGACGCTCAGACCTAGGCGTCAGGTCGTACACGTGGTTGTGGAGGGTGTTTGGGGACCACGATATAAGCCAAGGAACAGCTGAGCAAGGAGATTCGTGCGGAGCTCGGCCAGGGTGCAGAGCCTGAGCACACAGACGTCAGAGGAGCTCTGGCCGGTGTGCAGGGCTGGGGAGAAGGCTGTTGAAGTCTCTGGAGGAGCCCTGTTGGAGGCATTGGGCAGAGTACTGGCTTGGCGCAGTACTCGGGGCTGTATTGGTATTAGTTCCTGTGATGAACTGTCCTCTGAACTATATTGTAAGTTATATTCATTTTGGTCAAGTTGATTGATTCCGTCTCACTGCTTATGTGTACCACCCCATTTAATCTAAACCACAATAATGTTCTGTTCCCCAAAAAATATATTGTACAAAGACTTAATAAAACTGTGTTTGAGTAGAAATGTAATATTCACTGTCCCCGTTATTTACTCATTTCTCCATTTATTTATTTTAGTTAAAGTATGAGAGGGTGAGGTAGTGGGGAGTGGTGGGTAGAGTAATGAGAGGTGAAGTTGTAGTCACCATGACCTCACATTACCTACCTTACCGCTCACCTCTCCTGTCATCTCCTCCCTACCTCCGCACTCATCCCTCCTACTCCTTGCCTTCCCTACCTACCTCCGCTAATAAATCTCTCCTACCACTTCGCCTGCCTGTCCCCTCCTACGGGACTCCCCCCTTTCTTCCCCCCATATTCCCCTAACCATTACCCCCTACATGACAGGGGGTCTAAAGGCGGTGGTGATTCTTATTATTTTTATAGTAGGAATCATCCCATGTGCCTTTTTTGACTGCTCGGTTATACTTATGTAATGCTACCAGTTTTTTTCTTGTGTGTGTAAAGCTAAAGTAAATATCTGTATGATATTATAATCCTAGTGACCTTAACTGACCTTTTTTTTTTAAAACGGTGGGTCTGAGTAATTGTTTGGGTGTAATATTATTTTGGTGGAGTTGGTTGTTTGTTTAAAATAATGGTGGAGAATATCAGTATTTGGGTGAGACTTTTGGGGAAGCAATTACTGGCCGAAATTGAATATTTACGAGGAATGAGAGTCACGTAGCCCGCCTTGGAAGACTAACCCACAACTGCCACCCATTGAAGAGCTCCCTATGATTGTTATCCCCCCAGCTGATGTGCCAGTAGACTAGCTCCTGCTGTAATCACCTGTAGGGTGTCTGTCTCCGTCACCAGTCCTGTGACCATCACCACGGACGCCATTACCTGCAGTTGCCAGGATGGGTGACCACACCTCTGTTAATCACCTGAAGTGACCCCAGCCACCTCATCTCACTCGGCATCTGACCATAGCCTGCTGCTGCTGATGCCCGGCTGCTTTGATGCTGCTGTTTTACTGAGATGCTGGGCCGTGCTGCGATGACTGTAGCCATGCTGGATGCTGTAGCCGTGCTGTGTGCTGCTGTGATACGGCCGTGCTGTGATGATGGCTATGCTGTGGCCGTGCTGTGATGCTGCGATGCTGCCTAGCTCAAGAGGAGGAGATGGCGTCATGGCGGTGATGCTGCAGTGGTGTGTGAGGGATTCTGACTGGTGTGCCAGGACAGGAGAATCTACTATGAAGGAGTTGCCATCTTCGGATGTGGAAGGACGTGAGCCGCGGAGATGGACTCCAGCTGATGGGACCAGCCTGCTATCAAGGGTGGTATGGAGGTGTATCTTGCCTTGCTGGTCGACCTGTACGACCGGTATGCGGGGATGTCCTGCCAGCCATGAGAGAGGCCCTGTTGAACTGTATGCAAGGGTTCTAAAGGAATGTAAAGAGGAGCTAAGCAAACCTTTGGCTAATCTTTTCAACATGTCACTACAAACTGGCAAGGTGCCAGATAAGTGGAAAATAGCAAATGTGATACCTATTTTCAAAGCAGGTGACAGGTCCTTAGCTTCAAACTATAGATCAATAAGCCTAACCTCCATAGTGGGAAAATTTATGGAATCAATAATTGCCGAGGCAGTTCGTAGCCACCTTGAAAAGCATAAATTAATCAACGAATCTCAGCATGGTTTTACAAAGGGGCGTTCCTGCCTTACGAATTTGTTAACTTTTTTCACTAAGGTATTTCAGGAGGTAGATCATGGTAATGAATATGATATTGTGTATATGGACTTCAGTAAGGCTTTTGACAGGGTCCCACATCAGAGACTATTGAGGAAAATTAAGGCACATGGAATAGGAGGAGAAAATTTTTTCCTGTATAGAGGCATGGTTGACAAATAGGCAGCAGAGAGTTTGCATAAATGGGGAGAAATCAGAGTGGGGAAGCGTCACCGAGCGGTGTTCCACAGGGGTCATTGTTGGGCCCCCTGCTGTTCACAATATACATAAACGACATAGATGAGGGCATAAAGAGCGACATCAGCAAGTTTGCCGATGACACAAAAATAGGCCGTCGAATTCATTCTGACGAGGACATTAGAGCACTCCAGGAAAATTTGAGTAGACTGATGCAGTGGTCGGAGAGGTGGCAGATGCAGTTTAATATAGACAAATGCAAAGTTCTAAATGTTGGACAGGACAATAACCATGCCACATATAAACTAAATAATGTAGATCTTAATATTACGGATTGCGAAAAAGATTTAGGAGTTCTGGTTAGCAGTAATCTGAAACCAAGACAACAGTGCATAAGTGTTCGCAATAAAGCTAATAGAATCCTTGGCTTTATATCAAGAAGCATAAATAATAGGAGTCCTCAGGTTGTTCTTCAACTCTATACATCCTTGGTTAGGTCTCATTTAGATTATGCTGCACAGTTTTGGTCACCGTATTACAGAATGGATATAAATGCTCTGGAAAATGTACAAAGGAGGATGACAAAGTTGATCCCATGTATCAGAAACCTTCCCTATGAGGATAGACTAAGGGCCCTGAATCTTCACTCTCAAGAAAGACGTAGAATTAGGGGGATATGATTGAGGTGTATAAATGGAAGACAGGAATAAATAAAGGGGATGTAAATAGTGTGCTGAAAATATCTAGCCTAGACAGGACTCGCAGCAATGGTTTTAAGTTAGAAAAATTCAGATTCAGGAAGGATATAGGAAAGTACTGGTTTGGTAATAGAGTTGTGGATGAGTGGAACAAACTCCCGAGTACAGTTATAGAGGCCAGAACGTTGTGTAGCTTTAAAAATAGGTTGGATAAATACATGAGTGGGTGTGGGTGGGTGTGAGCTGGACCTGATTAGCTTGTGCTACCAGGCCGGTTGCCGTGTTTCTCCCTTAAGTCAAGGTGATCTGACCTGACTAGGTTGGGTGCATTGGCTTAAGCTGGTAGGAGACTTGGACCTGCCTCGCATGGGCCAGTAGGCCTGCTGCAGTGTTCCTTCGTTCTTATGTTCTTATGAATACGGTCCAGTGATTATGGCCGCCTTGTTTTATGAGGCCAGTGAATCCTAGTAGTGGCATAGGATAATGGAGGGTCTTAGCTGCGATGCCTGCCCTGTCTCGATTTTCAGATGTTGTAGTGTGCATGTGAAGTGTGCCGAAAATGCGACCTTGGTGGTCGTGAAGTGGTCCAGTTGCAGTTACTTGAAAGAATGCAACCCGTTGAAGCAGTTTTCCATGCCATAGAAGCCTAGAGAGGTTTGGCCCAATGGTTAACGTGCGAGGGTGACTAGCATTGGCTAGTGCATTTCTAGTAGAAGTAGGGAAGGCACTGGAGCCCGATATTTAGGTTTAAGGAGAAATGACGGGTAAGGAGGCTTTGCACAAGAGAGCAACTGTTATGCTGGTCAACTGCCAGGTGTACTGATTATGCTGCCTTGTGGGAGTTGAGAAGGCTGAGGGAAATATATGTAGTGGAATAATTTTGTATTATGTATAATTTTGTCTTTGTGTTGCAATAGATTTAAAGGGTTAGGATTAAAATAGTCTAATAACTTACGACAAATTGTCCTAGTTCTCAGACATTTTAAATTGGGGGAGAAAGGGGGATGTGATGTAGTTCAGCTAGGCTTGTGAGGTCTCTAGGGAGACCTAATTTAACCAATTATATGGTCACACCTTGCCTTGGCAAACGTCTGTCAGCCACGCCCACGTCTGAGGTCTTTTGTTCTTGACGGCGTCAGACCTAGGCGTCAGGTCGTACACGTGGTTGTGGAGGGTGCTTGGACCACGATATAAGCCCAAGGAACAGCTGAGCAAGGAGATTCGTGCGGAGCTCTGGCCAGGGTGCAGAGCGCTGAGCACACAGACGTCGAGAGGAGCTCTGGCCGGTGTGCAGGGCTCGGGAGAAGGCTGTTGAAGTCTCTGGAGGAGACTGTTGGAGGCATTGGGCAGAGTACTGGCTTGGCGCAGTACTCGTGCTGTATTGGTATTAGTTCCTGTGATGAACTGTCCTCTGAACTATATTGTAAGTTATATTCATTTTGGTCAAGTTGATTGTATTCCGTCTCACTGCTTATGTGTACCACCCCATTTATCTAAACCACAATAATGTTCTGTTCCCAAATATATTATTGTACAAAGACTTAATAATAAACTGTGTTTGAGTAGAATAGTAATATTCACTGTCCCCGTTATTTACTCATTTCTCCATTTATTTATGTTTAGTTAAAGTAGTGAGAGGGTGAGTAGTGTGGAGTGGTGGGTAGAGTAATGAGAGGTGAAGTTGTAGTCACCAGTGACCTCACATTACCTACCTACCGCTCACCTCTCCTGTCATCTCCTACCTACCTCCGCACTCATCCCTCCTACTGCCTCGCCTGTCCCCTAACTACCTCCGCTAATCATCTCTCCTACCACTTCGCCTGCCTGTCCCCTGCCTACTGACTCCCTCCTCTTACCCCCATATTCCCCTAATCATTACCCCTCTACATGACAGGCTGCGTGGGAGAGGTTGGCTGCGTGGGAGAGGCTGGCTGCGTGGGAGAGGTTGGCTGCGTGGGAGAGGCTGGCTGCGTGGGAGAGGTTGGCTACGTGGGAAAGGTTGGCTGCGTGGGAGAGGTTGACTGCGTGGGAGAGGTTGACTGCATGGGAGAGGTTGGCTGCATGGGAGAGGTTGGCTGCATGGGAGAGGTTGGCTGCGTGGGAGAGGCTGTCTGAGTGGGAGAGGCTGGCTGCATGGGAGAGGTTGACTGCGTGGGAGAGGTTGGCTGCGTGGGAGAGGCTGGCTGCGTGGGAGAGGTTTGCTGCATGGGAGAGGCTGGCTGCGTTGGAGAGATTGGCTGCGTGGGAGAGGTTGGCTGCGTGGGAGAGGCTGTCTGCGTGGGAGAGGCTGGCTGCGTGGGAGAGGTTGGCTGCGTGGGAGAGGCTGGCTGCGTGGGAGAGGTTTGCTGCATGGGAGAGGCTGGCTGCGTTGGAGAGACTGGCTGCGTGGGAGAGGTTGGCTGCGTGGGAGAGGCTGGCTGCGTGGGAGAGGCTGGCTGCGTGGGAGAGGTTGGCTGCGTGGGAGAGGCTGGCTGCGTGGGAGAGGCTGGCTGCGTGGGAGAGGTTGGTTGCGTGGGAGAGGTTGGCTGCGTGGGAGAGGCTGTCTGCGTGGGAGAGGCTGGCTGTTTGGGAGAGGCTGGCTGCGTGGGAGAGGTTAGCTGCGTGGGAGAGGCTGTCTGCGTGGGAGAGGCTGGCTGCGTGTTAGAGTCTGGCTGCGTGGGAGAGGTTGGCTGCGTGGGAGTGGTTAGCTGCGTGGGAGAGGCTGGCTGCGTGGGAGAGGCTGGCAACGTGGAAAAAGGGAAGTGCGTCATCCACTTCATAAATAACCCAAGACTCATCCGCTGTCAAAAGGAAAACCCAATTGTCGTCTGCACGCCCCTTCACAATAAAACCCAGGAAGGCGCTGAGACAGTGGCGGTAACCCGGAGAGTGGGGTATGCCGATTTTGGCAGGTAAACCAGGAGAGTGCTCTTGAGATGTCGGGGAAGGTCCAAGGATGGTCTGAGACTGCAGGGGAAACCCAGGAGTGAGTGCTTCTGCAGATGTCGGGAGGTCCCGGGGAGTGAGTGCGTTGAGGGGGACTGTGGAGATCCCGGGGAGGCGTCTCACGACTGTAGGAGGATAACCCAGAGGTTTCTCATGGACGCGGGAGATCCCGGGAGTGGTGCGTAAAATGCCGACTGTCGGGAGGGTCCCCGGGGGGGGTGGTGGGGGGGGCCTGCAGATTTTTTCGGTAAAAGGGGTAGGGGCGTCTTACGCTTTTTGGGGGGGTCCCGGGGAAGAGTGTCTGAGACTGTCGGGGGAAAACCCGGAAGGTGCTTTGAGATTGGGAGGAAACCCCGGAGAGGCGCTCCCGAGAGGCGGAAACCCCGGGAGAGGCGCATAGACTGAAAGGGGAAAACCCAAGAGGCGCATGCCGATTCAGCCCCCCCCCAGGGGGGGTTTGGGTGGGGGGGGTGGGGGGGGGGGGGTCATGCACACTGTCAGGCGGGAAACCCGAGAGTGGTCTGCACATGTAGGCAGAAAACCCCGGGAGAGTGCGTCATGCACATGTCAGCAGGAAACCCGGGAGTGAGTGCGTCATCACGACTGTCGGAGGATAACCCCGAGAGCGCATGCACGACTGTCGGCAGGATAACCCAGGGGAGGGGTTGCACGACTTCGCGGATAACCCCGGGAGAGTGCGTCTGCACACGCGGGAGGAAAACCCGGGAGAGGCGTCATGCACACTGTCAGGCGGGTAACCCAGGGGAGGCGTCTTTCACGACTGTAGGCAGGATAACCGGGGAGGTGCGCATGCACGCTGTCAGGCAGGATAACCCAGAGGAGGCGCATGAAAGACTGCAGGCAGGATAACCCAGGAGAGGGTCATGCACACTGTAGGCGGATAACCCGGGAGTGATGCTTGCCGACGTACGGCCAGTTAACCCCCAGGAGTGGAGTGCGTCAGCCCGACTGTCGGGCAGGAAAAACCCAGGGAGGGGAAGCGTAAAGGGCCCAAACGCCAAACGCTTCCAGGATAACCCAGGATGAGGCGTCATGCACGACTGTCAGGCGGGAAAAACCCAGGAAGGAGGTCATGCACGACTGTCAGGCAGGATAACCCAGGGGGAGTGCGTCATACGACTGTCAGCCAGGAAAACCCCAGGAGTGCGTCATGCACGATTCGGCAGGAAAACCCAGGAGTGAGTGCGCATCACGACTTAGGCAGGATAACCCCCAGGGGGGAGGCGTCATGCCGACTGTCGGGGGCGGATAACCCGGGGTGAGGGCTTCATCACGACTGTCGGGCGGGGATACCCGGGAAAGTGGGCGTCATGCACGATGCAGGCGGGGATAACCCGGAGGATTGCGCATCACGACGTCAGGCAGAAAAACCAGGGGGAGGCGTAAAGCACGACTGCAGCAGGATAACCCAGGAGTGAGTGGTAAAACACACTGCAGGCAGGATCCCCAGGAATGCGTCATGCCCGACTGTCGGGCAGGATAACCCAGGGGGAGGCGTCATGCACGATTCGGGCAGGAAAACCCAGGAGAGTGCGTCATGCACACTTAGGAAAGGAAAACCCCCAGGAGAGTGCGCCCATCACGACGTCGCAGGATAACCCAGAGTGAGTGCGTCATCACGATTCGGGCAGGATAACCCGGGAGTGAGGCTCATGCACACTTAGGCGGGTAACCAGGAGAGGGGCGTCTGCACGACGTCACGGGAAAACCCAGGGAGTGCTTATGCACGATTCAGCAGGATAACCCGGGGGTGCGCATGCACGACTGTCGGGGAAAGGATAACCCAGGGGGATGGACGTCTGCACGACTGTCGGGGCAGGATAACCAGGAGTGAGGCGCCCCATCACGATGTCGGGCAGGAAAAACCCGGGGAGTGAGGGGGCATCACAGCAGCGGGGAAAACCCCCGGAGTGAGTCGTAAAACACGACTGTCAGGCAGGATAACCCGGGAGTGAGGGGCGCATGCACGATTTCGGGCAGGATAACCCAGGAGTGAGTGCGTCTGCACGATTCAGCGGGATAACCCAGGTGAGTCGTCATGCACGACTG
>NC_069469.1:5379560-5544839 GCF_026875155.1 Cherax quadricarinatus | reverse complement strand
CACTTTGTATTCAAAGTACTCACATACGCACGAACGCACGCAGAACACAGATATCAACACACATGTGCACGCGCACACACGCACACTAAGCATAGCGTTCCGATACCTCAGTAAGGAATCGCTCAGGATAGTACGTCGGAGTATGCAGCTCCAGTGTGGAACCCATACCTGGCCAAGCACGTTAAGAAATTAGAGAAAGTGCGAACATTTGCAACAAGACTAGTCCCGGAACTAAGGAGAATGTCCTACGAGGAAAGGTTAAGAGAAATCGGCCTGTCGACACTGGAGGACGGGACGGTTAGGAGAGACATGACAACGACATATAAAATACTGACAGAAATTGACAAGGTTGACAAAGACAGAATGTTCCAAAACTGGTACACAGAAACAAGGGGTCACAATTGGAAGTTGAAGACTCAGATGAGTCAAAGGAATGTTAGGAAGTATTTCTTCAGTCATAGAGTTTTCAAAAATTGGAGTAGTCTAGAAAGTGACGTAGTGGATGCTACAACCAAACATAGCTTTAAGACGAGATATGATAAAGTTCATGGAGCAGGAAGAGAGAGGACATAGTAGCGATCAGTGAAGCAGTGGGGCCACGAGCTATGAATCGACCCTTGCAACCAAAAATCCGTGAGTACTCATATTGGCGCAGGAAGACACACACACATGTTGCGACCCCTGAATGGGTCACAATGTATATAATGTATATTACCTTTTCATATAATTTTATATTTCTCATATTTGCGATAATAGCTAAATCGTAAATATATTGCTTTATATTATTATTTGACTTAGTAACTTTTATTAGGTAGGATGTAGCATTTATATATTATTCAGTGCTCATAGTTCAAGTCTTGATTGTCTAACTACTGTAATTATTGCTCGTTGCTAGCTTCCCTGCTGACTTCTCGGTGTTACTGGGCAGCAACTGTCCATGGAGCTATCACATGATAGAGGGGGGGGGGGGTTGTTCACACCTCGCCTGGAGTAGTCAGTCTGGGCTAGACTCTCTTGGTGGTTGGATGTATTCCTGACAAGACGTGCCTAACTCTCCCTTATTGGCCCTTGTTGGAAGATCGTCTCTGTCGCTTTCTTGCTGGTTCTGTAGAACTCTGTTCACAGAACATAGTCTAGACTTAGTAATTTTCGATGTTGTACTGAGGTTGTGTATGGCATAGACACTCTGAGAAACTCAGGTCCTGAGCTGTAACTTCTGACCTAATTTGTACTGGTATCTGTGTATTATCACAGTCGGGGATTTTCTTATGCTGAACTTAGATTCAGTAGTATGGGAGTTTATGACTTTTGTGGAGGATCTGCATATGGTCCCTACTTAGTGTCGTTATATTATCTCCTTGATCCTGATTCTGTGTCGCCATTGCTTGTTATATTGCTATTCATTCAATTCAATTCAATTCATTCAAAGTTTATTCTCTATAAGGATTACAATGCTGAGTTTACAGAAATTTGGTTATTGTTTGGTTTACATGTAGTAAAATTGAGATTACAGAGTGTATCACTAGAACGCTTAGCATGGCTAGGCATTTCGGGCATACTTAGTTTTATTCTTAAATGTAAAATATTACAAATTATGAGGTAAGTTGGTATTATGGCTAAGTGACTAAATACTATTTTGTGAGTTTAGCAATGTGAATGCTTTTGTTTTGGCACAGTATATAGTTTCAGTATTGGAGTATCACAGGATTCATTATTTTAAGACTGAGATTAATATTTCTGTTTATGGTCAAATGAGTGAGCGATTGTAAGTGTGAACCACCAGGTGGTATTCGTGAAGTTAGTTGATGGGGTGTATCAGGGAGATAAGATGTTTTCTAATGGTAGTTTTGAAGGTGATGAATGTGTCTGCAGTTCTAGAGTTCTCAGGTAGGGTATTCCAGATTTTAGGGCCTTTGACATACATTGAATTTTTGTAAAGGTTTAGTTGGACACGGGGAATGTCGTAGAGATGTTTGTTTCTGGTGTTATGCCTGTGGGTTCTGTCACAACTATCAAGAAAGCGTTTTAGGTCAAGGTTGATATTAGAGTTTAAGGCCCTGTAGATATAGATTGCACAGTAGTAAGTGTGGATGTACTGAACTGGGAGTAAGTTTAGATCTTTGAAGAGTGGGGGGGTGTGCTGCCAGGGATGGGATTTAGTGATTATTCTTACTGCAGCTTTTTGTTGGGTTATTATTGGCTTTAGGTGTGTTGCTGCAGTTGATCCCCAAGCACAAATAGCATAGGTGAGGTATGGATAAATAAGTGAGTGGTATAGTGTGAGAAGGGCATTTTGTGGCACGTAGTATCGTATCTTGGAGAGGATCCCAACCGTTTTGGATACTTTTTTGGCTATATGCTGGATATGGGTGCTGAAATTCAGGTTATTGTCAAGGTATAAGCCTAAGAATTTTCCCCCATTATTTCTGGTAATTAGAGTGTTGTCAATCTTAATGTTAATTTGTGCATCTCCTGCTCTGCTACCAAACATAATATAGTAAGTTTTGTCAGTGTTAAGCGTAAGTTTATTGGCTGTCATCCAAGTCGATATTTTAATCAGCTCCTCATTCACAATGGTGTTAAGGGTGGCAAGATTAGGGTGAGAGATGACATAAGTCGTGTCATCAGCAAAGAGAATGGGTTTCAGGTGTTGGGATACGTTTGGAAGGTCATTGATGTATATGAGGAAGAGCAGGGGACCAAGGACACTTCCCTGCGGAACTCCAGTATCAAGTGGCCGTGTTGCTGATGCCTGTGTCTTTAATGGTGACGTACTGATACCTATTAGTAATGTAAGATTTGAAATAAGCAAGCGCATGGCCTCTTATACCGTAGTGGTCAAGTTTGTGGAGTAGGATTTCGTGGTTTACTGTGTCAAAAGCTTTTCTTAGGTCAATAAAAATTCCTAGTGGATATTCCTTATTTTCCAATGCTGTGTAAAGCAGATCTAGCATTTTTATGATTGCATCATTAGTGCTTTTATTTTTCCTGAATCCAAACTGGCAGGGGTTGAGTATGTTTTGAGCCGTTATAAATGAATACAGTCTCCTGTGCACGAGTTTCTCAAAGATTTTGGATAGCAATGGTAAGTTAGATATTGGCCTTAGTTGTTTAAGACGTAGGGTCACCACCTTTATGTATTGGTGAACCCTTGCCATCTTGAGTAGTTTCGGGAAGGTGCTAGTCTCTATTGACTTGTTAAAAAGTAATGAAATAGCATGCGAAAGGACATGGGCCGCTCGCTTGTACAGTAATGGTGGGACATGAGACAGATTCCCCGAGTTATTTTTAAGTGACTTTATGATCTCAATGACTTCCGTGGGCTCAGTTGGTGCAAGATAGAAGGAATTAGGGAAATTTCCATCTAGGTAGTCCCCGGCATGGGCATTGGTATGTGGGATTTTACTGGCGAGATTAGATCCTATGTTTGAGAAGAAGTCGTTTATCTTGTTAGCTGTGTCAGTGGGATGTAGTGGTGTTTCATTAGGTTTAGTTAGGACAATATTCTTGGTTTTTCTCAGTTTGTGGGTCCCTAGAATCTGAGAGAGAGTTTTCCAGGTCTTTTTTATATCTCCTCTAGTGTCTGTGAATCTACTGGAGTAGTATAGTTGTTTGGCTTTTTTTATTACTTTGGTGAGAGCTGATGAATAGTGTTTAAGAATATCTTTGTGTATTAAGCCCTGTCTATATTGCTTTTCATATTGGTGTTTCTTGTCAATGGATTTCAGAATGGTGCTGGTTAGCCATGGGCAACCAAGCCGTTTGTTTGTGATCTGTTTTGTTTTTATAGGACAATGTTGTTTGTATAGTCTAAGTAATTTGTTAAGAAAGATGTCTGTCCAGTCATCAATACCATTGGCCTTGGAGAATTCTGTAGGCCAATCAACAGTCTCTAGGTCAGCTGTGAACTTCCTTACTGAGGCCTCGTCATGGACTTAGCAGTCGTTTATTGTTCAAGCAAGCTGTTCTGATTGCCAGGTGGTCAAGAAGTTAGTTTATGTGAGGACTTTGTCAGTCTCTGGTTTAAGTCTAGTCGAGTCGTGAGACATAACGAACTACTTAGAGCACTTACAAACATACACACAAACTTACTTGTATATTGTATTATTAAATGTTAATGTACTAGAGTCTAGACGGTACTTAAGACGTATAAATGTGATATGTGCCGCCTGAACTTTTTATTTTTCGTTCGATTTCTTTCATTTTTTTTTTTTGTACATAAAGAAGCAACTTTCCATAGTAATGTGACCAAGTTTCAATAAGATAACTCAAAAAACAACTGAGAAAAAAATTATTTACTAATAATCATACATATTGCACTGTATTTTCGTAATGGGACTTGGAGAAGCTGTTTTGGCATTATCTATGCATAAAACAATGCTAAACTGTATTTATAACAATTGCCAAAACTGTAATTTATCCTTTCTTCATTTTTAAAAAAAAATAAAGTTTGTATGGTTTTGACATTCAGCCAAATATCTGACTTTTGCCCTCACAAAAATCAAAAACAAATTATGATATCTCAAAATGATAACGACCAGCTTGTAAAACAATCTTTCCTTTATGTTCTCTGTGAATTTCATTACATTCCTGCTATTATTAACGAAAATACAGTCATATATATGTGAATAACTTACTTCCGAGATAATCCGCGAAACAGCCGGACCACCGATTTTTTTTTTTCGAGAAAATAGCATTTTTCTCAGCAT
Organism: Cherax quadricarinatus; assembly: GCF_026875155.1. Lineage (NCBI taxonomy): Eukaryota > Metazoa > Arthropoda > Malacostraca > Decapoda > Parastacidae > Cherax > Cherax quadricarinatus. Next base: position 5,540,130 of record NC_069469.1, on the reverse strand, counting down.
TACGAGTATATATCATAGTTACCCCATGTTCGTTTTCTTTAATATAAGGACCCTGGAGGTGAAAGAAGGAGAATGGAAGCCCGTCCATGACGATGGGAATCTTATATTCCCGAGGGAAAGCTCTGGAAATATGCCATATATTATTCATTCTGGAGAATTTACCATATTTCTATGTTATTTATATTGTTTATTATGTCATATTAGCTCAATTGTGATAGATAAATAAGCCGTAGAAGCTATAATAGAGTTATATTGAAGCATATTCCCCGGCCATCCCGAGACTGGAATTTTCCATGACGCCAGCATAATTTTTTCCCAGGAGGTTCCTGATTGGCTGTAAGTCTACGTATAAGTCCCACCCACTGTATTATGATGCTAAATCGTCAATTATTATCTCAGAAAGAATAATACAATAAATACACGAAAAAAAAAACGGAAAAAAAATGAAAATTGACGACAGGTAAGCAGACCTGCCGTGGGTGGTGACGTCACCCTAGGTATTTTGAATGACCATAATTCCTTGTAGGAATGTCGTAGAACAATGATTCTGGTACCATTGTGTTGCCAGAGAGTTAATCTATTTTTCTATATGATTAACTCAATTTGTGAATTTTTCAACAAAATTTTTTCGTTCGCGCTGAGCCCGCTGTTTACCCCTTCAAATTCAAATTAAAATTCAAAATTTATTCTCTATAAGGATTACAATGCTGAGTTTACAGAATTTGGTTATTGTGTGATTTACATGTAGTAAAATAATGATTACAGAGTGTACCACTAGAACATACACAAATAACCCGCACATAAAAGACAGAAGCTTACGACGACGTTTCGGTCCGACTTGGACCATTGACAAAGTCACACTAACAGAGGAGGAGCAGAACGGCTATATATAGGCAGGAAGAGGTGGAGGTAGTAGTGTCAGCATAGTAGTGGTAGAAGTAGTAGTAGTAGTAGTAGTAGTAGTAGTAGTAGTAGTAGTAGTAGTAGTAGTAGTAGTAGTAGTAGTAGTAGTAGTACAAGAATTGTATATAATACCGACAGGATGAAATGACACATGCACAACACCCGGGCATCCCCACCGTAGACGTTTCGCCATCCAGCCAGCCACTGGATGGCGAAACGTCCACAACAAAGACAACCAGACGCCGCACATGTGTCTAATTTCATCAGTAGATGTAGTAGAAGAAGAAGAGGTAGTGGTAGTGGTAGCGGAAGAAGTGGGAAATAAGGAAGAGGAGCCAGTCAAATACAAAGGAAGGGGAGCACTGCAAGAGAGCTAGAAACCCACAGAGGGAGAGCAAGCGCACCTCGGTGCGCTTGCTCTCCCTCTGTGGGATGGAGAAGACAGACAGGAGATCCCAGACCCAGGAAGAAGATCAAATACAGCCTCCCTCACAACTTCCTATAGAAGCCTCCCAACCAGGTCAACCCCAGTGCAACCAAACACTCTAAATCAAAACACACATGCCACATCCAATGCCCCCACCCACTACATTACAAACTTCACCCCCACAGCAACAACCCATAGTTCCTTACCAGGTCTCCCACTTCCCCAACCCCAATATACCTCCTAGACCACAGTTTTAGAAAAGAAGTTGAAGGTGTGGTATACAAATGCAGATGGAATAACAAACAAGTATGAGGAATGGCACGAAAGAATCAAAGAGACATCCCCAGACATAATAGCACTCACAGAAACAAAACTCACCAGAATAATAACAGATTCAATCTTTCCACCCGGATATCAAATCCTCAGGAAAGACAGAGGGAGGAGAGGGGGAGGAGGAGTTGCACTGCTCATTATAAACCAGTGGGGTTTTGAGAAAATGGAAGGAATGGATGGCACGGGCGAAAGGGACTACTTAGTAGGAACAATCCAGTCTGAGGGACATTAGGTGATAATTGCAGTAATGTACAACCCACCACAGAACTGCAGGAGGCCAAAAGAAGAATACGATGAGAGCAACAGAGCAATGATTGACACACTAGCCGAGGTGGCCAGGAGAGCACACATAGGGGGAGCAAAGTTACTAGTTATGGGTGATTTCAATCAGAAGGAGATTGATTGGGAAAACCTGGAGCCCCATGGGGGTCCCGAAACATGGAGAGCCAAGATGATGGATGTGGTACTGGAAAACCTCATGCATCAACATGTTAGAGACACTACCAGAGAGAGAGAGAGGATGAACCAGCAAGGTTGGACCTTGTATTCACCATGAGTAGTTAGGACATGGAGGGTATCATGTATGAAAGGCCCCTGGGAGCTAGTGATCATGTGGTTCTGTGCTTCGACTACATAGTTGAGCTCCAAGTGGAGAGAGTAGCAGGAATAGGCTGGGAAAACCAAACTACGAAAGGGAGAACTACTCAGGCATGAGGAACTTCCTTCAAGACATTCAGTGGGAGAGGGAACTGACAGGAAAACCAGTACAAGAAATGATGGACTATGTAGCAACAAAATGCAAGGAGGCAGAGGAGAGGTTTGTTCCCAAGGGAAACAGAAATAATGGGAAGAACAGAACGAGTCCTTGGTTCACCCAAAGGTGTAGGGAGGCAAAAACTAGGTGTACTAGAGAATGGAAAAGGTACAGAAGACAGAGAACTCAGGAAAATAAAGAAATCAGCCGAAGAGCCAGAAACGAATATGCACAGATAAGAAGGGAGGCTCAGAGACAATATGAAAATGACATAGCATCAAAAGTAAAGACTGACCCAAAGCTGTTGTACAGCCACATCAGGAGGAAAACAACAGTCAAGGACCAGGTAATCAGACTGAGGAAGAGCGATGGGGAATTCACAAGAAACGACCGAGAGGTTTGTCAGGAGCTCAACACAAGATTTAAAGAGGTATTTACAGTGGAAACCAGCAGGACTCCAAGAAATCAGAACTGGGGGGCACACCAGCAAGTGCTGGATGAGGTACATATAACCAAGGAGGAGGTGAAGAAGCTGCTATGCGAACTTGACACCTCAAAGGCGGTGGGACCAGACAACATCTCTCCATGGGTCCTTAAAGAGGGAGCAGAGATATTGTGTGAGCCATTAACAAAGATCTTCAACACGTCATTTGAAACTGGGCAACTCCATGAGGTATGGAAAATGGCAAATGTAGTCCCAATTTTTAAAAAGGGAGACAGACATGAGGCACTAAACTACAGACCTGTATCACTAACGTGTATAGTATGCAAGGTCATGGAGAAGATCATCAGGAGGACAGTGGTGGGGCACCTGGAAAGAAACAAGTGTATAATTGACAACCAGCACGGTTTTAGGGAAGGAAAATCCTGTGTCACAAACCTACTAGAGTTTTATGACAAGGTGACAGAAGTAAGACAAGAGAGAGAGAGGGGTGGATCGACTGCATATATTTGGACTGCAAGAAGGCCTTCGAAACAGTTCTTCACAAGAGGTTACTGCAAAAGCTAGAGGATCAGGCACACATAACAGGAAAGGCACTGCAAAGGATCAGAGAATATCTGACAGGGAGGCAACAACGAGTCATGGTACGCGACGAGGTGTCAGAGTGGGCGCCTGTGACAAGCGGGGTTCCACAGGGGTCAGTCCTAGGACCTGTTCTGTTTTTGGTATATGTGAACGACATAACGGAAGGGATAGACTTAGAAGTGTCCTTGTTTGCAGATGATGCGAAGTTAATGAGAAGAATCAAATCGGACGAGGATCAGGCAGGACTACAAAGAGACCTGGAAAAGGCTACAAGCCTGGTCCAGCAACTGGCTCCTTGAATTTAACCCTGCCAAATGCAAAGTCATGAAGATTGGGGAAGGGCAAAGAAGACCGCAGACACAATAAAGTTTAGATGGCCAAAGACTGCAAACCTCACTCAAGGAAAAAGATCTGGGGGTGAGTATAACACCGAGCATATCTCCTGAGGCACACATCAATCAGATAACTGCTGCAGCATACGGGCGCCTGGCAAACCTACGGATAGCGTTCCGATACCTCAGTAAGGATTTCGTTTAAAAAACTCTGTATCCCAAACTACTGGGGGCCCATACTGGTGAAAGCAGCACCAGTTTGGAATCCACACCTAGTAAGAAACGTAAAGAAATTAGAGAAAGTGAAAAGGGTTTTGCAACAAAAACTACCCCCAAAAGCTGGGGGAAATTGTCCCTACGAAAAAAGGTTAAAGGGAAAATTTCGGCCTGACGACACGGGAAAGGACGGGAAAGGGGTCGGGGGAGACTAATAACAACATATCAAATACAGCACGGAATAGCCCAAGGTGGCCCAAAGACGGGATTTTCCCCAGAGATGGGACACAGACACAAAAAGGTCAAAAATTGGAATTTGAAGACTCAGATGAATCAAAGGGATTTTTAGGAAGTATTTCTTCATCATAGATAGCCCGGGCCCCATGGAATAGCCTAAAAAGGGATGTAGGGGGAGGCAAACCACACATAGTTTTAAGGCGGGTATGATAGAGCTCATGGGGGAGGGAGAGAGAGGACCCCAGTACAATCACCCAAAAAGCGGGGGCCCGGAGCTGTGACTCGACCCATGCAACCACAAATAGGTGAGTTTCAAAAAAAGGGGAGAACACACATACCCCACATACACACAACACACATACACACACACAAAACATACACACACAACAACACAACCACACACCACACACACACACAAAACCCCACACACAAAACACACATACACACACACAAACACACACACAAACACACACACAAAACCCCACACCACACAACACACACACACACAAAAACACACACACAAAACACACACACATACACACACACACCACACACACACACACACACACAACAAACAAAACAAAACATACACCACACACACACACACACACACAAAACACACAACCCCACACACATACACACACACACACACACACACAAACACACATACACAAACACACCACACACACCCACACACAACACACACACACACACACAACACCACACACACAAACACAGGGGAAAAAAGGGGCCCTTTTAACTGTAGTAAACACCCAAACACAAAACATTTCATAGGATTTTACACAGTCCCCGTGAACTGACCCCTCTGAACCTTTGCTCCTTCTCCTTTCCCTCCCCCTCTTCCTATCCGGTAGAGACCTATTTTCTCTCTACCTATCTCACTCTTTACCTATAAAACTCTCTCTAAACCCATCCACTCCCCTTTACCTATATATCTCCTCTACCTATTCCTCTCTTCCCTCTCCCATCTCTCCCCCCCCCTAACATCTCTTCCCCCTAACAAACCCCCCCCCCACTTACATCCCCTCCCCCTCTAACATCTCCCCCCTCCCCCCTCCCAAAATTTATTTTCTCCTCTCCCTTTTTTTCCCCTCTCCTTCCCCTCCCCTCCTCTCTCCCCCCCCAGCCTCCCCCCTCCCCCTGCCTTTCCCCCCCCCCCACTCGCCCTTCCATCTCCCTCCTCTTTCCCCCCTTCCCCCCCCCTCCCCCCTCTCTCTCCCCCCTCCCTTTTCCTTCTCTCTCTCTTTTCCCTCCCCCCCTCTCTCTCTCTCTTTCTCTCTCTCTCTCTCCCCTCTCCTTTTCTCTCCCCTCTCTCTCCTCCCCTCCTTTTCTTCCCCTCTTCCCTCTCCTCTCTCTCTTTTCTCTCTCTCCTCTCTCTCTCTCTCCCTCTCCTCTCCTCTCCCTTGTCTCTCTCCCCTTCTCTTTTCCTTGGGCTCTCTCTCTCTCCCCCTCTCTCTCCCCTCTCTCTTTTCCCTCTCTCCCCTCTCTCTCCTCCTCTCTCTCTCTCTCCTCCATCCTCTCTCCCCTCTCTCTTCCCCTCTCTCTTCCCTTTTTCCCCTTTTCCCCTTTACTCCCCCCCCCCCCCCTCCTACCCTTCCCCCTTTAAAACCCCCTCCCCAAATCTCACGTCCCCTCTCTTTTTCCCCTTTTTTCCCTTTTCACTATCCCCCTCTCCCCTTTTTACCTTCCCTTATCTCTCTCTCTCTCCTCCCCTCTCTCTCCTCTTTTTTCATCTCTCTCTCTCTCCTCTTCCCTCCCCCTCCCTCTCTCTCTCTCCTCTCTCTCCATCTCTTCCACATTTTTCCCTTCTCACTCTCCCCCCTCCTTCCCTTCCCTTCTCTCTTTCCCCCTCTCACACTCTCCCCCTTTCTCTTCTCACTCTTCCCCTCTCTCTCTCCTTATACCTTTCCCTTCTCTCTTCTCTCACAAAAAAAAAAAATACAAAAACAAAAAAAAAAAAAAATGGTGGGGACTCGCAGGAACCAAGGATCAGATGAGAATGGTTCTGGTAGGAAGGAGTGGATGGAGGAGCAGTGGAAAAGGATGGAACAAGAGTGGGAGAGAAAATTAGGAGAGCTTTCTGAAAAAAAAAATGGAGAAAGAGCTCACTGTGAAATTGGAAAAGAGGTTGGAGAAGGAGACAAAGAATTGGGAGGCACAAGTCGAAACTGCAGTAACCAAGATAAGGGCTTTAGAAGTTGAGATAAATAGGCTGAAGCGAGTTACAGGGGCAGTGACCAGAGAAGGCACAGCATATGAAGCTGCGAGGCCGAACAGGAAGGAAGGAAGGAATTATAAATTATGCTAAGGTCATATCAACCTGCCAAAAAGAGCCAAGGAGTGAAAGGGAAGAACAGCTAGTTGCAGATGGAGAGGGTGATAGGTCGAATGCTGAGGCACAACCATGCTATCAAGAGCCACTGGAAAAATCAAGGGAGAAACTGACCACATACAGGCAGGATCCAGAGTCAAAGAGGGTGAGGCAATGGGAGGAGGAAAGGGCAAAATCAGTGTTTATCCATGGGCTTCAGGAGAGAGAGGAAAGGACACACACTGAAAGGCAGCAGGAAGAAAGGAAGGAGATTGAGAAAATCATCACGGAAATAGGTGAAGAGATGGACGAGATTGTAAATTTCAGAGAATAGGGGGGTACTCGAAGGGAGAAACCGACCAATCAAGCTGATTCTCAGGACGGAAAACAGTGCGGAACAGGATCCTCCAAGAGAAACCACGATTAAAATACTCGGAAGAGTACAAGAGGGTGTTCCTAGACAGACAGAACACAATCAGAATGACAGCAGCTGAGGGAGAGGACAAAAAAGCGAAAGGAGCTAGGAAAAGAGACAAGGATGGAACCAGCAGAGGTCAGTCAGAGCAGAACAGAACAGCAAGGGCAAGCACACACACAACTATTTTCAGAACCATACAACCTATCACACCATCCCAACACACACTACAATCCATACCCACAGCCTCCACCCAACAACGAGCTATAGAATCCCACAGTATGCTACCAGGTCTCCCACCCTCACAGGCCCCCCAAACCACAGTGTTGGAAAGGAAACTGAAGGTATGGTACACAAACGCTGATGGAATAACAAATAAGTGGGAGGAGTGGCATGAAAGAGTCAAAGAGGCATCACCGGACATCATAGCTCTCACAGAAACCAAGCTTACAGGTATGATAACAGATGCCATCTTTCCAACATGATACCAAATCCTGAGGAAAGACAGAGGGAACAGAGGGGGTGGAGGAGTGGCATTGCTGATCAAAAATCGCTGGAATTTTGATGAGCTGGAGAGAGGAGAAAGAGGAGAAGAAAGTGATTACATAGCGGGAACGCTTCACTCTAGAGGTCCCAAGGTGGTAATAGCAGTGATGTATAACCCACCACAGAACAGCAGGAGGCCAAGGCAAGAGTACGACGAGAGCAATAGAGTGATGGTTGACACACTGGCTGGAGTGGCCAGAAGAGCTCATGCATGCAGGGCAAAGCTCCTGATCATGGGTGACTTTAACCACAAGGAGATCGATTGGGAGAACTTGGACCCACATGGGGGCCAAGATACATGGAGGGCTAAGATGATGGAGGTGGTACTGAAAACTTCATGTACCAACACGTAAGGGACACTACAAGAGAGAGAGGAGAGGATGAACCAGCAAGGCTGGACTTAGTATTCACCTTGATAGTGCAGATATCGAGGACATCACATATGAAAGACCCCTTGGGGCCAGTGACCATGTGGTTTTAAGCTTCGAATACACAGTAGAGCTACAAGTGGAGGGAGAAGCAGGAAGGCCAGGACGAATGAAGCCAAACTACAAGAAAGGGGACTACACAGGAATGAGGAACTTCCTGAACGGGGTTCAGTGGACAGAGAACTGGCAGGGAAGCCAGTTAATGAGATGATGGAAATATGTAGTAACAAAATGCAAGGAGGCTGAGGAGAGGTTTGTACCCAAGGGTAACAGGAATAATGAAAAAGCCAGGATGAGCCCATGGTTTACCCAAAGGTGCAGGGAGGCAAAAACCATGTGTGCTAGGGAATGGAAGAAATATAGAAAGCAAAGGACCCAGGAGAATAAGGAGAGCAGTCGTAGAGCCAGAAACGAATATGCACAGATAAGAAGGGAGGCCCAAAGACAATATGAAAATGACATAGCAGCGAAAGCCAAATCTGACCCGAAACTGTTGTACAGCCACATCAGGAGGAAAACAACAGTCAAGGACCAGGTAATCAGGCTAAGGAAGGAAGGAGGAGAGACAACAAGAAATGACCGTGAAGTATGTGAGGAACTCAAGAAGAGATTCAAAGAAGTGTTCACAGAGGAGACAGAAGGGGATCCAGAAAGATGGAGAGGTGGGGCACACCACCATGTGCTGGACACAGTGCACACAACCGAGGAAGAAGTGAAGAGGCTTCTGAGTGAGCTAGATACCTCAAAGGAAATGGGGCCAGATAACATCTCCCCATGGGTACTGAGAGAGGGAGCAGAGGCGCTATGTGTACCCCTAACAACAATATTCAATACATCTATTGAAACAGGGAGATTTCCTGATGCATGGAAGACAGCAAATGTAGTCCCAATCTTTAAAAAAGGAGACAGACATGAAGCATTAAACTACAGACTAGTGTCACTGACATGTATAGTATGCAAAATCATGGAGAAGATTATCAGGAGAAGAGTGGTGGAACACCTAGAAAGGAATGATTTCATCAACAGCAGCCAACATGGTTTCAGGGACGGGAAATCCTGTGTCACAAACCTACTGGAGTTCTATGACATGGTGACAGCAGTAAGACAAGAGAGAGAGGGTTGGATCGACTGCATATTTTTGGACTGCAAGAAGGCCTTCGACACAGTTCCTCACAAGAGGTTACTGCAAAAGCTAGAGGATCAGGCACACATAACAGGAAAGGCACTGCAATGGATCAGAGAATATCTGACAGGGAGGCAACAACGAGTCATGGTACGCGACGAGGTGTCAGAGTGGGCGCCTGTGACAAGCGGGGTCCCACAGGGGTCAGTCCTAGGACCTGTTCTGTTTTTGGTATATGTGAACGACATAACGGAAGGGATAGACTCAGAAGTGTCCTTGTTTGCAGATGATGCGAAGTTAATGAGAAGAATCAAATCGGACGAGGATCAGGCAGGACTACAAAGAGACCTGGACAGGCTACAAGCCTGGTCCAGCAACTGGCTCCTTGAATTTAACCCTGCCAAATGCAAAGTCATGAAGATTGGGGAAGGGCAAAGAAGACCGCAGACACAATATAGTTTAGATGGCCAAAGACTTCAAACCTCACTCAAGGAAAAAGATCTGGGGGTGGGTATAACACCTAGCATATCTCCTGAGGCACACATCAATCAGATAACTGCTGCAGCATACGGGCGCCTGGCAAACCTACGGATAACGTTCCGATACCTCAGTAAGGATTCGTTCAAGACTCTATATACCATTTACGTCAGGCCCATACTGGAATATGCAGCACCAGTTTGGAATCCACACCTAGTCAAGCACGTCAAGAAATTAGAGAAATTGCAAAGGTTTGCAACAAGACTAGTCCAAAGCTACGGGGATTGTCCTACGAAGAAAGGTTGAGGGAAATCGGCCTGATGACACTGGAGGCCAGGAGGGTCAGGGGAGACATGATAACGACATATAAAATACTGCGCGGAATAGACGAGGTGGACAAAGACGGGATGTTCCAGAGATGGGACACAGACACAAGAGGTCACAATTGGAAGTTGAAGACTCAGATGAATCAAAGGGATGTTAGGAAGTATTTCTTCAGTCATAGAGTAGTCAAGCCGTGGAATAGCCTAGAAAGTGAAGTAGTGGAAACGGGAACCATACATAGTTTTAAGGCGAGGTATGATAAAGCTCATGGAGCAGGGAAAGAGAGGACCTAGTAGCAATCAGTGAAGAGGCGGGGCCAGGAGCTATGACTCGACCCCTGCAACCACAAATAGGTGAGTACAAATAGGTGAGTACACACGCACACAGCATACAGGCGCCTGGCAAACCTGAGAAAAGCGTTCCGATACCTTAATAAGGAATCGTTCAAGACACTGTACACTGTGTATGTTAGGCCCATACTGGAGTATGCAGCACCAGTCTGGAACCCACACCTGGTCAAGCACGTCAAGAAGTTAGAGAAAGTACAAAGGTTTGCAACAAGGCTAGTCCCAAAGCTCAAGCGAATGTCGTACGAGGAAAGGTTAAGGGAAATCGGACTGACGACACTGGAGTACAGAAGGGTCAGTGAAGACAGATAACGACATAAGAGATACGCAGGGAATAGACAAGGGTGATACAGAGTTAGGATGTTTAGAGAGGGACACAGGACAAGGGTCACAACTGGAAGCGAAGACTCAGACGAGCAACAGGGACGTTAGAAGTATTTCTTCGTCATAGAGTTGTCAGCAAGGGGAAATTTACCTAGCAAGTGAAGTATGGAGCAGGAAACATACATATTTTAAAAGAGGTATGACAAAGCTCAGGAAAGCAGAGAGGGAGAGGACGCGAGTAGCGATCAGTGAAGGAGGCGGGCCAGTTTAGAATTTTTTCGCTATTCTTTCACAAGAGGTTGTTTTGCATATTATGATATCACCTGTTTACTGTGGTTTTATTGCATATTTTATTATACATATATATATATATATATATATATATATATATATATATATATTATATATATATATATATATATATAATATATATATATATATATTATATATATATATGTCGTGCCGAATATGTAAAACTGGTCAATTAGCAAGAACTCATTTAAAATTAAGTCCTTTCTGAAATTTTCTTTTACACGATTAAAGATATATTTTTTTCATAAATGTTAATGTAAAAAAAATTAATTTTGCACCAAAAGAATCTTAGAAAACTTACCTAACCTTATTATAACAAGAACAATTTGTTTTAGCCTAACCCAACTAAATATATTTTAGATTTGTTTACAATAATTTAATAATAAACAAACACAGTGAAATATATTTTTTTCGTTAGGTTCAGAATGATTTGGCGAAATTATTGCATACACAAATTTTCACTTGTCCTATATGGCAAGATGAACGTTGCTATTTAAGCCAAGATCGCAAGTTCTGCCTATTCGGAACGACATATATATATATATGTAGTAGGTTGGTAGACAGCAACCACCCAGGGAGGTACTACCGTCCTGTGGTAGTAGGTTGGTAGACAGCAACCACCCAGGGAGGTACTACCGTCCTGTGGTAGTAGGTTGGTAGACAGCAACCACCCAGGGAGGTACTACCGTCCTGTGGTAGTAGGTTGGTAGACAGCAACCACCCAGGGAGGTACTACCGTCCTGTGGTAGTAGGTTGGTAGACAAACAACCCCGGGGAGGTACTGCCGTCCCTGTGGTAGTAGGTTGGTAGACAGCAACCACCCCGGGGGGGTACTACCGTCCTGTGGTAGTAGGTTGGCAGACAGCAACCACCCAGGGAGGTACTACCGTCCTGTGGTAGTAGGTTGGTAGACAGCAACGTCCCGGGGAGGTACTGCCGTCCTGTGGTAGTAGGTTGGTAGACAGCAACCACCCGGGGAGGTACTACCGTCTGTGGTAGTAGGTTGGTAGACAGCAACCACCCAGGGAGGTACTACCGTCCTGTGGTAGTAGGTTGGTAGACAGCAACCACCCAGGGAGGTACTGCCGTCCTGTGGTAGTAGGTTGGTAGACAGCAACCACCCAGGGAGGTACTACCGTCCTGTGGTAGTAGGTTGGCAGACAGCAACCACCCTGGGAGGTACTACCGTCCTGTGGTAGTAGGTTGGCAGACAGCAACCACCCAGGGAGGTACTACCGTCCTGTGGTAGTAGGTTGGTAGACAGCAACCACCCTGGGGGTACTACCGTCCTGTGGTAGTAGGTTGGTAGACAGCAACCACCCAGGGAGGTACTACCGTCCTGTTGTAGTAGGTTGGTAGACAGCAACGTCCGGGGAGTACTGCCGTCCTGTGGTAGTAGTGTTGGTAGACAGCAACCACCCGGGAGGTACTACCGTCCTGTGGTAGTAGGTTGGTAGACAGCAACCACCCGGGGAGGTACTACCGTCCTGTGGTAGTAGGTTGGTAGACAGCAACGTCCCGGGGAGGTACTGCCGTCCTGTGGTAGTAGGTTGGTAGACAGCAACCACCCGGGGAGGTACTACCGTCCTGTGGTAGTAGGTTGGCAGACAGCAACCACCCAGGGAGGTACTACCGTCCTGTGGTAGTAGGTTGGTAGACAGCAACGTCCCGGGGAGGTACTGCCGTCCTGTGGTAGTAGATTGGTAGACAGCAACCACCCAGGGAGGTACTACCGTCCTGTGGTAGTAGGTTGGTAGACAGCAACCACCCAGGGAGGTACTACCGTCCTGTGGTAGTAGGTTGGTAGACAGCAACCACCCAGGGAAGTACTACCGTATTGCCAAGTGAGTGTAAAACAAAAGCCTGTAATTGTTTTACATGATGGTAGGATTGCTGGTGTCTTTTGTCTGTCTCATAAATATGCAAGATTACAGGTATGTCTTGCTACTTCTACTTACACTTAGGTCACACTACACATACATGTACACGTTTATTTATACACACTCATCTCAGTTTTCTATGATTTTATCTTAATAGTTCTTGGTCTTATTATTTTTCCTTTTATATCCATTGGGAAGTGGAATAAGAATCTTTCCTCCGTAAGCAATGCGTGTTGTAAAAGTCAACTAAAATGCCGGGAACAATGGGCTAGTAACCCCTTTTCCTGTAAAAATTACTATAAAGAATAAGAAGAAGAATGTGCGTGGATGTTGTGCAAATGATAAGAAAGAGATGATTGTGGATGTTATGGATGAGAAGAAACTGGATGTCCTGGCTTTAAGTGAAACAAAGCTGAAGGGGGTGGGAGAGTTTCAATGGAGAGGAATAAATGGGATTAGGTCAGGGGTTTCAAATAGAGTTAGAACTAAAGAAGGAATAGCAATAATGTTGAAAGATAAGTTATGGCAGGAAAAGAGGGAATATAAATGTATTAATTCAAGGATTATGTGGAGTAAAATAAAGGTTGGATGTGAAAAGTGGGTTATAGTAAGCGTGTATGCACCTGGAGAAGAGAGAAGTGTAGAGGAGAGAGAGAGAGATTTTGGGAAATGTCGAGTGAATGCGTGGGGAGTTTTGAACCAAGTGTGAGAGTAATGGTGGTTGAGGATTTCAATGCTAAAGTGGGCAAAAATGTTGTGGAGGGAGTAGTAGGTAATTTTGGGGTGCCAGGGGTAAATGTAAATGGGGAGCCTTTAATTGAGCTATGTGTAGAAAGAGGTTTGGTAATAAGTAATACATATTTTATGAAGAAGAGGATAAATAAATATACAAGGTATGATGTAGCACGTAATGAAAGTAGTTTGTTCGATTATGTATTGGTGGACAAAAGGTTGATGCATGGGCTCCAGGATATACACATTTATAGAGGGGCAACTGATATATCGGATCATTATTTAGTTGTAGCTACAGTTAGAGTAAGAGGTAGATGGGAAAAGAGGAAAATGGCAACAACAAGCAAGAGGGAGGTGAAAGTGTATAAACTAAGGGAGGAGGAAGTTCGAGTGAGATATAAGCAACTATTGGCAGAAAGGTGGGCTGGAGCAAGTATGAGTATTGGGTGGGCTGAAGAGGGTTGGAATAGTATTAAAAATACAGTATTAGAATGTGGGGCAGAAGTTTGTGGTTATAGGAGAGTGGGTGCAGGAGGAATGAGGAGTGATTGGTGGAATGATGATGTAAAGGGTGTAATAAAAGAGAAAAAGTTAGCTTATGAGAGGTTTTTACAAAGCAGAAGTGTTATAAGAAGAGTAGAGTATATGGAGAGTAAAAGAAAGGTGAAGAGAGTGGTGAGAGAGTGCAAAAGGAGAGTAGATGAAAGAGTGGGAGAGGCACTGTCAAGAAATTTTAATGAAAAGAAAATATTTTGGAGTGAGTTAAACAAGTTAAGAAAGCCTAGAGAAAGAATGGATTTGTCAGTTAAAAACAGAGTAGGGGAGTTAGTAGATTGGGAGATGGAAGTTTTGGGTAGATGGCGAGAATATTATGAGGAACTTTTAAATGTCGACGAAGAAAGGGAAGCGGTAATTTCATGCACTGGCCAGGGAGGTATACCATCTTTTAGGATGTGAGTGTGGGGGAGGTGCGTGAAGCATTACCTAGAATGAAAGGGGGTAAAGCAGCTGGAACTGACGGGATCATGACACAAATGTTAAAAGCAGGGGGGATATAGTGTTGCAGTGGTTGGTATTTTTGTTTAATAAATGTATGAAAGAGGGGAAGGTACCTAGGGATTGGCAGAGAGCTCGTATAGTTCTTTTATATAAAGGGAAGGGGGACAAAAGAGATTGTAAAAATTATACAGGAATAAGTCTACTTAGTATACCAGGAAAAGTGTACGGTAGGGTTATAATTGAAAGAATTAGAGGTAAGATAGAATGTAGGATTGCGGATCAGCAAGGAGGTTTCAGAGTGGGTAGGGGATGTGTAGATCAAGTGTTTACATTGAAGCATATATGTGAACAGTATTTAGATAAAGGTAGGGAAGTTTTCATTGCATTTATGGATTTAGAAAAGGCATGTGATAGAGTGGATAGGGAGCAATGTGGCAGATGTTGCAAGTTTATGGAATAGGTGGTAAGTTATTAAATGCTGTAAAAGTTTTTATGAGGATAGTGAGGCTCAGGTTAGGGTGTGTAGAAGAGAGGGAGACTACTTCCCGGTAAAAGTAGGTCTTAGACAGGGATGTGTAATGTCACCATGGTTGTTTAATATATTTATAGATGGGGTTGTAAAAGAAGTAGACGCTAGGGTGTTCGGTAGAGGGGTGGGATTAAATTATGGAGAATCAAATACAAAATGGGAATTGACACAGTTGCTTTTTGCTGATGATACTGTGCTTATGGGAGATTCTAAAGAAAATTTACGAAGGTTAGTGGATGAGTTTAGGAGCGTGTGTAAAGGTAGAAAGTTGAAAGTGAACATAGAAAAGAGGAAGGTGATGAGGGTATCAAATGATTTAGATAAAGAGAAATTGGATATCAAATTGGGGAGGAGGAGTATGGAAGAAGTGAATGTTTTCAGATACTTCGGAGTTGACGTGTCAGTGGATGGATTTACGAAGGATGAGGTTAATCAAAGAATTGATGAGGGAAAAAAGGTGAGTGGTGCATTGAGGTGTATGTGGAGACAAAAAACGTAATCTATGGAGGCAAAGAAGGGAATGTATGAAAGTATAGTGGTACCAACACTCTTATATGGGTGTGAAGCTTGGGTTGTGAATGCAGCAGCGAGGAGGCGGTTGGAGGCAGTGGAGATGTCCTGTCTAAGGGCAATGTGTGGTGTAAATATTATGCAGAAAATTCGGAGTGTGGAAATTAGGAGAAGGTGTGGAGTTAATAAAAGTATTAGTCAGAGGGCTGAAGAGGGGTTGTTGAGGTGGTTTGGTCATTTAGAGAGAATGGATCAAAGTAGAATGACATGGAGAGCGTATAAATCTATAGGGGAAGGAAGGCGGTGTAGGGGTCGTCCTCAAAAAAGGTTGGAGGGAGGGGGTAAAGGAGGTTTTGTGGGCGAGGGGCATGGACTTCCAGCAAGCGTGCGTGAGCGTGTTAGATAGGAGTGAATGGAGACGAATGGTACTTGGGACCTGACGAGATGTTGGAGTGTGAGCAGGGTAATATTTAGTGAAGGGATTCAGGGAAACCGGTTATTTTCATATAGCCGGGACTTGAATCCTGGAAATGGGAAGTACAATGCCTGCACTCTAAAGGAGGGGTTCGGGATATGCTTCTAAACTGTTGTGTTCTGAGCACCTCTGCAAAAACATTGATTATGTGTGAGTGAGGTGAAAGTGTTGAAGGATGATGAAAGTATTTTCTTTTGGGGGATTTTCTTTCTTTTTTGGGTCACCCTGCCTCGGTGGGAGACGGCCGACTTGTTAATACATACATACATACATATATATATATATATATATATATATATATATATATATATATATATATATATATATATATATATATATATATATATATATATATATAAATATATATATATATATATATATATATATATATATATATATATATATATATATATATATATATATATATATATCAATAACAAAACTGCAACTAGCCAAGGACTCGAACCCATGTCATTATGTCTTCTTCATGGTGAACGAAAATCACATGAAGCTCTAACCCATAGGACCACTTAATCCTTCAAGAATCAAGTACTCAGCAGAGCTAGGTGTTTTACCGTGATCTGAAGACATACGGTGGTGTGGGTGCCTCTGAGCTAATTACATTCCACTCCCCATTTGGTGTACTAGTCTCTATTTATTTACTTAATTATAATCACAGTGTTGTTGTATTTTTTTCATTTGTGTACGAGTTATTTTTGTTCGTAATTTTGTCAGTTTGTTTTAGTTTTAGTCATTACATTGATACTTTAATATTACTAGGTATTTTCATTTTTTTCCAAATATATTTTAAAAATCGTGGTCTTTGAAAATGACGCAGATGGTTGACCTGGACGTGACCTGGACAAGGGAAGCTGACCCTGGAGAATACTTCGCCGAGTTAGCACATCAACGTGGAACTTTTCTTATCTGTTATCAACTTAGCCTGACCACACGTAAACCTCTCCAGGAGGCACATGTTACAGAAGCCCTCACACACCTGTACAGGTGCGTGACGTAAACCTATTACAAAATGTTTAATATATAATGTTAAGCATGTAAAAACTGTATTGAAGATTTTTTTTGCTTTTATGTAAGATTGCGAGTGTGATGAAAGAGTGTTTACTAGTGGAAGACTTTTCCATTATCAGTGATGTTAATATGTTGCAAGTTACATTATCACTGATGTTAATATGTAACAAGTTACATTATCACTGATGTTAATATGTAACAAGTTACATTATCACTGATGTTAATATGTTCAAGTTACATTATCACATGTGTTAATATGTAACAAGTTAATTTATCACTGATGTTAATATGTAACAGTTGCATTATCACTGATGTTAATATGTAACAAGTTACATTTATCAGTGATGTTAATTAGTTCAAGTTACATTATCAGTGATGTTAATATGTAACAAGTTACATTATCACTGATGTTAATATGTAACAAGTTACATTATCACTGATGTTAATATGTAACAAGTTACATTATCAGTGATGTTAATATGTAACAAGTTACATTATCAGTGATGTTATATGTACAAGTTACATTATCATGATGTTAATTATGTTACAAGTTACATTATCACTGATGTTAATATGTAACAAGTTACATTATCAGTGATGTTAATATGTAACAAGTTACATTATCACTCATGTTAATATGTAACAAGTTACATTATCACTGATGTTAATATGTAACAAGTTACATTATCAGTGATGTTAATATGTAACAAGTTACATTATCAGTGATGTTAGCATGTAACAAGTTACATTATCACTGATGTTAAATTACGTTTAAGTTACATTGTCAGTGATGTTAATATGTCACAAGTTACATTGTCAGTGATGTTAATATGTAACAAGTTACATTATCAGTGATGTTAATATGTAACAAGTTACATTATCAGTGATGTTAATTATGTTACAAGTTACTTTTTCAGTGATGTTAATATGTAACAAGTTACATTATCAGTGATGTTAATTATGTTACAAGTTATATTATAGTGATGTTAATATGTAACAAGTTACATTTCAGTGATGTTAATATGTTACAATTACATTATCAGTGATGTTAATTATGTTACAAGTTACATTATCAGTGATGTTAATATGTAACAAGTTACATTATCAGTGATGTTAGTATGTAACAAGTTATATTATCAGTGATGTTAATTATGTTACAAGTTACATTGTCAGTGATGTCAACATGTAACAAGTTACGTTATCAGTGATGTTAATTACGTTACAAGTTACATTATCAGTGATGTTAATTATGTTACAAGTTACATTGTCAGTGACGTTAATATGTTACAAGTTACATTGTCAGTGATGTTAATTATGTTACAAGTTACATTGTCAGTGATGTTAATTATATTACAAGTTAGATTATCGGTGATGTTAATTATGTTACAAGTTACATTGTTAGTGATGTTAATATGTTACTAGTTACATTGTCAGTGATGTTAATATGTTACACGATACATTGCAAGTGATATTAATTATGTTACAAGTTACATTGTTAGTGATGTTAATATGTTACAAGTTACATTGTTAGTGATGTTAATATGTTACAAGTTACATTGCTAGTGATGTTAATTATGTTACAAGTTACATTGTTAGTGATGTTAATATGTTACAAGTTACATTGTTAGTGATGTTAATATGTTACAAGTTACATTGTTAGTGATGTTAATATGTTACAAGTTACATTGTCAGTGATGTTAATTATGTTACAAGTTACATTATCAGTGATGTTAATTATGTTACAAGTTACATTATCAGTGATGTTAATTATGTTACAAGTTATATTATCGGTGATGTTAATTATCTTACAAGTTACATTATCAGTGATGTTAATTATGTTACAACTTACATTATCAGTGATGTTAATTATGTTACAAGTTACATTGTCAGTGATGTTAATTATGTTACAAGTTACGTTGTTAGTGATGTTAATATGTTACAAGTTACATTGTCAGTGATGTTAATATGTTACAAGTTGCATTGTCAGTGATGTTAAATATGCAGTTACATATCAGTGATGTTAGTATGTTACAAGTTACATTATCGTGTGTTAATTGTTACAAGTTACATTATCCCAGTGTGTTAATTATGTTACAGCTTAGCATTCGTCAGTGATGTTAATTATGTTACAAGTTACATTGTCAGTGATGTTAATATGTTACAAGTTGCATTGTCAGTGATGTTAATATGTTAAAAGTTACTTGTTAGTATGATAATATGTTACAATTCTTGTTAGTGATGTTAATATGTTAAAAGTACTTCTCGTTATCGTTAATATGTTGCAAGTTACTTATCAGTGATGTTAATTATGTTTCAAGTACATCTGTTATGATGTTATATACACAGTTACATTGTTAGTGAGGTTATATGTCACAAGTTTACATTGTTTAGTGATGCTAAACCATACCCCCGGCCGGGAGTGAACCCGCGGTCATAGAGTCTCAAAACTCCAGCCCGTCGCGTTAGCCACTAGACCAGCTAGCCACAATAAGATTCATCCAACTAGGTATATTTCTACACCTGGAAGGTTGCAAGGCCACCTCTGTGACCACAAATGCTAGTTTTTACAGACGAATCTCCAGCTAGCGTGGCCGTGACGAACTCTAGCTCAAGTCCCTTCACTGCCGTCAACATGACTCAAGAAATCGTAATGACACGATTGGTTAGGGTATGGTTTATTTGCAATCGTGTCATTACGATTTCTTAAGTCTTAGTGATGCTAATTATGTTACAAGTTACATTGTTAGTGATGTTAATATGTTACAAGTTACATTGTCAGTGATGTTAATTATGTTACAAGTTACATTGTTAGTGATGTTAATATGTTACAAGTTACATTATCAGTGACGTTAATTATGTTACAAGTTACATTGTTAATGATGTTAATATGTTACATGTTACATTATCGGTGATGTTAATTATGTTACAAGTTATATTATCAGTGATGTTAATTATGTTACAAGTTACATTGTTAGTGATGTTAATTATGTTACAAGTTACATTGTTACTGATGTTAATTATGTTACAAGTTACATTGTCAGCGATGTTAATTATGTTACAAGTTACATTGTCAGTGATGTTAATTATGTTACAAGCTACATTCTTAGTGAAGTTAATATGTTACAAGTTACATTGTCAGTGATGTTAATTATGATACAAGTTGCATTGTTAGTGATGTTAACATGTTACATGTTACATTATCGGTGATGTTAATTATGCTACAAGTTACATTATCAGTGATGTTAATTATGTTACAAGTTACATTGTTAGTGATGTTAATATGTTACAGGTTACATTGTCAGTGATGTTAATATGTTACAAGTTACATTATGAGTGATGTTAATTATGTTACAAGTTACATTGTCAGTGATGCTAATATGTTACAAGTTACATTGTCAGTGATGTTAATTATGTTACAAGTTACATTGTCAGTGATGTTAATATGTTACAAGTTACGTTGTCAGTGATGTTAATATGTTACAACTTACAGTCTCAGTGATGTTAACATGTTACAAGTTACATTGTCAGTGATGTTAATAATGTTACAAGTTACATTGTTAGCGATGTTAATATGTTACAAGTTACATTGTCAGTGATGTTAATATGTTACAAGTTACATTGTCAGTGATGTTAATTAAGTTACAAGTTACATTGTTAGTGATGTTAATATGTTACAAGTTACATTATCAGTGACGTTAATTATGTTACAAGTTACATTGTTAGTGATGTTAATATGTTACGTGTTACATTATCGGTGATGTTAATTATGTTACAAGTTATATTATCAGTGATGTTAATTATGCTACAAGTTACATTGTCAGTGATGTTAATTATGTTACAAGTTACATTGTCAGTGATGTTAATTATGTTACAAGTTACATTGTTAGTGATGTTAATATGTTACAAGTTACATTGTCAGTGATGTTAATATGTTGCAAGTTACATTGTTAATGGTGTTAATATGTTACAAGTTACATTGTTAGTGATGTTAATTATGATACAAGTTGCATTGTTAGTGATGTTAATATGTTACATGTTACATTATCGATGATGTTAATTATGTTACAAGTTACATTATCAGTGATGTTAATTATGTTACAAGTTATATTGTCAGTGATGTTAATTATGTTACAAGTTGCATTGTTAGTGATGTTAATATGTTACAAGTTACATTATCGGTGATGCTAATTATGTTACAAGTTACCATACCCCCGGCCGGGATTGAACCCGCGGTCATAGAGTCTCAAAACTCCAGCCCGCGGGTTCAACCCCGGGCCCGGGGGGGGGGGGGGGGGGTATGGTTTATTTGCAATCGTGTCATTACGAGTTACAAGTTACATTATCGGTGATGCTAATTATGTTAATATGTTACATTATCGGTGATGTTAATTATGTTACAAGTTACATTGTTAGTGATGTTAATATGTAACAAGTTACATTGTTATTGATGTTAATATGTAACAAGTTAATTGATCAGTGATGTTAATATGTAACTGTTATTGTCAGGTGTTATATGTAACAAGTTACATTGTCAGTGATGTTAATATGTAACAAGTTACATTGTCAGTGATGTTAATATGTAACAAGTTACATTGTCAGTGATGTTAATATGTAACAAGTTACATTGTCAGTGATGTTAATATGTAACAAGTTACATTGTCAGTGATGTTAACGGAGATGTTGTCATAATAATATTCAACAAACGTAGGTTTGTTCCTTGTATTTCCTTTATAACTCACATATCTTAGATTATGGTTAGTGTTTAATTTATAATTCTTGTAATACGTGTATAACTATCACTTGCTCAAGCGGTACCAAGTTCGGTTCACACAAAAAGGTCCTGGGTTCGATCCTAGCACAATTAAAAATACGTATAACATTTAAACATATTTTCGCTTGTGACTTAGCAGTAAGTAGGTATATGGGTGTTAATTAAGCATCAAACAACTATATTGAAAAAAGTCGAACTAGTCTTATTTATTATATTTTGTTAATATCCCTCTATATTAATAATCTGAATGAAATCTTTTTCACCTTTGCTTTGGTGTATTATCTCTGAGGAATTTTTATTATGATATTTGTGTGTTTTCACCAGTTTTATTCTTCATTTTTTTCAATTCTTTTGAATTAAACAACTGCAAGGGTCTGTGTCTGTCAAACTTGTCAAAGGTTTACCACTTGAAAAACTTATATGTATGTGAAAAGTATTTTTGCTAAACATTAACAACTGAAACACAAATTCAGAAGGCAGTAATTGTATTGTGCGCCTTGCACGGAGATTTATTGATTCTTCCACTGGTTATTTCAAGGTGTGTCGTAGCAGTTCTTCATTGGTTGCTGGAACATAACTGTGAACAATCACCTTATGAATCTTTATGGTTGTAATTAGGTGGAAACAGAAGAGGTATTGCTGAGAAATTGCTGATATAAATAATGTGATAAAAAATATCAAATGAAGACTTCACTCACAGAAACTGGTTTAAACCCTTTATTGGGCAAGGCATTATTATATTTGAGAAACAACATTATATTTGAGAAACAACAACATTATATTTGAGAAACAACAACATTATATTTGAGAAACAACAACATTATATTTGAGAAACAACAACATTATATTTGAGAAACAACACATTATATTGAGAAACAACAACATTTATTTTGAGAAAATCAACATTTATTGAGAAACAACAACATTATATATGAAAACAACAACATTTGCAACCTATATTGTGATAATTTAATCAATTCTAAGACATTTATTTTTGTGCATTTTCGATTTTTGGGGAGGCCGTAAAATACACTTTTTGTGAGAATGAATGATAGATGGCATCACGCACATGATTAAACTATAGGTGACAGATCACGCATAGATCTGATGCGATGCCCGACAATGGTATGTGTCTAAATGAATAATAACAGCTACTAATAAATGATATTTAAAGGCACATATATACATTTAAGTTTATTAATTAAGAATCTGGTTAAACAAAAGGCACATAACTGGTTCAAATACTAATACAGTTTGTAGCATTAGACATTATGAAAAATTGCAAAATTTTTACAAAAATATGGATAATGACACAAATGAGTATCCTAGTTATGTATTTATTTGACATAGATATTTTTGCAGAGGCATTAAGCATCTCATTATGGAATTCACGAAACCAATTCCTGGTTTGAGTTTAGACAAAGAGAACTTGCATGACGAACAAGCAAGATTGAGAGGTCCTCGATTATCATTGGGCTAGCAATTTCACATGGACGCCTTTGTAGTTGAGACGTGGCCAGTGAAGCCAAATTTGGGGTGTACAAACGTTTCCTGATAGAGATCCCTATGTGCATAGTCCGTCTCAAATTCTTCAAGTTAAGAAATCATAGAACCAATATTGTGATAATTTAGCTTCTGGATTTTCTTGTTGGCCTTCTTCACAATGGGCAGGGTAAAATGAACTTTTTGAGGTGAATGTATTTGCTATTCAAAGCCGCACACTGTTACTAAACAGGTGACAACAAGGCATGCAGATCCTGAGTGCGATGCACCAGCTTTTCGTATGTGGGCTTAGAATGAAGAAATACAGCTAGCCCCCTAGCATAAAATCGATAATAGGACAGGCACATATCTACATTTTAAGTTTGCTGTATTATAGCTACTGGTGATGCCCTGACAGAATAGCACAGTAACTGTAGTTCCCCAAAACTACACATAACCATCCTGTAGCAGTTCCAGAAGCACCTCTTTCAAATTTTCAAATGTTACAAGAATATGGTGGACACAACTGATTCCTTGTTACTGTGTTTATGTGATGACTATTCAAATATTTTACAGAAGGCATTTAGATCTCTTATGGAATTCCACGAAAATTCCTGGTGCAGTTTGACATAGAGCAACTTGCATGGGAAAAACACCTGATGCGTAAGGCCTCTTGTCTCTCGTTGCACATGTTAATAAAGGCCTTGTTTAGAACATATGTATTGTCTGTATCATATCCCTTCTTACCGGATTTGAGGCCTTGTTGGCTGCCGACTGCCAAAGTTCTTCAGTTTATAACACATTCCATGAAGAAGACATACTGAGAGGTCTGAGAACTTCTTGGGATGTTCTTTGTTAGAGCTCACAAGGACATGATACATGGAACCTGGGTTGTATTATCATTTCACAGAAGTACCCGTCAACCAACCATGCCATACGACATCAAACAAAGTTCAAGGGACAGTATCCCAAGAGTGCATAGCATTCTGTAACAGACTCTTTGCTGAGCTCTATCTGGAGTATGTGAGAGGAAACATATCTTTCTGTCATGCCCAAGTTTGTGGCTAATTAAGGCCTCTACTTTCCACGACTGAACGACAGCAATATTCACATGTTTTCTCCTTGTTGTACCTCATTTTGTACAGGTGTATAGCCATGATCTATGTTCAAAACATTGTCATACAGGCCATTAGCTGTCTGTCCACTATCAAACCCTCATCCATACTGGTCAGTATATCTTCAGCACACACTCTCTTTTCATAAACCAATTCTTATGTTCCCCATTACTTGAAGTAACCTTGGTGGCATTATCCCAGCCCTGTTCTCTTCAGTCCTGCATCAGATAACCTGCATCACTGAATTATCCTATGAGATATTTACCCATAAAAACACATATGTGTAACAGAAATTACTGCATAAATTGCACAAAATGGTCATTCCATGTGACAATTCTTAAATTCAGGGTAAATTACTACCTTACTATCAGGCCTTTTATTTTCACATCGTCTGTTAGGCTAATACAATGATGGTCAAAGTGTTTGTATCCTATTGAAACCTCCATTTGCATTTTGTTAATAAACCATCTTCATGACAACGCATAATAAGTGACCCATTTCAGGCCCTTGGTCCTAATTTTGCTGGGCCTGCTCAATTGTGTCATTAATAGGTACCAAGACTTCTCAGTCATTATTGTTTGTACTTCTCAATCCTCGTAGGCATATTTATGTTGATCTCAAAATGATCTTACATTGTCATGGAAACTCGTTGAGGTTGTTCTCTTCATCTTGAGAGTACTGAACATTGGTCCGCCTGGTAAACACCCAGAACCACTTCTAGATCACTCATACAGATTGTTGAATCTGGAGATCTTACAGGTTCAACTTTTGAGGCACCATGAAACATCTTTCTAGCCTCAAATTTGAGGTGCTGCCCGATAAAGGGGAAAAATTAAATTTAGTAAAGCTATAGGAAAGCAATGGTATGAAAATTTAAATGAAAACCTTTCAGTAACAATGGATGTGGGTGTATGTTAGCTGGACCAGCCTAACATGGGCAAACAGGCCTACTGCAGAGCTTTTTATGTTTTTAAAAATAATTTCGATTTATTTATTTCATAGCTAAATCAACCTATCCAAAATGTTGAGTGTCACAACTATTTAACTGATTATTGATCAGTATTAACATTTTTTATTCTCTCTAAATGATACATAAACTTCAGGAAAGTTCCCTGCCTGCGTGTGTATTACGACGAACGAAATGGAACCAACTGGTTCCGGGAGGCAACTCATCCAAATATTGACTTTAAGGTAGGTAATTATTAAATTTTAGTTTATCATAATGAGTTTTAATATGAAGCAGATGAGCCATTCACGATCATCAGATATCTGCATAATTTATCCAGTCAAAAACTAAATTTTTTACATAAATACATAAATATTACTAAAACAAACTAAGAGTGCATGATACTAGAGGCACAACCTGGGAAGTACTCAACCAGCACTAATCATGACCAATAAAAATAAATATGAAACCTTGAGCAAAATAGACACCCTTTATGAAGCAAATAATTCCACTGCAGGTTTGAATTGTCTAATATATAATTTTCTCAAAATTCATGAATGCTAATCTTATGGTTCTTAAAAATGTTCATTACACTGACTCCTTTCTAATAACATTTTAGTATGACAATTTAGGAGAAAAAATTTTAAAATTATCATTAATTGTTTATTCACAATTTAAATCCAATAAATTTCCTAATCTTTAACTGTTGAAGTAATTTAGATAAACGTTTGCAGTTATACTCCATAGTTCGAACACTATTTCCAGTCATTATCACACAAGACTCTTATACATTACCGAAGGTCAAGAGAGACCTGAGCTTGCTACATTGCAGCTCATAAACCACCCCCGGCCCTTTAGGCGGTAATGGCAGACCAGAGGCCTAGCTTCTCTACGCCCCGTGAGGCGGGGAATGTGGCTAGCTGGGACACTTGGTCCCAAAGATGGAGGTACTATACCTCTCCCTTTGGAGACTAGTTCGAGACACTCCCCAATAGGGACCAAGCGGTTCACCACTACTTGGAAAAGACCGGCGGGAGATACGGCGAATAAAAAAAAAAAAAAAAAAACTAACCTACCTGAATCTCCTTTTTCAACACTCACTGAGCTCTCTGACATGAAAAACCTTTCATTTAAATAGGTAATTTTATAAATGTAGAAAACTTGCAAAATATAGCAGATATAAGATCTGAGAAAGAATATTTTAAGCTCAAACCAGAACGTAACAATGTTTTTGCAAAGGAATTGTTACCTTACATCTCCCCTGCTGAAGATATCTCATTACTTGAAATCAGTAAGTTTTGTGTAATGTTTAGTTGGTAGAAGGTTCTCTCTGAGGGGGAGTTGTCTTCGAGTGACACCCCCAGTACCTCTCTCAGGGTACCACTGGCACACCAGAATACCAACACCCACAAGCCCCCTCAGGCCCCACCCAATATGGGGTCGGGAGTGTTTTTTTTTTTATTTTATTTTATTTAAAACATTACAATCCAAGGTGGAAATTATATTAAAAGGTACACAAAATGAGTTAAATCACAAATTCCCAATTCACCCTTACAAAAATGATTACAACAGACAAAAGTGTTCTGACACCCTAAACCACACACCATATACACCCAGTTATATCAGAGTTATATACCTGTGAAGGCTTAAACTTCTGTCACAATTTCACCCCCCTCCCTCCCGCCAAATATAACCATCACCAACCTGACTGCATCTTAACTTAACATTAAAGGATACATAGGAATTACACTATCATGAGTGATGTAGTAACATCTTGGACACAAAAATATTAATAACAATTAAATGGGATACATGTCTTTACTTAACACAATGACACCTCACCTGGTGAAAGAAAAACCTCAGAAGTTTAATTTTCCTAAGAAGGTTACAACAATGAATGTCAACTCTCAAAGGCAACTTATGTGCAATCTTAGCATGTAAACCCTAGTCATTGCACATAGTATTTAAATAAAACTTTATATCATGAAAACCATCACAGAATACAAAGGTATAAAGTATAAACCGCAGCCATGTAGCTACTACACGCAAAAATTCCACATACTTCCATAACACAGATAAAACAAAACAAATTTTGTGACAACTGCACCTAAACACAACTCACATTATAGGTTTTGATGGCGAGGGGCATGACTTCAGCAAGCTGCGTGAGGTGTTAGATAGGAGTGAATGGAGCGAATTGGTTACTTGGGACCTGACGAGATGATTGGAGTGTGAGCAGGGTAATTTTAGTGAAGGGGATTCGAGGGAAACCGGTATTTTGTATAGCCGGGCTTGAATCCTGGAAATGGGAAGTACAATGCCTGCACTTAAAGGAGGGTTCGGGATTTTGCTTCTAAAACTGTTGTGTTCTGAGCACTCTGCAAAACATTTGATTTAGTGTGAGTGAGGTGAAAGTGTTGATGGTTGATGACGTATTTTCTTTTGGGGGGATTTTCTTTCTTTTTGGGTCACCCTGCCTCGGGTGGGAGACGCCGACTTGTTAATACATACAGACATACATATATATACTATGTATATATATATATATTATATATATTATATATATAATATTATATATATATAATATATACAGATATATATATATATCAATATATATATATATATATATATATTTTATATATATAATGTATATTTTATATATAATATATATATTTATATATATATATATCAAATAACAAAACTGCAACTAGCCAAGGACTCGAACCATGTCATTATGTTCTTCTTCATGGTGAACGAAACTCACATGAAGCTTTAACCCATAGGACCACTTAATCCTTTCCAAGAATCAAGTACTCAGCAGAGCTAGGGTTTTACCGTGATCTGAAGACATACGGTGGTGTGGGTGCCTCTGAGCTAATTACACTTCCATTCCCATTTGGTGTTACTAGGTCTCTATTTATTTACTTAATTATAATCACCCAGTGTTGTTGTAATTTTTTCATTTGTGTACGAGTTATTTTTTTGTCGTAATTTTGTCAGTTTGTTTTAGTTTTGTCATTAATTGATACTTTAATATTACTAGGTATTTTTCATTTTTTTCCAAATAATTTTAAAAATCGTAGGTCTTTGAAAATGACGCAAGTATGGTTGACCTGACGTGACCTGGACAGGAAGCTGACCTGGAGAATACTCGCCGAGGTAGCACATCAACGTGGAACTTTTCTTTCTGTTATCAACATTACGCCTGACCACACGTAACCTCTCCAGGAGGGGCACATGTTACAGAAGGCCCTCACACTCACCCTGTACAGGTTGAGTGACGTAAACCTATTACAATAATGTTTAATATATAATGTTAAGCTTAAAAAAACTGTATTGAAGATTTTTTTTGCTTTTATGTAAGATTGCGAGTGTGATGAAAGAGTGTTTACTAGTGGAAGACTTCTCCATTATCAGTGATGTTAATATGTTGCAAGTTACATTATCACTGATGTTAATATGTAACAAGTTACATTATCACTGATGTTAATATGTAATCAAGTAAATTATCACTGATGTGTATATGTTGCAGTTACATTATCACTGATGTTAATATGTAACAAGTTACATTATCACTGATGTTAATATGTAACAAGTTGCATTATCACTGATGTTAATATGTAACAAGTTACATTATCAGTGATGTTAATATGTAACAAGTTACATTATCAGTGATGTTAATATGTAACAAGTTACATTATCATGATGTTAATATGTAACAAGATTACATTATCAGTGTGTTAATATGTAACCAATTACATTATCAGTGATGGTTAATATGTAACATGTTACATTTCAGTGATGTTAATAAGTAACAAGTTTACAATTACTACACTGATGTTAATATGTAACAAGTTACATTATCACTGATGTTAATTTGGTAACAGTTACAGTATCAGTGATTTTAATATGTAACAAGGTTACATTATCAACTCATGTTAATATGTAACAAGTTACATTATCACTGATGTTAATATGTAACAAGTTACATTATCAGTGATGTGAATATGTAACAAGTTACATTATCAGTGATGTTAGTATGTAACAAGTTACATTATCACTGATGTTAATTATGTTTCAAGTTACATTGCTAGTGATGTTAATATGTCACAAGTTACATTGTCAGTGATGTTAATATGTAACAAGTTACATTATCAGTGATGTTAATATGTAACAAGTTACATTATCAGTGATGTTAATTATGTTACAAGTTACTTTTTCAGTGATGTTAATATGTAACAAGTTACATTATCAGTGATGTTAATTATGTTACAAGTATATTATCTGTGATGTTTATTATGTATCAAGTTACATTATCGGTGATGTTAATATGTAACAAATTACATTATCAGTGATGTTAATTATGTTACAAGTTACATTATCAGTGATGTTAATATGTAACAAGTTACATTATCAGGTGATGTTAGGATGTAACAAGTGATATTATAATGATGTTAATTATGTTCAAGTTACAATTGTCAGTGATGTCAACACTGTAACAAGTTTCGTTATCTGTGATGTTAATTACGTTACCACGTTACATTTCACAGTGATGTATTAATTATGTTTACAAGTTACATTGTCAGGTGACGTATATGTTACAAGTTACATTGTCAGTGATTGTTAATTTTTGTTACAAGGTTACATTGTCAGTGATGTTAAATTATATTACAAAGTTAGATTCTCGCGCTGAGTTATTTATGTTACAAGTTACATTGTTGTGATGTTAATATGTACTGTTACATGTCAGTGATGTTAATATGTTACACGATACATTGAAGTGTGTAATTATGTTAAAAAGTTAATTGTTAGTGATGTTAATATGTTACAAGTTAAATTGGTTGTGATGTTAATATGTTACAATAGTTACATTGCTGTGATGTTAATTAGTTACAGTTACAATTGTTAAGTGATGTTAATATGGTTACAAGTTACATTGTTAGTGATGTGAATTGTTAAAAAGTTACATGTTAGTGATGTTAATATGTTACAAGTTACATTGTCGTGAATGTTAATTATGTTACAAGTTACATTATTCAGTGATGTTAATTATGTTACAAGTTACATTATCAGTGATGTTAATTATGTTACTCAAGTTATATTTTCGGTGATGTTAAATTATCTTACAAGTTACATTAGCAGTGTGGTTAATTATGTTACAACTTACATTATCAGTGGATGTAATTTGTTTCAAGTTACATTGTCAGTGATGTTAATTATGTTACAAGTTACATTGTCAGTGATGTTAATTATGTTACAAGTTACATTGTCAGTGATGTTAATATGTTACAAGTTGCTTTGTCAGTGATGTTATTATGTTGGAGTTACATGATCAGTGATTTAAGTATGTTACAAGTTACATTAAATCGGTGATGGTAATTATGTTTCCAAGTTACATTATCAGTGATGTTAATTATGTTACAAGTTACATTGTCAGTGATGTTAATTATGTTACAAGTTACATTGTCAGTGATGTTAATACTGTTACGAGTTGCTTGTCATGATGTTTAATATGTTAAAAGTTACATTGTTAGTGATGATAATATGTTACAAATTACATTGTTAGTGATGTTAATATGTTAAAAGTTACATTCTCAGTTATGTTAATATGTTGCAAGTTACATTATCAGTGATGTTAATTATGTTTCAAGTTACATTGTTAGTGATGTTAATATATCACAAGTTACATTGTTAGTGATGTTAATATGTCACAAGTTACATTGTTAGTGATGCTAAACCATACCCCCGGCCGGGAGTGAACCCGCGGTCAGAGAGTCTCAAAACTCCAGCCCGTCGCGTTAGCCACTAGACCAGCTAGCCACAATAAGATTCATCCAACTAGGTATATTTCTACACCATAGGAAGGTTAGCACAGGCACCTCTGTGACCACAAATGCAAGTTTTTACAGACGAATCTCCAGCTAGCGTGGCCGTGACGAACTCTAGCTCAAGTCCCTTCACTGCCGTCAACATGACTCAAGAAATCGTAATGACACGGTTGGTTAGGGTATGGTTTATTTGCAATCGTGTCATTACGATTTCTTAGTCATGTTGACGGCAGTGAAGGGACTTGAGCCTAGAGTTCGTCACTCGGCCCACGACTAGCTGGAGAGTCGAGCTGTAAAATATTTGCATTTGTGGGCACAGTGGTGCCTGTGCTATCCTTCCTAGGGTTGTAGAAATATACCTAGTTGGTTGTATCGTATTGGGTAGCTGGTCTTGTGGTAACGCGTGGGCTGGAGTTTTGTGGGACTCTTGACCGCGGGTTTCAATACCGGCGGGGGGATGGGTTATTTGCAATCATGTCATTCGATTTCTTAAGTCTTAGTGATGCTAATTATGTTACAGTTACATTGTTAGTGATGTTAATTTGTTACAAGTTACATTGTCAGTGATGTTAATTATGTTACAGAGTTACATTGTTAGTGATGTTAATATGTTACAAGTTACAGTATCAGTGTAGGTAATTATGTTACAAGGTTTTCATAGTTAGTGATGTTATTTGTTACATGTTACATTATCGAGTGAGTGTTAATTATGTTACAGTTATATTATCAGTGTTGTTAATTATGTTCAAGTACATTGTTAGTGATGTTAATTATGTTTAAGTTACTGTTACTGATGTTAAATTATGTTACAAGTTTACAGTGTCAGCGATGTTAATTATGTTACAAGTTACATTGTCAGTGATGTTAATTATGTTACAAGTTACATTCTTAGTGAAAGTTAATATGTTACAAGTTACATTGTCCGTGATGTTAATTATGATACATAGTTGCATTGTTAGATGATGTTAACATGTTACGTGTTACATTTTCGGTGATGTTAATTATGCTACATGTTACATTATCAGTTGATGTTTATTATGTTACAAGTTAATTGTTAGTGATGTTAATATGTTACAGGTTACTTGTCAGTGATGTTAATATTTTCTAGTTACATTATGAGTGATGTTAATTTGTTACAATTTACATTGTCATGATGCTTATATGTTTCAAGTTACAATTTTCAGTGATGTTATTTATGTTACAAGTTACATTGTCAGTGGATGTTAAAATATGTTACAAGTTACGTTGTCAGTGATGTTAATATGTTTAACAACTTACAGTCTCAGTGATGTTAACATGTTACAAGTTACATGTTCAGTGATGTTAATATTGTTACAAGTTACATTGTTAGCGATTGTTAATATGTTACA
Source organism: Cherax quadricarinatus (assembly GCF_026875155.1). NCBI lineage: Eukaryota > Metazoa > Arthropoda > Malacostraca > Decapoda > Parastacidae > Cherax > Cherax quadricarinatus. The sequence continues at coordinate 5,507,607 of NC_069469.1, read as the reverse complement.
AGTTACATTGTCAGTGATGTTAATATGTTACAAGTTACATTGTCAGTGATGTTAATAAGTTACAGTTACATTGTTAGTGATGTTAATATGTTACAAGTTACATTTATCAGTACGTTAATTTTGTTACAAGTTACTTTGTTAGTGATGTTAATATGTTACGTGTTTACATTTCGGATGTTGTTAATTATGTTACATGTTATATTATCAGTGATGTTAATTATGCTACAAGTTACATGTCAGTGATGTTAATTTTGTTACAAGTTACATTGGCAGTGATGTTTAATTATGCTTACAGTTACATTGTTAGTGATGTAATATGTTACAAGTTCATTGTCTGTGATGTTAATATGTTGCAAGTTACATTGTATTGGTGTTAATATGTTACAAGTTACATGTTAGTGATGTTAATTATGATACAAGTTGATTGTTAGTGATGTTAATATGTTACTTGTTACATTATCGATGATGTTAATTATGTTACAAGTTACATTATCAGTGATGTTAATTTATGTTACTAGTTAATTTGTCAGTGTATGTTAATTTATGTTACAAGTTGCATTGTTAGTGATGTTATTATGTTACAAAGTTACATTATCGGTTGATGCTAATTATGTTAAAGTTACCATACCCCCGGCCGGGATTGAACCCGCGGTCATAGAGTCTCAAAACTCCAGCCCGCGGGTTCAATCCCGGCCGGGGGTATGGTTTATTTGCAATCGTGTCATTACGAGTTACAAGTTACATTATCGGTGATGTATTTTGTTAATATGTTACATTATCGGTGGATGGTTAATTAGTTACTAGTTACATTGTTAGTGATGTTAATATGTAACAAGTTACATTGTTATTGATGTTATATGTAACAAGTTACATTGTCTGGTGTTGTAATATGTACAAGTTACATTGTATTGTTGTTAAGATGTAACAAGTTAACTTTGTCAGTGATGTTTATTATGTAAACAGGTTCATTGTCAGTGATGGTTAACGGAGTAGTTGTCATAATAATATTCAACAACGTAGCGTTTGTATCCTTGTATTTCTTTATAACTCACATATTAGATTATGGTTAGTGTTTAATTTATAATTCTTGTAAATTTTTTTTTTTTACGTGTATAACTATCACTTGCTCAAGCGGTACCAAGTTCGGTTCACACAAAAAGGTCCTGGGTTCGATCCTAGCCACAATTAAAAAATACGTATAACTTTAAAATTTTTTGACTTGTGACTTAGCAGTAAGTAGGTATATGGGTGTTAATTAAGCACAAACAACTATATTGAAAAAGTCGAAACTAGTCTTATTTTATTTATTTTGTTAATATCCCACTATATTACTAATCTGATATGTAAATCTTTTTCACCTTTGCTTTGGTGTATTATCTCTGTGGAATTTTTATTATGAAATTTGTGTGTTTTCACCAGTTTTTATTCTTCATTTTTTTCTATTCTTTTGAGTTAAACAATGCAAGGGTCTGTGTCTGTCAATCTTGTCAAAGGGTTACCACTTGAAAAACTTAATTTGAATGTGAAAAGTTATTTTTGCTAAACATTAACAATGAACACAATATTCAGAGGCAGTAATTGTATTGTGCGCCTTGCAACGGAGTTTATTGATTCTTCCACTGGTTATTTCAAGGTGTGTCGTAGCGTTCTTCATTGGTTCGCTGGTAAAAACATAACTGTGAAACAATCAACGTTATGAATCTTTATGGTTGTAATTAGGTGGACAGAAGAGGTATTGTTGTGGAAATTGCTGATATAAATATGGAATAAAAAATATCAACGAAGACTTCACTTCACAGAAATGGTTTAAAAGCCTTTTATTGCGGCAAGGCATTATTATATTTTGAGAAACAACATTATATTTGAGAAACACATATTATATTTTGAGAAACAACAAACATTATATTTGAGAAAAACAACAACCATTTGGCAACCTATTTGTGGATTGAGACACTATGCGCATATTGCGAATCTTTATTCAGGAAACGTTTCGCCACTCAGTGGCTTCATCAGTACAAATACAAAGAGGAAGGGTAAGGTGAGGAGGGAATGAGGTAATCAGTTCCCCTTCAGCCTGGAGTCGATGTGTTCGTCCTTCAATCTTGTAGAATGTTACTGATAGGGCAGTAGGACACGTGGCTTATATACTGTATTGTGGTGACGTGAAGCAGATGGAGGGCGGGAGTCATAGTGGTACCATCCAATAGTCGAAGTAGGGTCTTCTCCAAAGGTTGAACAAGTGTGATGAATTCTTGTAACAAGATTCCCATGATGCTGGCAGCTCTGGACATGTTGTGATGAATGGTTTGAAAAACCGAATTCTTCATCACTTGTTCAAACTTTTGGCGAAGACCTACCTTAGACTAGTGGATGGGTAACACTATGACCCCGCTCCTCCATCTGCTTCACGTCTCCTCACTACAGTTTATAAAGCCGAACCAGCGTCTACGGCCCTATGCTGTACATTCTACAAGATTGATGGACTGAACACATCGACTCCAGGTTGAGAGGACTGTTTACCCTATTTCTCCTCCTCACCTTACGCCTTCCTCTTTGTATTGGACTGATGAAGCCACTGTGTGGCGAAACGTTTCCTGAATAAAGATTCCCATATGCTGCATAAGTGTCTCAATCTTCAACTTGTCGGTTTTCAAACCATTCATCACAACCTATATTGTGATAATTTAATCAATTCTAAGACATTTATTTTTGTGCATTTTCGATTTTTTGGGAGGCCGTAAAATACACTTTTTGGAAGAATGGAATATGATGCACACAGCACAATGATTCTAAACCTATAGGTGACACGACAACGCTTCGATCTGTGCGATGCCCGAAATGGTATGTGTTCTAAATTGAATAATAACAGCTACTAATAAATGATATTTTAAAAGGCAACATATATACATTTAAAGTTTATTATTAAGACCTGGGGTTAAACAAAGGCTCAGTAACTTGAGTTCAAAATACTAATAATTTGTAGCATTAGACATTATGCAAAAATTGCAAAAATTTTTACAAAAATATGGATATGACACAAAATGAGTATCCTTTATGTATTTATTGTGACATTAAATATTTTTAGCAGAGGCATTTAAGCAACTTCATTATGGAATTCCACGAAACAATTCCTGGTTGCGTTTAGACAAAGAGCCCCCAAAAAAAAAAAAAAAACTACTATGTTTTCCCAACATGCATCTACCTCCACTCCTCTGCATGAGGAACAAGCAAAGAATGAGTAGGTCCTCTTGTCATTGGTGCAGCAATGTTCACATGGAAGCCTTTTCGTAGAGAGTGGCCAGTGAAGTATTGTTGTATCATATCTTGTTTCCTGATGAGGCCTTGTTGCATGCCGACTGCAAAGTTCTTCAAGTTAAGAAGATCATGAAGAAGACAAACTTGGAGAGGATCTTAGGCTTCTTGGGATTTCCTTGGTTGGCCTTCTTGCACAATGGGACATGGAAAACATGAATTCCTTGAGGGTGATGTATTTCTCTTTCAAAGCAGAACAGTCACGCCTGTACAACAACCAGCCATCGACACAACAAAGTTCAATGACATATCCAAAGAGCTGCATGTACCAGCGTTTTGCTTTATGTGGAGACTTGTAGAGAAGGACCAACATATCATTTTTGTCTATGCCCCCCATATGGGCATTATAATTCTTTACGACTGAAGGACAGGCAATATCTACCTTTTGTTTGGTCTCCTTGTTGTACCTCTTTATCTTTGTCACAAGGTTGATGCCCTGATCATATGTCAATAAAGTAACAGCCTTACTGTCTTTCCAACGTACAGCAAGGACACCATCCAATGAGCAGTAATCCAGAGCACCTCTTTTCACATTTTTTTCCCCATGTTACTGACAGACATAAGTGGTGGATTTCCAGCCCTGTTTTCTCTTGCAGTACCTGTGTACCTGCAACTGAATGTACTATGCAGATATTTTATTAAAGGCAAACTGGTAAAGAAGTTATCTGCATAAATTGCACTGGTCTTTGTACATAGTTTTTGCAGGGCAAATAACTACCTTGGAACTTGTAGGCCTTTCATTTTCCTCCTCTGTTAGGCTAACATTGTGTGAATCAAAGGTTGTTTTACCTTGAAACATCATTATGTCATGTATAAACCCATCATCACTGACCCGGCAAAAAAGTTTGAAGCCCCATTTATCAGGCTTGGTCCTGATATATTGCCTGAGGTTTCCTGCTCTTGTTCCCTTATATACCACCATTACCTCATCAACTGATTGCTTTGGTGTACCTGGAACCTGTAGGCATGTTTTTGTTAGAGCATCAAACAGTGATCTTATTGTATGGAACCTGTTGGCTTGTTATTATCATTTGTACGAATTGTTGTCCTCGGTAACCTAAACCTTTTAGATCCCATAACAGTTGTAATCTGAGGATTACAATGTTCAAGGGACCAGTAATCCTCTAAAGAGGGCATAGTCTTCATACTCATGTATATCAGAACTCCAATAAATTGCATGAGCTCTTCACTAGTAGTGTTGAAGTTAGTATTAACATCTTTCTGTCCTGCATACAAGTTTGTGTTAATTACAAGGCTCTCTAACATTTCCAAACCAAAAAATTGACAAAAATATTCAAATGGTTTCTTGACATGTGTTGGTACCTCATGTTTGTAGTCAGGTAATAGAGTATTTCTTATGTTAACTTTTCTCTAGGTGGCATTAGTGTTGTTCACAATTCTTTCATCAACCTCATCATCTTCAAGTACTTGTTGTCGTATATTTCTTCGTTTTTTTTTCCCAAACCCCCCCCCACTACTTGACGACTTTTCATAAACAATTCTTCATGTTCCTCTTCACTTGAAGCTGAACCATTGGGCTGTGGCTCATAGTCATCCCCAGAATCCACTTCCTCATTAGTGTCACTGTCATCAGATAACTGCATCACAATGTAATTAATTCCTCTTTGAGCATTTTACCCATAAAACACATTTGTGTTTAACTGAAATGAACAGAAAACACAAAATGTGTATTCCAGTTGACCAGATTCTATAAATTTATAGGGTAAATTTACTCATATATCAGAGTATTTGTTTCAGCATGCAATTGTTAGCTATGAATGACAAAGATGGTCTAGTTGTTATTGGCTAATCCATAATACATGAAACCTTCATTGGCACATTTGTTATTACCATTGTCGGGCAACGCATCATATAAGTACCATTGAGCGGCACCTGTGGTGCTACAATTGTTGGGCAACGACTCAAAAATGAATGATGTAACAAAAGGTAAACAAGAACTTCTAGTGCATTCATTTTTTATCTCAATGCCTAAGGGCAATTTATTTGCATCTCAAAATGATGTTCACACATTCAGTAATGCAGTGGAAGGAAACATCCAGTGAGTGAGGTTGAAAATGCTCCTTCAATAGTGAGGACTGTTACTGAAGCTCCTGGAGCGCCCAGCCAATAAGCAGTCAAAGCAACACCCATGCATTGCCACATCAAGTCAGTCTCAGATGTGAATTATGTATTGGTTTGGTATTGAGATGTGAAGTCTCTCTCAGGTCACACTTTGTGTCATAGGGCACCAGTTGAGAACATGCTTTCTAGGCCTCAAATTTGAGGTAGCACTGCACGTTCAAAAGGGGAAAACAGCTAAAATTTAGTAAAAGCTATAGGAAAGCAATGGTATGAAATATTTAAATTGAAACACCTTTAGTAACAATGTGTGTTGGGTGTATGTTAGCTGAGACAGCTAACAATGGGCAAACAGGCCTACTGCAGTGCTTTTTATGTTTGTAAAATAATTTCGATTTATTTATTTTCATAGCTTAAATCAACCTTATCCAAAATGTTGAGTGTCACACTATTTAACTGATTTATTGATCACGTATTAACATTTTTATTTCTCTCTAAATTATACATAAACTTCAGGAAAGTTCCCTGCCTGCGTGTGTATTACGAACGAAACGAAATGGCTACCAACTGGTCCGGGGAGGCAACTCTCCAAATATTGACTTTAAGGTAGGTAATTATTAAATTTTAGGTTTTACCTTAATGAGTTTTAATATTAAGCAGATTGAGCCATTCTCGCCTCATCAGATATCTGCATAATTTATCCAGTTCAAAAATAAATTTTTAAAATAAATACATAAATATTTACTAAACAAACTAAGAGTGATGATACTAGAGGCACAACCTTGGGGAAAGTACTCTCAACCAGCACTAATCATGACCAATAAAAATAAATATGAAACCTTGAGCAAAATAGACACCCTTTATGAAGCAAATAATTCCACTGCAGGTTTGAATTGTCTAATATATAATTTTCTCAAAATTCATGAATGCTAATCTTATGGTTCTTAAAAATGTTCATTACACTGAACTCCCTTTCTATAAGCATTTTAGGTATGACAATTTAGGAGGAAAAATCATTAAAATTATCATTAATTGTTTATTCACAAATTTAAATCCAAATAATATTTCCTAATCCTTTAACTGTTGGAAGTAATTTTAGATAAAACGTTGCAGTTATACTTCCATTACGTTCGAACACTATTTTCCAGTTCACTTATTCACACAAGACTCTTACTAACCTACCTGAACCTCCTTTTTCAACACTCACTGAGCTCTCTGACATGAAAAACCTTCCATTTAAATAGGTAATTTTATAAATGTAGAAAACTTGCGAAATATAGCAGATATAAGATCTTCTGAGAAAGAATATTTTTACAGCTCAATTACCAGAACGTAACAATGTTTTTGCAAAGGAAATTGTTACCTTAACTCTCCCTGCGGACGATATCTCATTACTGAATTCAAGTAAGTTTTGTGTAATGTTTAGTTGGTAGAAGGTTCTCTCTGAGGGAGTTGTCTTCGAGTGCACCCTCCAGTACCTCTTCAGGGTACCACTGGCACTACCAGCAATACCAACCCACCCACAAGCCCCATTCAGGACCCCACCACATTATGGGGTCGGAGAGTGTTTTTTTTTTTATTTTATTTTATTTAAAACATTACAATACAAGGTGGAAATTTTTATTAAAAGGTACACAATATGAGTTAAATGCACAAAATTCTCCAATTCAGACCCTTAAAAAATGATTACAACCAGGAAAAAAGTCGTTCTGACACCTAATACCACACACGCATATTACACCCAGTTATTACCAGTCATTTACCTGGAAGGCTTAAACTTCTGTCACAAATTTCACCCCCATCCTCCAGGCCAATATTAACATCACCAACCTGACTGCATTTACTTAACATTAAAGGATACATAGGAAATTACACTATCATGAGTGATGCAGTAACATCTTGGACACAAAAATATTAATAACAATTAAATGGGATACATGTCTTTACTTAACAAAGGACACTCCACCTGGTGGTGAAAGAAAAAACCTCCAGAAGTTTATTTTCCTAAGTTAGGGTTAATACAACAATGGAATGTCAACTTCAAAGGCAAACTTATGTGCATCTTAGAATGTAAACCCTAGTTATTGCACAAGTAATTTAAATAAATCTTTTTTATCATGGAAAACCATCACAGAATACAAAGGTAATAAAGTTTAAACCGCAGCCATGTAGTCTACACGCAAACAACTGCCACATACTTCCATAAAACAGATAAAACAAACAAAATTTTGTGACAATGCCATCTAAACACAACTCACCATTATATGACTTAAGACTGCTGTGTAATAGATTAACAACATAATATATGACTTAAGGACTGCTCATGTACATTGATAACAACATATTAATATGACTTAAGACTGCTATGTAACATAGATAAACATATATTATGACTTAAGTCTGTATGTACATAGATAACACATAATAATATGACTTAGACTGCGATGTACATAGATAACATAATAATATGACTTAAGACTGCTATGTACTTAGTAAGTGTTTTTTGTTATAGTTTTTTTCCAATGACACACAAAATAAACGGGCCAGCTCCACAGAGTGCTAGCACCCTTGGTCCACACATTATTCACTCACGAATCACTCATCCAACACACACGCAAACATTGGTTGTCATCCATTACCTGGTAGGCGACCCTGTTGTCACCTATGAACTTCCCTACCCCTGCAACACTTTCCTATCGTTTACCCTCCCCTCCCTCGTATATTACAAGTCTATTATAAAACCTGTACGTAAGTTGCCTAATATCCCTCTGAAAATCCCTCACCACCTCCTCCCATAAATTTTCCTATTTCACATACCGTTTTTAGATTGTTTTGCTACCCCCTCCTCTTCATACTCGCTGACCTGTTTCCCCCCGCAATCCCCACACTATATATATATAATCTTGACATATGTATCCCACCGCCTTCTGATTACTCTCACTTTTCTCCCAACCCCCCCACGTCGAGACTTATGCTCTCAATACAGAAATTCTTGACCTCCTATCACTATTATATCACCCTATTTAACCACCTTGACATTCTCAGTCCCGTACACAAAAAATATACTACATGATAACGCCGACTCCTCCCCACCACATGTCCCACAACTACCCCCCCCCCCCCCGTCAACGACTCGGTCTATCCCGTTATGATCCACACCCGACGGTAAAAATGGGTGCAGAAAACGATAATTACATCCCGAACACGAGGTCTGCAAATACCTCAATCCTACTCAAAACCTATTCCATATTACTTCCCCATGCATTAAAACATGGGAAATTCCTCTACAGCGCTACAACCCTCCCGGCTTAACAATTACACAACCTACCTATTTAAACTTTTGCTGGCTCTCGATCCCACGCAGAGTCCTCAACACGTTTCACACTCATGCAACTCAACTCCTGTATACATCCGGTGCAACTGTTATGGATCCTGGCCAACCCCCCCACCACACTTTCCCTCATCACCTCCTCTTTTAATGAGAAGAAACATTTGACCCTCCAATTTAAGTCAGCAATCCCAGCCCCCCCTTACTACAGTAACATTACACGGCCCTTTTAATCCAATAACAGCTCGAACCCACAAGAATTTATAAAACCTTCTAAGTATGTTGGTTATTGCTGGCCCAGTTTAATGGGAACACGGCTGCCCTCTGCCAACGTGCCATTCTTTGCTATACAGGTAAGATATTAATAACAATGGACACGCTGCACAAGGATAAAATGATAAGGTCGTAATGCACCCAAGCGTCCCTGAATACTTTCTTACCCATCCTAGCGAGGATTTCATGTGTGCACAGTTAGATCGTCTGCATAAATAAGACCGCAAATTTTTAACGAATTCAACCTGCCTCCTTCACAACTGCCACTACACCATTAAACCCTACCCACCCAGGCTCCTAACCACGTGAACATGGATTTACTCTGATTTACCCTCATACCAGTTTGCCCCTTGCGAACAATCGTACTACCCCGTTCTAATGTGTTACATTGACATCCCTCCCTGATCAGAACAGTTGTATCATCCACATTACCAATTAAAAACTGGCCAAACCACGCAACCTTCACACCATGGTCCCAATACGTGACAATACGCTGCTCCATCAATCTTAAAAGGGGTCTGTACGCACAGCAAACATAATTGTGACATAGGACACCCTGCTAAGTCCCCTACTCCCAATTACAATCTTCCCACCCATTCGACCATTAATCTGTTACCCTCGCCATTTGCACCTCCATAAAAACGCCTCAACCAACCTACTATTTCTTCCCCAACCCCTGACCCCTGTGGATGGCTTTCAATTGCTTTCCGATCCACTCTACGTATGCCCCTTGCAATCGAGAGCACCAAACCCCCCCTCTCCCCTCCCCCCTTTTGCTCCACGAAATCACTAAAGTAACATGCCACTCCCACCATAGACCTTCCCTGGCTAACCCAAACTGAGTTTTTGATACTACCCGCCCACCAAACCTTGACCCGATTTCCCCAAAATCTTAGCAAATCAATTTTGTTATATCTGCGATAACAACGAGATCGCCCGGTAATCCGTAGCGTAGCTGCCCCTTACCTTCCGGTACCAATACAAACGAACAGCCGTGGCCTGCTTCTCACCCAGCTCACCTCCTTCTCCTTCATGCAATTTATAACCAACAAAAAATGCCTCATTAATTCCCAATGCTGTGATATAACGCTGCCAGAGTCCATCAATTTCCCGGTGCTTGCCCTTTCACATTCACTTAAAGCCCTCCAGATTTACCCCTCAGTTATTTCCCCACCCAGTGCTTCCCTATCACTGTTACGAACTGACATAACCACACTCCCACACACTGTTCTAAAACCCCATCCTCTACACCTTTCGTTGCCAGAAACGTCTCATTCCACTTACTATCAGCAAACGACCCCATTTACTTCCGTAGCTTGTATGGACCTGCCCATCCCTGTACCATCCTATCGACTCATGAACCTCCAAACCATGGTCTAGTCATTGCCTGCTGTCTTTGGTTCTGCCTACGCAATTACGCACGTTGAGGTCTTATCGCCCCATCTTATACAGCTCTTCCACCACTCCGCCTGTACCCGCGCGCTTGGAAACCTCTAATCCTGTTCCTCAAGCAGCCTCCTTTAATTGCCATAATATCTTCCATTGGATAAGTGCCCGCCACCGCCCCCCTCGCATAACAACCCCTTAACCTATCTCCAAATAGTGGCAAACCCATATTTTTAAAAGAATTGATTCGTTTCCTTTTCTTTACGTTAATATTGCTTATCCGTCTTTATCTCACCACCACTCACACACCACCACCACATCCTTTAACCCCATTTACCTCTGCACGTAACCCCTCCCACAGCGTTGCAAATCCTTTTCCCCTCCTCATCGCCTGACCACACGTGTATTTAACTTCCAATACCCATAGATATACCTGCTTGCTAGTGACTCCCACCCCCACCTCTGACTACTACCGCCCGAATGGTCCGATAAGCTACTTCTATTTCGTTCGAGAAAAATGTCAACCCAAACCCCTTGAGATATATACAGGCCTATCAAACATAGCCGCATAACCCCGTCTTATAAAAGTGTGCTCTACCTTCCACCCCCTCCTCAACCGCATTCCCACGCAACTGAATATCCCTCAAAAGATCTCGCAAGGCCGCCGACACGTGCCCCGCCCCTTTTGGTTTTACAGTCAGCCCTCCTAATAACGCAGTTCCAGTACCCCACACGATGGGCCACGCAGGTAAACCACGTAAGAAGAAAAACTAGTTCTTCACTACAAACCCCTTTTTCCCCCCCCCTCACATCATTTTTGTGGGCATAAACTTAAAAAGGAAACCCCTTGCCCCATCCACCCCATCCACGCGCAAACTCATTCCCCCTCCCCTCACTTTTGAACACAAAGGGTCACCTCCTGATAATCCCCACCCCACCTTTCGAGTAAGATGGCAGTCATGCCCAAAAACCCCTTTACCTCGACCCATTTTCCCTCCTTGAAATTGTGTTCTTGCAGGAACCTACACCACCCTATTTTATACAGAAACATTGAAACCTTTCCCTTCAACTATTACACAGCCCCTTTTACGTTCACAGTCTACACCAAAGGGTTTTTTTTTAAAACCCTTTCCCTCCTCTCTTATTCACCCCAGGGCCTCCTGCCCAGAGCCAGCACAAGGCTTCACCCCTAAACCCCCCCCCCCTTTTTTGCTCCCCTCTTATCGTGATACTCGACAGTGCTCTTTTTTCCCCCAGCCCTCTGCCCCGGGTTGGGGACATAATCTGAGTGATGCCCCCCCTCTTTTCCCTCGTGAGCCCTCCCCCCATGTTTCTAATGAGGTCCTACGATGTCTCAACTCCACAACGCTCTTTCCCACAGCACACGTTGAAACTCCGCTTACTAGTTGCCCTTAAACCCTGCTATGGTTTTTATCTTTACATTCCTTACGGGCAACGCCGTGCCTTACCAGTAGGAAAAATCCTGCGGCGGCGTCAAGCCCTTAACACTTTGAAGCTTTTCCCTCTAGACCCTGCCCCCCTCCTGCACTTGCCTTCTGCTTTTCCCTGCTTGTAACAGATCCTTTTACGTCACGCTTATTCACCGCCCTTTTCCCCTTTGGAAACCTCACTCTTCCCCACAAGCGCCCAAGCCTTGCTTTGCGTGGGGCTCCAACAACGATATCACGCTGGTAATGGTGTTTACCAGTTTGTGCAGGCGCCCCCCTCGCTTCACACACGCTGCCGCCATTGGTGACGCCCCCAAAATTTTTTGCAGTCGTCTCTGTCGGCATCGATCCATAACTTGCGTCCTGAAGTCTCCAAACACGTAAGACGGTTGGGATGTCTCAGGGGTCTTTTTCGGGAAAAAGGTTCCCCCCAGACGGCCCATGTAAGCATGCGTCCCTTGCCCCTTGTTGTGCCCGATTACGGTCCCAATGCCCCAAAAAACTTCTGATGTCAGCCCCATTGCCTCAAATGGGACATTTGAATATAACCAGTTAAAATGGCGAGATATGTCGTCAAAAGCACCTTCACAGCGGAGTAGCGTCAAGATAAAGTTTGGAAAACTCGTCACCAAAGACCGTACACGGAGTGGAATTTAGTTTGCGAAGATTTGTAAGCCCCATTCGGGCACCCATACACCTTTGTCCTGGATTTCCTGGGCTCCCTAATGTTGTTGCGGTAATACCGGCTGAAGAGGGTGGGGAAATCGCCCCACGAAACGCTAATACCCAAAGGTATTTACGGCCTCCTCACACTCAGCGCCATTTTGGTACAAGGGGAGTCGCTGAAAACAGGAGGGGTGCAGAGCACAACCCCACCCTACCCTGGTCAGGCAGCAAAAGGTGGGGGTTTGCAGCTAGTGGAGGTAGATAATAGGAGACTTTAAAAGTCAAAAAAGTTGTTGTTTAACACGAGAATGTATGTGAATAAGAGGTACGTTTCTGTAGTGGTAATCACATACAACAGAGAGATATTGGTTTTAACCTTCCAAATTTAATAAATAGAAGAAAAGAATGGCCCCCATTGGACAGTCCCCCCCCGTCCTTCTAGAATATTCAAGAAATACTCACCATATGTTACAATGTGTCATTTAATATACCTGTATTTTTTATGGATCTCTCTCCTATTCCGATTATTCTTTACTATAATAACAAGACAGTTCCTGAATTTTTTTTTTTAACACCACTAACTGCCTAATTCTGTAAACCACTAACCTAGTTGCAATCACCATGTTGAGCTATCCTAGGATATCCACACATACCTAAATGAACCCCCATGCCTGCTACCTTGCCACTGATGTTATATCGATCATGTTGCAGTGATTGCAATCACTTGGCCTTATGTTTGTAGCCTCATGATTCCTTTATGCAGTAGTAGCTAGGCGGGTTATACATTATATAGACATTCACGATGGACCTAATGTGATGTTATATATTATATTAACGTTCACGACAGACTTAACATGACGTTATATATTATATCGATGTTTCCAACGGATGTAACATGATGCTCAGTGCGCAGACTCTAGTCAAACACACCGGAAATCATGAGCAAATGGCATTGAGTAATTCTGCGCTTTTTTTAAAACGGGTTTGTTTAATGCTGTGCACAATGTCTCTATAAATGCTGCCCGGTTTGTACAGCCAAAAATTTTGAGAATATGCGGCTTCTATAAAGTTTTCAAGATGAGGTTTCTTTATCTTTCTTTCCTGCAGAACTTTGGGTACAATGATCTGGGCAGCAGCTCCCCCCGGTCAGTGTTTTAAAGAATGGATGCGTTTTCAATTTGCACTGTCCTTATGGGTCGGGTGTTAGGAAATCTGGTTTCCAGTGGTTTATTTGTCTGCTAATAAATGAGAGCAGGCACAGAGTGCTTAGATTTTGTAAACCCCCCAGTATTAGGGATGTGTTTTTAATAAAATTTCTCTTCACGCCCCAGTGTTTTTGAAAGTAAGATTTTATTGAATTTTTTGTGCCTCAGTAGGCAAACACAAATTTATTGTAGGGTAGTCAGTACTTTTTCCCGGGGAACATTTCTTTGGTTCAGTCTGTAGAAGTTTCCTAGCTGAAATTAGGGCCTTCTCGACAGAATCCCGGGGGTATTTCGTTTTGTGTTTTGTTAAAAATCTTGTTGTTTTCATCTTCAAAATACTCGGACTGAAGAAACGCAAAGCTTCGGAACCGTAGGAAAAAATTTCCCTTTTAATCTAGTTCATGACTGGAAAAATAATGAATGCATGAGCACCTGGTTGGCCCCTGTAAGCTGAAAATCTAAATCTTTGTCGACGAAAGGGGACTAAAAATCTTGGAAGGGTAGAGTTTTTTATTTTTCTGTTTAAGGGGAATTTAATTTGGCCCCAGCCCACTGAGTTAGGTAGGAACTATCAATGTTGTGATTCGGGGGCCGAGGCAAAAAACTCATCTAGTATCTAAACCCCAACTAGTTAATTTGGGAGAATCCTAAGAATTTTTTGTCTCACAGATTTCCATTTAATTTGGCTGAGAAAGGGATTGGGGGGATTTTCCATGGTCATCCCTTGTTTGAGCGTTGTTTTTTCCTCAAACACAAACTTGAAATCGTACCCAAAAAGTTTAATCAGTTCAAAATTATATTGATGAGTGGGTAGAGAAGGTTATTTGCCCCTCAGAAGATAGTAAGATAGTGGGGAAGGCTTGGTAGACAGAGCGTGAAATCAAATTAAAAGGGTTTAAAGTCATGTGAAAACCCCAAGATCCTACCAACATTGGGTTAGAGTTTAACCCAAACCCTTTAGAGAGGTTAATCGCCCAGCCTACTGAAATTATATAGGACGAACTGGGTTCCCTGACAGTTGTTTTTTTAGTCATAAATTTCCCCTTTAATTTCCGTGAAAAAAAGTTGAAAAATTATTTAAAGGGAAAAGATGAATAATTTTAAAAACCTGTCCCCGGTTGGCAAATCTACCTTATTCCCACGGGTTGATGAAGACCCCTAAAACCCGGGAACCCAAATTTGTCCTGTTATAAACTCAGTTGGCTTGGGAGATTTTAAAAATATCTCAAATTGGTGGTAAGACACATATGAACAGTTTGGATCTTTATTTCGAAACGTTTCGCCCACACAGTAGGCTTCTTCAGCGAGTACAGAAAAATTGTGAAGCGAAGTACTTGAAGAGAGTAATCAGTCCTCACCTTAAAGTTTTAGGTGGTCAGTCCCCCAGTCTGGGGAAAACTTTTGGAACAATGCTCTTTCCAGACTGAGGGGTTACCACCTCAAAAATTTAAGGGTGTGGACTGATTTTCATGTCTTCAAAATATTTCGCTTCTATAAATTTTCTGACTCGACTGAAAAAGCCTACTGTGTAGGCGAAACGTTTCGAAATAAAGTACCCAACTTTCCCATATGTGTCTTACCAAACAAACCCGTCGGTATTTTATACCCTTTAATGTTAAAAAAATTAATTCTTGGTTTTAAAAATTCTAACCCAAAGGGTTGGGAGGATTTCAAATGCTCATAATAAAAATAATGTTGACCTTACTGAAAAGCTTCAGAAATTCAATGGTTCACATGACTTTACCCTTGTGAGTTTTGATATCACAGCACTGTTTACCAGAGTCCTTGTCCCTTACTTACTCACCTTGAAGAGGAACTAGAAAACTTCCCCTTGCCCTACCCCACAAAAATAATTACTGAATTGATTAAACAGTTACTGATTGCAAGTTTAAGTCTGTAGGCAAATATTGTGCTCAAAAACAGGGCATGGCCATGGGAAATCCCCGCAGCCCCTTAGTCAGCAAGTTGTATGGAATTCTATGAGACTAGGCACCTTAAAGAAATACTCCCAAATAAAGCTAGGCCTTTGGCCTAGACGAAGTGAAGCTAATGCGAAGAATTCAAGAGGATGAGGATAAGACGGGGCTACATAGAGATCTGGACATGCTGCAAGCCTTGTCCAGCAACTCCATCTTGGAGTTCAACCCTATCAAGTGCAAAGTCATGAAGACTGGTGAAGGTCCAAGAAAACCGCAGAGTTCAGGTTAGGGAGCCAAAGATTACAAACTTCACTCAACAAAAAGGATCTTGGTGTGTGTATAATATCGAGCACATCTCCTGAGGAGCACATCAGCCAAATAACTGCTGAAGCATATGGGTGCCTGGCAAACCTAAGAAGAGCTTTTCGACACTTTAGTAAGGAGTCGTTCAAGACTGTATACCGTGTACGTCATGCTCATATTGAAGTATGGAACCCACACCTGCTCAAGCACGTCAAGAAATTAGAGAAAGTGCAAAGGTTTGCAACAAGACTAGTCCCAGAGCTAAGGGATATGTCTTTCGAGGGCAGTTTAAGGAAAATCGACCTGACGACACTGGAGGATAGGAGGGATAAGGGGGAAGGACATGATAACGACGTAAAATGCTGAGAGGAATTGACAAGGTGGATAGAGACATAATGTTTAAGAGATAAGGCACACCACCAAGAGTTCACAGCTGGAAGTTGAAGACTCAGATGAGTCACAGGGATGCTGGAAGTATTTCTTAAGTCACAGAGTTGTCAGGAAGTGAAATAATCTGCAGAGTGATGTAGTGGAGACAGGATCCTTACATAGCTTTAAGCAGAGATACGATAAATCTCATTGAGCATGGAAAAAATATACCTAGAAATAACCAGCAAAGACGTGGGGCCAGGATCTGTGACTCGACCCCTGCAACCACAAATAGGTGAGTATAAATGAGTACACACACACATACACGCATGCACGAGAGAATGATACCTTGAAGACAAGACAACGTCTCTCAGTGGGTTCTGAGAGAGGGAACAAACGTAGTGTTAACCAATAGTTTCTATCTTCAACAAGTTAATTAAAATGGAACACCGGAAGAGGTCTGGAATAGAATGGAATATCACCCTGATGTTACAAGAGACAGTTAGCATTCAACTATCGGCCAGTGTGTCCGACATATATTGTCCATAAGATTAAGGAGTAAATTATCATAGGAAGGGTAGTGGGCTACAAAGAAAGGAGTAGATTCATTCACAACAGCCAGTATGGTTTTACAGATGTTAAATTCTGTATTACAAATCCGTTAGATTTCTATGACAAGGTAATTCAGCTTAGGCAAAGAGAGAGGGATGATTCAACTGTATTTTAATGGACTGGAAGAAAACGTTCATTGTTGTACTGGACAGGACACTGATACAGAACCTAGACTCCTAGAGGATCGAAGGAGAATAACAAGTAAAACATTATAGTTAATCAAGGAATACATTACAGAAAAGAAACGTTTTACTCTCTGAGACAAATTATCAACGGTTACGTATCTTTATTCCGAAACGTTTGGCCTCTCCACTTAATATTAGGCTTCTTCAGGCGCAGAACCAGACACTTGTGCTATATTTGGTAATGTTTATTATGTAAAGTTTTCTCCAGTCCAGTCCAGAGAAGAACGAAGGCTGATGAGGAGGAGTTTAAGGTAATCTATCCCTCAGCGTGGAGTCGATGTGTTCAGTCCATTAAATCAAGATTGAGGGATTGAACACATCAACTCTATGCTGAGGGACAAATTACGCGAAACTGTTCCTTATCTTCCATTTATTTTCTTCTGTATTGGATTGAAGGTGCCTCTGACTGATGACGGATTTCCATAATGATGATTTCAAAATGTTGCACAAGTTTTGAATAAAGAGGAGGCAGCAGCAGCACTGGAGATGCGAAGACAATGTAATTAGTCTATCACCTTCAAAGAAATAGTTTACAGGCGGTCAGTTTCTCAGCCTGGAGAAGAATACTGTTCCATTGTGTTACTTATCAACTTCTCAGTATTATATACCATAGTTATATTCAAACTGGGAAGAGGTAATTGAATGGAGAAGTGTGAGGAGTAGGCTTCTGCATCGGTCAAATGCTGGACCAGCACTCTTTCTTTAGTAAATAAACAGCATGACGGATTTGTTGAATTAGTTCGACAAGTGGCTACTAGATTTTATCTCCACTAGAAGCAAAGTTATGAAATTTGGAGAAGGACAAAGTCGACCTGAAGCAGACAAGGCTGCAAACCTCCCAGAAAGAGAAGGATCTAAGGGCACACATTAACGAAACAGCCACTGCAGCAAGTGCAAGATCGGCAAAATATAATAAGAGCCTTCAGGACCCTAACTAAGAGTCATTATCAACTGTACACGACATTTACCCCATAATATGTAGCACCAGCATGGAACATGTAAACCATGTTAAGTAGCAGGGAAACAATTAAAAGGTTTGCTGTGAGACTAGTCAAGGAGTTAAGAGTTATTATTTATGAAATGGGCAAAAACTGATAAACGTTATTACAACAGTGTACAGAAGGAGAAGGGATGATTTGATTACGACGTACAAAATGCTGAAAAGAATTAATAGGGTGGATAGGAAATTTCTGTTCAACTCTAAAGTGTATGATAATATAGCTGAAAGATAAAAAATAAGATGGGAAATATCTCTGTAAAGCAGTCGTGAAGTGGAAATGACTTAGACAGCAAAGTGGTAGAGTTAGGATCCATACAGATTGTAAAGAAGAGGTATGGTAGGGCAGCTAGCAAACAGGTGGCGCCAGGAGCTGAGACTCGACTTCTGCAACCACAAATAGATAACAGCTAATAGGTTATGTGGGAGGAACTTCTTAACTGTTAAGTAAATTACAAGACAGTTTGCTTCGGATCGAAACTGGTTACAAATGTTGGCTAAATAACTTCTTACAAGTTTTATACTCTCATTCGCAAGATTTAAATAAATATTAGTGCAGTAGAATATTAAAAGAGAAACAAATACCTTGAATGGAGATTTGTGTTATTGGCAACTGATAGTTAATTTACTTGTTCCAAGAATTATCATGTCTAAGCTAGTTCTTAATAATCTTGCTTATAAATTAATCTAAAAATTAAGATACTTTTATTCTATAGGTGCTGCCTGGAAACGATGCTTCTTCTGTAATTGACTGCCTGCGAACGTATCGATATAATTCAACAACTGGTCCTCTTTGGTGTGCCAGGCTGATGTCTGATGTAAGCAGCCACAGACTTCACCAATATTACCTGATGACAGCTCCGTATCTTTCCCTCATTTACATCAACTGTTTTTGGGATTTCATCATGGTATTGTAGATGGTTTCACAGTTATGAAGATATGTGGCTTAACTGTCACACTACTAAATGATGTTATTTCTGGAAACCCAATAAACAATGAACAACTAGGAGAGCACGTCTCTCCTAAGCAGACCATGGAGCTGGTGCTAGCAAGAAAAGCTCTTATTGAAGCTGACCCAGAATTGAGAAAGAAATGGGTTGATGAGACTAAGATACTGCAGGAGAAGAAGTCTTTCTTTAATCAAATATATCAAAGGCCAAAGGAAATAGAGGAGAAAAGCCTTCACGTGGAGCGAGAACTGGATGAATCCACCACCAAGAGATTTTTCAACACATGTCGGGCTGAGGGAGTTACAGTTCACTCCGCCTTCACTGCTCTCACTAATGTAGCTTTCATTGACCTCTTAGTTGAGAATGGTATTGTCCAGGATACTTACAGTATATGTAACGGCCATCTCGTCAATATGCGACGATACTGGAAAGGAGATGTATCTAGATCTCTTGGGTGCCACATTTTGTATCCTGTACTTCTGCGCATGGATACTTTGAGAAACATAATTGACACATTTTGGGATTTTGCTCGTTCAGTTCACCAAGAACTTCAGAGAAACATTAAAGATGGCAAAATTATTGAAGCAGAAGCATTTCGCATGATAAATGATGTAAAAATAGAGCTAGATTTAGACTCTCTTCCAGCAGATGGATCTGATTACCATATATCTAACATGGGAGATGTCACAGCATTAGTTACTGAAGGTGGAGACCATGTTAAGGTGACCCGCCTTCTCAGGTCTATATCCATTCATAAGATGCCAAGTAGCTGTTCCCACATCATCCATTCCTTTAGAGGTAAATTTATGTATGTTCTAGATTATAACACCAGGAATGTCAGCACAGAGATTGCAGACAACTTCTGTAATAAAGTTTTCAGTAATTTGTTAAAGGTTATATAGGAATGAGATTGAAATACTGCTGACCCACCAAGGAAGTGTAAGTTTACGATGGTCCACCATGTCAAGATGAGTTTATAACAGGATGACCTGGTAATTTAGGGTGACTAATCAATCAATCAATCAATATATTATATATATTATATTTATATATATATATATATATATATATATATATATATATATATAATATATAACAATATATATATATGCGCAAAACAACCACTGTGAAAGAATTATGAAATTCCAAGCGTTTTCGTGAGTACTCACATTATCATGGATCAATAAAAGTAATGCATCAAAGGAAGGCATATAAAGGGTCTAGACCACACCTCACTATCACATCCCACAACAAAGCAACACCTGATGTGCGACTCATAAGAAAGAGAACAGTGCAGCAGGCCCACTGGCCCAACTAGACAGGTCCTTCACGCAACCCACGAACAAGCTCTTCAACCCAAGAATTAAGATTTATTATTTGTCCAATTCTTCCCAAATTCTATTAATTATAAATGATCTAATTTATATAAACCAAAGGAAATATTCATATTATTGTCCATGGACTTGCTTGATACAACTTTCTCAACTTTTTGAAAATCATTTGGATGGTTAAAATCTCTCACATGAATAAATAGAGCATTGGAATCTTGTCCAGTTCTAATGCTATATTTATGCTGTTTTAATCTTAGTTCGAGACTTTTACCAGTTTTACCGTAATAAACTTCATCGCAAATTTTACAAGGAATCTCATAGACACATCCCTCAGCATTTTGAGGGTAATTCTTTATCAAAAGTTTTTTTTTACTGTATTAAGATTTTTAAATACAACTTTGATATTATATTTCATATAAATTATCCAAATGGCTTGTTGACATTTTGAGCCCTATTGTTAGTAAAATTTCTAACTTTAATGTTAACAACAACATAGATTTAGTTGATAAATTAAGCTCCTTGAGTGTCTTAAATGATTTTAACATGGTTAGTTTTAATGTTACTTCCTTGTTTACGAAAGTTCCTGTTGATGATTTATTAAGTTTCTTATCTGAAAACTCGTTAATTATGATTTACCATTGCCAGTTCCTACTATCGTTAAACAGATGATATCACAATATGCAGAACAACCAATTATTAGCACTATAGTTTCAACTTTCTATAAATTATCTAAATGGCTTTTAGATATTTTAAGCCCTATTGTTGGAAAAATTTCTAACTTTAATGTTAAAACAATATAGATTTAGTTGGTAAATTAAGCACCTTGACTGACTTAAATGATTTCAACATGGTTAATTTTGATGTTACTTCCTTGTTTACAAAAGTTCCAGTTGATGATTTATTATCTGAAGAATTTGTTAATTATGATTTACCATTACCAGTTCCTACTATTATTAGACTTATTAAACTTCGAATAGTTGATGCCAATTTGTGTTTAATGACGAGTTTTACACTTAGAAGTTTGGTATGGCAATAGGAAATCCTCTCTCACCTGTTCTTAATAATTTATACATGGAATTTTTTTTGAAACAAGATTGCTTGAGACAATCCTCCTAATAGAGGTAAGTGGTATAGATATATTGGTGATATTTTGTTTCTTATGCCTAAAAATACAGATATAAACCATTTCCTTGTTAAATTAAATAGTTTAGCTCATTCTATAAATTTTATTGTTGAGTTCGAAGAAATAACATATTGCCTTTCCTAGTTGTTTTAATTATTAAGGATAACATTGATTTTAAATTTAAAATTTACAGAGAACCAACAAATAACTGTTCCTATGTCCACTATTATTCTTGACATCAAGATAGAGTTAAACTGTCTGTGTTCTCATCAATGTTTTTGAGAACTTTACGTATTTGTAGTCCAGAGTTCATAGATGAAGAAATATAAAAATTTTATGAAATAGCTAATGATCTAAAATATCCAAGAGACTTAATTGATAAATCCTTTAAAATTGCTAGAAATACTATTTACAATTCAAAAGAGGACAACCAACCTTATTCAACTAAAAATATGTTGGTTCTTCCTTACCATGAAAACTTGGTTGATATGCCTTCTCTTCTCAAGACTTTTAATATCAAAGTTGTATTTAAAAATCTTGATACAGTTAAAAAGCATTTCATAAAAAGTTTTCCCCAAAATGCTGAAGGATGTGTCTGTAAGATTTCTTGACAAATTTGTGATAAAGTTTATTACGATCAAACTGGTAAAAGTCTCGAAGTAAGATAAAGACAACATAAATATAACATTAGAACTGGACAAGATTCTAATGCTCTATTTATTCATGTGAGAGATTTTAACTATCCCGTTGATTTTCAAAAAGGTGAGAAAGTTGTATTAATCAAGTCCATGGTTAGTTAGTTAGTTTAATATCTTTATTATACACCCATACCCATCCTGTGGGCGGTAGTCAAAAGATTACAAAGGTACATAATGGGTCCAGGGACTGGACCCCAAAGGTATGACAGGTGAACTAGTTACAAAGGTAATGAACTCCAGGTAATAGACTTACAAGTCCATGGTCGACAGGAATATAATAGAATCACGTTTCATATAAAGTAGTTTTGAAATTAATTTGAATATTGCTTTTGGTATATATAAATTGGATTAATTTATAATTAATAAAATTTTGGAAGTATTTAATTAATATTAGACAAATTTTTGAGTAGAATATAAGCTGTGTTTCATGGATCAGTGACATCATCATAAAGTCAGGTGTTCGTGGCAGTGAGGTGTAGTCTCGTGCTTATATGTCTTCCTGTTAACCTTTTATTTTTATAGTTTCTTGATAATGTGAAAAGTCACGAAAGCGCTGGGAATTTCACTATTATTTCATATTGGTGGTTCTGCATTGTTCCGAATTTTTGAGCACAGTTAAGCATCATACATACCCATTCTAGACTATCTAAACTTTCCTTTCCAATAATTAGACTGTATTCCTGGATAAATAATTCTATAGTACTTGACAGTTATTCGCGAGTAAGAAAATGAAGTCATTTTGATGACTCGTAGAGCTGATTTATGAGAGAGTTTATTAAACCCGGATATATGATAATTGTTACACGGGTTACTTTAAAATAGTTATTTTTATTATCGTACTGAGAGTTTTTCTTATTAGTTGAGAGTTTTCAAAGGAGCCTTGTTAATCTCTCTGACAGGGTCCTGATGCTGGAATATTATCTCTTCCTACCTTCCTTCCTACCTTCCTTCCTTCCTACCTTCCTTCCTTCCTTCCTACCTTCCTTCCTTCCTACCTTCCTACCTTCCTACCTTCCTTCCTTCCTTCCTTCCTTCCTTCCTTCCTTCCTTCCTTCCTTCCTTCCTACCTTCCTTCCTTCCTACCTTCCTACCTTCCTTCCTTCCTACCTTCCTACCTTCCTTCCTTCCTTCCTTCCTTCCTTCCTTCCTACCTTCCTACCTTCCTACCTTCCTTCCTACCTTCCTACCTTCCTACCTTCCTTCCTTCCTACCTTCCTACCTTCCTTCCTTCCTTCCTTCCTTCCTTCCTTCCTTCCTTCCTTCCTTCCTTACCTTCCTTCCTTCCTACCTTCCTACCTTCCTTCCTTCCTTCCTTCCTTCCTTCCTTCCTTCCTTCCTTCCTTCCTTCCTTCCTTCCTTCCTTTCTTGGAAACAACATGATTGTCTCTAGTTCCCCAAGTTACTGATGTACACTTAAGGGTTTAGCGCAAATAATAATATATTGAAAATCTAACATAATAACGACAAACTGAAGATTAAGACAGATATGCAGTAGTTGGAGATCTTTATAAGGTATCGCCTACACAAGTGGCTTCTTCAGTCAATTACAGAAGAAACAGATGCAGGGAAATAACAATAAGGTAATCAGTCCATCATTAGGTGACCTTGACTGGTGGTGTGAGGTTAGTTAGTCTCTGTCCTCGGTGCCTCAGTACTCTCCCCCCCAACGTGCGCTGTATAATCCTACGGGTTTAGCGCTCTCCCATGAATATAATAATCTGGTTTGGTCGTGCAAATATTATTTCTACTGTTATGATTTAGAAGTTTTTAGTCTCTAATTTTAATTTTATACAAAGTAGCAAATTTTATTATATATGATGAATTTTGTATAGTTTACCATAGTTGATAATCTTAGTGATGGTGATGGTTAGTAGTACCCCACCATGCCCATCCTGTGGGCAGTGATGGTGATGGTTAGTTAGTACCCCACCATGCCCACCCTGTGGGCAGTGATGGTAATGGTTAGTTAGTACCCCACCATGCCCACCCTGTGGGCGTGATGGTGATGGTTAGTTAGTACCCCACCATGCCCATCCTGTGGGCAGTGATGGTGATGGTTAGTTAGTACCCCACCATGCCCATCCTGTGGGCAGTGATGGTGATGGTTAGTTAGTACCCCACCATGCCCACCCTGTGGGCGGTGATGGTGATGGTTAGTTAGTACCCCACCATGCCCATCCTGTGGGCAGTGATGGTGATGGTTAGTTAGTACCCCACCATGCCCATCCTGTGGGCAGTGATGGTGATGGTTAGTTAGTACCCCACCATGCCCATCCTGTGGGCAGTGATGGTGATGTGTTAGTACCCCACCATGCCCATCCTGTGGGCAGTGATGGTGATGGTTAGTTAGTACCCCACCATGCCCATCCTGTGGGCAGTGATGGTGATGGTTAGTTAGTACCCCACCATGCCCATCCTGTGGGCAGTGATGGTGATGGTTAGTTAGTACCCCACCATGCCCATCCTGTGGGCAGTGATGGTGATGGTTAGTTAGTACCCCACCATACCCATCCTGTGGGCAGTGATGGTGATGGTTAGTTAGTACCCCACCATGCCCATCCTGTGGGCAGTGATGGTGATGGTTAGTTAGTACCCCACCATGCCCATCCTGTGGGCAGTGATGGTGATGGTTAGTTAGTACCCCACCATGCCCATCCTGTGGGCAGTGATGGTGATGGTTAGTTAGTACCCCACCATGCCCATCCTGTGGGCAGTGATGGTGATGGTTAGTTAGTACCCCACCATGCCCATCCTGTGGGCAGTGATGGTGATGGTTAGTTAGTACCCCACCATGCCCATCCTGTGGGCAGTGATGGTGATGGTTAGTTAGTACCCCACCATGCCCATCCTGTGGGCAGTGATGGTGATGGTTAGTACCCCACCATGCCCATCCTGTGGGCAGTGATGGTGATGGTTAGTTAGTACCCCACCATGCCCATCCTGTGGGCAGTGATGGTGATGGTTAGTTAGTACCCCACCATGCCCATCCTGTGGGCAGTGATGGTGATGGTTAGTTAGTACCCCACCATGCCCATCCTGTGGGCAGTGATGGTGATGGTTAGTTAGTACCCCACCATGCCCATCCTGTGGGCAGTGATGGTGATGGTTAGTTAGTACCCCACCATGCCCATCCTGTGGGCAGTGATGGTGATGGTTAGTTAGTACCCCACCATGCCCCTCCTGTGGGCAGTGATGGTGATGGTTAGTTAGTACCCCACCATGCCCATCCTGTGGGCAGTGATGGTGATGGTTAGTTAGTACCCCACCATGCCCATCCTGTGGGCAGTGATGGTGATGGTAGTTAGTACCACCATGCCATCTGTGGCAGTGTGGTGATGGTTATGTACCCCACCATGCCCACCCTGTGGGCAGTGATGGTGATGGTTAGTTAGTTTTTCCCCACCATGCCCACCTGTGGGCAGTGATGGTGATGGTTAGTTAGTACCCCACCATACCCATCCTGTGGGCAGTGATGGTGATGGTTAGTTTAGTACCCCACCATGCCCATCCTGTGGGCAGTGATGGTGATGGTTAGTTAGTAACCCCACCATGCCCATCCTGTGGGCGGGTGATGGTTGTGGTTATTATTACCCCACCATGCCCATCCTGAGGGCAGTGATGGTGATGGTTAGTTAGTACCCCACCTGCCCACCCTGTGGGCGTGTGATGGTGTTGGTTATTAGTACCCCACCATGCCCATCCTGTGGGCGGTGATGGTGATGGTTAGTTAGTTTTACCCCACCATGCCCATCCTGAGGGCAGTGATGGTGATGGTTAGTTTAGTAACCCCACCATGCCCATCCTGTGGGCAGTGATGGTGATGGTTAGTTACTACCCCACCATGCCCATCCTGTGCGCGGTAATGGTGATGGTTAGTTAGTACCCCACCATGCCCATCCTGTGGGCAGTGATGGTGATGGTTAGTTAGTACCCCACCATGCCCATCCTGTGGGCAGTGATGGTGATGGTTAGTTAGTACCCCACCATGCCCATCCTGTGGGCAGTGATGGTGATGGTTAGTTAGTACCCCACCATGCCCATCCTGTGGGCAGTGATGGTGATGGTTAGTTAGTACCCCACCATGCCCATCCTGTGGGCAGTGATGGTGATGGTTAGTTTAGTACCCCACCATGCCCACCTGTGGGCAGTGATGGTGATGGTTGTTAGTACCACTGCCACCTGTGGCAGTGATGGATGGTTATTAGTACCCCACCATGCCCCTCCTGTGGGCAGTGATGGTGATGGTTAGTTAGTACCCCACCATGCCCATCCTGTGGGCAGTGATGGTGATGGTTAGTTAGTACCCCACCATGCCCATCCTGTGGGCAGTGATGGTGATGGTTAGTTAGTTAGTTTATTATGTACCCCACCATACCCATCCTGTGGGTGGTGATGGTGATGGTTAGTTAGTTTATTATGTACCCCACCATACCCATCCTGTGGGCGGTGATGGTGATGGTTAGTTAGTTTATTATGTACCCCACCATACCCATCCTGTGGGCGGTGATGGTGATGGTTAGTTAGTTATTATGTACCCCAATTACCCATCCTGTGGGCGGTGATGGTGATGGTTAGTTGTTAGTTTATTATGTACCCCACATACCCATCATGTGGGCGTGATGGTGATGGTTAGTTAGTTATTATGTACCACCATACCCATCCTGGCAGTGATGGTGATGTAAGTTGTTATTATGTACCCCACCATACCATCTGTGTGGCAGTGATGGTGATGGTTAGTTTTTATGTACCCACCACCCATCTGTGGGCGGTGATGGTGATGGGTTGTAGTTAGTTTATTACGTACCCACCCATACCATCCTGTGGGGGTGATGGTGATGGGTTAGTAGTTAGTTTAATATATGTACCCCACCATACCATCCTGTGGGCGGTGATGGTGATGGTTAGTTAGTTAGTTTATTATGTACCCCACCATACCCATCCTGTGGGCGGTGATGGTGATGGTTAGTTAGTTTATTATGTACCCCACCATACCCATCCTGTGGGCGGTGATGGTGATGGTTAGTTAGTTTATTATGTACCCCACCATACCCATCCTGTGGGCAGTGATGGTGATGGGTGGCCCAAGATGCTGATGGGTAATCCAAGATGGTGATGGGTGACCCAAGATGGTGATGGGTGACCCAAGATGGTGATAGTTGACCCAAGATGGTGATGGGTGACCCAAGATGGTGATGGGTAACCCAAGATGGTGATGGGTGACCCAAGATGGTGATGGGTAACCCAAGATGGTGATGGGTGACCCAAGATGGTGATGGGTAACCCAAGATGGTGATGGGTAACCCAAGATGGTGATGGGTGACCCAAGATGGTGATGAGGGACCCAAGATGGTGATGGGTAACCCAAGATGGTGATGGGTGAACCAAGATGGTGATGGGTAACCCAAGATGGTGATGGGTGACCCAAGATGGTGATGGGTAACCCAAGATGGAGATGGGTGACCCAAGATGGTGATGGGTGACTCAAGATGATGATGGGTGACCCAAGATGGTGATGGGTAACCCAAGATGGAGATGGTAACCCAAGATGGTGATGGGTAACCCAAGATGGTGATGGGTAACCCAAGATGGTGATGGGTAACCCAAGATGGTGATGGGTGACCCAAGATGGTGATGAGTGACCCAAGATGGTGATGGGTGACCCAAGATGGTGATGGGTGACCCAAGATGGTGATGGGTGACCCAAGATGGTGATGGGTGACCCAAGATGGTGATGGGTGACCCAAGATGGTGATGGGTGACCCAAGAATTGACTTTAATAAAATACTTCAGAAAAAACTGTCTTATTACCTTGATTTACAATTTTCTAACACACACACACACACACACACACACACACACACACACACACACACACACACACACACACACACACACACACACACACACGCACACACACACACATGGGAAACAGGAATAATGAAAAAGCCAGGATGAGCCCATGGTTCACCCAAAGGTGCAAGGAGGCAAAACCCAAGTGTGCTAGGGAATGGAAGAAATATAGAAGGCAAAGGACCCAGGAGAATAAGGAGAGCAGTCGTAGAGCCAGAAACGAATATGCACAGATAAGAAGAGAGGCCCAACGACAATATGAAAACGACATAGCAGCGAAAGCCAAATCTGGCCCGAAGCTGTTATACAGCCACATCAGGAGGAAAACAACAGTTAAGGACCAGGTAATCAGGCTAAGGAAGGAAGGAGGAGAGACAACAAGAAATGATCGGGAAGTATGTGAGGAACTCAACAAGAGATCCAAAGAAGTGTTCACAGAGGAGACAGAAAGGGCTCCAGACGGACGGAGAGGTGTGTCACATCACCAGGTGCTGGACACGGTACACACAACCGAGGAAGAAGTGAAGAGGCTTCTGAGTGAGCTAGACACATCAAAGGCAATGGGGCCAGATAACATCTCTCCATGGGTCCTGAGAGAGGAAGCAGAGGCGCTATGTGTACCCCTAACAACAATATTCAACACATCTATCGAAACAGGGAGATTGCCTGAGGCATGGAAGACAGCAAATGTAGTCCCAATCTTTAAAAAAGGAGACAGACATGAAGCACTAAACTACAGAACAGTGTCACTGACATGTATAGTATGCAAAGTCATGGAGAAGATTGTCATGAGAAGAGTGGTGGAACACCTAGAAAGGAATGATCTCATCAACAGCACCCAACATGGTTTCAGGGACGGGAAATCCTGTGTCACAAACCTACTGGAGTTCTATGACAAGGTGACAACAGTAAAACAAGAGAGAGAGGGGTGGGTGGATTGCATTTTCTTGGACTGCAAGAAGGCGTTTGACACAGTTCCACACAAGAGATTAGTGCAAAAACTGGAGTACCAAGCAGGGATAACAGGGAAGGCACTACAATGGATTAGGGAATATTTTTCAGGAAGGCAGCAGCGAGTAATGGTACGTGGCGAGGTGTCAGAGTGGGCACCTGCGACCAGCGGGGTCCCACAGGGGTCAGTCCTAGGACCAGTGCTGTTTCTGGTATTTGTGAATGACATGACAGAAGGAATAAACTCTGAGGTGTCCCTGTTTGCAGATGACGTGAAGTTGATGAAAAGAATTCATTCGATCGAAGACCAGGCAGAACTACAAAGGGATCTGGACAGGCTGCAGACCTGGTCCAGCAATTGGCTCCTGGAGTTCAATCCCACCAAGTGCAAAGTCATGAGGATTGGGGAAGGGCAAAGAAGACCGCAGACGGAATACAGTCTAGGGGGCCAGAGACTACAAACCTCACTCAAGGAAAAAGATCTTGGGGTGAGTATAACACCAGCCACATCTCCTGAAGAGCACATCAACCAAATAACTGCTGCAGCATATGGGCGCCTAGCAAACCTCAGAACAGCATTCCGACATCTTAATAAGGAGTCGTTCAGGACCCTGTACACCGTGAACGTTAGGCCCATATTGGAGTATGCGGCACCAGTTTGGAACCCACACCTAGCCAGGCATTTAAAGAAACTAGAGAAAGTGCAAAGGTTTGCAACAAGACTAGTCCCAGAGCTAGGAGGTATGTCCTACGAGGAGAGGCTAAGGGAAATCAACCTGACGACACTGGAGGACAGGAGAGATAGGGGAAGACATGATAACGACTTACAAAATACTGAGAGGAATTGGCAAGGTGGACAAAGACAGGATGTTCCAGAGACTGGACACAGTAACAAGGCGATACAGTTGGAAGTTGAAGACACAGATGAATCACAGGGATGTTAGGAAGTATTTCTTTAGCCACAGAGTAGTCAGTAAGTGGAATAGTTTGGGAAGAGATGTAGTGGAGGCAGGATACATACATAGTTTTAAGCAGAGGTACGATGAAGCTCAAGGTTCAGGGAGAGTGACCTAGTAGCGATCAGTGAATAGGCGGGGCCAGGAGCTTGGACTCGACCCCTGCAACCTGAACTAGGTGAGTACAACTAGGTGAGTACAAGACACACACACACACGCACTCCCACACACAAACACACACACACACACACAACACACACACAAACACACACACAAACACACACATACACACACAAGCACACACACACACACACACACACACACACACACACACACACACACACACACACACACACACACACACACACACAACACAAACACACACAAACACACACACACACATCACACACACACACCACACAACACACACACACACACACAAACACACACACAAAACACAAACACAACACCAACACACACACACAGGGCCAGGACTGACTCGACACCCGCAAACCAACAGGTAGAACACACACACACACACACACACATACACACAACACACACAAACACAAACTCACACACACACACACACACACAACACACAACAGACACACATACACACACACAACACTCACAACACACACACACACACACACACACAAACCACACACACACACACACACACAACACATACACACCACACACACACACACACACACACACACACACATGAGCTAGGACTCGACCCATGCAACCACAACAAGGTGAGTACACACACACACACACACACACATACATGCTACGCAGTGTGGGCCAAGGAAAAGTACACACATCTCAAGCATAACTGGAACCCAGCCTACCATCAAAAAAGATAAGCGCTAAACCCAAATTGTTACTTAAGTGGTGCATGACTAAGAATCGTAATGACACGATGCAAATAACCATACCCGCCGGGGTGAACCGCGTCATAGAGTCTCAAAATCCAGCCCGTCGCGCTAACCCTAGACAGTAGCCCAATAAGATTCATCCAATAGTATTTCAAATAGGAAGTAGCACAGCACCTCTGTGACCAAATGCGTTTTACAGACGAATCTCCAGCTAGCGTGGCCGTGACGAACTCTAGCTCAAGTCCCTCCTGCCGTCACTTGACTTAAGAAATCGTAATGACACGATTGCAAATAAACCATACCCCCGGCCGGGATTGAACCCGCGGTCATAGAGTCTCAAAACTCCAGCCCGTCGCGCTAACCACTAGACCAGCTAGCCACAATAAGATTCATCCAACTAGGTATATTTCTACACCATAGGAAGGTTAGCACAGGCACCTCTGTGACCACAAATGCAAGTTTTTACAGACGAATCTCCAGCTAGCGTGGCCGTGACGAACTCTAGCTCAAGTCCCTTCACTGCCGTCAACATGACTTAAGAAATCGTAATGACACGATTGCAAATAAACCATACCCCGGCCGGGATTGAACCCGCGGTCATAGAGTCTCAAAACTCCAGCCCGTCGCGCTAACCACTAGACCAGCTAGCCACAATAAGATTCATCCAACTAGGTATATTTCTACACCATAGGAAGGTTAGCACAGGCACCTCTGTGACCACAAATGCAAGTTTTTACAGACGAATCTCCAGCTAACGTGGCCGTGACGAACTCTAGCTCAAGTCCCTTCACTGCCGTCAACATGACTTAAGAAATCGTAATGACACGATTGCAAATAAAGTGGTTAGCGCGACGGGCTGGAGTTTTGAGACTCTATGACCGCGGGTTCAATCCCGGCCGGGGGGTATGGTTTATTTGCAATCGTGTCATTACGATTTCTTAAGTCATGTTGACGGCAGTGAAGGGACTTGAGCTAGAGTTCGTCACGGCCACGCTAGCTGGAGATTCGTCTGTAAAAACTTGCATTTGTGGTCACAGAGGTGCCTGTGCTAACCTTCCTATGGTGTAGAAATATACCTAGTTGGATGAATCTTATTGTGGCTAGCTGTCTAGTGGTTAGCGCGACGGGCCTGGAGTTTTGAGACTCTATGACCGCGGGTTCAATCCCGGCCGGGGGTATGGTTTATTTGCAATCGTGTCATTACGATTTCTTAAGTCATGTTGACGGCAGTGAAGGGACTTGAGCTAGAGTTCGTCACGGCCACGCTAGCTGGAGATTCGTCTGTAAAAACTTGCATTTGTGGTCACAGAGGTGCCTGTGCTAACCTTCCTATGGTGTAGAAATATACCTAGTTGGATGAATCTTATTGTGGCTAGCTGGTCTAGTGGTTAGCGCGACGGGCTGGAGTTTGAGACTCTATGACCGGGGTTCAATCCCGGCCGGGGGTATGGTTTATTTGCAATCGTGTCATTACGATTTCTTAAGTCATGTTGACGGCAGTGAAGGGACTTGAGCTAGAGTTCGTCACGGCCACGCTAGCTGGAGATTCGTCTGTAAAAACTTGCATTTGTGGTCACAGAGGTGCCTGTGCTAACCTTCCTATGGTGTAGAAATATACCTAGTTGGATGAATCTTATTGTGGCTAGCTGGTCTAGTGGTTAGCGCGACGGGCTGGAGTTTTGAGACTCTATGACCGCGGGTTCAATCCCGGCCGGGGGTATGGTTTAAGTGGGTTGGTTAACTTAGGGTTAGGCAAAAATCCCAGTTAGGAAAATATATCTATTTATTAAACATAACACTATATACACACTCTTGAAACACTTTAATCCCAGATGCCCAAATTAGGGTACACAAGAAACAGCTGGCTGGAGGTCCAGCCACCATAAATAACCACTAGGCCTAGTCAGCGCCAGGTCGTCTCTACTCCAATACCAACCCCATTTCTTTTTTTCTCACTCATCCCACAGCCCTCTGACCATGTCAGAGCCTAGGTGAACATACAGGTAAGCCAAAGAAGGGCCTATGGCTTGAGTTAGCTAAACAAAAGGAGTACACAACTACAAACTTAGCTTAAATACACAGCATCTCCGACGCCAGCCTCCACACCATGCTCACCCCACGTGACTCCCTCCCAGCCACGTTTACCCAGCGTACCCAAACAGTTGGAAAATAACTACCTAGAAGGATTTCTTTATGATTACAGTTAGAGTGCTTTACACTGCCCCCAAATGCACATTATGAATTATAAAATTATTCTTTACAATTATAACATTCATACTATTACGGCACACTTCTCCACTATTCCTGAAATAATAGATTATGTAGAACAGGATGATAATAAACTATGCACGATTGTGGTAACTAGTGACATGGTCCTCAGACAAATAGAGAAACTAAAACCTAACAAATCCCCAGGTCCTGATGAACTGTTTGGAAGGGTGTTAAAGGAATGTGAAGAGGAACTTAGCATACCTTTGGCTAATCTTTTTAACATATCACTACAAACTGGCATAGTGCCTGATAAGTGGAAAATGGCAAATGTAATACCTATTTACAAGGCAGGTGACAGGTCCTTGGCTTCGAACTATAGACCAATAAGCCTTACCTCCATAGTGGGAAAATTTATTGAATCAATAATTGCCGAAGCAATTCGTAGCCATCTTGATAGGCACAGATTGATTAATGAATCTCAACACGGTTTTACAAAGGGGCGTTCCTGTCTTACGAATTTACTAACTTTTTTCACTAAGGTGTTTGAGGAGGTAGATCATGGTAATGAATATGATATTGTGTATATGGACTTCAGTAAGGCTTTCGATAGAGTTTCACACCAGAGACTATTGAGGAAACTTAAGGCACACGGAATAGGAGGAGAAATTTTTTCCTGGGCAGAGGCATGGCTGACAAATAGACAGCAGAGAGTTTGCATAAATGGGGAGAAATCAGAATGGGGGCACATTACAAGCGGTGTTCCTCAGGGGTCAGTGTTGGGCCCGTTGTTGTTCACAATTTACTTAAACGACATAGATGAGGGAATAAATAGCGACATAAGCAAATTTGTTGATGACACCAAAATAGGCCGTCCAATTCATTCTAATGAGGACACTAGAGCACTCCAGGATGATTTGAGTAGACTGATGCAATGGTTGGAGAAGTGGCAGATGCAGTTTAATATTGATAAATGCAAAGTTCTAAATGTTGGACAGTTAAATAACCATGCCACATATAAACTAAATAATGTAGATCTTAATACTACTGATTGCAAAAAGGATTTAGGAGTTCTGGTTAGCAGTAATTTAAAACCAAGACAACAGTGCATTAGTGTTCGCAATAAAGCTAACAGAATTCTTGGCTTCATATCTAGAAGTATAAATAATAGAAGTCCTCAGGTTGTTCTTCAACTCTATATATCCTTGGTTAGGCCTCATTTAGACTATGCTGCTCAGTTCTGGTCACCGTATTACAGAATGGATGTGAATGCTCTGGAAAACGTACAAAGGAGGATGACAAAGATGATCCCATGTATCAGAAATCTTCCCTATGAGGAAAGCTGAAGGCCCTGAATCTGCACTCTCTCGAGAGGCGTAGAATTACGGCAGATATGTTCTAGGTGTATAGATGGAAAACAGGAATAAATAAAGGGTATGTAAATAGTGTGCTGAAAATTTCCAGCCAAGACAGGACTCGCAGCAATGGTTTCAAGTTGGAAAAATTCAGATTCAGGAAGGATATAGGAAAGCACTGGTTTGGTAATAGAGTTGTGGATGAGTGGAACAAACTCCCGAGTACAGTTATTGAGGCTAAAACATTGTGTAGTTTTAAAAATAAGTTAGATAAATACATGAGTGGATGTGGGTGGGTGTGAGTTGGACCTGACTAGCTTGTGCTACCAGGTCGGTTGCCGTGTTCCTCCCTTAAGCCAATGTGACCTGACCTGACTAGGTTGGGTGCATTAGCTTAAGCCGGTAGGAGACTTGGACCTGCCTCGCATGGGCCAGTAGGCCTGCTGCAGTGTTCCTTAGTTCTTATGTTCCTATGTTCTTATGAGTGGGTGTGGGTGGGTGTGAGTTGGACCTGACTAGCTTGTGCTGCTGGGTCTGGTGCAGTGCTCCATCTTTGAGCGGAGATGATCAGACTGGGTGGGTCATTGGGCTAATCCTGGGGGGGGGTCATTGGTCTAATCCGGGGGGGACATTGACCTGCTCTGCATGGGTCAGTAGGCCTGTTGCAGTGTTCCTTCTTTCTTATGTTCTTATGTTCTATATGTACATTACGATGCCATGCAGAACCACACACACACACACACACACACACACACACACACACACATGGAAGGCAAATCCTTTGTCACAAACCTCCTGGAGTTTTATGACAAGGTAACAGAAATAAGACACGAGAGAGAGGGGTGGGTTGATTGCATTTTCCTAGACTGTAGGAAGGCCTTTGACACAAGAGATTAGTGCAGAAGCTGGAGGATCTGGCGCATATAACATGGAGGGCACTGCAACGGATCAGGGAATACATGACAGGGAGGCAGCAACGAGTCATGGTACGTGAAGAGGTATCACATTGGGCGACTGTGACGAGTGGGGTCCCACAGGGGTCAGTTCTAGGAAAAGTGCTATTTTTGAAATATGCGAACGACATGATGGAAGGAATAGACTCCGAAGTGTCCCTATTCACAGATGATGTGAAGTTGATGAGAAGAATTAAATCGGATAAGGATGAGGCAGGACTGCAAAGAGACCTGGACAGGCTGGACACGTGGCCCAGAAACTGGCTTCTCGAATTCAACCCTGCCAAATGCAAAGTCATGAAGATTGGGGAGGGGCAAAGAAGACCGGAGACAGAGTATAGGCTAGGTGGACAAAGACTACAGACCTCACTCAGGGAGAAAGATCTTGGGGTCGCCATAACACCGAGCACGTCACCAGAGGCACACATCAACCAAATAGCTGCTGCAGCATATGGGCGCCTGACAAACCTAAGAATAGCGTTTCGACACCTTAAAAGAAATCGTTCAAGACGCTGTACACTGTGTATGTTAGGCCCATACTGGAGCATGCAGCACCAGTCTGGATCCCACACCTGTTCAAGCACGTCAAGAAGTTAGAGAAAGTACAAAGGTTTGCAACAAGGCTAGTTCCAGAGCTCAGGGGAATGTCGTACGAGGAAAGGTTGAGGGAAATCGGACTGACGACACTGGAGGACAGAATGGTCAGGGGAGACATGATAACGACATACAAGATACTGCAGGGAATAGACAAAGTGGACAGAGACAGGATGTTCCAGAGAGGGGACAGAAACAAGGGGTCACAATTGGAAGTTGAAGACTCAGACGAGTCACAGGGACCTTAGGAAGTATTTCTTCAGTCATAGAGTCGTCAGGAAGTGGAATAGCCTAGCAAGTGAAGTAGTGGAGACAGGAACCATACATAGTTTTAAGAAGAGGTACGACAAAGCTCAGGAAGCACAGAGGGAGAGGACCTAGTAGCGATCAGTGAAGAGGAGGGGCCAGGAGCTGAATCTCGACCCCTGCAACCACAATTAGGTGAGTACACACACACACACACACACACACACACACAAGGACTGCAAGAAGGCGTTTGACACAGTTCCACACAAGAGATTGGTGCAAAAACTGGAGGACCAAGCAGGGATAACAGGGAAGGCACTACAATGGATCAGGGAATACTTGTCAGGAAGACAGCAGCGAGTCATGGTACGTGGCGAGGTGTCAGAGTGGGCACCTGTGACCAGCGGGGTCCCGCAGGGGTCAGTCCTAGGACCAGTGCTGTTTCTGGTATTTGTGAACGACATGATGGAAGGAATAGACTCTGAGGTGTCCCTGTTTGCAGATGACGTGAAGTTGATGAGAATTCACTCGATCGAAGACCAGGCAGAACTACAAAGGGATCTGGACAGGCTGCAGACCTGGTCCAGCAATTGGCTCCTGGAGTTCAATCCCACCAAGTGCAAAGTCATGAAGATTGGGGAAGGGCAAAGAAGGCCGCAGACGGAGTACAGTCTAGGGGGTCAGAGACTACAAACCTCACTCAAACCTCAGAACAGCATTCCGACATCTTAATAAGGAATCATTCAGGACCCTGTACACCGTGTATGTTAGGCCCATATTGGAGTATGCGGCACCAGTTTGGAACCCACACCTAGCCAAGCACGTGAAGAAACTAGAGAAAGTGCAAAGGTTTGCAACAAGACTAGTCCCAGAGCTAAGAGGTATGTCCTACGAGGAGAGGTTAAGGGAAATCAACCTGACGACACTGGAGGACAGGAGAGATAGGGGGGACATGATAACGACATACAAAATACTGAGAGGAATTGACAAGGTGGACAAAGACAGGATGTTCCAGAGATTGGACACAGTAACAAGGGGACACAGTTGGAAGCTGAAGACACAGATGAATCACAGGGATGTTAGGAAGTATTTCTTCAGCCACAGAGTAGTCAGTAAGTGGAATAGTTTGGGAAGCGATGTAGAGGAGGCAGGATCCATACATAGCTTTAAGCAGAGGTATGACAAAGCTCACGGCTCAGGGAGAGTGACCTAGTAGCGATCAGTGAAGAGGTGGGGCCAGGAGCTCGGACTCGACCCCCGCAACCTCAACTAGGTGAGTACAACTAGGTGAGTACACACACACACACACACACACTGTAGACAGCCTGTACTGATGAATGGTTTGAAAAACCGACAAGTTGAAGATTGAGACACTTATGCAGCATATGGGAATCTTTATTCAGGAAACGTTTCGCCACACAGTGGCTTCATCAGTCCAATACAAAGAGGAAGGCGTAAGGAGAGGAGGAGAATGAGGTAATCAGTCCCTCAACCTGGAGTCGATGTGTTCAGTCCATGTGTTCAGTCCATCACATTCTACAAGGTTGATGGACTGAACACATCGACTCCAGGTTGAGGGACTGATTACCTCATTCTCCTCCTCTCCTTACGCCTTCCTCTTTGTATTGGACTGATGAAGCCACTGTGTGGCGAAACGTTTCCTGAATAAAGATTCCCATATGCTGCATAAGTGTCTCAATCTTCAACAAAGAGGAAGGCGTAAGGAGAGGAGTATGAGGTAATCAGTCCCTCAGCCTGGAGTCGATGTGTTCAGTCCATCAATCTTGTAGAATGTACAGCATAGGGCTGTAGACGTGGCTTATATACTGTAGTGAGGTGAGGTGAAGCAGGCAGAGGCGGGGTCATAGTGGTACCATCCATCCACACTTGTTCAACCTTTGGACGAAGACCTACTTCGACTAGTGGATGATATCACTGTGACCCCGCCTCCGCCTGCTTCACTTCACCTCACTACAGTATATAAGCCACGTCTACGGCCCTATACTGTACATTCTACAAGACTGATGGACTGAATACATTGACTCCAGGCTGAGGGACTGATTACCTCATACTCCTCCTCTCCTTACGCCTTCCTCTTTGTATTGGACTGATGAAGCCACTGTGTGGCGAAACGTTTCCTGAATAAAGATTCCCATATGCTACATAAGTGTCTCAATCTTCAACAGCCTGTACTGTCTGCACAGACAGCCCATGCTGTCTGCCAGCTTAGTTCATATTTTGTGCCATGCTGGTGCTGCCACCTATAGGCGTTGCCACTTCAGCCTGCCTGCCCTTGCCTCGCTCTCACTCACACAGCAGCCTAGCAGGAAGACACAAGGCCTACTCCTAGCTCTCTCTCGTGGGATGGCCCTCCCGGGCCATGGGCACAACACACAAGCCTGTGTACCCACCACGACTTAACAATGAAGTAAGAAGCCTCCGAAGACGTATCATTTACTCCCCGCTACCAGAACACCAAATAATCTCGTTATAAATGGTGGCAACAGTGGTTGCAGCAGTGGTTTGCCCTGAGAGAGGAAGGAAGAGGTATGAAGTCATCTTCACTTCATCACCCTACACAACAAGCATCCGTCTCTCAGCGAGTTATCCTGACGTCGTGTCTGCATGTTTGAGCATCCAAACACAGGTACAAACAGGATCCAGCCGAAATTTGCCGAATTTCTCCGAGAGTTGTAAGTGGTGTCCCAGTGACGCTAAAGCATCCCACACTGTTTCCCAAGTCATGTGTACAGCATCACTCGTATGTTGCTGCTGTTGTTGTTCAGCTCAGCACAGCTGTTTCAGCAAGCCAGAGTTTTGTGGCGATTTCTGCGTCCAGTGTGAGTTCTCCACGTGTTTGTGGGAGGAGGAAGTGGCCACTCCTTGCCTCGCCCTGCTGTACTCTCACCTCACCAGCCTACCATACACCACTCACCACTGCTCACTCCCTCTGCTGCGTTTTCTGCTGTTTTTCGTGTGAATTCATTGCCAGAACTGTGTATCCGAGTGCCCGAAGCCACTCGAAGCTACATGGATCAGCATGCCACGTGGATCACGACGCCACGTGGGTGTGGGGGATGTCACGTGGATCTACAAACCACGTGAGTTACCGAGCCAGATGTCCCAGGCCACATGCTGTGGTCTGCTGCCCGCATCATATTGACCTCACCCACGATGCTGCCTGACTTCATGACCTCACGATGTCTGCCTGACGTCACCTCGAGATGTCTGTCGAGTGTTTCTAGTAATTATTTCAGTATTGTCGAGAAGATTGAGAGAAGATATATGTCGTGTGTTAATTAATTCCTCTCAGTCAGTGTTCTCACATGTTAGTGTACAGCATGTACCGCGGGTGTGTGTAAAGTTTCCGTGTGTCCAGTGAGGTCTGAGCCAGACCTGAGTAGCACCACTGTGCAAAGTCACCCGTGTGACCAGTGCGTTTGACAGCTGATTTACTCAGCCTCCGAGTGACCGAGCCCTCTTGTACAGAAAGCTTTTATGCTCATCACTCGTGATGTTCTGCAGAATCATACCTGCTATGATTCCCATTGAGATTTGTTTCACTTCACCTCCAAACCTTCAGAGTGCAGTTATATGTAGAGAAACAAGTCTGGGGAAGCTTAAACTAACCTCTGCTATAACTCCAACTGCCGAGAGAATGATACTCGCCAAGCCGCAGTTAGCCCTGTCGGCAAGCGCTGTGTCAGCCTCGTGTCACAAGCTTCAGTGAGCAGCCTGCACAAAGATGATGTCACTTTGACTGCTAGCTCTCTCACTGCAGTCTGGTGTATGATGTTACGACTCCCAGATGTTTCGCCCAGTCGTCTCTGCCACGACTCGCTCCACAACTCACTCCACGCTCGCCGGCAGTGACAGCCCAGCGACAGTACCAGTCGAGAAGTGTCCTCCTGAGTCGCAGCCAAATCTGACCCGAAACTGTTATACAGCCACATCAGGAGGAAAACAACAGTCAAGGACCAGGTAATCAGGCTAAGGAAGGAAGGAGGAGAGACAACAAGAAACGACCATGAAGTATGTGAGGAACTCAAGAAGAGATTCAAAGAAGTGTTCACAGAGGAGACAGAAGGGGCTCCAGAAAGATGGAGAGGTGGGGTGCACCATCAAGTGCTGGACACAGTACACACAAGCGAGGAAGAAGTGAAGAGGCTTCTGAGTGAGCTAGATACCTCAAAGGCAATGGGGCTAGATAACATCTCTCCATGGGTCCTGAGAGAGGGAGCAGAGGAGCTATGTTTACCACTAACAACAATCTTCGACACATCTATCAAAATAGGGCGACTACCTGAGGGATTGAAGACAAATGTAGTCCCAATTTTCTAAAAATCAGACAGACATGAAGCATTAAACTACAAACCAGTGTCACTAACATGTATAGTATGCAAAGTCATAGAGAAGATTATAAGAAGAGTGGTGGAACACCGCAGA
The DNA here is from genome assembly GCF_026875155.1 of Cherax quadricarinatus. NCBI lineage: Eukaryota > Metazoa > Arthropoda > Malacostraca > Decapoda > Parastacidae > Cherax > Cherax quadricarinatus. The sequence continues at coordinate 5,466,977 of NC_069469.1, read as the reverse complement.
CGGAGTACAATCTAAGGGGCCAGAGACTACAAACATCACTCAAAGAAAAGAATCTTGGTGTGAGTGTAACACCAGGCACATATCCCGAGGCGCACATCAACCAAATAACTGCTGCAACATATGGGCGCCTAGCAAACCTAAGAACAGCGTTCCGACATCTTAATAAGGAATCGTTCAGGACCCTGTACACTGTACGTTAAGCCCATATTGGAGTATGCGGCACCAGTTTGAAACCCACACCTAGCCAAGCAAAAGTTTACAACAAGACTAGTCGAGGAGCTAAGGGGCAAAGGGCTAAGGGAAATCAACCTGAAGACACTGGAAGACATGAAAGAGAAGGGGGATATGATAACTACATATAAAATACTGAGAGGAATCGTCAAGAGACGGAATGTTTCAGAGATGGGACACAGCAACAAGGGGTCACAGATGGAAGGTGACACCTCAAATGAGTCATAGGGTTTCAAGCAGTATTCCCTCAGTCATAGAGTTGGACGCATACATAGCTTTTAGAAGAGGCTCGACAAAGCTCATGGAAAACAGACGGAGTTGATCTAGTAGCTGCCAGCGAAGAGGAAAGGCCAGGAGCTATGTCTCGGCCCCTGCAACCACAACTAGGTGCGTACAGTTAGGTGAGTACATACACACGCACTCATGTAAAAGGATCCTGGGGTGAGTATCACCGAACACATCACCTGAGGCGAATCAAGCAAATAACTGCTGCAGCATATGGGTACCACGCAAAAATGAGAATGTATTAATATTGGTAGAATTACCGACAAAATGTTAAGTAAAATGACACAGGTGCAACTAATGTGACATTTTATTGTGGCAATGTTTCGCTCTGCAGGAGCTTGACAAAGCTGCTTGTGGAGGCGGGTATTCAAACAGGAAGAGGCTGAATATCCTGAACAGTCCGCAACGAAACAGCCTGTTCGCTAGATCATGTTGTTTAAGATCGATGCATTGATAAGGTGACATGTAATTGTGGCCTCTGAAGCGTGACACAATATATAAGCTAGTATGTAGATATTATTATATATTATAATATATATGGCAATGATATAGATAATATATAATATATCATACTTTAGTAACTATATATATATATATATATATATATATATATATATATATATATATATTATATATATATAATATATATATATATATATATTATATATATATATATATATATATATAATAAATATATTATATATATATAATATATTATATATATATATACAGATATATAGAAATGAAACCACGAAACAACGTGGTTTTTGAGCCATTTACCCAACTGCGGCAGGCCAGGGTTCGACCCCACGACACATTGTCCTGCCTATGGGGAGTGACCAGTCAATGCTGCCTCCCCCACGCGGTGTGTGACAGTGACAATGACAAGTTTATTTTAGCATGATACATGTTTGTACAAACAAGTGTTACAATTTGGCGTACATTCCAAAAGCCCCTTTATATGCAGAGCATTTCGGGCAAACTTAAGACTAACTTAAGATTAATAAGGTAATAACAGCGCAGTAATTTCACATTTGGTCATTAGTTGAGTTACAATGAAAACAAGAAAACTGAGTATTCAATTAGCTAAGTAAAGAATAATTACAATTTTGATAAAATTTATAAAAAATACAGTAGAGTGTAAGTAAAGATGATGGCAGACACTGGGGCTCAGCGGGGCAAGGAGTACCCACATCGTCCATGATCTTCATGGGAAATAAATATGATGTGTTAATTTTAAGACAGTGTGAACAATATATAGTGTGTAAGTCCACGTGTAGTGAACTTCCCTAATCCCTCTTCCCGGGAACCACCCATCCAACAGCCTGCGCCTCCCCCACCCAAATCCCAGGGACACCCCTATTGTAGAGGGCAGTTTTCCCCTCTCAGCCCCTCATGCCCTACCTGGCCACCACGATCAAGTTCACTACCTTCCACGCTCTACACTTCCACACACCATACTCCTATACATCCTTGCTCCACCCAGCATGTCGTACTCCACTCCTAAAGTCTAGCTAGCCAGATGGATGCCAGTCAGGAGGAAGCAAGCAGCCAGTGAAATGACACGGCTGGCAATACTAGGAGAGGCAAGTGACGGTCGTGTTTACAGCTTCTTTGTCTCAACTCTAATGGTTTCCTCCTCTGTTGGAGTGTGTTCAGGTACCTGAAGTTTTTTTTTATTTTTATTTAAAAGGCACAGTACAAGAAATAAAAAAAAAAAAATTAATAATTAACCATATGCTAACAATAACCCTATAGCATACCCTAAGTATTACGTTCATAATGTATTAAAAGATATACCCACACCTAACAGAATGAAAAGAACAGGATAAACCTGCTTAGAAAATACATTAACAAAGTCCAGTCTTTAATTCATGCCTGTAACACTATACAATAAGGCCCCCTTGCACAAAGTACACAGAAGATATTATACAGCATACCAGGATAAAATTAAACATTACAATAATTAGACAAAAGACATATCTAAACCTACAATAAAAGTGCAAAGACATACCACAATAATTTAGCAAAACAAAAACTTACAAATTTATGTCTGTGCACTCACAAATCCCTTATGCTTGGTACAGTTAGATCCCGTGTACAAAGTGCACAGTAAATATATATACAACATACAAAAGTCGATCATACAGAACATTAACTTAAAGCTTAGGCAAAACAAAGCTTACAATAAACATTACAATTGGTACATATCACAATGTAATCCTCACATTAACACTGAGCAGGAAAACCCGCAATTAAAAGATAACATTATATATTCAAGAACAGTTCATACAAATGACAAAATCCTAACGTAAGGCATCAAAACTGCATAGATACAGTGGATACTGGTCACCGGTCACGCCATACACGTGTTACCTATCATCACATCCATGAAAACGTTAATTAGGAGTCTAGTGATAAACTTAACATGCTAAATCGTAGGTAGTTGTAACATTATGTCATCCTTCAAAAAAAATTAACGACAAACCTTATGGGGTGGTCGTTTTGCAAAAGGATAACCAAAATACAATATTTCACTTACAAAACCACTTATAATGCTTAAAATAACCACTGAAAAGGCAATTAAACCACTGTACTATTGGTGGTGACATCAGCACGTTGACTGTGTGCTACATGTCAGGAACAATACCTAAGAGGACACTGGGAAAGACTCACATAAACTTCACTACATCACCAGAAACCATCAGCAAAAAATACATACTCAGCCATAACCGGTAACTAGTCCAGTATAGCACAAAAGTTAAAAACATTTACCTAACAAAAACTTTTTGTCCGTCTTGCTAGGATGTAATGTCCAGGAAGTAGGAAAAAAAATCAAGATCTCAGTCGCACATCGCATCACGTCATACACCCTCAAGCACACGTAACTTACCTTAACTACAAACACGCAACTAAGGAACTCCCGCTTCCACCCTAAAAGTCCTAACATACCTTAGGGTGTTACACGGGATGGGTCCAACCCCTCGCTGCCTTACCCGCCTTTCAGTTGCAGTAACCCCTGTACTGTAAGACTCCTATAGCTTACAAGGAAAACGGTACCCCACCTCCCACCGTAAAGGAGTTTATTCCTACAAGCTGTTCTATAAATACCCGCTGCAGTCGCCCTAACCCTAACTGCTCCCTCGGTTTCCCTCATACCTCATGAGATATATAGGAAATCAGCCACCACGTACCATATTGCCCTTCTTACCTCCCTTGACACTCCGCTAACTTCCAAGGTTAAGGCCCGTAGAGTTGAGATACGTCTTCTACTAAGAAACCCTAAAACCCTCCCCAACCACGTATGAACTTCTCACAATGTTTCACAAAAGTAAACCGCATGAAACGCAGTTTCTTCCATACCACAACGTAAACAACTCGCCTCCTTTACCAAACCCATTCTACTTAAAACTGATTTCGATGCTAAAATACCCATGATGAATCTATACACTAATTTGCGAACCCTCGGCACCAACTTAAGCTTACAAAAACCATCCCATATTTCTTCCCAATTATACAGCGGAAAAACAGACACCCCCTGCACAATTTTCCTATGACAACATCTCCGCACCATCTGCCCCGCCTTAATCCTTTGAACATTTTTCAACTTCAACAACAAACGCAACATGTCCTCACACTCTATTAATCCTCTGCCACTCCACCATTTGCGCATATCTACCATAACCCGACCCACCCGGACTCCCTTCTCCCCACCCTCCATAAGGAACCGCTGCTTTACATATAGAGCCTTTGCTCGTGGCCCCAATGCCACGAGACCTAAACCCCCAAGACGTAGCCCATACATAACGTAAGACCCTTCTCTGCAGCTCCTGAATATCCTCGTCCCATAATGGGTATACCTCAGCCACTCCCCATACCTTACTGTAAACAAGAGAGTTAACCACCACTGCCCTTTGTTGCAAGGAGACATCCCCAGCTCTTAAACCCCTGAGATGGTCTAAAGTTTTTTTTACCACCAATTCAGAATTTACCCTTCAACCTTCCATCTCTTCCGCCATGTACACGATCCCACATATTTTAAGCTGCTCCACGACTGACCACCCATACCTTTCACCCAAACCTCCCCTCCCACCCACTTACCGACCTCCAATAATTTCGATTTTGCCCTATTAACGCACATACCAGTTGCTGCCTCAAAAAAATCAGCAACCCTGCCTACGATCTGCAAATCCTCCTCCCTTTTTAACAAAATCGAAGTATCATCCACATAACCGACTACGCACGCTGCACGAATATTACCCAGTACCCCACATCCTAAGCTGCCCTCCACCAGGTCATAAAATGGATTTTGCACACAAGCAAAAAGCAGTTGAGAGAGGGGGCACCCTTGCCTCAGACCCCGTTCCATGCATACAGGCTGCCCTAACTTACCATTTACCTGTATTCTTACTATTGCAGAGGCATACAAAGTGTCAACCCATCGTACTATTCCCTCCCCAAAACTTTTCTTCAATAAAATAAGCCTTAATAAATCTCTGTCAACACAGTTGTAAGCATTTTGCCAGTCAAACCCGAGGACACCCCCCTTTGACATTCCCCCCAAAACTCCCTAATACATCCATGTCCTTCCCTCATGCTCCTACCTGGTATGCCTAGCTGTCCCCTATGAATAACCGATTCCATGACTTTTCTCATTTTGTTACCTAGGACCTTTGCAAATATTTTATAGTCTGAACACATAAGAGAGATAGCCCTATATGCACTCAGACCCCTCCCCCTCCCTCTTTGGGCACCAATACCACTACCCCTGTACTCTGTGATGTACCTAACCTCCCCTCCGTGAGAATGCAATTCAATACCTCAACTAAGCATTGTTTAATGCTTCCCCAATGCGTCCTATAAAATTCATTCGATATGCCATCTATACCTGGTGCTTTCCCTTTACTCATCTGAAAAATCGCCTCTTCGACCTCCTCCACACGAATCCTACCCTCGAGGACCCTCCGATCCCTTTCACTTATGACCTTTTTGAATACCCCCCCTCATCAGAACACCCTCATGAACCCCCCTGCTCTCCGGTGGAGCTTTTCCTCGAACCAAAGGTCAGAATAGAAACTCATGCTGTCTGTATTAGTGAGTATCTAACCAGGCAGGTATCCACCCAAACCCGTGCATACTTCCAAACGCAGGAGGGCTGTTTATTCTCTATAAGGATTACAATGCTGAGTTTACAGAAATTTGGTTATTGTTTGGTTTACATGTAGTAAAATTGTGATTACAGAGTGTACCACTAGAACGCTTAGCATGGCTAGGCATTTCGGGCATACTTAGTTTTATTCTTAATTGTAAAATATTACAAATTATGAGGTAAGTTGGTATTATAGCTAAGTGACTAAATACTAGTTTGTGAGTTTAGCAATGTGAATGCTTTTGTTTTGGCACAGTACATAGTTTCAGTATTGGAGTATCACAGGATTCGTTATTTTAAGACTGAGATTAATATTTCCGTTTATGGTCAAATGAGTGAGTGAGTGTAAGTGTGAACCACCAGGTGGTATTCGTGTAGTTAGTTGATGGGGTGTATCAGGGAGATAAGATGTTTTCTAATGGTAGTTTTGAAGGTGATGAATGTGTCTGCAGTTCTAGAGTTCTCAGGTAGGGTATTCCAGATTTTAGGGCCTTTGACATACATTGAATTTTTGTAAAGGTTTAGTCGGACACGGGGAATGTCGTAGAGATGTTTGTGTCTGGTGTTATGCCTGTGGGTTCTGTCACAACTATCAAGAAAGCGTTTTAGGTCAAGGTTGATATTAGAGTTTAAGGCCCTGTAGATATAGATTGCACAGTAGTAAGTGTGGATGTACTGAACTGGGAGCAAGTTTAGATCTATGAAGAGTGGGGGGGTGTGTTGCCAGGGATGGGATTTAGTGATTATTCTTACTGCAGCTTTTTGTTGGGTTATTATTGGCTTTAGGTGTGTTGCTGTAGTTGATCCCCAAGCACAAATAGCATAGGTGAGGTATGGATAAATAAGTGAGTGGTATAGTGTGAGAAGGGCATTTTGCGGCACGTAGTATCGTATCTTGGAGAGGATCCCAACCGTTTTGGATACTTTTTTGGCTTGTTGTTTAACCCTAAATTTCCACAGGACACAACCCGAAGGTTTGTCACCCCATATCACCTCTTCCATACCCGCCCTGATTCTAACCGCATCAAAATGCTCATTGTGAATTTCGACAAGTTGTTTGCGAAGATGTTCAATGTCTTCATACCTACTGCTTCCGCCCCCAACATAATAATCGTTCAGTTGCCCCTCCAGGTAATTTTGTAGCCCATACCTCCACTGCGCTTCTTCCTTACCCCGTTTCCTATAAAAACTCACTATCCCGGGTTTGGCACACATTTCCCACCAATCCAACAAACATTCACCATTCTTCCGAGTTTCTCAGAGATTCTTCCACCAAACCTGAAAAGTAGACCCATCCCCCTTCCCCTCCAGAAGCCGCACATTTAGTTTCCAATAACCTGGATAAATCCATATCATTCCATCCCAGTCCAAATCTGCTAGCACTGCACGGTGGTCGGAAAACCCCATATCAAAGGTCTGTACGTCCCCAACTCGAATTCCTTGTGTTACATAAATCCTATCCAGACGGGCCGCATAGCCTCTGTGTACAAACATATGTTCCACCCCCACCCACCCCTCCCCACCACATCATAAACCCCTGCATCCTCCAGCAAATTTCTTAGGACAGGTAAAACGCACCCCACCCCCCTCGGCTCAACATCACCATGGTGGATAACGCAATTCCAATCCCCACCAAAGACCGAAATTAAAGGCAAACCCCGAATGTGAAACGTTAAAATTCAAGGGTGGGGTGGCTATAGCGGTGAAGGAGTACAGCCCTTGGTGCATCTTGGGATGGGAGGAGGGGGGAGGTGGAAGGGTGGTAAGGGTGGATGGGTATTGGGGTGGGGTTAGAGTTTGTTTTATTGGAATTTATATGCCAGCAGACAGTAACTATAAAGTTAAAATAGATTCTGTGAGGGAGGCTTTAAAGAATTGCTCACATACATTCGGTAGCCTTTCAACCGTAACTCTCTACCAAACTTGTAATTGTGTTCTTGCATAAAACATACATCCACATCGTAACGTCGCAAAAACCACTCCATCCACACTCTTTTAACTTCTGTCCTTAGGCCATTGGCATTGATGGCTACACACTTGAATTTACAAAGAAGGTGGTTTACCTCTATGTTTTTGGGTCTTTCCCGTTCCCACAAGTACATTAGGCTGTCCGTCTTTGGCATTCGGCTTCTCGAGACCCCCCTTCCCCCGTGCTCTACCCTTATGCTGGGACCTTGCAACTACCCCTTCTATGATAGGTGTCTCAGCCACTTTCGCCCACGATTTCCTCCCCGGGCGTTGTCCTGGTGTCAAGACCTCGTCCATATCCGATGCTCCCGCCGATCGTTTGTGGGAGCTGCCATCCACATACATCTCCTCACTAGACGAAGCCTCCTGGTGAACCTCCACCACCACCACCTCATGCGTCCGTACGAACGTGGTTTTGTCCTGCATCTCCATGTTAGGAGATTCCTCAGTCGTTAACTCACGACACGCCGTTGAAACAACAGGACCACGCTTTGTTCCATCCAGAAGGTCATGCAACTTATCCTGTGTCAAATCCTCAGGCCTCACAGGATCCAGAGAAAGTGTGGGCACGGTCGATGCCTCCACTGACAGGGTGGCACACATCGTAGACTGCATGTCCTCCTGTTGCATCTCGTCACTCCAAAGCTTGGGACCTTGCCAGCTGAGGTACCAGACTCAGGCACGAAGGCCTCAGCTCGTAGGCCCACAGGTGAATGGTCCCGGGAGTAGACAACCAGTCGACAGGGGCACTGGGCAGCCATATGCTCATAAGAGTTGCATAGTCTGCATGTCTTCCTTTGACCAGCGTAATGAACAAACACCTGGGTCCTATATTTCTCTAGACATACGTAAGAGGGAATGGGCTGGCGGAGCGTCATTTTGATGGTGAAGGAGCCCTCCAGGAACCCCTCGTATGGGCCCTCTCACCACACTCCCTTGGTCGCCGCATGCACCGTTCCGTATCTGCCAAAAACATCCCACAGATCGTACTCCTCAGCCTCGAAAGGCACGTTTCTCACCTTGACACAGGTGACATATGTTGACACATCATGTAGACAAACCTCCACACCTGAATTCACCACCATTCTCTTTTCTTGAAAAGTTTGCAAAATCTTGTTGTAGAAGCCGGCATTCACGAATTTCACAAATATCCTCGACATCCCATTCAGAGCTACGCCATATAATTTTTCATTGGGGATGCCGTACACGTCGCGAATGATGCATAGCATTAAAACATGCATTGTAGAACCACTGAGGGAGCCTTGTGTGAATGCAACACAGACCGTGTTTACTCTCCGGCCTTGACGGTCCGCCATCTTGTGAATGGTAGTACTCAGGCCGCCACCAGGTGTGAGCCAGAGCAAGCTCAGAGGGCGTCCTCCCAGCTCGCGGGTTGAGAGACGAATGATTATTATTATTATTAATCGCTAAACCCACAAGCATCATACAGATCTGCTCTAAATGGTTATTGACGAGATGTGATATTCTCACACGCTGATGCCACCCTTTCATTACTACTAACTGTATCGCTGATACCACCCCTTCAGCACTACTCCCTGTATCGCTGATACCACCCCTTCAGCACTACTACATGTGTCGCTGATACCACCCCTTCAGCACTACTCCCTGTATCGTTGATACCACCCCTTCAGTACTACTCCCTGTATCACTGATACCACCCCTTCAGCACTACTCCCTTTAAAGCTGAAACCACAACTTCAGTACTACTCCCTGTATCGCTGACACCACACCTTCAATACTACTCCCTGTACCGCTGATACCACCTCTTCAGCACTACTCCCTGTATCGCTGATATCACCCCTTCAGTACTACTCTTTGTACCGCTGATACCACCCCTTCAGCACTAATCCCTGTATCGCTGATACCACCTCTTCAGTACTACTCCATGTATCGCTAATACCACCAATTCAGCACTACTTCTCGTACAGCTGATACCACACCTTCAGCACTACTCTCTGTATCGCTGATAACACCCCATCAGTACTACTACCTGTACCATTGATACCAAACCTTCAGCACTACTCCATGTATCGCTGATACCACCCCTTCAGTACTAATCAATGCACCGCTGATACCACCACTTCAGTACTACTCCCTGTATCGCTGAGAACACATCTTCAGTGCTACTCCCAGTACCGCTGATACCACCCCTTCAGCATTACTCCATGTATCGCTGATACCACCCTTCAGTCTATACTCCCTGCATGCTGATACCACCCCTTCACTACTGCTCCCTGTATCGCTGATACCACCCCTTCAACACCACTCCCAGTATCGCTGGTACCACCCCTTCAGTACTGCTCCCTGTATCGCTGATACCACCCCTTCAGTACTACTCCTTGTATCTCTTATACCGCCCCTTCAGTACTGCTCCCTGTATCGCTGAAACCAACCCTTCAGTTCTACTCCCTGTATCGCTGATACCACCCCTTCAGCACTACCCCCTGTATCGCTGATACCGCCCCTTCAGTACTACTCCCTGTATCGCTGATACCATCCCTTCAGCACTACTCTCTGTATCACTGATACCACCCCTTCAGCACAACTCCCTGTATAGCTGATACCACCATTTCAGTACTACTCCCTGTGTCGCAGATACAGCCCCTTCAGTACCACTCCCTGTATCACTGATACCACCCCTTCAGTACTACTCCCTGTATCCTGATACCACCCCTTCAGCACTACTCCCTGTATCACTGATACCACCCATTCCAGTACTATCACTTACTCCTGTATCGCTGATACCGCCCTTCAGTACCACTCCTGCACTTGATACCACCCCTTCAGTACTACTCCAGTATCGCTGATACCACCCCTTCAGTACTACTCCCTGCATCGCTGATACCACATCTTTAACTACTCTGTCCTGTATCGCTGATTACAACCCCTTCACTACTACTACCTGTATCGCTGATACCACCACCTTCAGTGCTACTCCCTGTATCGTGATACCACATCTTTAACACTACTCCTGTATCGCTGATACAACCCCTTCAGTACTACTCTCTGTATCGCTGATACCACCCCTTCAGTGCTACTCCCTGTATCGCTGATACCACATCTTTAACACTACTCCCTGTATCGCTGATACAACCCCTTCAGTACTACTCTCTGTATCGCTGATACAACCCCTTCAGTACTACTCTCTGTATCGCTGATACAACCCTTCAGTACTACTCTCTGTATCGCTGATACAACCCCTTCAGTACTACTCTCTGTATCGCTGATACAACCCCTTCAGTACTACTCTCTGTATCGCTGATACAACCCCTTCAGTACTACTCTCTGTATCGCTGATACAACCCCTTCAGTACTACTCTCTGTATCGCTGATACAACCCCTTCAGTACTACTCTCTGTATCGCTGATACCACCCCTTCAGTACTACTCCCTGTATCGCTGATACCAAACCCCCTTTAGTACTGCTCCCTGTATCGTTGATACCACCCCTTCAGTACTACTCCCTGCATCGCTTGTACCAACCCTTCAGCACTACTCCTTGTATCGCTGATACCACCCCATCAATACTACACCCTGTATCGCTTATACCACCCCTTCAGCACTACTCCCTCTATCGCTGATACCATCCCTTCAGTACCACTCCCTGTATCGCTGATACCACCCATTCAGCACTACTTCTTGTACCGCTGATACCACCCCTTCAGCACTACTCCCTGTATCACTGATACAACCCCTTCAGCACAACTCCCTGTATCGCTGATACCACCCCTTGAACACTACTCCCTATATCGCTGATACCACCCATTCAGTACTACTCCCTGTATCGCTGATACCACCCCTTCAGTACTAATCCCTCTGTCGCTGATACCACCCTTTTACGACTTCTCTCTGTATCGCTGATACCACCCCTTAAGTACTACTTCCTGTATCGATGATACCACCCCTTCAGTACTACTCCTTGCGTCACTGATACCACCCCTTCAGAACTACTCCCTGTATCGCTGATATTACCCCGTCGGCACTCCTCCCTGTATTGCTGATACCACTATTTCAGCACTACTTCCTGTACCGCTGATACCACCCCTTCAGCACTTCTCCCTGTATCGCTAATATCACCCCTTCAGTACTACTCCTTGTACCGCTGATACCACCCCTTCAGCACTAATCCCCGTATCGCTGATGCCACCTCTCCAGTACTACTCGCTGTATTGCTGATACCACCCATTAGGTACTACTTCTTGTACCGCTGATACCACCCCTTCAGCACTACTCCCTGTATCGCCGATAACACCCCTTCAGTACTACTCCCTGTACCACTGATACCAGCCTTTCAGCACTACTCCCTGTACCACTGATACCAACTCTCTAGCACTCCTCCCTGTACCGCTGATACCACCACTTCAGTACTACTCCCTGAATCGCTGATAACACCCCTTTAGTGCTACTCCCTGTATCGCTTATACCATATTTTCAGTACTACTACCTGTACCGCTGATACCTCACTTTCAGTACTATTCCCTGTATCGCTGATACCACAACTTCAGTGCTACTCCCTGTACCGCTGATACCACCCCTTCAACTCTTTTCCTTGTACAGCTGATACCACCCCTTCAGAACTACTCCATGTACCGCTGATACCACCCCTTCAGTACTACTCCCTGTACCGCTGATACCACCCCTTCAGTACTACTCCTTGTACCTCTGAAACCACCCCTTCAGCATTACTCCGTGTATCGCTAATACCACCCCTCCAGCACTACTCCCTGTAACGCTTATACCATCCTATCAGTACTACTCCCTGTATCGCTGATACCACCCCTTCAGTACTGCTCCCTGTATTGCTGATACCGCCCCTTCAGGAATTCTCCCTGTATCGCTGATACCACCCCTTAAGTACTACTTCCTGTATCGATGATACCACTCCTTCAGTACTACTCCTTGCATCACTGATACCACCCCTTCAAAACTACTCCCTGTATCGCTGATACCACCCCTTCGGCACTCCTCCCCGTATTGCTGATACCACCCTATCAGCACTACTCCCTGTACCGCTGATACCACCTCTTCAGTACTACTCCCTGTACCGCTGATACCACCCCTCAGCACTTCTCCCTGTATCGCTGATATCACCCCTTCAGCACTACTCGCTGTATCGCTGATACCACCCATTCAGCACTACTTCTTGTACCGCTGATACCACCCCTTCAGCGCTACTCCCTGTATCGCCGATACCACCCCTTCAGTACTACTCCCTGTACCACTGATACCAGCCTTTCAGCACTACTCCCTGTACAACTGATACCAACTCTCTAGCACTCCTCCCTGAACCGCTTATTCCACCACTTCAGTACTACTCCCTGTATCGCTGATACCACCCTATCAGTAATACTCCCAGTATCACTGATACCACCCCTTCAGCACTACACCCTGTACCGCTGATACCACACCTTGAGCACTACTCCCTGTATCGCTGATACCACCCCTTCAGTATTACTCCCTGTATCTCTGATACCACCCCTTCAATACTACTCCCTGAACGGCTGATACCACCCCTTCAGCACTACTCCCTGTACCGCTGATACCACCCCTTCACCACTACTCCCTGTATTGCTGATATCACCCCTTCAGTACTACTCCTTGTACCGCTGATACCACCTCTTCAGTACTAATCCCTGTATCGCTGATACCACCTATTAAGTACTACTCCCTATATCGCTGATGCCACCTATTTAGCACTACTCACTGTAACGCTTATACCATCCTATCAGTACTACTCCCTGTATCGCTGATACCACCCATTCAGCGCTACACCCTGTATCGCTGATACCACCCCTTCAGCACTACTCACTGTACTGCTGATACCACCCCTTCAGCACTACTCTCCGTATTGCTGATACCACCCCTGCAGTACTACTCCCTGTACCGCTGATACCACCCTTTCAGCACTACTCTCCGTATCGCTGATACCACACATGTACTTAAGAACATACGAAAGAAGGAACACTGCAACAGTCCTACTGACCCATGTGAAGCAGGTCCATGCATCCCCCCCAGCCTAGAACAGTGACCACCTAGTCAGGTCACTTTCACTTAAGGAAGGAGCTGGGCACCAAACCTGGTAGCACAAGCTAGTCAGGTCCAACTCACACCCACCCACATCCACTCATGTATTTATCTAACCTATTTTTAAAACTACACAACGTTTTAGCCTGAATAACTGTACTCGGGAGTTTGTTCCACTCATCCACAACTCTATTACCAAACCAGTACTTTCCTATATCCTTCCTGAATCTGAATTTTTCCAACTTGAAACCATTGCTGTGAGTCCTGTCTAGGCTAGATATTTTCAGCACACTATTTACATCCCTTTATTTATTCCTGTTTTACATTTATACACCTCGATCATATTCCTCCTAAATAAAGATATTATTATTATTATTATTATTATTATTATTATTATTATTATTACTACTACTACTACTACTACTACTACTACTACTACTACTACTACTACTACTACTACTACTACTACGTCTCTCCAGAAAGGTTCCATGATGCTTGTGAGGGGGTTTCTTGATCTAGGGAATTGGATCTGTGCTCCGGTTCCCTGAACTAAGCCTATATACCTTCTACATTTCCCGCCACAAGCGCTGCATAATCGTACGGCTTTAGCGCTCCCCCTTGATTATAATAATAATTATTATATTATTACTGCTCTCGCAGCTTTCCACCTGACTCCTGCCATTATATAAACTCATTTCTTAGTTATCTCTGTATTAGGACTGAAGAAGTTATTCCAGGAGAAACATTTCCTTTAATAAATGTTCTCAACTGCTTATGTCTTTTTCCAAATGTTTTCGGTATCACCATAACATTGTCAACCCCGGGACGACCCCCGGGACGACCACCGGGACGACCCCCGGGACGACCCCCGGGACGACCCCCGGGACGACCCCCGGGACGACCACCGGGACGACCCCCGGGACGACCCCGAGGACGATGTTCAAGTATTGTTTACTAGTTACATTTAGGTCACACCTTCAGGGAATAAGTAGGTAGGTTATACTGTTAGTACACTAATATTAGAATTATTGAGGCAACTGTAGATAATAATAATGTAGACCTAAGACATTAACATAGGTAGTAATAGGCCGATAATGTATGCAAACACTAGGTTATGTTAGCCAGGGAGAACTGGCAGCCCAAGTTTGAATACTGGGGCACGGGTTTGAGACCGCAGTGTCCTTTCTTCTAAGACCAGGCACCATCTGAGCAAGTGCCAAGATCAGCAGGCGGCACCCCCAAGTGTCTTCACATACTAGACCTGGGGAAATCTGGTGGAGGCACCTCGACTTACCGTAGATAACCTCCATCAGGCCCATACAGAAAGAAGACAATACCTCTCTTTTTTCTGCAAGATTCTGGCCAGTGTCTGGGGAAAATTGCGAGTGAGTTATACTGTGGGCCTTGTGCAGGCGGCAGTTCATGACCAGTACGTACCGGCATCACTCCTTCAGGCTTAAAAGCTAGTGTCCATTTCTGCATAGTCATGCTAGGGGATACACACCAACTTGGAAATAGGAATTTCTGAGGTGCAGGCAGGTCACTAATGTCAACTGAATATTGCAGGAATTAAGGCTCCCGGTTGCACGTGGTTCTGAGGGGAAGTCCACAGGGGCTAAAGCTTAGGGAGGTTGAGGACCGGGATATATTCTCCAACACCAAGTAAGTTAGTCCTTTATACGTGCATGTAGGCGAGATTTCTTGCAACATCAGTCATTTATGAAAATCTGCCCTATAAGCCACTTGTGAGGCTGAGGTACCGACCTCAGGGCTCGGCGTCAACAGAGCTGGCTAGGGTAGACAACTCACATGGAGGCAGTCCACACAAATTTTCACAAAGCCCCACCCGAACCATGGTTTGTTTACCCGGAATATATTCCTCATTTAATTCACGTATATCATGAAAGATACTTACAAGTAATTCGACTGATACATATTTGCAGGAATAATTCCTGAATTAGACACAATGACAGACTGAACGTTTCCTGGAAAATTGCTGACCATAGTGGAAGCCGCCGCGTCACACAGCACCTCAGGCACAGTGTTGTCACTACGGCTGCCCAGCACAGAATCTTACAAACATTTTCTGCTATTCCTCTGGTAGTGGGATTTATTCACATTATATTTAAGCATTGAATAATGAGGGAAGCCTTGATGAGGTACACTTGAAACCGCCTTGAAGCGTTAGAATTAACACGCTATTTAAAGGATACTGACTAGTTATTATTAGCCGCGCTCTACCCACTGGGTACCCGTGGGTACGCTTGGTGTGGGCAGCTCACTCACACTCCTAGTTCAAGGTTATGAATAACAGCAGAACTTATGCTTCTGTTTCCAGTAGCTGTTTAACTTACTAAGATTTAAATGATAATGAACTTATTTACCAGGAAATTTAATATTCTTGGGAGCACCATGAGAAATAAATTTATTATAGATGTGTGTGGACAGTTTCCAAGTGTTGCATCATCCACATTTTTAACGAAATATTTATTATTTAATGCTTAGTTATGATTTAATAACGATTAAATATTTTAATACAGCGCATTAATGCTCGTAATACGAAATATTTCTCTAATTGAGTATATTTTAATAATTATTATTACTGACAATTATTTGATATTATATATATATATATATATATATATATATATATATATATATATATATATATATATATATTATATATATATATATATATATATATATATATATATATATATATATATATATATATAAATGTGTGTGTGTGTGTGTGTTTATTTTGAATATCTGAATGTATGAAGTATATTACTGTTGACTGAAGGTCTGTTATATTATAGTGAGTTGACACTACAACAGTTACCAGTTACCAGTTACCAGTTACCAGTAAAGAAAACAGTGCAGCAGTAATTTCTTATATTTATGTGAGTGTCAGTGATACTGTGCTCTGGTAAAGATTAAAACTTTATGCAAAAATACGGGAAAAAAATATATTATGCTGTCGATGGGATAATGTGTAGTTGAGACTGTGAGTGAAAACTATAAGATTTAATTAATAATTACGATTAAACTGAATGAAAAATCCTAGATTCTGAGAGAACAGCAAATATTAGGACACCAGTGGAAATAAGTCACTTTGTTTGGGTAATCCCATCTTCTCTACACATATACTGCTATGTATGATAATCTATGTATTTGTGTATACATGAATAAACTTAATATTACAATATAAGAAGCAGCCAACGCAGAGTGAAGGTCAGTGCTGGATAAACAATAACGAAGGTTGAACAGAGATTTGTGTTAAGTTGTGAACACTGGACACAAATGCAACACTGCAACGCCCAGCGGCGCCTCAGACCTTGACACTTACTCAGCAGATCAGTTACACACAGGCAGGACCACATACACCAGCTGTATCTCTGAACACACAGTCGGGACCATAACACCAGCTGTATCCCTCAACACACAGGCCGGACCACAGACACCAGCTGTATCCCTCAACACACAGGCCGGACCACAAACACCAGCTGTATCCCTCAACACACAGGCCGGACCACAGACACCAGCTGTATCCCTCAACACAGAGGCCGGACCACAGACACCAGCTGTATCCCTCAACACACAGGCCGGACCACAGACACCAGCTGTATCCCTCAACACACAGGCCGGACCACAAACACCAGCTGTATCCCTCAACAGCAGCCAAGACAACAGAGAAAAGGTACCTAAATTAACTGTTTCGTTATGTGTTTGTAACCTAATGTATCATTTACAATGAATAGAGTGTAAATGATACAAGTGTGAAACACTGAGATTGGGATTATATTCTACATTAAGTACGTAAGAGGTACATATGCGGTAACACTCTTCTCCTTGTTATACATGTATAATTAAGATATAAATCAGTACATAATGAATAACCATGAAGACTTTTGGAGTTATTACTGTACTACCTCTCACAGTACAAACATTGAATGTGCAATAATGGTACTACCACTTACAGTATAAACATGGGGTGTACAATAATGGTATTACCACTTACAGTATGAACATAGGGTGAACAATAATGGTATTACCACTTACAGTATGAACATGGGGTGTACAATAATGGTATTACCACTTACAGTATAAACATGGGGTGTACAATAATGGTATTACCACTTACAGTATGAACATAGGGTGAACAATAATGGTATTACCACTTACAGTATAAACGTGGGGTGTACAATAATGGTATTACCACTTACAGTATAAACATGGGGTGTACAATAATGGTATTACCACTTACAGTATAAACATGGGGTGTACAATAATGGTATTACCACTTACAGTATGAACATAGGGTGTACAATAATGGTACTACCACTTACAATATGATCATAGGGTGTGCAATAATGGTACTACCACTTACAGTATGAGCATGGGGTGTACAGTAATGGTACTACCACTTACAGTATGAGCATGGGGTGTACAATAATGGTACTACCACTTACAATATGATCATGGGGTGTGCAATAATGGTACTACCACTTACAGTATGAGCATGGGGTGTACAGTAATGGTACAACCACTTACTGTATGAGCATGGGTGTACAATAATGGTACTGCCACTTACAGTATGAGTGTGGGGTGTACAGTAATGGTAATACCACTTACAGTATGAGCATGGGGTGTACAGTAATGGTATTACCACTTACAATATGATCATGGGGTGTACAATAATGGTACTACCACTTACAGTATGAACATGGGGTGTACGATAATGGTACTGCCACTTACAGTATGAGTGTGGGGTGTACAGTAATGGTAATACCACTTACAGTATGAGCATGGGGTGTACAGTAATGGTATTACCACTTACAATATGATCATGGGGTGTGCAATAATGGTACTACCACTTACAGTATGAGCATGGGGTGTACAATAATGGTACTGCCACTTACAGTATGAGTGTGGAGTGTACAGTAATGGTAATACCACTTACAGTATGAGCATGGGGTGTACAGTAACGGTATTACCACTTACAATATGATCATGGGGTGTACAATAATGGTACTACCACTTACAGTATGAGTGTGGGGTGTACAGTAATGGTATTACCGCTTACAATATGATCATGGGGTGTGCAATAATGGTACTACCACTTACAGTATGCGTGTGGGGTGTACAGTAATGGTAATACCACTTACAGTATGAACATGGGGTATACAATAATGGTACTGCCACCTATAGTATGAACATGGGGTATACAATAATGGTACTACCACTTACAGTAATAACATGGGGTGTACAATAATGGTACTGCCACTTACAGTATGAGCATGGGGTGCACAATAATGGTACTACCACTTACAGTATGAGCATGGGGTGTACAGTAATGGTACTACCTCTTACAATATGATCATGGGGTGTACAATAATGGTATTGCCACTTAAAGTATTAACATCGGGTGTACAATAATGGTACTACCACTTACAGTATGAGTATGGGGTGTACAGTAATGGTACTACCACTTACAGTATGAGTATGGGGTGTACAATAATGGTACTACCACTTACAGTATGAACATGGGGTATACAATAATGGTACTGCCACCTATAGTATGAGCATGGGGTGTACAATAATGGTACTACAACTCACAAGGTGAACATGGGTATACAATAATGGTACTACCACTTACGGTATGAGCATGGGGTGTACAATAATGGTACTGCCACTTAAAGTAATAACATGGGGTGTACAACAATTGTGCTACCACTTACAGTATGAGCATGGGGTGTACAATAATGGTACTACAACTCACAAGAAGAACATGGGTATACAGTAATGGTACTACCACTTACAGTATGAACATGTGGTATACAATAATGGTACTACCACTCACAAGACGAACATGGGATGCACAGTAATGGTGTTACATCTCAAAGGATAAACCTTGGGAGTACAATAATAATAAAATAACTCTCTAACGAACTTCGGATGAATAAATATAGTACTACTATTATCTACGTGAACCTGATGTGTACAGTAGTGGTAAATACAATCACCGCTTAAACATGGAGTGTACAACCAGATGTGTGTAAATCCAGTCCCCCCAGAGAAAGATCGCAATCAGGTGAATTCGAAACCAAGTGTGAGTAGAGGCATAGCATCCATTGTGACACTCGAGACCACTCAGCCGCAGATGCCACAGGAAACTAGGTAGTCTGATTACGGACCATATTTTGTAATTGTCCTTGGCACACCAGGGAGCCTCATACATTGTTTCCAGCAGTATAATTCTTCTCTGTTTTCTGAAGAAATGAGCGATTTTATATCAATGTGCGACTCAGAAACAACCAGGTTACCTAGTTATGTGTGGCATCAGAGTCTTAGTGGTTGTAGAACATCACTTGGGGAACTATACCTCTCACCACATGGTTGTCAATCCAACTGACTGAGATCTTTCTCTGTATTTATCTCAGGTTGTTTCTACGAGGTGCTTTGAGTATGGGGGACATACCTTTATGTTCTCTTTTGGGGGGGTTCTGGTGGGCCACACATAGGTGTGAATTCTGGGGGTTGCACTAATGAGTGAATTTTGGGGTTGCGGTAAGGTGGGAATTTTGGGGGAGGGGGCACACTAGATGGGAATTTCTTTGGTGGGAGATAACTTGAAATGAAAAAGAGCTCAGTCTCAAGCTCCCAAACCCCTTTCCCTACTTTCTCTCACATCCCTACCCTTCATTACCCACTTACATCTCTCCGTTTCAACCTGCCTCCTCTCTCATCCCAATGTCCCCCTCACCTGCTCCATAACCCCCTCCCCATTCCACCACTAACACCTCCCCTTTGACCTCCATTGACCAAGCTATCATCCACCACCCTAACCTCATCCCCTCGCACTAGGATGTAATGCCCACTACCTTATGTGATAATTTTGATGTGATAAATGGTTTAACAAAACGACAAGTTAGGACTCTTTATTAAGGAAACGTCTGAACACACAGTGGCTTCATCAGTTCAATACAAGGTAGAAATGGGTAAGGAGAGGAGGAGTTTGAGTGTCATCAGTCCCTTGGCCTGGAATCGACGTGAGTCCACCAGTTTTGTAGAAAGTGCAGCATATGGCCGGAGAAGTGGCTTATATACTGTAGTCAGGTGAGTGGAAGGAGGAGGTGGCGGGATTACAGTGGAAACATCCACTAGTGTAAGTAGGTCTTCGTCCAAAGGTTGGACAAGTGATAAAGAATTACTGTGTCAAGTTCCCATGATGTTGCAGTGTCTGACAGATGTGATAAATGGTTCTTAAAGCCCACAAGTTGAAGAGCGAGACACTTATGTAACATATAGGAAACGTTTCTACTTTATATTGGACGGATAAAGCCACTACGTGGCGAAACGTTGACTTAATAAAGATTATCATATGTTGCATATGTGTCTCATTCTCAAATTCTCATATGTTCATATGTGTCCTCATTGTTCATATTCCTCATATGTTTGCATACTGGTATCATTGTTCAAAATTATCATATTAACAAACTGTAAACCTTTGGATCAAGATTGAACCAAGATCAAGCTCAAACCACTCCCTCCACCCACACTCCCCACCCACACTCCCCACCCACACTCCCACCACCACACTCCCTCCACCACACTCCCACCACCACACTTCCCCCACCACACTCCCTCACCACCTCCCCACCACAACTCCCTCCACCACACTCCCTCCACCACACTCCTCCCACCACACTCCCTCCACCATCCCCTCCACCACACTACCTCACCACACTTCCTCCACCACACTCCCTCAACCACACACCCTCCACCACACTCCCTCCACCACACTCCCTCCACCACACTCCTCCACCACACTCCCTCCACCACAACTCCCTCCACCACAGTCCCTCCACCACACTCCCTCCACCACATTCCCTCCACCACACCCTCCACCACAACTCCCTCCATTAATAGAAAGAATACTATAGACCTCCACCACACTCCCTCCACCACAGTCCCTCCACCACACTCCCTCCACCACAGTCCCTCCACCACACTCCCTCCACCACAGCTCCTCCACCACACTCCCCCACCACATCCTTCCACCACACTCCCTCCCACCACACTCCCTCCACCACACACCCTCACCACACTCCCTCCACCACACTCCTCCACCACAGTCCCCCTCCCACCACACTCCCTCCACCACATTTCCCTCCACCACACTCCTCCACCACACTCCCCTCCACACACTCCCTCCACCAACACCTCCTCCACCACACCCCCTCCACCACACCCCTCCCACTCACACTCCCACCACCACACTCCCTCCACCACACTCCTTCCACCACACTACCCTCCACCACACTCCCTCCACCACAGTCCCCTCCACCACACTCCCTCCACCACATTCCTCACCACACTCCCTCCACCACACTCCTCACCACACTCCCTCACCACACTCCCCTCCACCACACGCCGCCACCTCACTCCTCCACACACTCCCTCCACCATCACTCCCTCCAACCATGCACACACTCCCTCCACCACACTCCCTCTCACCACACTCCCTCCACCACACCTCCCTCCACACACACCCTCCACCACACTCCCTCCACCACACTCCTCCACCACACTCCCTCCACCACACTCCCTCCACCACAACTCCCCTCCACCACAGTCCCCCACCACAGTCCCTCCACCACCACTCCCTCCACCACAACTTCCTCCACCACACTCCCTCCACCACACTCCCTCCACCACACTCCCCTCCACCACAACTCCTCCATCCACCTCCCTCACCACACTCCCTCCACCACACTCCCCTCCACCACACTCCCCCACCACACTCCTCCACCACAGTCCCTCCACCACACCTCCTCCACACACTCCCTCCACCACACTCCCTCCACCACACTCCCTCCACTCACACTCCCTCCACCACAGTCCCTCCACCACACTCCCTCCACCACATTCCCTCCACCACACTCCTTCCACCACACTCCCACCACCACACTCCCTCCACCACACTCCTCCATCACACCCCTCCACCACACTCCCTCCACCACACTCCCTCCACCAACTCCCTCCACCACACTCCTTCACCACACTCCCTCCACCACACTCCCTCCACCACACTCCCGTCCACCACAGTCCCTCCACCACGACTCCTCCACCACACTCCCTCCACCACAAACACCGGGCGGGGGCCGTCCCTCCACCACACCCTCCACCACACTCCCTCCACCACCCTCCCACCACACACACACCCTCCGACCACACTCCCTCTACCACACTCAATAAAAATATATAAATAATAAAAAATAATAAAAATATAAAAGAATAATAAATAAAAATAATAAAAATGAAAAATATATAAATAAAAATCTATAAGATAAGATAGAGAGAGATATAGAATAATATATATAACTCCAACACAATACCTACAAAACTATAAAGATTAACACTACTATCAAAAATCAGCAAAAACAATCCATTCACACACTAAATCAAAACAAACTAAATATAAAAACTCCCTCCACCACACCCCTCCACCAAATTCCCTCCAACCACACACCTCCACCACACACTCCCACCACAATCCCTCCACCAAACTCCCTCCACCACACTCCCTCCACCACAATCCCTCCACCACACTCCCTCCACCACGCTCTCCTCCACCTCACTCCCTCCACAATCTCCCTCCCACCCACACTCCCTCCCACCACACTCCCTCAACCACACGTCCTTTCACCACACTCCTCCACCACACTCCCTCCAACCACACTCCCTCCACAACTCCTTCCACCAACACCCTCCACCACACTCCCCACCACACTCCCTCCACCACAAACCCCCACCGCACTCCCACCACTACACTCCTCTCCCACACTCCCTCCACCACAATCTTCCACCACCTCCCGCCACTACAATCCCTCCACCACACTCCCTCCACCACCCTCCCTCCACCACACTCCCTCCACCACACTCCTTCCACCTACACTCCTTCACCACACTTCCTCCACCACACTCCCTCCACCACACTCCCTTCCACACACTCCTCCACCCACACTCGCCTCCCACCACACTCCCTCCACCACCTCCCCCATCACACTCCCTCACACCACACTCCCACACCACACCTCCCTCCACCACACTCCCTCCACCACACTATCCCTCCCACCACACTCCCTCCACCACACCCCTCCACCAACACTCCCTCCACCACCCCCACCCACCACCCTCCCCCCACCACACTACCCTCCACCACACACCTCACCACCACACTCCCTCCCACCACACACCTCCCACCACAAACCTTCCACACACCCACCCACGCACACACCCCCCCCACACCCTCCGCCACACACCCCTCCCCGCACACCCTCCACTACCTCCTCCACCCCACTCCCTCCACACAATCTTCCACCACACTCCCTCCACTAACACTCCCTCCACCCCACACCACACACCACACTCCCTCCCTCCCCCACACCTCCTTCCACCACACTCCCTCCCCCATCCAATCTCCACAACACACCCTCCCCCACCCACCTACCACCACACTCCCACCACCACACACCCACCCCCACACTCCCACCACCACAGTCCCTCCACCAACACTCCCTCCCCCACCCTCCCACCACCACACCACCCACCACCACCATCCCTCACCACAACTCCCACCACCACACTTCTCCACCACACCCTACCACCACACCTCCCACCACCACACACCCTCCCCACACTCCCACCACCACACCCCTCCCACACACTCCCCTCCACCACACTCCCTCCACCACACTCCTCTACCCACACCCACCCCCCCACACCCTCCCCCACACACCACCCCCCCCCACCCACACCCCCCACCCTCCCCCCCACACCCACCACCCCACACCATCCCCCCCCTACCACCCCCACCCAACCACACCCCCCCACACACACCCCCCCACCTACCCCCCCCCACACACCAACCCCCACACCCACCCCCCCCACCCACTCCCCCACCCCACCACCACAATCCCTCCACCACCCACCTCACCCCACACCCACCCCCCCCACTCCACCATCATACACTCCCTCCACCACCCACCCATCCACCCCCCACCCACCCCCCCCACCACCTCCCCCCCACCCCTCCACCCCCCACCACCCCCCCACGAGTCTACCCACCCCCACACTCCTCCCCCCCCCCTCCCACCCCCACCACCCACCCCCACCCACCCACCCCCACCCTCCCACCCCCCCACACCCACCCCACCTCCCACCCCCACACTCCAACCCCCCCCACACCCACGCCCCCCACACCCACCCCCCCCCTCCAACCACCCCACACCTCCACCACCCCCCCACCACCGCACACAGAATATTATATATAATAATATATAAATAATAATATTGATTAATAATATTTAAGAATATTATATAATAATAATATATAAAGAATAATATAAAAAATAATATAAAATTTAGATATCCTTACTAAAACAATCCCTCACAACACTAATCCAAAACAATCCATCAACACAAAATCTTAAACAAATCTACATAAAAAACTACATACACCACAATACATCAAACAAATTCCCTCCACCACACTCCCTCCACCAACTCCCTCCACAACACTCCTTCCACCAACTCCCTCCACCACACTCCCTCCACCACACTCCCTCCATTAAACTCCTCCCACCACACTCCTCCATCACACTCCCTCCACCAACTCCCTCCACCACAACACCCATTCCACCACACTCCTCCACCACACACCCTCCACCACACTCCCTCCACCACACTCCTCCCAATAACACTCCTTCCACCACACTCCTCACCAAAAAAATAATATAGAAAAAAAAACACTCCCCACCACACTCCCTCCACCACACACCCTCCACCGCACTCCCACCCACTACACTCCTCTCCACCACACCCCCTCCAACCACATCTCCACCACACTCCCTCCACTACACTCCCTCCACCACACTCCCTCCACCACACTCCCTCCACCACACTCCCTCCACCAACTCCCCTCCATCAAACTCCCTCCACCACACACCAACCACCACACTCCCACCACCACCCTCCCTCCACCACACTCCCTCCACCACACTCCCTCCCCCCACACCCCACCACCCCCATCCCACCCCCACCCACTCCACCACCCTCCCACCCCCACCCACCCACCACCCCCACCCACCCCACACACCCTCCCCACCTCCCACCCCACCCCCCAACCCCCCCCCACCCACCCCCCCCCACCCACCCCCCCCCACCCACCCCACCACACACACCCCCCCCCACCCACCCCCCCCACACCCCCCCCAACCCACCCACCCCCACCCACCACCACACACCCACCCCCCCGACCCACCCCCCCCCCAACCACCCCCCCACCACCCACCCCCCCCCCACCAACCCCCCCCCACCCACCCCCCCCACCCACCCCCACCCCACCCACCCCCCCCCACCCAACCCCCCCCCAACACCCCCCCCCACCCACCCCCCCACCACCAACCCCCCCCCCACCCCCCCCCCCCACCCACCCCCCTCCCACCCACCCAACCCACCCACCCCCCCCCACCCACCCCCCCCACCCCACCCACCCCACGCACCCACCCCCCCCACCCCCCCCCCCCCCCCCCCCCCCCCCACCCCCCCCCACCCCCCACCCCCCCCCCACCCCCCCCCCCCCCACCCCCCTCCCCACCCCCCCCCCCCCCCCCCCCCCCCCCCCCCCCCCCCCCCCCCCCCCCCCCCCACCCCCCCCCCCCCCCCCCCCCCCCCCACCCCCCCCCCCCCCCCCCCCCCCTCCCCCCCCCCCCCCCCCCCCCCCCCCCCCCCCCCCCCCCCCCCCCCCCCCCCCCCCCCCCCCCCCCCCCTCCCCCACCCCCCCCCCCCCCCCCCCCCCCCCCCCCCCCCCCCCCCCCCCCCCCCCCCCCCCCCCCCCCCCCCCCCCCCCCCCCCCCCCCCCCCCCCCCCCCCCCCCCCTCCCCTCCCCCCCCCCCCCACCCCCCCCCCCCCCCCCCCCCCCCCCCCCCCCCCCCCCCCCCCCCCCCCGCCCCCCCCCCCCCCCGCCCCCCCCCACCCCCCCCCCCCCCCCCCCCCCCCCCCCCCCCCCCCCCCCCCCCTCGCCCCCCCCCCCCCCCCCCCCCCCCCCCCCCCCCCCCCCCCCCCCCCCCCCCCCCCCCCCCCCCCCCCCCCCCCCCCCCCCCCCCCCCCCCCCCCCCCCCCCCCTCCCCCCCCCCCCCCCCCACCCCCCCCCCCCCCCCCCCCCCCCCGCCACCCCCCCCCCCCCCCCCCCCCCCCCCCCACCCCCCCCCCCCCCCCCCCCCCCCCCCCCCCCCCCCCCCCCCCCCCCCCCGCCCCCCCCCCCCCCCCCCCCCCCCCCCCCCCCCCCCCCCCCCCCCCCCCCCCCCCCCCCCCCCCCCCCACCCCCCCCGCCCACCCCCCCCCCCCCCCCCCCCCCCCCCCCCGCCCCCCCCCGCCCCCCCACCCCCCCCCCCCCACCCCCCCCCACCCCCCCCCCCCCAACCCCCCCCCCCCCCCCCCCCCCCCCCCCCCCCCCCCCCCCCCCCCCCCCCCCCCCCCCCCCCACCCCCCCCCCCCCCCCCCCCCCCCCCCCCCCCCCCCCCCCCCCCCCCCCCCCCCCCCCCCCCCCCCCCCCCCCCCCCTCCCCCCCCCCCACCCCCCCCCCCCCCACCCCCCCCCCCACACCCCCCCCCCAACCACCACCCCCAACCACAACCCCCCACACCTCCTCCCGCCCCCGCCAACCACCCCCACCCACCAACCCCCCCATCACCCCCAACTCCCATCATCACTCCCACGTATCCCTCAACAAACCGAAGAACTACCACAAAGTCAAACAAAGTCAGGGTTAACATGATATTTGAATAAGTAGTGGTTTACCTGTTAAAAATACTAAATAGAGAGGGGGTCACAAGACACCTAGCATGGCTAGGCATTTCGTGCAGACTTAGATTAATTCTTAACATTAAAACCTTCCAGATTAAGTGTATTAAGTGCTAATTGACACATCATATTTGTGAGTTAGCCACGTGAATGCTTTTTGTTTGGCACAATACAAATTGTCCTATAAAGATTAACAATAGTAAACAAAAAAGAAGAAAACTTATGACAAGTTAGATTCATTATTTTAAGATTAAGATTAGTATTTCTTGGTTATAAGTCAGAGGGTGATCTGAGTGTAATTGTGAACCACCAGGTGGGTTAACATGTAGCTACTTATATCGGTGTGGTATCAGGGAATAAGATTTTATCTAATGGTAGTATTTGAAGGTGAGAATGTGACTGCAGTTCTAGATTTTTCAGGTAGGTATTCCAGATTTTAGGCCTTTGACACACAATGAATTTTTGTAAAGTGTTTAGTCGGACCACGGGAATGTCGTAAAGATGTTTGTATGTCTGGTGTTATGCCTGTGGGTTCTGTCATAAAAAACTAACCAAATCACGAAAAGCGTTTTAGATCAAAGTTAATATTGGAATTTAAGGTCTGTAATTAGATTGCACATATAAGTGTGGATGTCTGAACAGGGAGTAAGTTTAGATCTATGAAGAGTGGTGGGGTGTGCTGCCAGGGATGGGATTAGTGGAGTTAATCTTACTGGTGGCTTTTTGTTGGGCTATATTGGCTTTAGAATGTGTTGCCGCAGATATATCCCCAGCCACACCTTCCCCTCAACCTTCAGGACCATACTTGCTCCTGCATCTTGGATCAAGATTCTATCCATGTTACCCCCCCACCTCCACCATAACAACTCCACTCCTAGTGACTTCACTTGCTTTCATAAGTACCAATATTCAACACCACAAACTCACCTTTAACCAACCCCAGACTCCCAGCCTCACCACAGTAACCAGCGCACTGTCTAGTACTACGCTCTAGCTAATAATAGCGACGTGACACACTATGGCATTTCATTTAAACAATAGAAAATTTATAAACAAAGCATACCACTGATTGGGTTTGAACTCCGCGGGTCAGAGAAGTCTCAAAAACTGTAGCATTAGCCACTGACCACGTATCAAACCCCAACGAGGGTATGGTTTGCAATCGTGTCATTACGATTTCGTGAGTCATACCCAATTGTAACCACTCTGTGGTATTGTTCAAAACATACCATTATCGAAATTATTCATTTTTCATAGCGATGTTTAATTAAAATATTTCTTAGTAAAAACTCTAATATCTTAAAACTTACAAATAATATTTACTAACATGCATACAAACTCAAAACACATTTATGCACACTCATCCTCACTTATAAGGATTAGTACCCACTTATACACACACACACACACACACACACAAATGGCATCTCGAATTTAAATCTGCCAAATGCAGTCCATGAAGATATGGAAGGGCACAGCATACCCACAGACAGAGTATAGGCAAGGTGGCCAAAGACTCAAACCTCACTGCAAGAGAAAGATCTTGGTGAGTATACACCGAGCATGACTCCGGAAGCACACATCAATCAGATAACTGTAGCAGCAGAGGGCGCCGGCAAACCTGAGAACAGCATTCCGATACCTTAGTAATGAATCGTTCAAGACACTGTAACACCGTGTATGCAGGACCATACTGAGTATGCAGCACCTGATTGGAACCAGCACATGATAAAGGACGTCAAGAAACTAGAGAAAGTACAAAGTTTTGCGACAAGGTTAGTCCAGAGCTAAGGGGAATGTCCTATGAAGAAAGATTAAGGAAAATCGGCCTGACGCCACTGGAGGAAGCAGGAGGGTCAGGGGAGACATGAATAACGAACAATATAAAATACTGCGTGGAATAGACAAGTGGACAAAGACAGGATGTTCCAGGAGTGGACACAGAAACAAGAGCCCACAATTGGAAGTTTGAAGACACAAATGATCCAGAGAGAAATTAGGAAGTATTTCTTCAGTCATAGAGTTGTAAGGCAGTGGAATAGCCTAGAAAATACGTTAGTGGAGGCAGAACCATACACAGTTTTAAGACAGTATGAAACAGCACATGAGCGGGGAGAGAGAGGGCCCAGTGCAACCGGTGAAGAGGCGGGGCCAGGAGCTAGGACCTCGACCCCTGCAACACAAATAGTGAGTAATACTTTTACTTATACATTTACAAAACTCCCACAACAAAAGATCCATAATACCCAACTCCTACCCCTCGTTTCACGTTACAAACATGAGCACTATACTTTACCCATGAACACCATAAATTACACCAGAAACCAAAAAATACACCATTAACACCATAAATTACATCCATGACACCATAATTACACCATACACCATAATTACACCATGACACCATAAATTAACGCCATGACACATAATTACACCATGTCACCATAAATTACACATGACACAAATAAGAATTACACCATGACACATAAATTAACCATGTACACCATAAATACACCATGACACATAAATTACACCATGATCACCATAAATTAACACCGATGTCACCATAAAATTACACCATTGACCCACCATAAATTACACGAAGTCACCATAAATTACACAATAACACCATAAATATAAAGGGGAATATCACACAAGCGACTGGCCACTAGCGAACTATTGCCAATGGACCAGTGAAATTGTTAATAACGGATAAGTAACTTACTAAGTCAAAAGATAGAAACGAGGAAGGTAGCATTGAGTGCAGGAAATCACAGCAAACCACAAATTTTGGCATACGACCTGTTACCTCAACTAAAGAAGGAATAATCTTTTTCCTTAAAGTGTAGGGGGAAGTTAGCGTTAGGCCTAGTTAAGTGTGGAGTGTGGGGAAGTCTGCTCACTGACAAGAAAAAAAAATAACATTATGTGTGGAAAGCATCATTAAGCATCCCAGAATAAAAAAGTCAAAAAAAAAAAATAAAACAGACAATAATAAAACAAAAAAAAAAAGCACGATCATCGTAACTCACCTGCACACCACCCACACCACCAACCCTACCCTTTCCCCCACCAAACCCACCACCCCCCCTAGCGATCTCAATAACGTTTACATTTCCGTACACCACCCCCCACCCCCCCCCCCCCACCACCCACCCTGCTATAGGGGGCTGGATAGTGTGAGCTGGGGTTGTGGTGTTTTGGTTGTCATGGGGCGTTAGATCTGATCTCGTTGTGTTTTTTCTTGTTAGTTTCTTGCATAGGTGGCCCAGTACAGAGGGATTGGAGTGGTTTGGTGTAAGGGTTGACTTGGTGATGACATGCAGGTACTAAGCGTGAAGCGATCACGTTGATTCCAGATTGTGGGGCACCACCCACCACCCTGTGTGGGGGAGGAGGGGTGTTGGGGATTGCTGTTGGGGGGGGTAGGTGGGGGGGGGTTGAGGTCGATGGGGGCGAGTGAGCGGGGGGGTTGAGGATGGTTTTGGGGGTCACCACCACCCACCCTAAATTATAAAAAAAGTGAATAAAAGCAAAGATGAGGGTAGAGAGAAATAAAATGACCACGTTCTCGAAACCGCCTGGCTGTGCCATCTCCTCCACCACCAGTTCCGCCCTCATGCGTCCAGCGTCCCTACTGCTATCCCCCCCTCCCCCCCCCTACCCCCACCCACCACCACCACCCCCACCAGTCCCCCAATGAACTACAACCCAACATCTAGCATAAATACTAGCACCACAAGAGAAAGGAAAAAGAGGAAAACAGTTTTACTACCTGTTGGCATACAGAGTCGTAGGAAACAGACAGTAAGACCGCACAGCATATCAGTGGAGACAAGTAAAAAATCCTTGAAGGTAATTCCAGATCACATGCAACCTAGCTCTTCAAACCCCATAAACTCTTGACCAGACAAAATACAGCCTCAAAAAATGACCACGACAAGCAAGATGCTTCTGTTGTGCAATAAAGATTGTAGAACTTTGGCAGTTATCAGAAAGGTACTAAGGAGAAGTAATAAATAGATAAAAATAATCAAGAAAACAAGGATTACCACTTGGATAGTCACCAAAAATATATTAAAACATGGGAGAAAGAGATTAGTGTATCAAAAAATGCAGAATGTCCATAACCACAACATATGTGACTCGCATAACAACCTGAGTCAACCCACATGGAGCTAAGCAGCCCAACCCCCAGACTAGCACTAAATTACCCACAGTGAAGGTGCGCCCAAGCACCCCCATGGCCATAGCACCAATACCCTCATGCTGGTGCAGGCCAGACCCAGTCCCCACCCCCCACCCCAGTTGCTGACCCAGACCCAGCCCCCCAGCCCAACTGCCAGCCCAGACACTCCAAGGGACACTACCACAAACCCACCACAAAAACAGAAATATACAACCATCATTGCACAAGACCGTGGCTCACACAGTACAGATGTGAGAGGAGTCACCTCTTCCTCTACGGGAAAGTAATGGAATCCAGGCGGGGTGGCCTGGCTTGGATACTGAGGATAATTTGTGCAGTCCCAGAACCTGCAAAATTGACAACACACCTCGCAACAATCTCAACCAAAGGTGAATTTTGTGCAAATATTATCATGGGGCATCTGTAAGCATGGAATAACAGGGGAAAAAAATGGGACATGCTACTTTTGACCACACCAAAAATGAACGACCTCCTGTCTAAAAGGAGTGTGTCGTTCTTCTCCTGTACTTTCTTGCACCCAAAAATGGTGCCACTCCTCGGACCTCCAGAAGCAGTGTTACAACATCGAATGCCCTGCATACCATCTAAAAGGGACCAGGAGGCACAGACCCCACAAGACAAACAATAGTAGCTACGACAACCCAACTCCAGGTGATCTTTTTATTGCAGGAAACAAAAAAGAAAATGAAGGAATAACAAAAATATTCCACCACCTTGGAGCCTTGTTGGACTGGTAGAGCAGCCATAGGCCACCCATGGCCCTCCAGAATTATTACAACTACTGATGCCAATAGCCAATCCCCACAACAAACACAGAATACAACCTCGATCATAAGTGCTAAAACAGGGCCTTAAGCCATCACCAACAACAAAAATACCTTTTATCATGGACTTCTAGTGGAGTCTAATGCCAATGTTTGGCAGCCTCACAGAGACTCACACAAAAGATTCACTTATGACAGTGAAATATGGATAAGTGGTTACAACCTTTTTAGATGCGCAGAAAAACAGGCAACAAGGGGGGGTTGGCCCTGTATGTCAAGAGTCCCTTATCTGCACGGAGGTTGCTGAACACCACAAATGAGGTATTGAAGTTCTTCAATAAAAGATCGAGAAACCAAAACCTATCATTGTGGTTGTATACAACCACAGATGCAACCTTCCAACAGTTTCCAAGAACGCTACTAAAATCGATTACTGTTTTGAAAACCTTCCAGCTTCCCATCCCCAAACATCTAACTGCTTGGGTATTTCAACCTAAGGCATACAAAATGGAGAATGTAGCAAATATGTTATAGCTGAAACAATCCCACTAGTAGCGCAATGAAAGTCACACACACATGAGCTACCAAGTTCTGCGAAAACACACCTTAAGCAGCAGATAGGTGGATCCAACAAGACAGAAAACACACTGACCTTATCTTCACAAATAATGAGGACCTGATAAGAGACATAAGAATAATCAAAAACCAACTAATTCCGATCAGAACAATCTAATCGAAGTCAGACTACATGCATAGGGTCCTGAACAACAGAATGCATGTACCCTGTAAGGGTGTCTTCACAAAAATACATTTTCAACAACAAGAACTCAACTGGGACCATGTAAACCATGTCGAAAACGAAACATGTTGGGAGATCTTAAATTACATGGACCCAAACCAGTCCTTGACAGAAACAACTTGCCTGGTACCAAAGCATGTCTAGCATATACCCCTAATAAAGAAGAAGAGCAGGAGTAAACTGAGAGGAAAAGACGCCCCCTACAGAAGACGACGAAGAATTCACTGAGCTCCCTCAGGAGTTGCTAGAATATCTTATACGACGAACTAAAGCTAAATGACTCGTACAGAACCAGGAGAAGGCAGGAGAGCTCAAAGCTATTAGTGAAATTGAAAAGAATTTCTAAATATTTCTTTTCATATGCAAAAACAAGCAAATACCACAATCTAGTATCGGGCCCTACTCAAGACATGAGGGACTTACACAGACGACAACAAGGAATGAGTGAAATATTGAAATCCCAGTACGACACTGTGTTTAGTGAACCACTAATTGTCTGAGGATCGACGACCCAAATGATTTCATCATTAATGAGCCTCAAACTCCCATAAATGATGCCAGATTTCCGACATTACCCTAACTCCGATAGGATTTCGAAAAAGCCATTGACAATCATGCCTAGACACTCAGCCCCTGGCCCAGACTCGTGGGAACCTGTTTTTCATTAAGAACTGCAAGAAACCCCTCTCGCGTGCCCTAAGTGCACCTATGGAGAGGAGCTTGGACATGGGTGAAATCCAAGTCCTTATAACTTCGGGGGGGGGATATTGCCCAATCCATAAGTGGCAGCAAAGCATATCTAAAGAACTAGAGACCAATAGCTCTGACGACCCCACAACATAAAAATCTTTGAAAGAGTGCTAAGAAGCAGATTGCAAATCACCTGGATTCCAAAATCTGCACAATCCAGTGCACATGGGTTCAGGGCAGGTCGCTCCTGCCTCTCTCAACTAACTGTATCACTATGACATGGCCTTGGAAGCAATGGAAGAAATCAGAATGCAGATGTAATAGACACAGACTTTTGCAAAAGCATTTGACAAATGCTATTCGTATAGCCCATAAAATTAACTGTGCTAAAGGAATACTGGTAAAGTGGGGAGATGGATCTTCAACTTCTAACAAATCGAACACAAAGAGTAGTGTTCAACAGAGTTATTAAATCGGGATTCTGCCATAGTGAAGAGCTCTGTTCCCCAAGGCACAGTACTCGCCCCATCTGTTCCCCTTATCCTCATATCAGACATAAACAGAGAAAAACACCACATCACCGTATCATCCTTGCGGTATGATACTAGGATCTGCAATGAGGCTGCATCTGCTGAGGACGCGGTTTAACCTCCAAGAAATATAAACAAAGTTTTCCATGGGCACGGTAAACAATATGATGTTCAATGAGGACCAATTCCAACTACTTCCCGTTATGGAAACTGGAGGAGATAAAACAAGAACAGAGTTTACTACTGACTCCGCCATACAATAGCGCGGAAAAATAATGTAAGGGACCTGGATAGTAATGTCTGAGTGATCTCACTTTCAGGATCACAACAGTGCTCACGATCGCAACGTGCCAAAGAAAATGACTCGGAAAAGGCATATCTGACTATATATGAGAACTTTCAAACGAGAGATGCTCAAGCCCATTGATGATCCTTTTCAAATCACTTGTTCTCTCTAGCTGGAATACTGGCTGTACAATTAACATCTCATACAAAGCAGGTGAAATCGCAGATCTAAGAGAGTGTACAGAGATCCTTTACTGCACGTATAAGTTCTGTCAAGCACCTTAACTACTGGAACCTTGAAGCACTGACTTGTATCTCGTTGAACGCAGAGGGAGAGATATATCAAATCTAACACTTGGAAAATCTTGAAGAATGGTCCCAAATCTGCACACAGAAAAACACTCCCGTACGAAAGTAAATGAACTGGGCAAGCATGCAAAGCCGCAAAAAAAGTAGGGTGCCATTGTTACACTAAGAAGAAGAACACCAATAAGTGTCCGGGCCAAACTGTTCAACAACCTCCCCCCCATCAGCATTAGGGGAATTCCAAAAAAACCCCTAGGCTGCCTTCAAGAAGAGAGCTGGACAATACCTAAAGACGGTTGCCGGATCAGCCGGGCTGTGGCTCGTACGTCGGACTGCGTGCGGCCAGCAGTAACAGGCTAGTTGATCAGGCCCTGATCCATCGGGAGGCCTGGTCGTGGACCGGGCCGCGGGGGCGTTGATCCCCGGAATAACCTCCAGGTAACCTCCAGGTATGTCACCATAAATTACACCATGACACCATACATTACACCATGTCACAATAAATTACACATGACACCATTAAATTACACCAGAAACCATAAATTAACACAATGACACCAGTAAATTACACCATGGTAACCATAAATATACACAATGACACCATAAATGCATCATGACACCATAAATTACACCATGACACCATAAATTGCATCATGACACCATAAATTACACCATGTCACCATAAATTACACCATGTCACCATAAATTACACCATGTCACCATAAATTACACATGACACCATAAATTACACCATGACACCATAAATTACACCATGACACCATAAATTACATCATGACACGAATAAATACACCATGACACCATAAAATTACACCATGGACTCCATAATTTACACCATGTCACCATAAATAAACACCATGACACCATAAATTAACACAATGTCACCATAAATTACACATGACACCATAAATTACACAAAGTCACCAAAAATTTACACCATGACACCAAAATTACACCATGTCCCACCAAAATTACACCATGACACCTTAAAATTACACCATGACACCATAAATTACACAATGACACCATAAATTACACCATGTCACCATAAATTACACAATGACACCATAAATTACACCATGACACCATAAATTACACCATGACACCATAAATTGCATCATGACACCATAAATTACACCATGACACAAAAATTAACACCATGACACCATAAATTACGCAACCAGTCACCATAAATTACACATGTCACCATAAAATACACACCATACACCATAAATTTACACATGTCACCATAAAAATTACACCATGCCACCATAAATAACACCATGACACCATAAAATACACCAGACACAAAAATTTACACAATGACACCATAAATTACACCATGACTCCATAAATTACACCATGACACCATAAATTACACCATGACACCATAAATTACACCATGACACCATAAATTACACCATGTCACCATAAATTACACCATGACACCATAAATTACACCATGACACCATAAATTAACACGTACATGACCCCATAAATTACACACAGACACCATAAATTACACCATGACTCCTTAATTACACCATAACACCATAAATTACACCCATACACATAAATTACACAATGAACACCATAAATATGACACCAATGCACCATAAATTACACCATCTCACCATAAATTACACCCATGACGCCAAAAATTACGCCATGACACCCCTCACCTGCTCATAAACCCCACCTCCATCCACCACTAATCACTCCCCTTTTGACCTCCATTGACCAAGCTATCATCCACCACCCTAACTCATCCCTCGCACTAGATGTAATGCCACTACCTTATGAGATAATTTTGATTGATAAAATGGTTTACAAAACGACAAGTTAGGACTCTTATATTAAGGAAACTCTGAACACACATGGCTCCATCAGTTCATACAAGTAGAAATGGTAAAGGAGAGTGAGAGAGTTTGCGTGTCAACAGTCCCCTTGGCCTGGAATCGACGTGAAGTCCACCAGTTTTTGTAGAAAGAGCAGCATATGGCCGGAGGAAGTGGCTTATACACTGTATCAGTGAGTGGAAGGAGGAGGTGGCGGGATTACATGGAAACATTCCACTAGAGTAAGTAGGAACTTCGTCCAAAGGTTGAGACAAGTGATAAAGAATACTGTGCAAGTTCCCAAGATGTTGCAGTGTCCTACAGATGTGATAATGGTTTCTTAAAGCCCACAAGTTGAAGAGCGAGACACTTATGTAACATATAGGAAACGTTTCTACTTATATTGGACGGATAAACCCTACGTGGCGAAACGTTGACTAATAAACGATATCATATGTTTGCATATGAGTCTCATTCTCAAATTCTCATATGTTCATATGTGTCCTCATTGTTCATATTCCTCATATGTTTGCATACTGGTATCATTGTTCAAAATTATCATATTAACAAACTGTAAACCTTTGGATCAAGATTGAACCAAGATCAAGCTCAAACCACTCCCTCCACCCACACTCCCCACCCACACTCCCCACCCACACTCCCACCACCACACTCCCTCCACCACACTCCCACCACCACACTTCCCCCACCACACTCCCTCACCACCTCCCCACCACAACTCCCTCCACCACACTCCCTCCACCACACTCCTCCCACCACACTCCCTCCACCATCCCCTCCACCACACTACCTCACCACACTTCCTCCACCACACTCCCTCAACCACACACCCTCCACCACACTCCCTCCACCACACTCCCTCCACCACACTCCTCCACCACACTCCCTCCACCACAACTCCCTCCACCACAGTCCCTCCACCACACTCCCTCCACCACATTCCCTCCACCACACCCTCCACCACAACTCCCTCCATTAATAGAAAGAATACTATAGACCTCCACCACACTCCCTCCACCACAGTCCCTCCACCACACTCCCTCCACCACAGTCCCTCCACCACACTCCCTCCACCACAGCTCCTCCACCACACTCCCCCACCACATCCTTCCACCACACTCCCTCCCACCACACTCCCTCCACCACACACCCTCACCACACTCCCTCCACCACACTCCTCCACCACAGTCCCCCTCCCACCACACTCCCTCCACCACATTTCCCTCCACCACACTCCTCCACCACACTCCCCTCCACACACTCCCTCCACCAACACCTCCTCCACCACACCCCCTCCACCACACCCCTCCCACTCACACTCCCACCACCACACTCCCTCCACCACACTCCTTCCACCACACTACCCTCCACCACACTCCCTCCACCACAGTCCCCTCCACCACACTCCCTCCACCACATTCCTCACCACACTCCCTCCACCACACTCCTCACCACACTCCCTCACCACACTCCCCTCCACCACACGCCGCCACCTCACTCCTCCACACACTCCCTCCACCATCACTCCCTCCAACCATGCACACACTCCCTCCACCACACTCCCTCTCACCACACTCCCTCCACCACACCTCCCTCCACACACACCCTCCACCACACTCCCTCCACCACACTCCTCCACCACACTCCCTCCACCACACTCCCTCCACCACAACTCCCCTCCACCACAGTCCCCCACCACAGTCCCTCCACCACCACTCCCTCCACCACAACTTCCTCCACCACACTCCCTCCACCACACTCCCTCCACCACACTCCCCTCCACCACAACTCCTCCATCCACCTCCCTCACCACACTCCCTCCACCACACTCCCCTCCACCACACTCCCCCACCACACTCCTCCACCACAGTCCCTCCACCACACCTCCTCCACACACTCCCTCCACCACACTCCCTCCACCACACTCCCTCCACTCACACTCCCTCCACCACAGTCCCTCCACCACACTCCCTCCACCACATTCCCTCCACCACACTCCTTCCACCACACTCCCACCACCACACTCCCTCCACCACACTCCTCCATCACACCCCTCCACCACACTCCCTCCACCACACTCCCTCCACCAACTCCCTCCACCACACTCCTTCACCACACTCCCTCCACCACACTCCCTCCACCACACTCCCGTCCACCACAGTCCCTCCACCACGACTCCTCCACCACACTCCCTCCACCACAAACACCGGGCGGGGGCCGTCCCTCCACCACACCCTCCACCACACTCCCTCCACCACCCTCCCACCACACACACACCCTCCGACCACACTCCCTCTACCACACTCAATAAAAATATATAAATAATAAAAAATAATAAAAATATAAAAGAATAATAAATAAAAATAATAAAAATGAAAAATATATAAATAAAAATCTATAAGATAAGATAGAGAGAGATATAGAATAATATATATAACTCCAACACAATACCTACAAAACTATAAAGATTAACACTACTATCAAAAATCAGCAAAAACAATCCATTCACACACTAAATCAAAACAAACTAAATATAAAAACTCCCTCCACCACACCCCTCCACCAAATTCCCTCCAACCACACACCTCCACCACACACTCCCACCACAATCCCTCCACCAAACTCCCTCCACCACACTCCCTCCACCACAATCCCTCCACCACACTCCCTCCACCACGCTCTCCTCCACCTCACTCCCTCCACAATCTCCCTCCCACCCACACTCCCTCCCACCACACTCCCTCAACCACACGTCCTTTCACCACACTCCTCCACCACACTCCCTCCAACCACACTCCCTCCACAACTCCTTCCACCAACACCCTCCACCACACTCCCCACCACACTCCCTCCACCACAAACCCCCACCGCACTCCCACCACTACACTCCTCTCCCACACTCCCTCCACCACAATCTTCCACCACCTCCCGCCACTACAATCCCTCCACCACACTCCCTCCACCACCCTC
This sequence comes from Cherax quadricarinatus, assembly GCF_026875155.1. Taxonomy (NCBI): domain Eukaryota; kingdom Metazoa; phylum Arthropoda; class Malacostraca; order Decapoda; family Parastacidae; genus Cherax; species Cherax quadricarinatus. The sequence continues at coordinate 5,427,000 of NC_069469.1, read as the reverse complement.
CCTCCACCACACTCCCTCCACCACACTCCTTCCACCTACACTCCTTCACCACACTTCCTCCACCACACTCCCTCCACCACACTCCCTTCCACACACTCCTCCACCCACACTCGCCTCCCACCACACTCCCTCCACCACCTCCCCCATCACACTCCCTCACACCACACTCCCACACCACACCTCCCTCCACCACACTCCCTCCACCACACTATCCCTCCCACCACACTCCCTCCACCACACCCCTCCACCAACACTCCCTCCACCACCCCCACCCACCACCCTCCCCCCACCACACTACCCTCCACCACACACCTCACCACCACACTCCCTCCCACCACACACCTCCCACCACAAACCTTCCACACACCCACCCACGCACACACCCCCCCCACACCCTCCGCCACACACCCCTCCCCGCACACCCTCCACTACCTCCTCCACCCCACTCCCTCCACACAATCTTCCACCACACTCCCTCCACTAACACTCCCTCCACCCCACACCACACACCACACTCCCTCCCTCCCCCACACCTCCTTCCACCACACTCCCTCCCCCATCCAATCTCCACAACACACCCTCCCCCACCCACCTACCACCACACTCCCACCACCACACACCCACCCCCACACTCCCACCACCACAGTCCCTCCACCAACACTCCCTCCCCCACCCTCCCACCACCACACCACCCACCACCACCATCCCTCACCACAACTCCCACCACCACACTTCTCCACCACACCCTACCACCACACCTCCCACCACCACACACCCTCCCCACACTCCCACCACCACACCCCTCCCACACACTCCCCTCCACCACACTCCCTCCACCACACTCCTCTACCCACACCCACCCCCCCACACCCTCCCCCACACACCACCCCCCCCCACCCACACCCCCCACCCTCCCCCCCACACCCACCACCCCACACCATCCCCCCCCTACCACCCCCACCCAACCACACCCCCCCACACACACCCCCCCACCTACCCCCCCCCACACACCAACCCCCACACCCACCCCCCCCACCCACTCCCCCACCCCACCACCACAATCCCTCCACCACCCACCTCACCCCACACCCACCCCCCCCACTCCACCATCATACACTCCCTCCACCACCCACCCATCCACCCCCCACCCACCCCCCCCACCACCTCCCCCCCACCCCTCCACCCCCCACCACCCCCCCACGAGTCTACCCACCCCCACACTCCTCCCCCCCCCCTCCCACCCCCACCACCCACCCCCACCCACCCACCCCCACCCTCCCACCCCCCCACACCCACCCCACCTCCCACCCCCACACTCCAACCCCCCCCACACCCACGCCCCCCACACCCACCCCCCCCCTCCAACCACCCCACACCTCCACCACCCCCCCACCACCGCACACAGAATATTATATATAATAATATATAAATAATAATATTGATTAATAATATTTAAGAATATTATATAATAATAATATATAAAGAATAATATAAAAAATAATATAAAATTTAGATATCCTTACTAAAACAATCCCTCACAACACTAATCCAAAACAATCCATCAACACAAAATCTTAAACAAATCTACATAAAAAACTACATACACCACAATACATCAAACAAATTCCCTCCACCACACTCCCTCCACCAACTCCCTCCACAACACTCCTTCCACCAACTCCCTCCACCACACTCCCTCCACCACACTCCCTCCATTAAACTCCTCCCACCACACTCCTCCATCACACTCCCTCCACCAACTCCCTCCACCACAACACCCATTCCACCACACTCCTCCACCACACACCCTCCACCACACTCCCTCCACCACACTCCTCCCAATAACACTCCTTCCACCACACTCCTCACCAAAAAAATAATATAGAAAAAAAAACACTCCCCACCACACTCCCTCCACCACACACCCTCCACCGCACTCCCACCCACTACACTCCTCTCCACCACACCCCCTCCAACCACATCTCCACCACACTCCCTCCACTACACTCCCTCCACCACACTCCCTCCACCACACTCCCTCCACCACACTCCCTCCACCAACTCCCCTCCATCAAACTCCCTCCACCACACACCAACCACCACACTCCCACCACCACCCTCCCTCCACCACACTCCCTCCACCACACTCCCTCCCCCCACACCCCACCACCCCCATCCCACCCCCACCCACTCCACCACCCTCCCACCCCCACCCACCCACCACCCCCACCCACCCCACACACCCTCCCCACCTCCCACCCCACCCCCCAACCCCCCCCCACCCACCCCCCCCCACCCACCCCCCCCCACCCACCCCACCACACACACCCCCCCCCACCCACCCCCCCCACACCCCCCCCAACCCACCCACCCCCACCCACCACCACACACCCACCCCCCCGACCCACCCCCCCCCCAACCACCCCCCCACCACCCACCCCCCCCCCACCAACCCCCCCCCACCCACCCCCCCCACCCACCCCCACCCCACCCACCCCCCCCCACCCAACCCCCCCCCAACACCCCCCCCCACCCACCCCCCCACCACCAACCCCCCCCCCACCCCCCCCCCCCACCCACCCCCCTCCCACCCACCCAACCCACCCACCCCCCCCCACCCACCCCCCCCACCCCACCCACCCCACGCACCCACCCCCCCCACCCCCCCCCCCCCCCCCCCCCCCCCCACCCCCCCCCACCCCCCACCCCCCCCCCACCCCCCCCCCCCCCACCCCCCTCCCCACCCCCCCCCCCCCCCCCCCCCCCCCCCCCCCCCCCCCCCCCCCCCCCCCCCCACCCCCCCCCCCCCCCCCCCCCCCCCCACCCCCCCCCCCCCCCCCCCCCCCTCCCCCCCCCCCCCCCCCCCCCCCCCCCCCCCCCCCCCCCCCCCCCCCCCCCCCCCCCCCCCCCCCCCCCTCCCCCACCCCCCCCCCCCCCCCCCCCCCCCCCCCCCCCCCCCCCCCCCCCCCCCCCCCCCCCCCCCCCCCCCCCCCCCCCCCCCCCCCCCCCCCCCCCCCCCCCCCCCTCCCCTCCCCCCCCCCCCCACCCCCCCCCCCCCCCCCCCCCCCCCCCCCCCCCCCCCCCCCCCCCCCCCGCCCCCCCCCCCCCCCGCCCCCCCCCACCCCCCCCCCCCCCCCCCCCCCCCCCCCCCCCCCCCCCCCCCCCTCGCCCCCCCCCCCCCCCCCCCCCCCCCCCCCCCCCCCCCCCCCCCCCCCCCCCCCCCCCCCCCCCCCCCCCCCCCCCCCCCCCCCCCCCCCCCCCCCCCCCCCCCTCCCCCCCCCCCCCCCCCACCCCCCCCCCCCCCCCCCCCCCCCCGCCACCCCCCCCCCCCCCCCCCCCCCCCCCCCACCCCCCCCCCCCCCCCCCCCCCCCCCCCCCCCCCCCCCCCCCCCCCCCCCGCCCCCCCCCCCCCCCCCCCCCCCCCCCCCCCCCCCCCCCCCCCCCCCCCCCCCCCCCCCCCCCCCCCCACCCCCCCCGCCCACCCCCCCCCCCCCCCCCCCCCCCCCCCCCGCCCCCCCCCGCCCCCCCACCCCCCCCCCCCCACCCCCCCCCACCCCCCCCCCCCCAACCCCCCCCCCCCCCCCCCCCCCCCCCCCCCCCCCCCCCCCCCCCCCCCCCCCCCCCCCCCCCACCCCCCCCCCCCCCCCCCCCCCCCCCCCCCCCCCCCCCCCCCCCCCCCCCCCCCCCCCCCCCCCCCCCCCCCCCCCCTCCCCCCCCCCCACCCCCCCCCCCCCCACCCCCCCCCCCACACCCCCCCCCCAACCACCACCCCCAACCACAACCCCCCACACCTCCTCCCGCCCCCGCCAACCACCCCCACCCACCAACCCCCCCATCACCCCCAACTCCCATCATCACTCCCACGTATCCCTCAACAAACCGAAGAACTACCACAAAGTCAAACAAAGTCAGGGTTAACATGATATTTGAATAAGTAGTGGTTTACCTGTTAAAAATACTAAATAGAGAGGGGGTCACAAGACACCTAGCATGGCTAGGCATTTCGTGCAGACTTAGATTAATTCTTAACATTAAAACCTTCCAGATTAAGTGTATTAAGTGCTAATTGACACATCATATTTGTGAGTTAGCCACGTGAATGCTTTTTGTTTGGCACAATACAAATTGTCCTATAAAGATTAACAATAGTAAACAAAAAAGAAGAAAACTTATGACAAGTTAGATTCATTATTTTAAGATTAAGATTAGTATTTCTTGGTTATAAGTCAGAGGGTGATCTGAGTGTAATTGTGAACCACCAGGTGGGTTAACATGTAGCTACTTATATCGGTGTGGTATCAGGGAATAAGATTTTATCTAATGGTAGTATTTGAAGGTGAGAATGTGACTGCAGTTCTAGATTTTTCAGGTAGGTATTCCAGATTTTAGGCCTTTGACACACAATGAATTTTTGTAAAGTGTTTAGTCGGACCACGGGAATGTCGTAAAGATGTTTGTATGTCTGGTGTTATGCCTGTGGGTTCTGTCATAAAAAACTAACCAAATCACGAAAAGCGTTTTAGATCAAAGTTAATATTGGAATTTAAGGTCTGTAATTAGATTGCACATATAAGTGTGGATGTCTGAACAGGGAGTAAGTTTAGATCTATGAAGAGTGGTGGGGTGTGCTGCCAGGGATGGGATTAGTGGAGTTAATCTTACTGGTGGCTTTTTGTTGGGCTATATTGGCTTTAGAATGTGTTGCCGCAGATATATCCCCAGCCACACCTTCCCCTCAACCTTCAGGACCATACTTGCTCCTGCATCTTGGATCAAGATTCTATCCATGTTACCCCCCCACCTCCACCATAACAACTCCACTCCTAGTGACTTCACTTGCTTTCATAAGTACCAATATTCAACACCACAAACTCACCTTTAACCAACCCCAGACTCCCAGCCTCACCACAGTAACCAGCGCACTGTCTAGTACTACGCTCTAGCTAATAATAGCGACGTGACACACTATGGCATTTCATTTAAACAATAGAAAATTTATAAACAAAGCATACCACTGATTGGGTTTGAACTCCGCGGGTCAGAGAAGTCTCAAAAACTGTAGCATTAGCCACTGACCACGTATCAAACCCCAACGAGGGTATGGTTTGCAATCGTGTCATTACGATTTCGTGAGTCATACCCAATTGTAACCACTCTGTGGTATTGTTCAAAACATACCATTATCGAAATTATTCATTTTTCATAGCGATGTTTAATTAAAATATTTCTTAGTAAAAACTCTAATATCTTAAAACTTACAAATAATATTTACTAACATGCATACAAACTCAAAACACATTTATGCACACTCATCCTCACTTATAAGGATTAGTACCCACTTATACACACACACACACACACACACACAAATGGCATCTCGAATTTAAATCTGCCAAATGCAGTCCATGAAGATATGGAAGGGCACAGCATACCCACAGACAGAGTATAGGCAAGGTGGCCAAAGACTCAAACCTCACTGCAAGAGAAAGATCTTGGTGAGTATACACCGAGCATGACTCCGGAAGCACACATCAATCAGATAACTGTAGCAGCAGAGGGCGCCGGCAAACCTGAGAACAGCATTCCGATACCTTAGTAATGAATCGTTCAAGACACTGTAACACCGTGTATGCAGGACCATACTGAGTATGCAGCACCTGATTGGAACCAGCACATGATAAAGGACGTCAAGAAACTAGAGAAAGTACAAAGTTTTGCGACAAGGTTAGTTCCAGGCTAGGGAATGTCCTATGAAGAAAAAAGATTTTGGGGAAAATTTGGGCCCCTGCCCAAAAAAAATTTGGGGGAAACGGGAGGGTCGGGGAGACATAAACGAAAATATAAAATACTGCTTGGAATAGACAAGGGGGGACAAGACAGATTTTTTCCCGAGGGACACAAAAACCAAAGGCCACAATTGGAAGTTGAAGACACAAATGGTCAGGGGATAGTGGGAATATTTCTTTCAGCTTTAGAGTTGAAAAGGGCAGGGGAATAGCCTAGAAAATACGTAGTGGGGGCAGGAAACATACACAGTTTTAAACAAAGGTTTGATAAAGCCATGAGGGGGGAGAGAGGGGGCCCAGAAAGAAACCCGGTGAAAAAGGGGGGGCCCGGGAGCTGGGAAACTCGACCCCTGAAACCCCACAAATGGGTTTGATACATATTTTTTACTTAAACAATTTCCAAAACACCACAAAAAAAAGATCCATTTTAAAACCAAAAAACCCCAACTCCTCCCCCCTCGATTTCACTTTACAAACATGAGCACAAAAATTTAAAACCAAAGACACCATATTTTACCCCCGACACCAAAAATTTTACACCATGAAAACCAAAAAATTTTAAAACACCCATGACACCAAAAAAATTACACCATGACCCCATAAATTACACCATGTCACCAAAAAAATTTACACCATGACAAAAATATATTACCCCAAAGAAAAACCAAAAATTTAACACCATGACACCAAAAATTAAAAACCAAATCACCAAAAATTTAAAACACCATGAAAACCAAAAATTTTACACAAATAAACACCATAAATTACACAATGTCACCCAAAAAATTTAACCAGTATGCAACATGAATACAATAAATTACATAAAAACCAAAAATTAAAACCAAGGCAAAAAAATTTACGACAGAACACTAAAAAAAACGCCCAAGCAAACCAAAAAAAAAAACTTTAAATAAAATTGCAACTCATCCCCCAAAAAAAAAAAACCCAATTTTCAGCCCCCCAAAAATTACTTAAAATGTGTTCATTTAACCAAAACCTAACTAACTTAATTTTCTCTCTTCGCTTCTATTTTTTCTTTCCCCTTTTTAACTTTCCCTTTTTTTTTTTTTGAAGCTCTTTGCTTTTTTCCCTTTTTTTTTCCCCCCCCTAAATTTTTGGGCTAAATTTTTTCCCTTTTCATTGAGACTTATCAACCACCTTTGAATAAAGCCCCCCTCTGCCTCCCAGAGCTTCCCAGCCAGTATTCCTTCGTCTCAATGAAATTTTTTAGTTACCATTCAGTATCAAATATTATGAGGAAAAGTTCAATATTTTAAGGGAGTTCTGCCTATTTGGCTCAATAAGGTTCAAATATACACACAAGCAAACAAAAAAAGGCCCAAAATTTATAAATTTAAAGCAGAATTGGCCTGAAACAAATCCTGCAGGAGAAAGCATGACTAAAGGACATACCGACATACAGGAGGGTGTACCTCGACCGTAACAGAACACAAGAAGAAAGGCAGAAACTGCCCCCACCCCCCTCATCACAAACTCCACCCCCACAGAAACCCCCCATAGATCCCTGCCAGGTCTCCCACTCCCCAACCGCAACGTTCTCCCCAGACCACAGTTTTCAAAAAGAAGTTGAAGGTTTTGGTATACGAATGTGGATAGTATAACAAATAAATATGAAGAGTGGCATGAAAGAATTAAGGATACATCCCCAGACATCATAGCCCCAACAGAAACAAAGCTCACAGGGATTATAACAGATGCAGTTTTCCCACCCAGATATCAGATCTTGAAGAAAGATAGAGGCAGCGGAGGGAAAGGAGCAGTCTGGGGGACATAACATAGTCATTGCAGTGATGTACAACCTGCCACAGAACTGCAGGAGGCCAAGTGAAGAATATGAAGAGAGCAACAGAGCAATGATTGAAACACTAGCTGAGGTAGCCAGAAAAGCTCACACAGGTAGAGCAAAGTTACCAGCTATGGGTGCTTTCAACCACAAGGAGATTGATTGGGAAAACTTGGAGCCACATGGGGGGTCCCACAATGATGGCACTGGTGGTACTGGAAAGCGATGGTACTGATGGATGTGGTACTGGTAATCCTCATGCATCAACATGTTAGGGACACTACCAGAGAGAGAGGGGAGGATGAACCAGCAACATTGGATCACGTATTCAACCTGAGTAGCTCAGACATCGAGGACATCACTATGAAAGGCCCCATGGAGCTAGTGATCACGTGGTTCTGAGCTTTGAATACATAGTAACAAGTGGAGAGGGTATAAGGAATAGGATGGAAAAGGGGGAACTACACAGGCACGAGGAACTTCCTGCAGGAGGTTCAGTGGGAAAGAGAATTGGTAGAAAAATCAGCAAATGAAATGATGGACTACGTAATAACAAAATGCAAGGAGGCAGAGGAAAGGTTTGTTCCCAATGGAATAGAAATAATGGGAAGATCAGAACAAGCCCTTGGTTTACCCAAAGGTGTAGGGAGGCAAAAACTAATGGAAAATGTACAGAAGACAAAGGACCAAGGAAAATAAAGATATTATTCGGGGAGCCAGAAACGAGTATGCACGGATTAGGAGAGAGGCCCACCGACAGTACGAAAATGACATAGCATCCAAAGTCAAGTCTGACCCAAAACTGCTTTATAGCCACATCGGGCTGAGGAAAAAATGTGGGGAGCTCACAAGAAACGACCAAGAAGCCTGTAAGGAGCTCAACATGAGATCTAAGGATTTACAGTGGAGACAGAAAGGACCACAGGAAGTCAGAATAGAGAGGTACACCAACAAGGGATATATCAACAAGTGCTGGATGAAATACACAATCGAGAAGGTGAAGATAAGTGAACTTGATACCTCTCCGAGGGTTCTTAGAAAGTGAGCAGAGATGTTGTGTGTGCCATTAACAACAATTTCCAACACATCCATTGAAACTGGGCAACTACCTGAGGTATGGAAGACGGCAAATGTAGTCCCCAGTATTAAGAGAAGATACAGACACGAGGCACTAAACTATAGACCAGTATCATTGACATGTATAGTGTGCAAAGTCATGGAGAAGATTATCAGGAGGAGAGTGGTGGGGCATCTAGAGCGAAACAAGCTCATAAACGAGAGTAAGCACAGATTCAGGGAAGGAAAATCCTGTTACAAACCTACTGGAGTTTCATGACAAGGTAGCCGAAGTAAGACACGAGAGAGAGGAGTGGGTTGATTGCATTTTCTTGGACTGCAAGAAGGCCTTTGATACACTTTCTTATAAGAGATTAGTGCAAAAGCTAGAAGGTGTCACCTCCTGACAGTTGTCCAAGGTGGTGTCACCTCCTGACAGTATATAAGTCTCCATAGTGTCACTTCAACTTCACATTGTTTCAGACTATGTAACAAATACTCCAGGCTGAGGGACTGATCACCTCAATACTACATCTTCAAGAGTGATGGACTGATTACATCGTCTTCACATCTCTTCTATCAACTTTTCTGTACTCGACTGAAGAAGCCTACTGTGTACGCGAAACGTTTCGAAATAAAGATACCTAACTGTTGCACATGTGTCTTACCTAACAACCTGTCGGTATTTAAACCATTTTCAAAGTATGCATTTTATTTTTTTGGTGGTAACCACGACAGTTTCTTTCAGTTTTAATCAATACAATTATACTTTTTCCAGATATATTTTAAATTTCTTAATCTTTGGAAATCAGGAAGATGGATGACCTGGACGTGACCTGGATAAGAGAAGCTGGATCTTTAGAGTACATCGCCGAGTTAGCACATCAACGTCGAACTTTTCTTATCTGTTATCAACTTAGCCTTATCACACGTGAACCTCTCCAGGTGGCACATGTTAGACAAGCCCTCACACACCTGTACAGGTAGGTGATGTAAATATATTACAAAATGTTTAATATGTAATGTCAAGCATGTAACAACTGTATTAAAGATTTTGGTGTCTTCTGTGTGAGGCTGTACGTCAGGTGACAGTATATGTACGTGTGGAAGACTTCTCCAACAACAAGAACAAGATAGAATAGGTAAGACCCCCATGGGGTGAGCAGGGAAGTGGAGATAGTGGAAGAATATGTAAGTGAGAGGAAGGTTCCAGTGGAAGGAATAGTACCAGGGCTTATCCCAGTCTGAATATTAAAATGGTATATAATACCCACAAGTTGGTAAGTAAGACACATAGGCAACATTTAGGCAACTTTATTCCGAAACGTTTCGCCCACACAGTAGGCTTCTTCAGTCGAGTACGGAAAGTAGGCAGGAACAGTAGAGATGTGAAGACGATGTAATCAGTCCATCACCCTTGAAGTGGTAGTTTTGAGGTTGTCAGTCCCTCAGCCTGGAGATGTTCCATACTCTGAAACAATGTGGAGACCAAGCAACAGTGTCGAGACTTGTATACAGTCGGAAGAAGAGGTGAAGAGTGGTAGTAGAAAGAATGTGATCACTGAGAGGTCACGTCCCTCTCAGGTCCAACCATTCTCTCTTAAAAATGTTGTCCAAAGTGTTTTCTTCTTCTGTACCAAGATGTCCTTATGTTGCAGTGTCTGACAGAGTGAATATCAAAATGATATACATCTCTACTGTTCCTGCCTAGTTTCTGTACTCGACTGAAGAAGCCTACTGTGTAGGCGAAACGTTTCGGAATAAAGATACCTAACTGTTGCCTATGTGTCTTACTTACCAGCTTAACCCAGTCGCTGGGCAGATAGAGGCTCAGGAGTGTTGGACGCGGGAAGGAATGCAAGGCCCAGGGGAGGGGGGCGCCGAGATGCAACTTTACACGGTACTGGCTAGGATCGATATTAAAACAAGGACGTCTTTTAAGGGTCATACCTGTGAAAACAGGTCGGTTTTCGTACAGTTCAAGTGGAACTGCTTGCATAAGGGAATAGGGGCAGGAGCAAGTAGAGAGTAAAAGAGAATGGGGTTGCAGGTCTACGTACTTCCTCGTCAAGGCGAGTTGTCCTGTAATTACTTCATAACTAATGTACAGTTACGGAGATAACTTCTTGGACAGACTCTCCTGGGCAGAAATAATATCAGGCATCTCAGACTTAATCAACAGAGGAATAAAGACTATTTTCATGAATAAATCAGCGTAGCTTGTAACGACGATGGTGACAGGTAAACAAAATTAACTGCTGGTACTTTCTGTACATTTGTACAGAAAAAGATTTATAAATCTATGCATTTATTAATTGCCATTCAGATATTACATCTGATATTATAAAAAGTGTAAAAAATATTTGAAAAAATTCACTGAATATATTGTGAGGGAAGTATTGTAATTGATAACAGGTGTGTAGTTATGCTACATCAGTCACTAACCATATAACAGGTGTGTAGTTATGCTACATCAGTCACTAACCACATAACAGGTGTGTAGTTATGCTACATCAGTCACTAACCATATAACAGGTGTGTAGTTATGCTACATCAGTCACTAACCATATAACAGGTGTGTAGTTATGCTACATCAGTCACTAACCATATAACAGGTGTGTTGGTGGATGTTAGTTGGAAAAACCTAACATGAACCAACGGCCCAACTGCAGCGATTCTTATGTTTTTTTTTTAAATAATTCCGATTTGTTTAATAACAAAATCAACCTTTCCAAAATATTAAGTGACACAACTGTTGAACTTATTACACTATGTAAGACAATTTGTTCTTGGCAAGTGTTATTTTCCAGCTCCTTTTATTGCAAAAATACAAAATTCCCATTATTAATTATTAATTATCCCTTTTAAACTTTGCTTTTGTGGCTTACACGATGAATTTTTGAAAAAAAAGGCTAAATTTCAATATTTTTTTGCTGGTTTTTAATGTAAAACAAAAACATACAATAAAATAAATAAATTTTACACAAATAAACTTTTAGAACCATATTTACAAAATTAAAACTGAGCAGTTTTTCTAGATTTGTGATCAGCAACAAGTCAGTTTCCCATTTAAGCTGCCAAATATAGTGTGCCATCATGTTTTTATTATAAGATCCCTGATGTCTGTGTTCACAGTTTATTATATCTTGGTGGAAGTGTTCCCCTTGCTGCTATGAGTACCTGCAGTGTACCTGGAGAGAGTTCTGGGGGTCAACGCCCCCGCGGCCCGGTCTGTGACCAGGCCTCCTGGTGGAACAGAGCCTGATCAACCAGTCTGTTACTGCTGGCTGCACGCAATCCAACGTACGAGCCACAGCCCGGCTGGTCAGGTACCGTCTTTAGGTGCTTGTCCAGTGCCTGCTTGAAGACAGCCAGCGGTCTATTGGTAATCCCCCTTATGTATGCTGGGAGGCAGTTGAACAGTCTCGGTCCCCTGACACTTATTGTATTGTCTCTTAACGTGCTAGTGTCACCCCTGCTTTTCATTGGGAGGATGTTGCATCGTCTGCCAAGTCTTTTGCTTTCGTTGTGAGTGCTTTTCGTGTGCAAGTTTGGTACTAGTCCCTCTAGGATTTTCCAGGTGTATATAATCATGTATCTCTCCCGCCTGCGTTCCAGGGAGTACAGGTTCAGGAACTTTAAGCGCTCCCAGTAACTGAGGTATTTTATCTCCGTTATGCGCGCCGTGAAGGTTCTCTGTACATTTCTAGGTCAGCAATTTCACCTGCCTTGAAAGGTGCTGTTAGTGTGCAGCAATATTCCAGCCTAGATAGAACAAGCGACCTGAAGAGTGTCATCATGGGCTTGGCATCCCTAGTTTTGAAGGTTCTCATTATCCATCCTGTCATTTTTCTAGCAGCTGCGATTGATACAATGTTATGGTCCTTGAAGGTGAGATCCTCCGACATGATCACTCCCAGGTCTTTGACGTTGGTTTCTCGCTCTATTTTATGGCCGGAATTTGTTTTGTACTCTGATGAAGTTTTGATTTCCTCGTGTTTACCATATCGGAGTAATTGAAATTTCTCATCGTTGAACTTCATATTGTTTTCTGCAGCCTACTGAAACCTTTGGTTGATGTCTGCCTGGAGCCTTGCAGTGTCTGCAATGGAAGACACAGTCATGCAAATTCGGGTGTCATCTGCAAAGGAAGACACGGCTGACATCCTTGTCTATGTCTGATATGAGGATGAGAAACAAGATGGGAGCGAGTACTGTGCCTTGTGGAACAGAGCTTTTCACCGTAGCCGCCTCGGACTTTACTCTGTTGACTACTACTCTTTGTGTTCTGTTTGTGAGGAAATTATTGATCCATCTACCAACTTTTCCTGTTATTCCTTTAGCGCGCATTTTGTGCGCTATTACGCCATGGTCACACTTGTCGAAGGCTTTTGCAAAGTCTGTATATATTACATCTGCATTCATTTTGTCTTTTAGTGCATCTAGGACCTTGTCGTAGTGATCCAATAGTTGAGATAGACTGGAGCGACCTGCTCTAAACCCATGTTGCCCTGGGTTGTGTAACTGATGGGTTTCTAGATGGGTGGCGATCTTGCTTCTTATAGGACCCTTTCAAAGATTTTTATGATATGGGATGTTAGTGCTATCGGTCTGTAGTTCTTTGCTATTGTGGAGTGGGGCTATGTCTGTTGTTTTTAGTAGCTGTGGGACGACCCCTGTGTCCATGCTACATTTCCATAGGATGGTAAAAGCTCGTGATAGGGGCTTCTTGCAGTTCTTGATGAACACGGAGTTCCATGAGTCTGGCCCTGGGGCATAGTGCATGGGCATGTCATTTATCGCCTGTTCGAAGTCATTTGGCGTCAGGATAACATCAAATATTCTCCTAAAAATTGTCAGGATGAGCATCAATGATATGGATCTTAAGGGACATCCTGCAACGCATCTGACCAAAGCTTTTTACCAAGATCTCAGCAGGTTCCATATAATTGTCAGCCTTGTTGTTACCCAGAAAGCCCTGTGCTACAGCAACAAAACTCTCCCAGGCTTCCCTTTCCTTCTCTGTGAGCTTCTTAAGATATTCTGAGCACTCCATGATATTCCTGACTTGTGGTCTAGTGAAGATGCAGACTCTGTCAAGAGCTGTAACAAACTGTTTCAGTAGCCCTAGTTTGATGTGTAATGGAGGGAACAGAACCTTCTTAGGATCAACCAATGGTTTATATTTAATATTATATCTTCCTACTGAGAACTCAGTCCTTTGAGGCCAATTCTTCCTCTGGTAATGTGCTGCTCTGTCTCTTCTATCCAAGTGACAGAGATAACAGGAAAACTTGGTAAAACCTCCTTGGAGCCCCATCAAAAATGCCACTATTTTGAAGTCTCCAATAACCTCCCAACCATGCGTATCATAGTTCAAAGCTTCCAGTGTAAGTTTGACACTGTTGTAGTCCTCCTTAAGATGCACTGAATGAGCCAAGGGAAGAGATGGATTCTTGTTCCCATTACATTTAAAAAATGTTCCTATTGAAGATTTTACCCTTCATATAAATAATGACTTTTTTACCTTCCAATGTTTTCTTACAATGTTCACAAAAGCAAAGTTCTGGGAGAATAAATTGTTTTTTTTAAATTTGGTTTAGTAATAAAGAATTGGGAAATGATGTTTATTTCCCAGGAACATGACAAAGGTGAAATTTTGTTACATAGTGTTATTAACCAGTATTGATATATTTTATTATCTCAGCAGCATACTGATATTAATATTAATAGTCTTACTAGGTGCTAAATGATACATAAACTTCAGGAAAGTTCCCTGCCTGCGTGTGTATTACGACGAACGAAATGGAACCAAGTGGCTCCGGGAAGCAACTCATCCAAACATTGACTTTAAGGTAGGTAATTATTAATTGTTAGTTTACCATCAGGTATCTGAGTCATTTATCCAGTCAAAAACTACATTTCTAACCTAGTAAGTATATATAAATATTACTAAAACAAACTAAGGAGCGTATGAATGGCTACTAGAGGCATAACATGGCTACTAGAGCCATAACCTGGCTACTAGACCCATAACCTGGCTACTAGAGGCATAACCTGGCTACTAGACCCATTACCTGGCTACTAGACCCATAACCTGGCTACTAGAGGCATAACCTGGCTACTAGACCCATAACCTGGCTACTAGAGGCATAACCTGGCTACTAGACCCATAACCTGGCTACTAGACCCATAACCTGGCTACTAGAGCCATAACCTGGCTACTAGACCCATAACCTGGCTACTAGAGGCATAACATGGCTACTAGACCCATAACCTGGCTACTAGAGCCATAACCTGGCTACTAGACCCATAACCTGGCTACTAGAGGCATAACCTGGCTACTAACCCATAACCTGGCTACTAGAGCCATAACCTGGCTACTAGAGTCCATAACCTGGCTACTAGACCCATAACCTGGCTACTAGAGGCATAACCTGGCTACTAGAGCCATAACCTGGCTACTAGACCCATAACCTGGCTACTAGAGGCATAACCTGGCTACTAGAGCCATAACCTGGCTACTAGACCCATAACCTGGCTACTAGAGCCATAACCTGGCTACTAGACCCATAACCTGGCTACTAGAGGCATAACCTGGCTACTAGACCCATAACCTGGCTACTAGAGCCATAACCTAGCTACTAGACCCATAACCTGGCTACTAGAGGCATAACATGGCTACTAGACCCATAACCTGGCTACTAGAGGCATAACCTGGCTACTAGAGACATAACCTGGCTACTAGAGGCATAACCTGGCTACTAGAGGCATAACCTAGCTACTAGAGGCATAACCTAGCTACTAGAGGCATAACCTGGCTACTAGAGGCATAACCTAGCTACTAGAGGAACAACCTAGCTACTAGAGGCATAACCTGGCTACTAGAGGCATAACCTGGCTACTAGAGGCACACCCTGGCTACTAGAGGCATAACCTGGCTACTAGAGGCACAATCTGGCTACTAGAGGCATAACCTGGCCACTAGAGGCACAACCTGGCTACTAGAAGCATAACCTAGCTACTAGAGGCATAACCTAGCTACTAGAGGCATAACCTAGCTACTAGAGGCACAACCTGGCTACTAGAGGCATAACCTGGCTACTAGAGGCATAACCTAGCTACTAGAGGCATAACCTAGTTACTAGAGGCATAACCTGCCTACTACAGGCATACCCTAGCTACTAGAGGCATAACCTATCTACTAGAGGCATAACCTAGCTACTAGAGACATAACCTAGCTACTAGAGGCATAACCTAGCTACTAGAGGCATAACCTAGCTACTAGAGGCATAACCTAACTACCAGAGGCACAACCTAGCTACTAGAGGCATAACCTAGCTACTAGAGGCATAACCTAGCTACTAGAGGCATAATCTAGCTACTAGAGGCATAACCTAGCTACTAGAGGCACAACCTAGCTACTAGAGGCATAACCTAGCTACTAGAGGCATAACCTAGCTACTAGAGGCACAACCTGGCTACTAGAGGCATAACCTAGCTACTAGAGGCATAACCTAGCTACTAGAGGCATAACCTAGCTACTAGAGGCACAACATGGATACTAGAGGCATAACCTGGCTACTAGAGGCATAACCTAGCTACTAGAGGCACAACCTAGCTCTAGAGGCATAACCTAGCTACTAGAGGCATAACCTAGCTACTAGAGGCATAACCTAGCTACTAGAGGCATAACCTAGCTACTAGAGGCATAACCTAACTACCAGAGGCACAACCTAGCAACTAGAGGCATAACCTAGCTACTAGAGGCATAACCTAGCTACTAGAGGCATAATCTAGCTACTAGAGGCATAACCTAGCTACTAGAGGCACAACCTAGCTACTAGAGGCATAACCTAGCTACTAGAGGCATAACCTAGCTACTAGAGGTATAACCTAGCTACTAGAGGCATAACCTAGCTACTAGAGGCATAACCTAGCTACTAGAGGCACAACCTAGCTACTAGAGGCATAACCTAGCTACTAGAGGCATAACCTAGCTACAAGGCAAACCTAACTACCAGAGGCACAACCTAGCACTAGAGGCATAACCTAGCTACTAGAGGCACAACCTAGCTACTAGAGGCACAACCTAGCTACTAGAGGCACAACCTAGCTACTAGAGGCATAACCTAGCTACTAGAGGCATTAACCTAGCTACTAGAGGCATAACCTAGCTACTAGAGGCCCAACCTAGCTACTAGAGGCACAACCTAGCTACTAGAGGCATAACCTAGCTACGAGAGGCATAACCTAGCTACTAGAGGCATAACCTAGCTACTAGAGTCATATCCTAGCTACTAGAGGCCCCAACCTAGCTACTAGAGGCACAACCTAGCTACTAGGCAAAACCTAGCTACTAAAGGCATAACCTAGCTATTAGAGGCACAACCTAGCTACTAGAGGCATAACCTAGCTAGTAAGGCATAACCTAGCTACTAGAGGCATAACCTAGCTACTAGAGGCATAACCTAGCTTCTAGAGGCACAACCTAGCTACTAGAGGCACAACCTAGCTACTAGAGGCATAACCTAGCTACTAGAGGCATAACCTAGCTACTAGAGACATAACCTAGCTACTAAAGGCATAACCTAGCTACTAGAGGCATAAGCTAGCTACTAGAGGCACAACCTAGCTACTAGAGGCACAACCTAGCTACTTGACGCACAACCTAGCTACTAGAGGCATAACCTAGCTACTAGAGGCATAACCTAGCTACTAAAGGCACAACCTAGCTACTAGAGGCACAACCTAGCTACTAGAGGCATAACCTAGCTACTAGAGGCATAACCTAACTACTAGAGGCATAACCTAGCTACTAGAGGCACAACCTAGCTACTAGAGGCATAACCTAGCTAATAGAGGCATAACCTAGCTACTAGAGCACAACCTAGCTACTAGAGGCACAACCTAGCTACTAGAGCACAACCTAGCTACTAGAGGCACAACCTAGCTACTAGAGCATAACCTAGCTACTAGAGGCACAACCTAGCTACTAGAGCCACAACCTAGCTACTAGAGGCATAACCTAGCTACTAGAGGCATAACCTAGCTAATAGAGGCATAAACTAGCTACTAGAGGCACAACCTAGCTACTAGAGGCACAACCTAGCTACTAGAGGCACAACCTAGCTACTAGAGGCATAACCTAGCTACTAGAGGCATAACCTAGCTACTAGAGGCACAACCTAGCTACTAGAGCCACAACCTAGCTACTAGAGGCATAACCTAGCTACTAGAGCATAACCTAGCTACTAGAGGCACAAACTAGCTACTAGAGGCACAACCTAGCTACTAGAGGCACAACCTAGCTACTTGAGGCACAACCTAGCTACTAGAGGCATAACCTAGCTACTAGAGGCATAACCTAGCTACTAAAGGCACAACCTAGCTACTAGAGGCACAACCTAGCTACTAGAGGCACAACCTAGCTACTAGAGGCATAACCTAGCTACTAGAGGCATAACCTAGCTACTAGAGGCATAACCTAGCTACTAGAGGCACTACCTAGCTACTAGAGGCATAACCTAGCTAATAGAGGCATAACCTAGCTACTAGAGGCACAACCTAGCTACTAGAGGCACAACCTAGCTACTAGAGGCACAACCTAGCTACTAGAGGCACAACCTAGCTACTAGAGGTATAACCTAGCTACTAAGGCATAACCTAGCTACTAGAGGCACAACCTAGCTACTAGAGGCACAACCTAGCTACTAGAGGCATAACCTAGCTACTAGAGGCATAACCTAGCTACTAGAGGCACAACCTAGCTACTAGAGGCATAACCTAGCTACTAGAGGCACAACCTAGCTACTAGAGGCACAACCTAGCTATTAGAGGCACAACCTAGCACTAGAGGCATAACCTAGCTACTAGAGGCATAACCTAGCTACTAGAGGCATAACCTAGCTACTAGAGGCACAACTTAGCTACTAGAGGCATAACCTAGCTACTAGAGGCATAACCTAGCTACTAGAGGCACAATCTAGCTACTAGAGGCATAACCTAGCTACTAGAGGCATAACCTAGCTACTAGAGGCACAACCTAGGTACTAGAGGCACAACCTAGCTACTAGAGGCATAATCTAGCTACTAGAGGCATAACCTAGCTACTAGAGGCACAACCTAGCTACTAGAGGCACAACCTAGCTACTAGAGGCATAACCTAGCTACTAGAGGCATAACCTAGCTACTAGAGGCATAACCTGGCTACTAGAGGCATAACCTAGCTACTAGAGGCACAACCTAGCTCTAGAGGCATAACCTAGCTACTAGAGGCATAACCTAGCTACTAGAGGCATAACCTAGCTACTAGAGGCATAACCTAGCTACTAGAGGCATAACCTAACTACCAGAGGCACAACCTAGCAACTAGAGGCATAACCTAGCTACTAGAGGCATAACCTAGCTACTAGAGGCATAATCTAGCTACTAGAGGCATAACCTAGCTACTAGAGGCACAACCTAGCTACTAGAGGCATAACCTAGCTACTAGAGGCATAACCTAGCTACTAGAGGTATAACCTAGCTACTAGAGGCATAACCTAGCTACTAGAGGCATAACCTAGCTACTAGAGGCACAACCTAGCTACTAGAGGCATAACCTAGCTACTAGAGGCATAACCTAGCTACTAGAGGCATAACCTAACTACCAGAGGCACAACCTAGCTACTAGAGGCATAACCTAGCTACTAGAGGCACAACCTAGCTACTAGAGGCACAACCTAGCTACTAGAGGCACAACCTAGCTACTAGAGGCATAACCTAGCTACTAGAGGCATAACCTAGCTACTAGAGGCATAACCTAGCTACTAGAGGCCCAACCTAGCTACTAGAGGCACAACCTAGCTACTAGAGGCATAACCTAGCTACGAGAGGCATAACCTAGCTACTAGAGGCATAACCTAGCTACTAGAGTCATATCCTAGCTACTAGAGGCACAACCTAGCTACTAGAGGCACAACCTAGCTACTAGAGGCAAAACCTAGCTACTAAAGGCATAACCTAGCTATTAGAGGCACAACCTAGCTACTAGAGGCATAACCTAGCTAGTAGAGGCATAACCTAGCTACTAGAGGCATAACCTAGCTACTAGAGGCATAACCTAGCTTCTAGAGGCACAACCTAGCTACTAGAGGCACAACCTAGCTACTAGAGGCATAACCTAGCTACTAGAGGCATAACCTAGCTACTAGAGACATAACCTAGCTACTAAAGGCATAACCTAGCTACTAGAGGCATAAGCTAGCTACTAGAGGCACAACCTAGCTACTAGAGGCACAACCTAGCTACTTGACGCACAACCTAGCTACTAGAGGCATAACCTAGCTACTAGAGGCATAACCTAGCTACTAAAGGCACAACCTAGCTACTAGAGGCACAACCTAGCTACTAGAGGCATAACCTAGCTACTAGAGGCATAACCTAACTACTAGAGGCATAACCTAGCTACTAGAGGCACAACCTAGCTACTAGAGGCATAACCTAGCTAATAGAGGCATAACCTAGCTACTAGAGGCACAACCTAGCTACTAGAGGCACAACCTAGCTACTAGAGGCACAACCTAGCTACTAGAGGCACAACCTAGCTACTAGAGGCATAACCTAGCTACTAGAGGCACAACCTAGCTACTAGAGCCACAACCTAGCTACTAGAGGCATAACCTAGCTACTAGAGGCATAACCTAGCTAATAGAGGCATAAACTAGCTACTAGAGGCACAACCTAGCTACTAGAGGCACAACCTAGCTACTAGAGGCACAACCTAGCTACTAGAGGCATAACCTAGCTACTAGAGGCATAACCTAGCTACTAGAGGCACAACCTAGCTACTAGAGCCACAACCTAGCTACTAGAGGCATAACCTAGCTACTAGAGCATAACCTAGCTACTAGAGGCACAAACTAGCTACTAGAGGCACAACCTAGCTACTAAGGCACAACCTAGCTACTTGAGGCACAACCTAGCTACTAAGGCATAACCTAGCTACTAGAGGCATAACCTAGCTACTAAAGGCACAACCTAGCTACTAGAGGCACAACCTAGCTACTAGAGGCACAACCTAGCTACTAGAGGCATAACCTAGCTACTAGAGGCATAACCTAGCTACTAGAGGCATAACCTAGCTACTAGAGGCACTACCTAGCTACTAGAGGCATAACCTAGCTAATAGAGGCATAACCTAGCTACTAGAGGCACAACCTAGCTACTAGAGGCACAACCTAGCTACTAGAGGCACAACCTAGCTACTAGAGGCACAACCTAGCTACTAGAGGTATAACCTAGCTACTAGAGGCATAACCTAGCTACTAGAGGCACAACCTAGCTACTAGAGGCACAACCTAGCTACTAGAGGCATAACCTAGCTACTAGAGGCATAACCTAGCTACTAGAGGCACAACCTAGCTACTAGAGGCATAACCTAGCTACTAGAGGCACAACCTAGCTACTAGAGGCACAACCTAGCTATTAGAGGCACAACCTAGCTACTAGAGGCATAACCTAGCTACTAGAGGCATAACCTAGCTACTAGAGGCATAACCTAGCTACTAGAGGCACAACTTAGCTACTAGAGGCATAACCTAGCTACTAGAGGCATAACCTAGCTACTAGAGGCACAATCTAGCTACTAGAGGCATAACCTAGCTACTAGAGGCATAACCTAGCTACTAGAGGCACAACCTAGGTACTAGAGGCACAACCTAGCTACTAGAGGCATAATCTAGCTACTAGAGGCATAACCTAGCTACTAGAGGCACAACCTAGCTACTAGAGGCACAACCTAGCTACTAGAGGCATAACCTAGCTACTAGAGGCATAACCTAGCTACTAGAGGCACAACCTAGCTTCTAGAGGCATAACCTAGCTACTAGAGGCATAACCTAGCTACTAGAGGCACAACCTAGCTACTAGAGGCACAACCTAGCTACTAGAGGCATAACCTAGCTACTAGAGGCATAACCTAGCTACTAGATGCACAACCTAGCTACTAGAGGCACAACCTAGCTACTAGAGGCCTAACCTAGCTACTAGAGGCATAACCTAGCTACTAGAGGCACAACCTAGCTACTAGAGGCATGATCTAGCTACTAGAGGCACAACCTAGCTACTAGAGGCATAACCTAGCTACTAGAGGCATAACCTAGATACTAGAGGCACAACCTAGCTACTAGAGGCATAACCTAGCTACTAGAGGCACAACCTAGCTACTAGAGGCATAACCTAGCTACTAGAGGCATAACCTAGCTACTAGAGGCACAACCTAGCTACTAGAGGCATAACCTAGCTACTAGAGGCATAACCTAGCTACTAGAGGCACAACCTAGCTACTAGAGGCACAAACCTAGCTACTAGAGGCATAACCTAGCTACTAGAGGCATAACCTAGCTACTAGAGGCATAACCTAGCTACTAGAGGCACAACTTAGCTACTAGAGCATAACCTAGCTACTAGAGGCATAACCTAGCTACTAGAGCATAACCTAGCTACTAGAGGCATAACCTAGCTACTAGAGGCACAACTTAGCTACTAGAGGCATAACCTAGCTACTAGAGGAATAACCTAGCTACTAGAGGCACAATCTAGCTACTAGAGGCATAACCTAGCTACTAGAGGCATAACCTAGCTACTAGAGGCACAACCTAGCTACTAGAGGCACAACCTAGCTACTAGAGGCATAATCTAGCTATTAGAGGCATAACCTAGCTACTAGAGGCACAACCTAGCTACTAGAGGCACAACCTAGCTACTAGAGGCATAACCTAGCTACTAGAGGCATAACCTAGCTACTAGAGGCACAACCTAGCTTCTAGAGGCATAACCTAGCTACTAGAGGCATAACCTAGCTACTAGAGGCACAACCTAGCTACTAGAGGCACAACCTAGCTAAAAGAGGCATAACCTAGCTACTAGAGGCATAACCTAGCTACTAGAGGCACAACCTAGCTACTAGAGGCACAACCTAGCTACTAGAGGCCTAACCTAGCTACTAGAGCATAACCTAGCTACTAGAGGCACAACCTAGCTACTAGAGGCATAATCTAGCTACTAGAGGCACAACCTAGCTACTAGAGGCATAACCTAGCTACTAGAGGCATAACCTAGATACTAGAGGCACAACCTAGGTACTAGAGGCATAACCTAGCTACTAGAGGCACAACCTAGCTACTAGAGGCATAACCTAGCTACTAGAGGCATAACCTAGCTACTAGAGGCACAACCTAGCTACTAGAGGCATAACCTAGCTACTAGAGGCATAACCTAGCTACTAGAGGCACAACCTAGCTACTAGAGGCACAACCTAGCTACTAGAGGCATAACCTAGCTACTAGAGGCATAACCTAGCTACTAGAGGCATAACCTAGCTACTAGAGGCACAACTTAGCTACTAGAGGCATAACCTAGCTACTAGAGGCATAACCTAGCTACTAGAGGCACAATCTAGCTACTAGAGGCATAACTTAGCTACTAGAGGCATAACCTAGCTACTAGAGGCACAACCTAGCTACTAGAGGCACAACCTAGCTACTAGAGGCATAATCTAGCTACTAGAGGCATAACCTAGCTACTAGAGGCACAACCTAGCTACTAGAGGCACAACCTAGCTACTAGAGGCATAACCTAGCTACTAGAAGGCATAACCTAGCTACTAGAGGCACAACCTAGCTACTAGAGGCATAACCTAGCTACTAGAGGCATAACCTAGCTACTAGAGGCACAACCTAGCTACTAGAGGCACAACCTAGCTACTAGAGGCATAACCTAGCTACTAGAGGCATAACCTAGCTACTAGAGGCACAACCTAGCTACTAGAGGCACAACCTAGCTACTAGAGGCCTAACCTAGCTACTAGAGGCATAACCTAGCTACTAGAGGCACAACCTAGCTACTAGAGGCATAACCTAGCTACTAGAGGCACAACCTAGCTACTAGAGGCACAACCTAGCTACTAGAGGCACACCCTAGCTACTAGAGGCACAACCTAGCTACTAGAGGCATAACCTAGCTACTAGAGGCACAACCTAGCTACTAGAGGCATAACCTAGCTACTAGAGGCACACCCTAGCTACTAGAGGCACACCCTAGCTACTAGAGGCACAACCTAGCTAAGAGGCATAACCTAGCTACTAGAGGCACATCCTAGCTACTAGAGGCACACCCTAGCTACTAGAGGCACAACCTAGCTACTAGAGGCATAACCTAGCTACTAGAGGCACAACCTAGCTACTAGAGGCATAACCTAGCTAGTAGAGGCACAACCTAGCTACTAGAGGCATAACCTAGCTACTAGAGGCATAACCTAGCTACTAGAGGCACAACCTAGCTACTAGAGACACAACCTAGCTACTAGAGGCATAACCTAGCTACTAGAGGCATAACCTAGCTACTAGAGGCACAACCTAGCTACTAGAGGCACAACCTAGCTACTAGAGGCCTAACCTAGCTACTAGAGGCATAACCTAGCTACTAGAGGCACAACCTAGCTACTAGAGGCATAACCTAGCTACTAGAGGCACAACCTAGCTACTAGAGGCACAACCTAGCTACTAGAGGCACACCCTTGCTACTAGAGGCACACCCTAGCTACTAGAGGCACAACCTAGCTACTAGAGGCATAACCTAGCTACTAGAGGCACAACCTAGCTACTAGAGGCACACCCTAGCTACTAGAGGCACAACCTAGCTACTAGAGCATAAACCTAGCTACTAGAGGCACAACCTAGCTACTAGAGGCATAACCTAGCTACTAGAGGCACAACCTAGCTACTAGAGGCACAACCTAGCTACTAGAGGCACACCCTAGCTACTAGAGGCACAACCTAGCTACTAGAGGCATAACCTAGCTACTAGAGGCACAACCTAGCTACTAGAGGCACAACCTAGCTACTAGAGGCACACCCTAGCTACTAGAGGCACAACCTAGCTACTAGAGGCACAACCTAGCAACTAGAGGCACACCCTAGCTAGTAGAGGCACACCCTAGCTACTAGAGGCACAACCTAGCTACTAGAGGCACAACCTAGCTACTAGAGGCATAACCTAGCTACTAGAGGCATAACCTAGCTACTAGAGGCACAACCTAGCTACTAGAGGCACAACCTAGCTACTAGAGGCCTAACCTAGCTACTACAGGCATAACCTAGCTACTAGAGCACAACCTAGCTACTAGAGGCATAACCTACTACTAGAGCACAACCTAGCTACTAGAGGCACAACCTAGCTACTAGAGGCACACCCTAGCTACTAGAGGCACAACCTAGCTACTAGAGGCATAACCTAGCTACTAGAGGCACAACCTAGCTACTAGAGGCACAACCTAGCTACTAGAGGCACACCCTAGCTACTAGAGGGCACAACCCTAGCTACTAGAGGCACAACCTAGCTAAGAGGCATAACCTAGCTACTAGAGGCACAACCTAGCTACTAGAGGCACACCCTAGCTACTAAGGCACAACCTAGCTACTAGAGGCATAACCTAGCTACTAGAGGCACAACCTAGCTACTAGAGGCATAACCTAGCTAGTAGAGGCACAACCTAGCTACTAGAGGCATAACCTAGCTACTAGAGGCATAACCTAGCTACTAGAGGCACAACCTAGCTACTAGAGACACCACCTAGCTACTAGAGGCATAACCTAGCTACTAGAGGCATAACCTAGCTACTAGAGGCACAACCTAGCTACTAGAGGCACAACCTAGCTACTAGAGGCCTAACCTAGCTACTAGAGGCATAACCTAGCTACTAGAGGCACAACCTAGCTACTAGAGGCATAACCTAGCTACTAGAGGCACAACCTAGCTACTAGAGGCACACCCTTGCTACTAGAGGCACACCCTAGCTACTAGAGGCACAACCTAGCTACTAAGGCATAACCTAGCTACTAGAGGCACAACCTAGCTACTAGAGGCACACCCTAGCTACTAGAGGCACAACCTAGCTACTAGAGGCATAACCTAGCTACTAGAGGCACAACCTAGCTACTAGAGGCATAACCTAGCTACTAGAGGCACAACCTAGCTACTAGAGGCACAACCTAGCTACTAGAGGCACACCCTAGCTACTAGAGGCACAACCTAGCTACTAGAGGCATAGCCTAGCTACTAGAGGCACAACCTAGCTACTAGAGGCACAACCTAGCTACTAGAGGCACACCCTAGGTACTAGAGGCACAACCTAGCTACTAGAGGCACAACCTAGCAACTAGAGGCACACCCTAGCTACTAGAGGCACACCCTAGCTACTTGAGGCACAACCTAGCTACTAGAGGCACAACCTAGCTACTAGAGGCACAACCTAGCTACTAGAGGCACACATTAGCTACTAGAGGCACAACCTAGCTACTAGAGGCATAACCTAGCTACTAGAGGCACAACCTAGCTACTAGAGGCACAACCTAGCTACTAGAGGCACACCCTATCTACTAGAGGCACACCCTAGCTACTAGAGGCACAACCTAGCTACTAGAGGCACAACCTAGCTACTAGAGGCACACCCTAGCTACTAGAGGCACACCCTAGCTACTAGAGGCACAACCTAGCTACTAGAGGCACAACCTAGCTACTAGAGGCACAACCTAGCTACTAGAGGCACAACCTAGCTACTAGAGGCACACCCTAGCTACTAGAGGCACAACTTAGCTACTAGAGGCACAACCTAGCTACTAGAGGCACAACCTAGCTACTAGAGGCACAACCTAGCTACTAGAGGCACAACCTTGCTACTAGAGGCACACCCTAGCTACTAGAGGCACAACCTAGCTACTAGAGGCACAACCTAGCTACTAGAGGCACACCCTAGCTACTAAGGCACAACCTAGCTACTAGAGGCACAACCTAGCTACTAGAGGCACAACCTAGCTACTAGAGGCACAACCTACTACTAGAGGCACACCCTAGCTACTAGAGGCACAACCTAGCTACTAGAGGCACAACCTAGCTACTAGAGGCACTCCCTAGCTACTAGAGGCACACCCTAGCTACTAGAGGCACAACCTAGCTACTAGAGGCACAACCTAGCTACTAGAGGCACAACCTAGCTACTAGAGGCACAACCTAGCTACTAGAGGCACAACCTAGCTACTAGAGGCACAACCTAGCTACTAGAGGCACAACCTAGCTACTAGAGGCACAACCTGGCTACTAGAGGCACAACCTAGCTACTAGAGGCACAACCTGGCTACTAGAGGCACAACCTAGCTACTAGAGGCACACCCTAGCTACTAGAGGCACAACCTAGCTACTAGAGGCACAACCTAGCTACTAGAGGCACAACCTAGCTACTAGAGGCACAACCTGGCTACTAGAGGCACAACCTAGCTACAGATGGCACAACCTGGCTACTAGAGGCACAACCTAGCTACTAGAGGCACACCCTAGCTACTAGAGGCACAACCTAGCTACTAGAGGCACAACCTAGCTACTAGAGGCACAACCTAGCTACTAGAGGCACAACCTAGCTACTAGAGGCACAACCTAGCTACTAGAGGCACAACCTAGCTACTAGAGGCACAACCTAGCTACTAGAGGCACAACCTAGCTACTAGAGGCACAACCTGGCTACTAGAGGCACAACCTAGCTACTAGAGGCACAACCTAGCTACTAGAGGCACAACCTAGCTACTAGAGGCACAACCTGGCTACTAGAGGCACAACCTAGCTACTAGAGGCACAATCTGACAAGTACTCAATCAACACTAATCATGACCAATAAAAATCTAGTAATAAGAAAGAAAATAGACAACATTTAAGAAGCAAATCATCCCACTGCAGAAAAATAATCCCACTGCAGAAAAATAATCCCACTGCAGAAAAATAATCCCACTGCAGAAAAATAATCCCACTGCAGAAAAATAATCCCACTGCAGAAAAATAATCCCACTGCAGAAAAATAATCGTCAGGTTTGAATTGTCTAATACATAATCTCCCTAAAATTCACAAATGGCCTTAAATAGGTTAATATAAACATAATTTATAAACATAAGTTATTTATTTTGAAGCACAAGTGTTTGTTTTACCACAAATGTTTGTATCAATCCCATGTTTGATTAAATAAGACCATTTTTTTTTTGTATTTTCTGTGTTTAAATGAAATGCTAAAATTTTTATTAGCAATATTATTTACAATGTTTGAACTGTCTTCCCCTCCTCAAGGGGGGGGGGGGCTCCTTGGCGTGGTGAAGAGGCTCTTGGTCTGAGGAATTAGACCTGTCGGTCCCCTTCCTCAGACCGAACTAATTACCCCCCAATCCTCCCTTCCCTATCCCATCCTCCCCATCTTCCCCTTTTTCCTTTCCTCTTCCTCCTCCCCACCCCTCCCTTTGGCCCTTCCTTTTTTGGCCTTTGGGATTTTTTCCCGCAGACGCGCTAGTTCCTAGGTAGGGGAAAGGATACCAGGGTCCATCCCATTCCGTTGAGGTTCTTGGCGGTGGTGTAGTTTGCAGTGGAATCTGGATCTCCTGGGAATGTCCCGATCCCTCTCCGGTATCCCGGAGGGTGGCTTTGGGTGTCTTTCGGGCGACGGGTGTATCTCTGGAAGCCTCCTTTCGGATTCCGGGGGTGGTGGCCGAAGGAGGTATGCTTTGTGGTGGATATCCGGCTGCCCTCTCTTTTGTCCACTGAGGTAGCTCGGCAGATGTGAGGTTGCTATCCCGGATTGCTGGTTTACTGGCATGAAGGGTAGGGTATGGCATGGGTTCCATGCTGCATCTGCGCTACTTGCGGTGCTGAGATCCTCTTGGGCACGGAGGGAGATTTCTGGCCCTTTCATTCCTCCTCGGAACTATCCCTCCGCGCCCCCCCCCCTTTTTTTGTTATTCTTATTTTTTTATTTTCATTTTCTTTTCTTTTTTTTCTTAAAAACAAAAAGAAAGAAGTAACCTAACCATAGAGTTCCCAATCCATGACCCCACTACCCCCGGGCCCCTTCTTGTTACCACACCCCGTTCTGACCTCGCCTCATCTTTTGACCACTCTCCGGACACTCCTACGGCCCCTGTATCTCTTGCTGGTGCTGTTTCATCACCCACTTCAGGTGCCAGAGTTTCAACTGACTCCTTCGATTTGTCTGACCTCCGCTCTCCTTTGACTATGCTTCCGGCCTCTCCCTCTACGGTGTGGCAATTTTCGAATCACCAGCCCATTCCATGCCAGACCAACTCCGGTCCCACTCCTAAACGCCAACGACAATTGCCCAATGATACTTCTTTGCCGCCTTCTCATCCTACTCAGAAAAGACCGACACGTTTTACTCTCCCTTTACACGCTCAGTTTCAGAATGCACAATGGACTAAATTCTTTACTTTACGACCGACTTCCTCTACTGCCTATCTTTCTGACCATAGTATTGGCAAGGCACTCCTACGCCATGTTGGTAGAGATATTTCCTTTCATGCTCTTAAGAGTGGTACGTGCATCATCACAGTCCAGAATGCTATCCAAGCTCATGATCTGTCTCTTCTTTCACATATCGATACTATTCCTATCACTATCGAAAAACATCATTCCCTCAATTCTTGTAGTGGTACTGTTATTCTGCCCCATACCATAGTCCAACAGAATTTCCAGACATGTGGCAATGACATTCTCGAACAGCTGGAACTCCTAGATCTCCCAATTCTCAAGGTAGACACTTATGTCCTTCCTGCCCCCGGTTGGAGACGATACCCTTGCAATGTGGCTCATTTAACTTTTGACAGCCGTGAACTCCCATCCTCTGTTTATGTAGCAGGACATCGGTTACAAGTTCGGAAGGTGATCCCTACACTACAACAGTGTAGAAATTGCTGGCGATTCGGCCACCCAGCGAAATATTGCAGATCTATAGCCGAATGCCCAGTCTGTGGTGCCCATGACCATTCTAATATGTCTTGCAGTCGACCTCCCTCTTGCCTTAATTGTGAACATTAAAATAGTATAAAATACCGTCAGGTTGTTAGGTAAGACACATATGCAACATTTAGGTATCTTTATTTCGAACGTTTCGCCTACACAGTAGGCTTCTTCAGTCGAGTACAGAAAAGTTGATAGAAGAAAGAAGATACTTGAAGGGTGGTGAACTGATTGCATCGTCTTCAAGTATCTTCTGCTTTTATCAACTTTTCTGTACTCGACTGAAGAAGCCTACTGTGTAGGCGAAACGTTTCGAAATAAAGATACCTAAATGTTGCATATGTGTCTTACCTAACAACCTGTCGGTATTTTATACCATTTTAATGTTCGCTCTGTCAGACACGGCAACACAAGGGTATCTTGGTACAGACCTGAAATCAACTTTGTCAACTTCTACTAGTGAGAATGGCGGGATTTGAGAGGGACCTGACCTTCCAACGACAACATTCTTACCTCTACTAGTGGCCTACATCTCACCTCCTGGCGTTATATAAGGCTACATCCTTTCACTTCAACTCCATATTGTTTCAGACTATGGAACAATACTCTTCTCCAGACTGAGGGACTGACCACCTCAAAACTTCAAGGGTGATGGACTGATTACATCGTCTTCAAGTATCTTCTGCTTCTATCAACTTTTCTGTACTCGACTGAAGAAGCCTACTGTGTAGGCTAAACGTTTCGAAATAAAGATACCTAAATGTTACATATGTGTCTTACCTAACAACATTGCCTTAATTGTCATGAGGCTCATCCTTCGTACTCTCGCCGTTGCCAGGTCTACTTAAATGAGCGGGAAATTCGTTGCCTCAAAGAGGCAGAAGGTCTCCCTTATGCTCTGGCAGTTTCTCATCTCTGCCTCCAGGGAGACTACCCCATGTTTCTTAATCTCGTGTTTCAAAACGTCCCCCCACTTCTGGGGTCCCGTCTTCTGCAGCCTCCTCTGCGGTTGCCCCTCCCATAGTCACTCCTGTATCTAATTCTGGGCTCAGACGTCCCTACTTTAATACCCCAGTGTGTTCTCACTTCTTTGTGTTCTCCCTCACAAAGCCCGGTATCGACAAGACCTCGTACGACACCTCCCAGTCGTCCCGCTACTTCGCAGAAGTCCAAAAAATCTCCTTTAACCCCTCCTTCCCTTCTTCCACCTCCTCATTTTACCTTCCCGGTCTCTGTACCTGCGTCTTACCCTCTCACTGGCTCTGTTACAAGTGTGGAGGTTCATCCTCCTCCTTGTACTGTGCCTTCCTACCCTGTCCCCTCCCAAGTTTCTTCCTCTTCTGCCACCTCCCAGGTTTCTGCATCTTCTGTCCCCTCCCACACTTCTTAAAGTTCCCTTCACCCTTTCGCCCCCCTACCTTGATACAGTCTATTACAGTTCCGATCTTTACTCAAACTCCTCCTCCTTCCTTCTCCAATATTGTCTCCCATACGAAGTCTCTGAACTCCAAAACACTTGAAGCAGTCTCTGAATGTATTGCAGAGATCAAACCATCAATTGACACTGATCCACCCTCTGCTCCTCCTCTTTCCTCTTCTCCATCTGTGCAACTCCTTTCTTCACAGCACACTGTTCCTTCACTGCTTGAATGTTTTCCGCTGCCACCGAATGTGGACTTTTCTAACCCCTCTAGTCCATAGGTACCCATACCTGTGGATTTCTAGTATCCTTATCGTTGCCAATCATGGCCTGTTTACGGTGGAATATACGCAGCCTCAGGGGTAATTGGGGTGAGCTTCAGATGTTTCCCCTGTTGGTGTTTGCTTACAGGAACCAAAATTACACTCTTCTGTTATCTATCCCATCTCAGGCTATAATTTATTGTATTCTTCAGATCCTTTTCCTGATGGGACCTTTAATGAAAGTGCCCTTCTTCTACTCACTGATATTCCGTACCATCAGCTATTTGTTGGTGCTTCGCTGCATTACACAGCAGCCCGTATCCACTTACATAGGTGGTAAACGCTCTGTTCTTTATATCTCTCTCTTTCTCGTGCATTATCTATCCCAGATATTGCCTTTCTTGTTTCGTCATTACCGCCTTCACTTCTGTTACTTGGCGATTTTAATGCCCATCATTTCCTTTGGGGGGTCTCACTGTGATTCCTGTGGCATTCAGTTAGAGGCTTTTCTTGCTACTCACCCCCTCCAAGTTTTAAATACAGGTATTCACACCCATTTTGATCCTCGTACTCATACTCTCTCTTGCATCGATCTCTCAGTCTGCTCTTCCTCCGCCACACTAACTTCACCTGGTCTGTTCTCCCGGATTTACATGACAGCGATCATTTTCTAATCATTCTTACTTCCCCTTCATATTCACCACCTCTTCGTAACCCACGCTGGCAATTTGATCAAGCAAACTGGGACCTTTACTCACAACTAACTGTTTTTAGTGAGGTTCCTTCTTCGTTCTCCACTGATGAGCTTTTACACCTCTTCTCGTCCTCAGTTTTAATCACAGCTTCTCATTCTATACCAGAACCACGGGCAGGTATTCTCAGAAATGCGTGCCTTGTGTCTTCCCCCCGGCCAAAGGGGGGGTAAACATCCTAACTTCAAAACAAACAAATTCCTCAAGAAAAACCCCCACTTGCTCTCAACATGACATTTTCCCGCCTCCAGCCTTCTCCCCCCGCTGAAACATTCATCCCCCCATCCTTCACACCCATAAAAGGCGTTGGTAAAACTATACTCCATACTCTCTCATACCCTTACTCTGGTCGAGAAAAAAAAACCTACCCTTTGGGGGGGTACCCACAAGCCCCCAAAAATGAAAAACACCCCAAGAAATTTCCCCAGGAACACTTTTAAAAAATTGACCATTTCCGGGAAAATCTTCCAGTCCTGCCCCCCAACATCGCTCCGGGGGAATTTAAACCCTTAAGGAACCAAAAAAGGGAGGAATATAGCAAATAAATTTTTTGCAGTAATAACACCCGGGGGGGCACTCTGATAAAAACTCACACTCACACAGTTTTTAAAAAATCTCGCAAAAAATTAAAATTTAAACCAGCAAATAAAAAACCCTTTACTAGACGGGAGAAAAACACTAGCCCCAAAATATTCACTAACAATGAAGATCTATAAGAAATGTCACCCAAAACCAAAAAACAATAACTCAATCAAAACAAAATTTGGAGGTTCAAAAACATTTTATCGGGAAAAGGCCCCAGCCCGGGACAAAATGAACTAGTCACGAGGGAGACATTCCACCAAATTCAACTTAAATAAAAAAAAAACATAAAGGGGACCAAGAAAAACCAAGCCCCAAAAAACCGATATAAGCTGGGAAATATACTAAGCAACACAAAACCCCAAAAACTTATGCCTAGAACAGAAACCCTCGGGGGCACTGGGGATGTATGCACAAGGCTTTTTCCTTTCTAAAAAAAAAGGGGGAATAGATGTAAAATAAAAGAACAGGCGCCCCCTTTTAAACGGGCAAACGGAAAAGAAAAACCCGAGCGGCAAAAAGAGGTCAATATATCTGAAAGCGCGGGGAAGCCCACTGGCCCTAGAAATAGCAAGAAATCGAATTTAAAGGCTAAAAGAACCTTTAGGAGTCAGGAATCGCGGGAAGAACAAAAAAGGCTAAAAATTGAAATCGAAAAAAACCCCCAAAGTATTTTTTCCCTCCTATCCCAAATAAAATCAAAGAACAACGCCCAGAAATTGGGCCCCTACTTAAACAAGAGGGGGTCCTACCCCAGATGACACAAGGAAAGGAGTGAGCACTCCAAGGGTCCCCAATATGACTCAGTTTTTTAGCAAGCCGCTAACCAACTGAAGCCCAAAGATAAAAAATGTTTTTTTTAAATAAAGGGGAACCCAAACAAAATTTTTTAAACCCCAAACCTACCCCGATTTTATCCTGCCCGCCAAAGGACTTCGAACAGGCGATAAATGACATGCCCCCGGGCCACTCGGGCCCCAGGGCCAAAACTCAGGGGCCCTTTGTGTTCATCAAGAACTGCAAGAAGCCCCAATCACACCCTTTTTTCCAATCCTAGGGGAAGGGGGAGCCAGGGACACGGGGGGGGGGTCCCTCAGTTACTAAAAAAAAACAGACAAAAGCCCCCTCCACAAAGGGGCAGTAAAGCAACAGCAAAGAACTACAGACCAATAGCACTAACATCCCAAAATCAAAAAAAATTTTTTAAAAGGGGTCCTAAGAAGCAAGATCACCACCCATCTAAAAAACCCACCCATTTTAACACAACCCAGGGCAACAGGGGTTTAAAAACGGGTCGCTCCCTGTCTGTCT
The DNA here is from genome assembly GCF_026875155.1 of Cherax quadricarinatus. Lineage (NCBI taxonomy): Eukaryota > Metazoa > Arthropoda > Malacostraca > Decapoda > Parastacidae > Cherax > Cherax quadricarinatus. The sequence goes on along the minus strand of NC_069469.1, from coordinate 5,393,199 downwards.
CAGCTACGGGATCACTACGAAAAGGGCCCCCCTAAATCACAAAAAAGACAAAAAGAAGGGCAGATTAAAATACAGATTTTTGGCAAAAGCCTTCGACAAGTGTAAACCAGGGGCGTAATAGCGCAAAAAAGGGCGCCCAAAAGGGATAACGGGAAAAGTGGGTTTCCGAGGGATCTATTTTTTCCCCCTCACAACAAAACCCCCAAGAGTACCCGTCAAAAAAGGGTAAATCCAGGCAGTAGGTGAAAAGCTTTTTTTTCCACAAGGCACAGTACTACCTCCCATCTTTTTCCCCTCATCCCATATCCGACATAAAAAGGAGGGTCACCCCACACACCGGTTTCCCTTTTTGGCAGATGACACCCGAACCCTGCATGACATGCTTCCATTCAGACACGCAAAGGCTCCAGGGGGAACATAAAACCAAACTTTCGGGTGGGCAACAGAAAACAAAAATAATTTTCAACGATGAAAATTTTCAATTAACTCAGAATGGAAAACTTTGAGGAAATTAAATCCCCATCAGAGTAAAAAAAACAAATTTTTTGGCCACAAAATAGAGCAAAAACACCAACGTCAAAGACCGGGAAGTAAATTTATGTCGGAGGATCTCCACCATTAAAGGGCCCAATAACCCTTTATCAATCGCATCTTGCTAAAAAAAATGACGGGAAAGGATAATGAAACCTTCAAAAACTGGGGAGGCCAAGCCATAAAAGGACACTTTTTCCCAGGTCACTTGTTTTTATCTAGCTGGAAAATTGCTGAAACCCCTAACAGCACCTTTAAAAACCAGGGGGAAAATTTCCCGGGACCTAGAAAATGTCCCAGAAAATTTTCCCCACCGGCGGCTAAAAAAGGGAAGATAAAACACCTAAAATTACTGGGAAAGCGTTTAGGTTTCTAAACCTGAAACCCCGGGAAACCCGCAGGGGGGAAAGAAACATGTTTAATACCCCCCGGAAAAAATCCTAGGGGGACTAGTACCGAACTTTTGAAACACAAAACCCACTCCAAACAAAGGGAAAAAAGACTTGGAACGATGAAACCTTTCCCCCCAAAATTAAAGCGGGGGTTTGGCACTATCACTTTAAGAAAAACCATACAATAAGTTGTCGGGGGGCCCCCCGGAAAACTTTTTAAAAACCGCCCCCCAACACAAAAGGGGGGAAATTTAAACCAACAGCCCCCGGAAAGTCTTAAAAGCGGCACGGGAAACAACACCAAAAATCATTCCTAAATCGGGCCGGGGGGGTGGGCTCGTACTTTTGGTTTGCGTGCAGCCACAGAAACCCAGCCGGGGTTAAACGGGGCCCCGATCCACCAGGAGGCCGGGCACAAACCGGGCCCGCGGGGGGGGTTAAACCCCCCAAAACACCCCTTCTCACCGGAAACTCCAGGTAAAGACAAAGATTTTTGGTCTCCAAAAACCCAAGTCCCCCAACTCACCCTTTTTCCCCCCCATAAATTCTTTTATTCACCCATCTTTCTAGACCCATCCGCTAAACCCCTCCACCCCAAAAAACCTAATACATTCACCCCTCCATACCTCCCCCCTCCAATCTGATACCCCAATCTTTCATCACCTAACCCTTTTGTTACCCCTCATAACCTTACTCTTTCCCTTATTCCATTTTAAATTTTTCCCTTTTTTTGCACACCCTAACCAAATTCATCCCCCCAATCTCTGCAATTTCCTTTTCTCAGAATCCCCCCAAGAGCACAGTGTCATCAGCAAAAAAAGGGAAAAAAACCTGGTAAAAAAAAATTTTCCCCCATTTTAAAATGTGTAAATTTTTTAAACTTTTAACCCCAAAACAAAATTTGCCAAGACCCTCCCCATTTACTTCTCTTAAAACCCCCCATCTTAAAATTATTAAAAAACCCCAGGGGTGAAAATCACAAAACCTTTCTAAGGCCTATTTTTATTTGGAAAAAAAATTTCCCTTTTTCCTACCAAAACTCTAATTTGAGCCTCACTTTCCTCGAAAAAACCTTAAACTGCTTTTAAGTAACATACCTCCTACACCCTTTTAAAAACCTGCAACCTGCCACTTTGCCCCCCTATCCCCCCTGAAAAACCCCTTTTTTCCCAAATCCAAAAAATTCCCACAAAAAACCCTCTTTAGCCTTATCTAAATCTTTTTTCATTTAAAATGATCACGTAAACACCGGGTCCACACACCCCCCTACCTTTCCAAAAGCCTCCTTTTTCTCTGTTTTCCTTTATTCTCCGCCCTTACTCTTAATTCTTTAAAATAATAATCTACCAAACACTTTGCCGGGTATACCCAACAGATTTAATCCCTCAAAATTTTTGCCCCCTTTTTTTTAAATTCCCCTTTTTCCCTTTTAAAATACAAAGGAAACTATGCATCCCTCTCTGGGGCCCAATCCCTATTACCTTCCCCCTTTTCCATACTTTTATTAAAAAAATACCCAAACCACCCCAAAAAAACTATTTTCCCCACCTGTTTTTAAAACATTTCTATTTTTATCCCATCAATCCCGGTTTCCCCTTTAAACCCCCTTTTTCATTTTCCCTAACTGTTTCACGAACTTTCCCCACACCACAACTGGCTCTTCCCCCACCCCTTTACAAAAAGGGTTAAATTCCCCCTTTTGCCCTAAAAACACAAAAACCACACTTCCCTATCTTCATCAAAAATTTAAAAATTCCTCAAAAAAATTCCCCCATCTTCCCAATACACATCCACCCCCAAATATCTGAATCATTACCTCCTCCATACCTCTCCCCCCAATTTGATATCCAATTTTTCATCACCTAAATTTTTTTAACCCTCAACCCTTATTTTTCCTATATTCTTTTTTAAATTTTTCCCTTTTTTTAAATATACCCTACCAAATTCTTTCCCCCCATCCTCTGCAACTTCTCTTCAGAATCTCCCCCCAAAGCAAAATTTCATAAAAAAAAAAAAGAAATCTGTGACAAACCCCCTTTTGTGTTAATTTTTTTAACTCTTAACCCACACCTCTTGCCAAGACCCTCCGAAAATTTTACTTCCTTAAAAACCCCATCTAAAAAATATTAAACCCAACCACGGTGACATCACACACCCTTTGCAAAGGGCCTATTTTTTACTGGGAAATAATCCCCTCTCTCCTAAATACTCAAACCCCTAAAACCCTTTCATTTTCCCCCTCGTATATAATATTTTAAATATAAATATATTTATATATATATAAAAAATAATATAAAATTTATATATAAATATATATATTTTATATATATAAATAAAGTGGTAAAGCACCCTTTTTGGCAAGACAGTATAAAGGGAATGATGGTGAAATTTTTTCTTTTTCGGGCCACCCGGCCTTGGGGGAATCGGGCCAGTGGGGAAAAATTTAAAAAAAAAATAAAAAAATTATAAAAAAAATATAAATTTTAATTTCGGGGGCCGAATAGTAAAACGGGTAAATTTAAAGAAAAACTCTTTAAAATTAAGCCCTTCCCGAAATTTTCCTTAAAACTTTTAAAGATAAATTTTTTTTCATTAATGCAAGGGGTAAAAAAATTTTTAAATTTTGCACCAAAAAAACCCTTGAAAATTTAAACCTAACCTTAAAAATAAAAAAGCGCAATTTATTTTAGCCAAAACCCAACAAAAAAAATTTTTTAGTTTTGGGTTTTCAAAATTTAAAATACTAAAAAACCCAGTAAATAAATTTTTTCTTTAGGTTTTTTCCGAAAAATTTAAAAGCAAATTATTGCATACCCCCAAATTTTTTAAACTTGTCCAAAAAGGCAAGAGAACCCCGTTGTTTTTTTAAAAACCCAAGTTTCGTAAGTTCTGCCTTTTCCCGGCACGACATATAAAAATAAAAAAAAAATATAATATATAATAAATATATAAAAATATATATATAAAAATAAAAAATAAAAAACCAGAATTTAGAAAAAAAAATTGAGTTGGGTCTTGGCCCAAAATAAAATCATTAAACAATGTTAATGAAAAAAAAATTAAAAATCTAACGGAGAGAAAAAATTTTTTTGGAAAAGTTTATGATTTTTGGTAGTGAAGATTAAGAGTGACATGTTTGGCATGTTTTAAAAAATTTTTAAACCTTTGCTTTTCCCTAATTTTGGGTCTTTTTTAATACAACCCTGGACTTACATTCATATTTCAATCAATTAAATTTTTTATAAAGGGCTTGTTTGACCAAAATTTTTTTAATACAGCAAATAGACTTTTTTGCTGCATTTTTCTTCCCATTTTTTCAAAATCCCTTTAAAAATAATCAGAGGTACACTTTTTTTCCGGGGGGGGGGGGGGGGGTTCCCTTAATACAAAAGGGACATGTCCCAATAAAAGATTTTAAAACCGGAAAAAAAAACCTGAAAACCAAAGGGGGACAAAAAGGGATGGGGAAATTTAAATAATATTTTTTATTGTAATTTAAAAACAAATTGGAAAAAAAAACCCCACCAGGGTCATACAGAGCAAAAGGGACAGTGAAAAATGACAATGGCATTACAATATTTGGGGAATTGACAGGTGGACAGGGGGCCCGAATTTACAAAGAGGGAAACAAAGGGAAACACAAGGGGACACAAGGGGAAAGGTTTAAAAAAACCCAAAATGATCAAAAGGGGATGTTTGGGAAGAATTTGTTTTTAGTTTTAAAAAGTTGTCAGGGCCAAAGTAACATTATGATGGGGGGGCCAATTCTTTTGGAAAGGCATGAAAAAAGTGGCCCCGTAACAAAGATGAAAAGGGGGCTAGGGGGCTGAAATTGCAACCCCTTTCACCCACAAACAAGCGAGTACAAATAGGGCGAAACAAAATCCCGCAGAAACACTGGAAATGGAAAAAAGAAACACCCAAACCCCCCTTTAAGAAACAGTTTTGAGGTGGTCACCCCCCTCGGGCCTAAAGAGTTCGGTTCCATTGCTTTTTTAACCATTTTTCATTTATTAAATACCAGTTATTTTTGCACTGGAAAGAGGTATAATAATTGAATGTAGAAGTGGGGCCCAAAAAAGGTTTCCCGCAAAAACAAAGACAAATTACCCCTTCTTGAATACATAAAAACCCTGACGGACTTCGACAAATTGGGAGGATTATCTGAAAAGTGGCTTTCTATAATTCATCAAAAAAAGCAACAGTTATAAAATTTGAGGAAAAGGGCAAAAACGACCCTTGGGGGGTAAACCCAAACAAATTTCTGTAAGAGAAAAGGAACCTCCGGGGGCACAAAATTAAAAGAAACAGCCACTGGGAGCAAATGGGGAACAGAAAGAAAAATTTTTAAAAAAAAACCCCCTAAACCTTTAACCCGGGGTCCTTCACCCAAATATTTACGACATCTAACATGGGGTGTCCTTTAGTTTCTCCGGCCCCCACATGGAAACCCGCATGTGATAAAACCCTTAAACAAAAGGGAAAAGGAAAAAAATTAAAAGGTTTGGGGACTAGACAAAGGGCCCCCAAGGGTAAGAGTTATAATAATGAAAGAGGGAAAAGTTTGGGAAACGTCGTGACTACGGTGTACAAAAGGACAAGAGGTGACATGGGTTTTTAAAATTCATAATGCTGAAAAAAGGGTTTTAAAAGGGGGACAGGGCAAATTTATGTTTCGAGAAAACAAGAACATGGAAGGGAAAAGTTGGAAATATTAATACAGACAGGGAAATTTTCCTGTAAACAAGAAAATGGAATGACCTAGACAGCAAAAATGTAGAGTCGGATCAATGCAAAGTATAAAAAAGAGGTATAGTAATCAAACTAACTGAGAGGGGGGGCCAGGAGCTGAGACTCACCCTGCAAAAACAAAAGTGAACCAAAAAGAAAATTCCTAAACTCATGGAAGTAATTCCCGCAAATTTTTGGGAGGAAAATTTTTCAGTTGTTAAATCAGAGGGGCCCCTCACTGGGTACAAAATTTTTGGGTAAATAAATTTTTATCATTCCCCAAGATTTTAAACAAATATTAGTACAGTAAAAATATTAAAAGAAAAAAAAAATACCCTTTAATGGAAAGGGTTTGTATTATTGGTAATTGATAGATAATTTACTTGTTCCAAGATTAAACATGTCCCAAACTAGTTCTTAATAATTTTTTTTAAAAATTAATCTAAAAAATTAAAATACTTTTAAATTTTATAGGTTCCCGCCTGGAAACGATGCTTCTTCGTAAAGACTGCCTGCGAACGTAACGTTAAATTTAACAACGGTCCTCTTTGGGTCCCCCGGCTGAGTCCCCGATGTAAGCAGCCACAAGAAATTTTACCAATATTACCTGATGAAAAGCCCGTACCTTTCCCCCCATTTACATCAACGTTTTTGGGATTTCAAAGGTATTTTTAAAAATGGTTTCACATTTTGAAAATATGTGGCCCTTTAACCGTCACACTACTAAATATGTTATTTCTGGAAAACCCCATAAACAATGAAACAACTAGGAGAGCACTCCTCCTAAGCAGACCCCTGGACGGTGCAAACAAGAAAAGCTCTTAAAATTGGGGGGCTGACCCAGAAATTTAAAAAAAAATGGGTTGAAGAGACTAAGAAACTGCAGGGGAAGAAATTTTTTCTTTTTAATCAAAAAATATCCAAACCAAAGGGAAAAAGAGGGGGAAAAGTTTTAAAGGGGGAGCCCAGAACTGATGAATCCCCACCAAGAGATTTTTTAACACAATTTGGGCTGAGGGAGTTACAGGGTTTACTCCGCCTTCACTGCTCCACTAATTTTAGCATTCATTGACCCCCTAATTTAAAGGAAATTGGGCCGGAAACTTACAGTATATGTAACGGCCATCTCGTCAATATGCGACGATACGGAAAGGAGATGTATCTAGATTTTTCTTGGGTGCCACATTTTGTATCCTGTAAAATTTTGCGCATGGATACTTTGAGAAACCCTAATTGACACATTTTGGGGTTTTTTCTCGTTCAGTTCAAACCAAAAACTCAGAGAAAAATTTAAAAAAGGAACAATTATTGAAGCAGAACTTTTAAAATGATAAATGATGTAGAAGACACAGAGCAAAATTTTTGACTTCCCTTCCAGCAATGGAACGATTACCACAAAATCCCAACAAAAAGGAAAATGTCACAGCATTATTACGAAGGTGGAGACCATTTTTAAGGGGACCCGCGGTTTTTCAAATTTAATATCCATTCATAAATTTTCCAGGAACTGTTCCCACATCATCCATTTTGTTTAGAGGGAAATTTATGTATGTTTTTAGAAAAATAACACCAGGAAGTCCGCACGGGGATTGCAAAAAAACTTTTGTAATAAAGTTTTTAAATAATTTGATAAAAAAATTATTTAGGACTGAGAATTTAAATACTGCTGATGGTCCTCAAAATCAAGATGGCTGTATAAAAACCCGCGGGTTTTTAGCCGGGTCCCCCATGATAAAATACTAAACAGTCAAGATAATCCTTTAAAAACAAAGGGTTTACTCATTAACGGAAGGTAACCCCCTTTAAGACAGTGTGATGTACCTTGGCAAAGTGACTCTTCAAACAAAGTGACAAATCTCTAAATATAAAATATAATAGTTTTTTCAGAAAAGATCACAGAAAACCCGGGGATAACCAAAAAAATTTCCCAAAAAAACCAAATATAAAAGGGAAAAGTGAAATTCCAAACACTTTCCCCTGACTTTTTCACATTAAACAAGGAACTGTAAAAAAAAATACATCAAAGAAAGGGTACACTTTTTACCATCACCTCCCCAAAAAAAGCAACACCTCACACACACGGACAAAAACCCGACCTGTGAAAAACACCTAAAAAAAATCCCAAAACCCCAAAAATTAAGATTTTTTACTTGTTTTTAAAATATCCCCAAACTTTTTTTCCCCCAAAATTTTTTTTAATTAAAAAATGAGTCCAATTTATATAAAGCAAAAGGAAAAACTCACATTTTTTTCAAAAATGCCCTTAAACAACAACAACATTTGGTGTGTGTCATGGGCCCCAACACATGCGTTGTTTCTCTTTTTTTTACATCAATAATTAGTGATGCAGTTACATGGTGATTTTAAATATTGGCCTGTATTAAAACTTTTCCTTGAATTGAAGACTCACCTTCCCTGTAGAAGCCACTATTAAAAGATAGTCATTATATTTTGTTGTTGCGAAGTACTAGAAGATTATATGTTAAATAAAGCCTAGAGATAAGGCCTGTGTTTCTTCACAAAAAGAATTTTGTTCAGTTCTAATGTATTTTTATTTTTTAATCTAATTCGAAATTTTTACCATTTGACCGAAATAAACTTTTCGAAATTTTTAAAAGGGAAATCTTATAGACATATCCATAAGCTTTTGGGGGGGAAATTCTTTATAAAAAATTTTTTTTTTTCTGTATAAAGATTTTTAAATACAATTTTTGATTTTAAAAAGTCTTAAAAAGAAAAGGGTAAAAAACCAAGTTTTTAGTTAGATTTAGATTTTGCCACCGAGGGGCTAGTTTATTGTGCACCCCTATCCATCCTGGGACGGTGGTGGAGCATATGGATCAAAAAAAGGTAGGAACTGGCCCCCAAAAGGGGTTAACAGGATACATATGGATTTTTTACAATATCTATATTTCCTTATCTTTTGCAAGCAAATTTAGGAAATTTGCTTAGTATTTTGGTATCTTATTTCATTAAAAAGATATTTGACATGTCACATAGGTTTTTAACTGCTTCTCTGTATTCCTCAATAAGGGACAATTAAGCACATAGTGTTCAAGAGAGGCTATGCCTGATCAATAATTCCTTTTAGTTTGTCATATCTGTGTGTCCCCAAAAATCCCAAAGTACTTGTAACCCAAAGCCTAACCTGGCCATACAACATCAGCATCTTTTCACATTGAATTGCTCCATAAACAACTTATCTACGTTCTTTTATCATAGTGGGTTTAGATTCTCTCGGGCTTCTAACTGTATTCCATAACAATCATTTTCTTATTTGCTTCTCTCCAATTTATTCCCTAAGGGAGACAAGTTATCCCAAAAGTTAATTCTACATTCTCCTTCTGGGTACTCTTTTTGGCTAACATATCAACTTTATCAAAAGGGAAACCCAAAGTGTATGGGATCCATAGAATTGTACTTTAAATTTCCTTTGCCCCAAATTTTTTGGTATCAAACCCTGGCTTCTCCAAGGATGTTTTTGGGGAGTCATTATTGGTAAAAAGCCTTCAATGATGACATAAAATCATAATGATGAAGAGTCAAGCTCAGTGTATAGGTTAGCTGTGCCATTAGGATTGCAAACAATTCATTTGAGTGTGACGCCCATTTGTTAATTTTATGCCTAACTCAACAAATTTTTATCGTTCTTAATGGGGAGGGGCAACAAGAGCACATGCAGCCCTGCAGAAGATCCTGTTTAGACCCATCAGGTAATAACTTTTGATAACTTTTTTACTACCATGGTGGAAATTTCTTCTTGAGCGTTGCTCAAAACAAGAGTTTTAAAGGGAAAGGGGTTTACTAGAAATAAGTTCTTTGGGTATGTGATTTTAAAATGAACCTTTTCTTCCAGGAGGGGTGAAAGCTTTGTTGTTTACAGGAACAGTTCATGCGGGTTAAAACTTAATGCAATTGGCACGTTTCACAATCCTTTAGATCGTGTGTATTTCCCTCTGACACTTGGTAAGTTTCATGTGACGTGTCGGGTTCGTTTTCAACATTTAATCCCGAGTACAGTGTTAATTTAAACATCCTATCACTGATACTAAAAATCCCAAGGGCTCCTTCCTATGTTAAGAACTTTTGAGATCTGGGACATCAAGAATAATCCTGGGCTTTTTTTTGCTTTAAACCCAAAGGGGCGGAGAGAACTTTCTTAGTAATATCAACATGAGGCAGCTTTAAAAAATTTAAGGCCTAAATAGGCATGTACATTTCTCACGATTCCACATTAGCCCCATGGGTTGGGGATTGTACCCCAAAAACAGCTTTGAGAGCATTTGGCAGCTTTACATTTCTTGTTTAGTTGTGATTATGGATTTTTAAAAGGTACATCTACCCAAGACATCGAAAGTTTTAACGTAGCAAATGATTTACCCTGCAAATAGATGGGTGGGGGAGTCGTTTGTTGTTAAAATCTTTTTTTTAGGGGAAGATATTATGAGGCCTAGTCATTCAAATTGTTTGAACTTCATTAAAAGGGTTTATTCACTTTTATCCCCGTTGTATGGATCATGATTCATCAGCATGCTTTAGTTATGTTTTAGGTGGGGCAGGTAAGCATTTAGGAGGCTTTAAACCCAGAATATTAAATGCGGGGGAAAAAGAACTCCTCCCCGCGGTGTACCTAAAGACATTTCTTTGATCACTTCGAAGCCTTGGTAAAGGACAAGGGTCTCTATTTGACAGTATCCATTATCCCGCAAGTAAGCTACCCCCAATATTTAAATTTTGGCTAGTTCATTAGTAAACGGGTTTTGTTCGCAAAATCAAAAGCAGATTTTGATCAGAAAAGTGGGAAAACTAGTGAGGTGTGGCAGTGAGAAAGGTGGAAACGAGCTGCACACTTTTCCTTTCATGAACCCATGAGGTAGGGGGGAAATTGATGTTATTCCCGTAGTACGTCTGTTAAGCATCATTTTTTTCAAAAGTTTTACAAAGCAACTATTAAGGAGACGGCCCAAAAGTTTTAGGCTGTTGGGGCTTAGGGATAGGACAAAGGATTTTTGGGCCCGGAAGTAGGAAAAACGCCCTCAATGTAACTGAGATTATACAGTGCCAACAAAGGGTTTTCAGGCCGTGCCTTTGGTTCTGAGAATATATAGGTTTTACCAACCTCTAGGGCAGTTGACGACCTTTTATTAATGCATTATCTATTTTATACTCGGTAAAGAGGGAAACACTCCATCAATATTTTGGCTCATAAAATTATCAGTTTTAACATTTCTTCAGAATACTCTCTAATTTTTTTTTAATATGAGATGGAAGGGTTTTTAGGGGCCGGGTGTTTTGGACCATCATTTAGAGGTCATTTGCTTTTTTAAAAGGGAAAAGGGATGACAACATTGCCAGTCTTTTTCCCGGGGTTTTTTTTTTTATCCTTCAAGCCAAATCAAAAGGGGGGGACTATTTAATCCCCTAAAAATTTTTATGGTAAAGGGGGGGCCAAAATATTTTTTGTTTAATAAGGTTGGTTTTCCCTTTTGGGTTTAAAAAAATTTTAGCAATTTTAAAAGATATATCAATTACATTTCTTGGGTATCTTAATATTGCTGTCCATAAATTTTGGTATTTTTTTCATCTAGAACTCTGGACTCAATACTAAAAATTTTCAAAAAAAATTTAGAGAAACAGGGCAGTTTGACTCTTCTTTATGCAAGAATAATAGTGACATAGGAACGGTATTTGTTGGTTCTCTGTAAATTTTAATTTTAAATTTTTGTTACCCTTAAAATTAAAACATCTGGAAAGGCAATGAATTCTCTTTTAATTCAAAAATTAAAAATTTTGAATGAGCAAAAACTATTCAAGAATTAGAATATAGGGGGGGGAGGGGGGAAAACAAATTTAAACAGCTTGGGGAACCTTTAGTTTCCCTGAAATAAAATTTTATCCTCTTCTCTGAGGATGAGGGTCCCCAGCACAAATTCCAGGGGGGTACCTCTCGATTTAAAAAATATACACTCCACCGATTTACGACCTGCTCGACTACATCCCGACTTTCGACCCTGTCTTCAGTGGGTGGGCCCCTGATGCACACCCCGTACAATTTTTGACAATACTCGCAGCGGCAAGCGTCATGCACGCATCATTTTATAACCTGTCCTTCAAAGGGATAAAATGTATTAACTGACTAACTGGAAGTAAATTTCACCATGGCCCCTAAAATGAAGTCTGAATCTTGCATGGAGATTGTGGCAAAAATGCCCTTTCTCCCAACTCTCTATTTGTTTTCACTGTTGCACATAAACCTGTCTGTATCGTTGCCTTTTATCGTGTCTGTCGTATCCTTTTGTGTCGTTTATCTGTCTACCAGATTCTTTCTGTCTACCTGTGTGTGTCTTTATGTCTACCTGTGTGTGTCTGTCTACCTGTGTGTCTTTCTTTTTGTCTACCTGTGTGTCTGTCTTTCTGTTTACCTGTGTCTGTCTCTCTGTCTACTTGTCTGTCTCAGAGTCACTCATTAAGAGTGTAATTGATCTTGAAGATGCTATATTAATAATGATAATAACACAATAATAATCACTGAGGTGCATTAAATGTGTATAAAATGTTAATATAGACATTTTGCTTAATCCATCTATGATTTTTTTTTCAAAATTAAATAGTAAACATGCTACATAACATATAAACATATAAATTAACAAATATGAGATGTTTTTCTGGTCGGCTTGACAGAGTGAAGAGAAACCATTCATGTCCGGGCTGGTAACAACAACAACGTTTGTTTACAAAACTCGTGAACCTTCTACACTCTCATTCTCTCTCTCGTTTATTCATTTAATCTTCTTTACTCACCTCTCACTCTACATTAAGACTACAGATATTTTAAGGTAAGACATGATTATTATATTTTAGTTTAATAATAATATTATTATTAATATTAGTACATATGTATTATTGTAATAATAATAATAATTATTATTATTAATATTATTAATTTAGGGCACTGGAGCACAGATCCACTGTATAGCACTTTGTCTGGATTATTTGGGTTATCCTACGTAATTTATACTATGTATGATAACTTTACTTACGTGTACCTGTGAGAGAGAGAGAGAGGGAGAGAGAGAGAGAGAGAGAGACAGCCACATTCAGTCAGATGACTCACGAAATCGTAATGACACGATTGCAAACAAACCATACCATGGGCGGGATTGAACCCGCAGTCAGAGAGTCTCAAAACTCCAGACCGTCGCGTTAGCCACTGGACCAGTTAGCCACAGTAAGATTCATCCAACTAGGTATATTTCTACACCATAGGAAGGTTAGCATAGGCACCACTGTGACCACAAATGCAAGTTTTTACAGACCGTGACGAACTCTAGCTCAAGTCCCTTCAATGCCATCAATGTGACTCACGAAATCATAATGACACGATTGCAAACAAACCATACCTTTCTATGGTGTAGAAATATACCTAGTTGGACGAATCTTATTGTGGCTAACTGGTCCAGTGGCTAACGTGATGGTCTGGAGTTTTGTGACTCTCTGACCGCGGGTTTAAATCCCGCCCGTGGTATGGTTTACATTCAGTCAGCCAACAAACCACCCAGCCACCCACCCCACCCACCCACCTGGCCACACCCACCCACCCACATGGCCACACACCCACCCACCCGGCCACAAAAAGACCCACCCACCCCACCCATCCACCCAGCCACCCACCCAGCCACCCACCTAGCCACCCACCTGGCCACCCACCCAGCCAGCCAGCCAGCCGGCTACGTATTACACATGTTTCAGAGTTGTTTCTCTTTACTTAGGGTATAGGTTATACAACATTCTGGCAGAATGACACTACCAGTGGTATTCTCCCATTCCACTGTGTAGACAGTACATAAAGATAACAGTAACATATGATACTGTATGCGATGTAAAATTTACAATACAGTTCACTACCATGTATACATTATATACAGTACATAAATAATTAAAATATAACAATAGAAGTAAATTATGGTAAAAAGAATGAAATAATG